>OY282517.1:41316871-41972871 GCA_958296145.1 Hydrotaea cyrtoneurina | reverse complement strand
AACTGTCCTCAGCCACTGAGACTTTTTCCGTATAGAAAAACTGTCTCAGCCACTGAGACTTTTTCCGTATAGAAAAACTGTCTCAGCCACTGAGACTTTTTCCGTATAGAAAAACTGTCTCAGCCACTGAGACTTTTTCCGTATAGAAAAACTGTCTCAGCCACTGAGACTTTTTCCGTATAGAAAAACTGTCTCAGCCACTGAGACTTTTTCCGTATAGAAAAACTGTCTCAGCCACTGAGACTTTTTCCGTATAGAAAAACTGTCTCAGCCACTGAGACTTTTTCCGTATAGAAAAACTGTCTCAGCCACTGAGACTTTTTCCGTATAGAAAAACTGTCTCAGCCACTGAGACTTTTTCCGTATAGAAAAAACTGTCTCAGCCACTGAGACTTTTTCCGTACTAGAAAAACTGTCTCAGCCACTGAGACTTTTTCCGTATAGAAAAACTGTCTCAGCCACTGAGACTTTTTCCGTATAGAAAAACTGTCTCAGCCACTGAGACTTTTTCCGTATAGAAAAACTGTCTCAGCCACTGAGACTTTTTCCGTATAGAAAAACTGTCTCAGCCACTGAGACTTTTTCCGTATAGAAAAACTGTCTCAGCCACTGAGACTTTTTCCGTATAGAAAAACTGTCTCAGCCACTGAGACTTTTTCCGTATAGAAAAAACTGTCTCAGCCACTGAGACTTTTTCCGTATAGAAAAACTGTCTCAGCCACTGAGACTTTTTCCGTATAGAAAAACTGTCTCAGCCACTGAGACTTTTTCCGTATAGAAAAACTGTCTCAGCCACTGAGACTTTTTCCGTTATAGAAAAACTGTCTCAGCCACTGAGACTTTTTCCGTATAGAAAAACTGTCTCAGCCACTGAGACTTTTTCCGTATAGAAAAACTGTCTCAGCCACTGAGACTTTTTCCGTATAGAAAAACTGTCTCAGCCACCTGAGACTTTTTCCGTATAGAAAAACTGTCTCAGCCACTGAGACTTTTTCCGTATAGAAAAACTGTCTCAGCCACTGAGACTTTTTTTCCGTATAGAAAAACTGTCTCAGCCACTGAGACTTTTTCCGTATAGAAAAACTGTCTCAGCCACTGAGACTTTTTCCGTATAGAAAAACTGTCTCAGCCACTGAGACTTTTTCCGTATAGAAAAACTGTCTCAGCCACTGAGACTTTTTCCGTATAGAAAAACTGTCTCAGCCACTGAGACTTTTTCCGTATAGAAAAACTGTCTCAGCCACTGAGACTTTTTCCGTATAGAAAAACTGTCTCAGCCACTGAGACTTTTTCCGTATAGAAAAACTGTCTCAGCCACTGAGACTTTTTCCGTATAGAAAAACTGTCTCAGCCACTGAGACTTTTTCCGTATAGAAAAACTGTCTCAGCCACTGAGACTTTTTCCGTATAGAAAAACTGTCTCAGCCACTGAGACTTTTTCCGTATAGAAAAACTGTCTCAGCCACTGAGACTTTTTCCGTATAGAAAAACTGTCTCAGCCACTGAGACTTTTTCCGTATAGAAAAACTGTCTCAGCCACTGAGACTTTTTCCGTATAGAAAAACTGTCTCAGCCACTGAGACTTTTTCCGTATAGAAAAACTGTCTCAGCCACTGAGACTTTTTCCGTATAGAAAAACTGTCTCAGCCACTGAGACTTTTTCCGTATAGAAAAACTGTCTCAGCCACTGAGACTTTTTCCGTATAGAAAAACTGTCTCAGCCACTGAGACTTTTTCCGTATAGAAAAACTGTCTCAGCCACTGAGACTTTTTCCGTATAGAAAAACTGTCTCAGCCACTGAGACTTTTTCCGTATAGAAAAACTGTCTCAGCCACTGAGACTTTTTCCGTATAGAAAAACTGTCTCAGCCACTGAGACTTTTTCCGTATAGAAAAACTGTCTCAGCCACTGAGACTTTTTCCGTATAGAAAAACTGTCTCAGCCACTGAGACTTTTTCCGTATAGAAAAACTGTCTCAGCCACTGAGACTTTTTCCGTATAGAAAAAACTGTCTCAGCCACTGAGACTTTTTCCGTATAGAAAAACTGTCTCAGCCACTGAGACTTTTTCCGTATAGAAAAACTGTCTCAGCCACTGAGACTTTTTCCGTATAGAAAAACTGTCTCAGCCACTGAGACTTTTTCCGTATAGAAAAACTGTCTCAGCCACTGAGACTTTTTCCGTATAGAAAAACTGTCTCAGCCACTGAGACTTTTTCCGTATAGAAAAACTGTCTCAGCCACTGAGACTTTTTCCGTATAGAAAAACTGTCTCAGCCACTGAGACTTTTTCCGTATAGAAAAACTGTCTCAGCCACTGAGACTTTTTCCGTATAGAAAAACTGTCTCAGCCACTGAGACTTTTTCCGTATAGAAAAACTGTCTCAGCCACTGAGACTTTTTCCGTATAGAAAAACTGTCTCAGCCACTGAGACTTTTTCCGTATAGAAAAACTGTCTCAGCCACTGAGACTTTTTCCGTATAGAAAAACTGTCTCAGCCACTGAGACTTTTTCCGTATAGAAAAACTGTCTCAGCCACTGAGACTTTTTCCGTATAGAAAAACTGTCTCAGCCACTGAGACTTTTTCCGTATAGAAAAACTGTCTCAGCCACTGAGACTTTTTCCGTATAGAAAAACTGTCTCAGCCACTGAGACTTTTTCCGTATAGAAAAACTGTCTCAGCCACTGAGACTTTTTCCGTATAGAAAAACTGTCTCAGCCACTGAGACTTTTTCCGTATAGAAAAACTGTCTCAGCCACTGAGACTTTTTCCGTATAGAAAAACTGTCTCAGCCACTGAGACTTTTTCCGTATAGAAAAACTGTCTCAGCCACTGAGACTTTTTCCGTATAGAAAAACTGTCTCAGCCACTGAGACTTTTTCCGTATAGAAATCAGCCACTGAGACTATTTCCGTATAGAAAAACTGTCTCAGCCACTGAGACTTTTTCCGTATAGAAAAACTGTCTCAGTGGCTTTTCCGTATAGAAAAACTGTCTCAGCCACTGAGACTTTTTCCGTATAGAAAAACTGTCTCAGCGACTGAGACTTTTTCCGTATAGAAAAACTGTCTCAGCCACTGAGACTTTTTCCGTATAGAAAAACTGTCTCAGCCACTGATACTTTTTCCGTATAGAAAAACTGTCTCAGCCACTGAGATTTTTTCCGTATAGAAAAACTGTCTCAGCCACTGAGACTTTTTCCGTATAGAAAAACTGTCTCAGCCACTGAGACTTTTTCCGTATCGAAAAACTGTCTCAGCCACTGAGACTTTTTTAGTATCGAAAAACTGTCTCAGCCACTGAGACTTTTTTAGTATCGAAAAACTGTCTCAGCCACTGAGACTTTTTTAGTATCGAAAAACTGTCTCAGCCACTGAGACTTTTTCCGTATAGAAAAACTGTCTCAGCCACTGAGACTTTTTCCGTATAGAAAAACTGTCTCAGCCACTGAGACTTTTTCCGTATAGAAAAACTGTCTCAGCCACTGAGACTTTTTCCGTATAGAAAAACTGTCTCAGCCACTGAGACTTTTTCCGTATAGAAAAACTGTCTCAGCCACTGAGACTTTTTCCGTATAGAAAAACTGTCTCAGCCACTGAGACTTTTTCCGTATAGAAAAACTGTCTCAGCCACTGAGACTTTTTCCGTATAGAAAAACTGTCTCAGCCACTGAGACTTTTTCCGTATAGAAAAACTGTCTCAGCCACTCAGACTTTTTCCGTAAAGAAAAACTGTCTCAGCCACTGAGACTTTCTCCGTAAAGAAAAACTGTCTCAGCCACTGAGACTTTCTCCGTAAAGAAAAACTGTCTCAGCCACTGGGACTTTTTCCGTAAAGAAAAACTGTCTCAGCCACTGAGACTTTTTCCGTAAAGAAAAACTGTCTCAGCCACTGAGACTTTTTCCGTATCGAAAAACTGTCTCAGCCACTGAGACTTTTTCCGTATCGAAAAACTGTCTCAGCCACTGAGACTTTTTCCGTATCGAAAAACTGTCTCAGCCACTGAGACTTTTTCCGTATCGAAAAACTGTCTCAGCCTCTGAGACTTTTTCCGCATCGAAAAACTGTCTCAGCCACTGAGACTTTTTCCGTATCGAAAAACTGTCTCAGCCACTGAGACTTTTTCCGTATCGAAAAACTGTCTCAGCCACTGAGACTTTTTCTGTATCGAAAAACTGTCTCAGCCACTGAGACTTTTTCTGTATCGAAAAACTGTCTCAGCCACTGAGACTTTTTCCGTATCGAAAAACTGTCTCAGCCACTGAGACTTTTTCCGTATCGAAAAACTGTCTCAGCCACTGAGACTTTTTCCGTATCGAAAAACTGTCTCAGCCACTGAGACTTTTTCCGTATCGAAAAACTGTCTCAGCCACTGAGACTTTTTCCGTATAGAAAAACTGTCTCAGCCACTGAGAGTTTTTCCGTATCGAAAAACTGTCTCAGCCACTGAGACTTTTTCCGTATCGAAAAACTGTCTCAGCCACTGAGACTTTTTCCGTATCGAAAAACTGTCTCAGCCACTGAGACTTTTTCCGTATCGAAAAACTGTCTCAGCCACTGAGACTTTTTCCGTATCGAAAAACTGTCTCAGCCACTGAGACTTTTTCCGTATCGAAAAACTGTCTCAGCCACTGAGACTTTTTCCGTATCGAAAAACTGTCTCAGCCACTGAGACTTTTTCCGTATCGAAAAACTGTCTCAGCCACTGAGACTTTTTCCGTATCGAAAAACTGTCTCAGCCACTGAGACTTTTTCCGTATCGAAAAACTGTCTCAGCCACTGAGACTTTTTCCGTATCGAAAAACTGTCTCAGCCACTGAGACTTTTTCCGTATCGAAAAACTGTCTCAGCCACTGAGACTTTTTCCGTATCGAAAAGCTGTCTCAGCCACTGAGACTTTTTCCGTATCGAAAAACTGTCTCAGCCACTGAGACTTTTTCCGTATCGAAAAACTGTCTCAGCCACTGAGACTTTTTCCGTATCGAAAAACTGTCTCAGCCACTGAGACTTTTTCCGTATCGAAAAACTGTCTCAGCCACTGAGACTTTTTCCGTATCGAAAAACTGTCTCAGCCACTGAGACTTTTTCCGTATCGAAAAACTGTCTCAGCCACTGAGACTTTTTCCGTATCGAAAAACTGTCTCAGACACTGAGACTTTTTCCGTATCGAAAAACTGTCTCAGACACTGAGACTTTTTCCGTATAGAAAAACTGTCTCAGACACTGAGACTTTTTCCGTATAGAAAAACTGTCTCAGCCACTGAGACTTTTTTCGCATCGAAAAACTGTCTCAGCCACTGAGACTTTTTTCGCATCGAAAAACTGTATCAGCCTCTGAGACTTTTTCCGTATCGAAAAACTGTCTCAGCCACTGAGACTTTTTCCGTATCGAAAAACTGTATCAGCCACTGAGACTTTTTCCGTATCGAAAAACTGTCTCAGCCACTGAGACTTTTTCCGTATCGAAAAACTCTCTCAGCCACTGAGACTTTTTCCGTATCGAAAAACTGTCTCAGCCACTGAGACTTTTTCCGTATCGAAAAACTGTCTCAGCCACTGAGACTTTTTCCGTATCGAAAAACTGTCTCAGCCACTGAGACTTCTTCCGTATCGAAAAACTGTCTCAGCCACTGAGACTTTTTCCGTATCGAAAAACTGTCTCAGCCACTGAGACTTTTTCCGTATCGAAAAACTGTCTCAGCCACTGAGACTTTTTCCGTATCGAAAAACTGTCTCAGCCACTGAGACTTTTTCCGTATCGAAAAACTGTCTCAGCCACTGAGACTTTTTCCGTATCGAAAAACTGTCTCAGCCACTGAGACTTTTTCCGTATCGAAAAACTGTCTCAGCCACTGAGACTTTTTCCGCATAGAAAAACTGTCTCAGCCACTGAGACTTTGTCTAGCTATAGCTTTACTAGCGTGTTGGGCATATCGATATTATTACACGATTTCTTAAGTGGGTGGAGGTATAGGAGGTGGCAGCAGGGAAGTTGCCAGACTTTACTAAATACAGAATTATGGCACGATTGCGTTAGTCATATTGATAATATTACACGGTTTATAAGGGGCGGGATGGTACATTTGTATGGGAGGTTCCAGAAGGCGAGTTGCCAGACTTCCATTTTTTGTCCAAAACTTTGACTAGCTATAGCTTTTTTAATTACAGAATTTGGTCATGATCATATTGGGCATATCGATATTATTACACGATTTCTCAGGTAGGCGGGATGGTACATTTGTATGGGAGGTTCCACAAGGAGAGTTGCCAGACTTCCAAGTTTTTGTCCAAAAACTTTGTCTAGGTATAGCTTTACTAAATACAGTTGGGCATATCGATATTATTACACGATTTCTCAGGAAGGCGGGATGGTACATTTATATGGGAGGCACCAGAAGGAAAGTTGCAAGACTTCCAAGTTTTTGTCCAAAACTTTGACTAGCTATAGCTTTATTAATTACAGAATTTGGGCATGATCGTATTGGGCATATCGATATTATTACACGATTTCTCAGGTAGGCGGGATGGTACATTTGTATGGGAGGTTCCACAAGGAGAGTTGCCAGACTTCCAAGTTTTTGTCCAAAAACGTTGTCTAGGTATAGCTTTACTAAATACAGTTGGGCATAATGATATTATTACACGATTTCTCAGGTGGGCGTCATGGTACAATTGTATGGGTGATACCAGAAGGGGAGTTGCAAGACTTCCAAGTTTTTGTCCAAGAACTTTGTCTAGCTATAGCTTTACTAAATACAGTTAGGCATATCGATATTATTACACGATTTCTTAAGTGGTTGGAATGGTACATTTGTATGGGAGGTACCAGCAGGGAAGTTGTCAGACTTTACTAAATACAGAATTAGGGCAAGATTGCGTTAGTCATATTGATAATATTACACGGTTTATAAGTTGCGGGATGGTACATTTGTATGTGAGGTACCAGAAGGAGACCGATTACAGGATCTGGAGAGCTTTACATGTTTATAGATTCATAAATTACGGAATTTGGGTAAGATGAAATAGAGCGTAGTACTATTATTAACAATTTCTTAAGTGGGTGCAATGGTACATTTGTATGGGAGGTACCAGAATGGGAATTGCCAGACTTCCAAGTTTTTGTCCAAAACTTTGACTAGCTATAGCTTTACCAAATACAGAACTTGGGCGTGCTCGTATTGGGCATATCGATATTGTTACACGATTTCTCAGGTAGGTGTGATGGTACATTTGTACGGGAGGTACCAGAAGGGTGCAATGGTACATGTGTATGGGAGGTACCAGAATGGCAATTGCCATACTTCCAAGTTTTTGTCCGATACTTTTTCCAATCATAGCTTTACTAAATACAGAATTTGGGTAAGATCGCGTTGGTCATATTGATATTATTACACGTTTTTAAGGGGGCGGGATGGTACATTTGTATGGGAGGTTGCCAGACTTAATTAAATACAGAATTAGGGCAAGATTGCGTTAGTCATATTGATAATATTACACGGTTTATAAGTTGCGGGATGGTACATTTGTATGTGAGGTACCAGAAGGAGACCGATTACAGGATCTGGAGAGCTTTACATGTTTATAGATTCATAAATTACGGAATTTGGGTAAGATGAAATAGAGCGTAGTACTATTATTAACAATTTCTTAAGTGTGTGCAATGGTACATTTGTATGGGAGGTACCAGAATGGGAATTGCCAGACTTCCAAGTTTTTGTCCAAAACTTTGACTAGCTATAGCTTTACCAAATACAGAACTTGGGCGTGCTCGTATTGGGCATATCGATATTGTTACACGATTTCTCAGGTAGGTGTGATGGTACATTTGTATGGGAGGTACCAGAAGGGTGCAATGGTACATGTGTATGGGAGGTACCAGAATGGGAATTGCCATACTTCCAAGTTTTTGTCCGATACTTTTTCCAATCATAGCTTTACTAAATACAGAATTTGGGTAAGATCGCGTTGGTCATATTGATATTATTACACGTTTTTAAGGGGGCGGGATGGTACATTTGTATGGGAGGTTGCCAGACTTAATTAAATACAGAATTAGGGCAAGATTGCGTTAGTCATATTGATAATATTATACGGTTTATAAGTGGCGGGATGGTACATTTGTATGGGAGGTACCAGAAGGAGACCGATTACAGGTTCTGGAGAGCTTTACATGTTTATAGATTCATAAATTACGGAATTTGGGTAAGATGGAATAGAGCGTAGTACTATTATTAACAATTTCTTAAGTGGGTGCAATGGTACTTGGAGACTTTCAAGTTTTTGCCAAAAAACTTTGTCTAGCTATAGCTTTAGTTAGTACAGAATTTGGGTAGAATGGTACATTTGTATGGAGGTATCAGAATCGGAGTTGCCAGACTTCCACGGTTTTGTCCAAAATTTTTACTAGCTATAGCTTTACTAAATACAGAATTAGGGAAAGATTGCGTTAGTCGTATTGATAATATTACACGTTTTATAAGTTTGCGGGATGGTACATTTGTATGGGAGGTTCCAGAAGGGGAGTTGCCAGACTTCCAAGTGTTTGTCCAAAAACTTTGTCTAGCTATAGCTTTTCTAAATACAGAATTTGGCCAAGATCGTGTTAGGCATATCGATATTATTACACGATTTCTTAAATGGGTGGAATGGTATAATATTACACGGTTTATAAGGGGCGGGATGGTACATTTGTATAGGAGTTACCAGAAGGAGACCGACTACAGGTTCTGGAGAGCTTTACATTTTTATAGATTCATAAATTACAGAATTTGGGTAAGATGGAATAGAGAGTAGTACGATTATTACACAATTTCTTAAGTGGGTAGAATGGTACATTCTACATTTACTAAATACAAAATTTGGGTAATGTCGCGTGGGTCATATTGGTATTATTACACGATTTCTAAGGGGCGGGATGGTACATTTGTATGGGAGGTACCAGAAGGGGAGTTGCCAGACTACCAAGTTTTTGTCCTGTATCTAGCTATAACTTTACTAGATAGAGAATTCGGGTTTTGCTTTGACGTTGTCTTGTTATTTGGTAGTGTTATGGCAGGTAGGTTTTAAATTGACTTCGCGAACATTGTCCGTAACCAAGTGTTTGTCCGTAACTTTGTCCAGTTATAGAATTACAAGTACAGAATTTGGGCAAGATCGCGTTGGTGGAATTAATATTATTACACGATTTATAAAGTGGGTGGAATGACATATTTGTATGGGAGGTACCAGAATGGGAGTTGCCGGACTCCAAGTGTTTGTCCAAAAACTTTGTCTAGCTATAGCTTTACTAAATACAGAATTTGGCCAAGATCATGTTGGGCATATCGATATTATTACACGATTTCTTAAGTGCGTGGAATGGTATAATATTACACGGTTTATAAGGGGCGGGATTGTACATTTGTATGGGAGGTAGCAGAAGGAGTCCGACTACAGGTTCAGGAGAGCTTTACATGTTTATAGATTCATAAATTACCGAATTTGGGTAAGATGGAATAGATCGTAGTACTATTATTACAATTTCTTAAGTGGGTAGAATGGTACATTTGTATGGGAGGTACCATAATGAGAGTTTCCAGACTTCCAAGTGTTTGTCCAAAACTTTATCTAGCTATAACTTTACTAGACACAGATTTTGGGCAAGATCGCGTTAGTCATATTAAATATGCGGGGGGTGAATAAAATAATTTTACCCAAACAAATGAGAAAAAAACAACAAATTAGTTTTTCTTAAAATCTTTAATCGGGGTTTTATTTAAAACGTACCTTCGGGTTTATGTTCGGGTTTGTAATGTTTATTATTGTTTTTGCCTGAAGTTGGCTTTAATTCGTGTCCTTTTGGTTCTTTTCTTCTTCGTTATAATTTGTAGTGTTGTATTTCAAGTTAATTCACAATAATAATTAAACTAAGCTTACAACTAGGGTGCCCAGCGTAGACATCCCGCCCCCCTTGCAGGAATGCAAATCAAGGAGAGGCAGGAGCTAGTCTGGGCAGGAAAAAAATCATTTAATAGATACAGAGGGGCTTAACAATTAACCTTAATATTAATGTTAGGCGGCAATCATTCATTTTTGCAGCAACTGTTGCTGTCGCGTCGGTTGTTGCTGCTGTTATTGTTGCGGTGGTTGTCGTCAAGGTGGATGTTGCGACCACGCCGCTACGAGTCTGGACGTGACTGTTGTCCCGATTGTTGTTGTTGGTGTTGTTGGATCTATTGGCGTTGCTCCTGGTGTTGCCGGTGTCGCGGTTGCGACGATGCGGGTTCCGGTTTCGACTGTTGGGAAAGAAGCAACGAAAAGGAAAAAAAATAAAAAAAAAACGTGTTAGTGGTGTTCGGGGTTGGGTAGCAGTACGAGTTTCACTACTGGCCGAGAGAGGACGCCGTTTACGGTCCGTACATCAGCCACTCGTACGTTAGAATCTGATCCTATATAAACTTTTACGACCCTGCCTATATTCCACTCATTTGGAGGCAAATTGTCTTTTTTAATGACGACCAAATCATTTTCAGCTACATCGCGCTGAGGGTACTTCCACTTATTCCTTTTGTGGAGTTCGACTAAATACTCATCTTTCCATCTTCTAGCGAATTCATCGGACTAAGGGGCCTGGAATTCAAACATGCTTCGATTCTTGCTAACATGGTAGTAAATTCTTCAAAGGTGAACCTTTGGGCATTGGAAACCTTTTTTAGATGAGTTTTGAAGCTTTTGACTCCAGCTTCCCAGAGACCACCCATATGTGGAGCTCCGGGTGGAATAAAACGCCATTCCATCAATTGAAAAGCATTGAGATTTAAGATTTGGCGTTTTACGTCGAGGAGAAATTGGGTCTGATCTTTTTTGAAAATATTGGACGCTCCAACAAAGGTAGTTCCATTATCAGAAAACATTTTCGAGGGGCATCCTCGACGAGAGAAAAAACGGGTAAACGCAGCAATGAAGCAATTTGTCGACAAATCATTTGTGGCTTCAAGATGTATAGCCTTTGTTGCGAAACAGACAAAGACCAAAACGTATCCCTTTGTGATTCGACAACCTCTTCCGATATAGGATTTTATTTCAAAGGGTCCTGCAAAGTCAGGTGCAAGTAAAAGGACGAGATAGTGAAGTTCTCTCAGGGGGAAGAGCGGCCATAATCTGCTCGGCAGATTTCTTTTTCTGCAGGACACACTCACGACAATTGTGTATCACAGTTCGCACTAGATTTTTTAGTTTTGGGACCCAAAATTCGAGTCGCATAAGTCGTAACATTAACGAGTTTTCTCCATGTATAGAGTACTGATGAACATATTCTAAGTAGAGTTTTGTGAATCGACCGTTATATGGGAGAATTTTCGGGAAACGCTCATCGTACGTAAGCGTCTGAGATCGGCTTAATCTGCCATTCATTCGTAGAAAGCCATTCGAATCTATAAAGGGGTTAAAACACAAAAGGGGGGCTTTTACGGGAGACTTCAACTCCTTGCTCGAGGAAGGAGTATTCGGGAAAATGTGTTCGTTGGCACAAAATTACCAAACGACCTTTAACGAAGTTGATTTCACCTTGACCAAGTTCCAAGGTAGAATGCGAGTGGGTCGACTTGATTTTTGATAACGATAGGTGGTAAAAACGGAAAATATACGATATCACCCTCATAGCTCGAGGGAGACTGGAGAATCGCATTAAAATATCTTCTGTAAAGGATACCTGAGTCGTATGCACTTTCACAGAACGGGTTTCCAGATTTGTCATGATTCTGAATGTCTGTTTGGGCCATTCCGTGCGAGGAAGGCTTAACCAATTGGGACCTTTCCACCAAAGGTTGTGTGATTTTAAATCTCGTGCTAAAATACCACGAGATGCAATATCAGCCGGGTTGTCGTGGGAGACGACATGATGCCAGTTTTCAGTACCAACTTTATTCTGAATTTTTGAGACTCTGTTAGCTACAAAAGTGGGCCAAGTACACGGGAGCTTTTGAAGCCAAGATAAGACAATTGTCGAATCTGTCCAATAAAACACTTCCAGCGAGTTGAGACACATCTCTTTGCGAAGCGTATGCACCATTTCGGCAAGTAGAGTTGCACCACACAGCTCTAATCTGGGTAAGGATTCAACCTTAATTGGCGCCACTTTGGTTTTTGCAGCAATTAAACGGGTGGTGATATCACCATTCGGGTTCTGGATTCGAATATACAGAGTGGCCGCGTATGCACTTTCAGATGCATCACAAAACGCATGAAGTTCGACTTCAGGGTCAGGATTAAAACCAACCCATCGGGGGATCTCAATCCTTTCTATCTCAGAATAATCATCTAAGACGGCGAGCCATCTGTTGAGAGTCAAGGGTTTCAAACAGTCGTCCCAACCAATCTTATCCTTCCAGATTTGCTGCATTATTATCTTTGCAACGATAATTTTCGGGGCCAGCCATCCTGCTGGATCAAACAACTTAGCAATTTCAGATAAGACGGCTCGTTTGGTGACGACGGATTTATCGGGCGTGGAAGCAAGCTTGAAAAAGAAAACATCTTTTCCAGCGTTCCAACGCAAACCCAAAGTTTTGGCAGTACTAGCATCCGAAATTTTCAGAAATTCAGAATCTAATAAATAGTCAGCGGATAAATCCTCTAGCAGATTTTGACTTCTTCGATGCTATGAGCTCCGGCCAAGACGTCATCGACGTACATTTGTGATTTAATAATCTGGGCTGCTAGAGGATATTGCGTTTCGTAATCATCAGCTATCTGGATCAAAGTTCTAATAATTAAGTACGGGGCACAATTCACTCCAAAAGTGACTGTGTTCAATTCGAAATCGCAAATTTCATGTTTCGGGTCCTTGCGGAAAACTAATCGCTGATATGCTGTTTGATCTGGGTGTACCAGGATTTGCCTGTACATTTTTTCGATATCGGCATTGAAGACATACCGGAAGAGTCTCCAGCGGAGAATCAAAATCATTAAATCTGATTGTAATACGGGTCCGGTGTACAATACATTATTTAAACTTATGCCATTAGAAGTTGGGTACGAGGCATTAAAAACTAATCGAAGTTTGGTAGTTAAACTGTCAGGCTTCAAAACAGCGTGATGTGGTAGATAGTATATAGGTCTCGAAGGCGTTGGGTTTTCATTTTCAACTTTGGACATCTGTCCCAAAGAATAATATTCTTGTATGACAGAGTCATATTGAGCCTTGAGAGCGCAGTTCCTAGCCAGCTTCCAATCGGTTCGGTTGCATGCGCGCATTGATAAAAACCACAGTATCGCAATCTCTGTTAGTGATATTTTCACAGTGCTCTCGCACCAATTTTGAAAAATTTATACCAAGAACAATAACAAAAAAGAGTTGAATATTTCTCGTAGTTGGTTAGGTGTACCGTACAATGGTGAAGCCCCCGGGGGGCAAACCTGCGGCCCGCCGCGCCGTGAACACCACACTTTTAAGATCTAAGGCTAAATCTCGGTCAACGTTTTCCCCACTGAATATTAATACGCAAAGGCCCACCTGTTCCAGTTTCAACAGATATAGCTCTCTCTCAGATATGGAGAGTATGGATGATTCACCTGAGACAAATATCAACTTAAATATGGCTAAAGCCCCGCCAAAACCACCCCCTATAGTTACCGACGTACGTGTTTCAATGAGGGAAATACAACTCCTGATCGGCGACGGCTGTGTTTACAAACGTACATCTACAGGTACAAAAATCGTTCCACAGTCAAAGGAAAAATTCGACTTTTGTGTAAAAACCTTGAAAGAAGGACTTATTGAGTTTCACACTTACAACTCCAAAGAGAATAAGCTTTACACAACGTTCCTATACGGACTACCCAGATTTAATTCTGCTGATATAATGGAAGATCTGAAGAATTATAACCTCTCACCAAAATCTGTTACTGAGGTACAGACTAAGTACAGCAATGTCGATGATGCAGTTTATAAAATACAATTCGAGCGGAAATCGTTTAACCCAAATCACTTAAAAAATGTCAAATCAATTTGTAATGTAATCGTTACTTGGAAGAAACATAAGCCAAGAAAGACAGATAAACCTACGCAATGTTGGAACTGCCTGATGTATGGTCACGGTGGCGACCACTGCAACCGGAAACCAGCTTGCATGGCTTGTGCGAATGCGCACAAAACATCCGAATGCCCATTTACAAAGGAAAATAAACGTCCAGCAGCCTTTTCATGTTTCAACTGTAAACAAGCTGGCGAGGTCAGATCGGACCACGCAGCTAACGATATGAAATGTCCACTACGCCAAAAATATTTAGAAATTAGGCAGAGAGTTACCTCAAACCAATCAAGGAGGGCCCCGATTGCACGTTCCAGGCAAGCGAGTACTCACGCACAAACAAATAACGCATTTTCTTACGCACAAGCAACAACAAACGCATTTACTCATCATGTTTTGCCGCAAGCAGGTACACATACGCTGGGGCGGTAAGAAATGACTGCAATGATCTATTCAACATTGATGAATTATTTAATATCTTTGCTTCGGCACTTGACGAACTGAGCAGTTGTACCTCGAAAGTGCAACAAATACAAGTAGTAATGTCTCTGTTGAAATATGCATATGATGTTAACAAATAACTCAGTCAATCTAAATGTTCTTCAATGGAATGCCAATGGCATTACAACATATTCGCAAATAAGGCAATTCGAGCACTTATTAACAACGAAAAACATACATGTTGCTTGTCTAAATGAAACGTTTTTTAAGGTAAATCATAAACCCTATTTCGACCACTACACACTTCACCGCAACGACCGACAAGGTGTAAATGGTGGTGGTGTTGCTATATTAGTTCGTAAAGAAATAAAGCATAGATTACTTCCTATAACTGGAACAATACTAATAGAAAATCTCTCAGTCGAAATTACTGTAAACCAAAGAAAAGTTCGAGTTACTACAGCTTATTCTCCTCGATTTTCTCAAAACTTTACGAATGACATCAAATCCCTTACTACTGGTAACACCGACTTTATCCTTCTTGGTGATCTCAATGCCAAACACTCTGCTTGGAACTGTCCTAGTAATAATTCGGCCGGGAATGCTCTAAATAACTTGCAGCAGTCACAGAATTTCTTAATTTTCTACCCCAATAGTCCTACGTTATACCCTCATCGAGGTAATAGTAGTCCATCAACAGTTGACATTGTTCTAAGTAACCTGTCACTCCCAATGAATGTTACTGTCCTCGACTACGAAATCCCCTCTGATCACCGTCCAATTGTATGTTCCATATCAGCTCGATTCCAACTGGAAAATTCGGAAATGTTTTCATACACCAATACCAATTGGAATGTTTTTCGTGAAATAATAGACCGTAGCATCATAACTTCAACGGAAAATTATAGCTCTCACGTTTCTATCGACAAGGAAATCGATCAATTTTCAAAACTTATTCTCACAGCCAGAAATGTATCTACTCCAATCTGTAATACAAGGAAATATAAACCTTTGCCTCAGAATATTCTATATTTAATTGGACAAAGGAAACACTTCAAAAGAAAACAAATACGCACCCAGGATAGCATGCAATACCTCATCTACGGTCAATGTACAAAATTTCTGAGCAAATTCATTGACAAAAAACTGCATGAAATTAAAAATAAAAAATGGTCAGACCTTCTGGAGAGTATGAAACCAGGCGACAAACGGTTTTGGAAGATTAGTCGTTCCTTACGAAATAAAGGAAAGAAGACAATTCCATACTTAATGAACCGTAGCACAAAGATAGTCACTGATGAAGAAAAAGCGGAGTTCTTAGCAAACGTATTTTACAAATCTCATGAGCTTACACTAAATTATTCAAACTCTATTGATCGTGAAGTAAACCTTTCTGCTGCTAAACTAATGTCAGAGCCTCCCTCAAACACAGGTATTGTTCCCATATCTATCCAAGAGTTTACTCTTATGCTATCGCAATTAAAACCGTCGAAAGCTCCCGGATTTGATAACATCCCTAATATAATCCTCAAAAAGCTTCCGAGCAAAGCAATTAAGCTTTTGGTTGTCTTGTTTAACTGTTGCATCAAACTCAATTACTTTCCGGAATCGTTCAAAAAAGCGAAAGTCGTTGCTGTTGCCAAGCCAAAGAAACCACCAAACGAACCAACAAGCTACCGACCAATCAGTCTTCTAAGTAATTTAGGAAAACTGTTCGAAAAATTGATTCACACCAGAATTCTTGATTCCTCGTCTAGATTACATGTTATATCCGAAAATCAATTCGGGTACAAAAAGGAGCACAGCACAATCCACCAAGTTGGACGTATTAAAAATAAAATAATTTTTAATAAAAATCGCAGGAAATCAACCGGAATAATACTGCTTGATATTGAAAAAGCATTTGATACCATATGGCACAACGGGCTTTTACATAAAATGGTGTCGGCGAACATACCTAAATATCTTTGCAGACTAGTTGGACAGTTCCTTCAAAACAGAAAGTATGCTGTCTCAATCAATAAAAGTCTATCGTCCTTTAAATCTGTACCCTCGGGATTACCCCAAGGATCAATTCTCTCTCCAACATTATACTCAATATATACTTCCGATTTCAAACCTCCTAGAGAGATTGATACTGCATACTACGCAGATGATACTGCTCTCATAACATCTAGCAAACTAACAACAGCAATTCTGAAGAAAATGGAGCTAAGCCTTAAATCATGCAATAAATATTTCAATAAGTGGAGAATAAAAATAAACAATAACAAAACACAAGCCATAATATTCCCATTTAAGAAGTCACCAAAAAGGATCCCAAGAAGGTCGCTAAACTTCGATGGAAATCAAATAAACATTGTAAGTGACGTGAATTATCTGGGTGTAAATCTTGACAATAAACTCACTTTTAAAAAACACATAGCCACTTCCTGTCAAAAGGCGTTAAATGCATTTAGAGCTTTATGGCCATTTCTAAACAGGCGTTCAACTCTTAACTTGAGAAATAAAAATCTTATCTCCAAATGTGTAATAAGACCAATATTATCGTATGCATCACCGATTTGGTATCGCGCTGCTAAAACTCACCTAAAAAAGTATCAAGTGATACAAAACAAATGTCTCAAAATGATACATAACAAACACTGGCGCTTCCCTACATTGATGCTGCACGATGAAACCGGATATGAGTTATTTTTAGACTTTATTAAGAGAATTAATGAAAATTTTTTTCAAAAAACTTCAGCCTCTTGCTATTGTAAAATACGCGAAAGCATAGAATTACTATAAATTAATTTTATAATTATTAAATCATTCAACAAGAAAATATTGTATTATAACTTGATTATTCCAGAATAATCATTTTATAAGCAATATTTTTCGCCATATGTTTGTTCTATTTTTGTAATTAATCACATATAGGTTTTGCTATCCTTTTTCCTATAACTATATTAAAATGATATTAATCTTATTTATTTACCTTTACTGAGGACTTATATGTTAAAATATCTCTAAGATAAAACACATTATTGTAATTAATTGTCATGTCTATAAGACAACATATTTATAATGGATAAATAAAATTGAATTGAATTGAAAAAATTGAGCCTTGAGAGCGGGGGTTTTCAACATTCGGGTTTCATTTCTCATAAATTGGGAAACATCACCCGTTCGAGATTGAGCTAACTGTAGCTCTAAGGGGTATTCACGTTTAAAAGGGAGAGAAACAATGTATCTACCATCCGAATTTCGGTATGTGGTGTCACGATATAACTTTTCGCAGAAGTTATCTTCGTCTGAAAGAATTCTCACCTTGGGCACTTCTTCAATCTCCCAAAAGCGAGACAGTGTGTCATTCAACTCCAGATGGTTGTAAAATGTCACGACAGATTGTAATGGTTTGGGTTGGGAGATCTTACCGGTGACTATCCAGCCGAACACGGTTTTCTGTGCGATAAGGTCGCCGCTAGGATGTTTGTGAACATCGGTGAGCATAATTTTGGAGTATATGTCTCCACCTAATAGCAAATCCATATGAGAACATTTTAGATCGTTCATGGAAATTTCGGGTAAATGAGAATCTAAAAATTGGGCCAACGAATATGTTGGTAGACGACCGGTGAGCTTTTCGACAACATAAGCTTCGGTGGTCACTTCAAATTGGGGGTCAATGGGAGAACCAATAGAAATTCGGCATATCTTAGTCGATCTTGCTGCAATAACACCATTAAGGCCAATAATTTCGGCTGTAGGATCACTAAATGTTGGTAAGGAAAGTTTTCTTTGTAACTTTCGCGAAATGAAAGTCGCTTGAGATGCCGGGTCAATTAGAGCTCTTGCAGAACATCTAAGTTTATGTACGCACAAATCCACTACGGTTGTCCCTAAAAGGACCGTGGAGTACATACTAGATTGCATTTGGGTTGCAAAAGTCTGAAAAGAGCGGGTACCAGTCGATGTAGAAGGGCCACCATCATTTAAATTCGATTGTTGGTGAGAGGATCGAGGGTCTGAATTTGACGAGAAGTGAACGGGTGTGTTATTAGAAACATGGGTGTACGAGTTCCGTTGCGTCGAAATATCTTTTCGATGCAACATCGAATGGTGTTTCTGTTTGCAGAAATAGCCCACATTAGAACTCGTACAATTACTATATGTGTGCCCGGTGGCTAAACAATTCGAGCAGCATTTAAATCTTTTTACCGCTTCCAGACGTTCTGGTATAGATAGTTTTTGAAATTCTGCACATAATCTCAACGGATGAGAATCAGAACATAAAGGACATTTAGTTTTATTTGGTTGAGCGGGGATAGTGGTGGCGAAGCTTTTGAACTTCCTACTATCATTCGAATTTACTTTTTTAGCGATGGGCTTTTTATAGGGTGTCGTGTTAGGAGAAAATGCCGGGTTATGAGCTCCTCGAATGTCGAATACCGATTCAAGAGTTTGATATCTCGAAGTCAGAAATTTGTCCATGTTGGCCCATTTTGGAAGATCTTGGCTCTGTTCCCAAAGTCCGAGAGTGACTTCAGGAAGTCGTGTCGAACAGATGAATACAAAAATTGCATCCCAGTTCGTCGTTTCAATGCCAAGTAAAGCAAGATTCGTGATGCAATCGTTCAACGTACGTTGCAATTTCTTTATAGTGGGATCAGATTCTTTCACGATAGGAGCTAAATTAAATAACGTCTTAAGTTGAGCGTTAACTAGAATTCGCTTATTCTCATATCTGTCAACTAAGTTTTGCCAGGCCATGGCGAAGCCATCATTTGTCTTCGGACAAGTTTTTATCATATCTCGGGCTTCACCCTCAGTTTTCTGCATCCGATAATACATTTTTTGAATGTCACTGATGTGGGTGTTTTCTTTGCAAATAGCTGAAAACATGTCTCTAAACGTTGGCCATTCTTTATAATCACCGGTAAAAACTTCGGTGTCACAAGGGGGAAGATTAATGGGAATGTGCGAACTATTCGACCTTTTCTTAGCGTTGATCTTTTCAATATGATCTTCTATATACGCTAATGCCCGGGAATATGTTTTATATATCGAAATATAATTATTTTTAATTTCCGCAATATTTGAGGCCTTTTTGTCTAAAGAATCCGATAATTCTTCATAACAATTGCGGAAAGTTTCCCACAAACGTTCCATTTCTTTCTTATGGGTGTTGAGAGAATGAACTGTGTGCTCTTCGTCTTTCATAGAAGTTACTAAGAACTCGAAATCTACGATACGGTCCCCGCTTCTAATAAGGGTAGTTAGAGCAGACATCTTTGTTTGTTTAACGGGCGTTGAAATATTCAAAAAACGATCAATTTAATGCAAAAATCTCTGGAAAAATAACTGTTCCCTTTCGATTTGGACAAAAATTCAACGGACTTTAGACGGATTTGAGAGCAAACGCGATGTAAAAGTTGTAGAAACTTATCAAAATCGCTAATAAATCGAAAACGATACCTAAAAATTCAACAAATTGAATTTCTAAGTATGTATTTATAGGGTCGAAATCAATATTTAATTTCAAATTCGAAATAAAAATAAAAAAAAGCAACCACAAACGAAATAAATATTATATATTTTATTTATGTAAACAAAAAACGACAAATGTGAAAGAAAATATTTTCACAATTGTGCCCAACCAACACCACTGTGCTATATAAAAACACGTTACAGTGTGCAAGAAAAATCACTTTTTTATACCGGGTCGAAACTATCGAATATAGTTCGAAAACAATTTATTGCGATATGAAACTGTGTGAAACAAAAAATAAATATCAATATTAATGTGCCGAGTGCTTATTATTGCGTTATTAAAAGTTTCGGATTTAATTGTAAATAAATTACATCGACCAGTTTTTGGTCAGTACGGGCCCACTGTGCACAAAACAAATGGAAGAGACAACGAAAATGACAAAACGCGCTCAAATGAACAGAGTACCTGTTGTTGTTGTTATTTATGATTTGGTGTTTATGGTGGTGGATGACGCTGTACACCAGTGCTGTTCATTTCATTGAACAATTGTTGTCGCTCAATTCACATGTATTCCTACGCTCTTGCTTCAGTCAGGTCACACTCACAAAAATTTAGTTATATGAATACATATAATTATTGTTTTTCAACCTCCCCAACATACCAAATATGAATAAAATCTCAATACAACTTGAGAACAATATTATAATAATAGTTAATCCACAATAGTTTCTCAAGTTCGCGCACAAAAATTGAGAAGGATATTATAAAAATAGTAAATTCACAATAGTTTTTCAAGTTCGCGCACAAAACTTGAGAACAATATTATAAAAATAGTAAATCCAAGCCTTTTACAATAAATTCTCAACTCTTTTTCAAGCTTGAGGCTTGAGATGGTAAGGTTATTATAATATTATTCTCAAGTCATTTGGTATGTTGGGTCTTACTGACATTATGATTTGGCTGTAAAGTTGGCAGTTTCATCTCTTCACTAACACAACTACATTTTTCCATTTGCACAGCACTGTTCTCAAGTCATTTGGTATGTTGGGTCTTACTGACATTATGATTTGGCTGTAAAGTTGGCAGTTTCATCTCTTCACTAACACAACTACATTTTTCCATTTGCACAGCACTGCTGTACACACAAACTACGTACGCACTAAGTGGGGATCAAACCGAGTAATAGAGACTTCGAGTTTTGTTGTTGTAAAATGTACGTTTGTACGTAAAACGAACCGCGAAACAACAAAGAGACAATTTCAACAAACTAAAACGCGCACTGCACTGATATTTATTATTTTTGTTTATTTTGCACACACACACTCTATATAAAAAAAACCTACCTTGTTTTTTGTTGGGTATTTTTGTTTGGGGTTTAGGGGATGGTTACAACCTTTTTATTACGGGTATCCAAAACTGCAAATTAGTCGGGATCTGTAAAAAAGTGTTCGGGTAAAATTTATTTTATTTTATGAATTGAACAACGGCTCGAAAATCCGGTTCGAAGTACCAATAAATATGCGGGGGGTGAATAAAATAATTTTACCCAAACAAATGAGAAAAAAAAACAACAAATTAGTTTTTCTTAAAATCATTAATCGGGGTTTTATTTAAAACGTACCTTCGGGTTTATGTTCGGGTTTGTAATGTTTATTATTGTTTTTGCCTGAAGTTGGCTTTAATTCGTGTCCTTTTGGTTCTTTTCTTCTTCGTTATAATTTGTAGTGTTGTATTTCAAGTTAATTCACAATAATAATTAAACTAAGCTTACAACTAGGGTGCCCAGCGTAGACACATATTGATAATATTACACGGTTTATAAGGGGCGGGATGGTACATTTGTATGAGAGGTTCCAGAAGGGGAGTTGCCAGACTTCCAAGTGTTTGTCCAAAAACTTTGTCTAGCTATAACTTTACTAAATACAGAATTTGGGCAAGATCATGTTGGGCATATCGATATTATTACACGATTTCTTAAGTGCGTGGAATGGTACATTTGTATGGAACGTACCATAATGAGAGTTTCCAGACTTCCAAGTGTTTTTCCGAATCTTTGTCCAGTTATAGCTTTACTAATTACAGAATTTGGGCAAGATTGCGCTTGTCGTGTTAATATAATGGCATGATTTATAAAGTGGGTGGAATGGTACGTTTGTATGGGAGGTACCATAATGAGAGTTTCTAGACTTTCAAGTGTTTGTCCGAAACATTGTCCAGTTATAGATTTACTAATTACAGAATTTGGGCAAGATTGCGCTTGTCGTTTTAATATTATGGCACGATTTATAAAGTGGGTGGAATGACATATTTGTATGGGAGGTACCAGAATGGGAGTTGCCAGACTTCCAAGTATTTGTCGGAATGTTTGCCCAGTTACACCTTTACTAAATACAGAACTTGGCTAAAATCGAGCATTGGTATAACATCGCAGCACATGTCTTCTTTCAGAAGGATACTAAATACTTCGAATTTTCAAAAATCACTCCTTTTAGTACGAAAGTGAAAGGGTTAATCGATTCGTCACTGATCTCGTGAAAGATACATGCCCCTAATCTGTAATTTGAAGCATCAGCCGCGAAACGATAAATGCTTATAACAGGCGTGTATATAAGCGGTAGATACTGTAATAAATTCTACTCAGTAAATTCCATAAATAAACATCAAAATAGTTGTAAAAAATTTAATTAAATAAAAATTTACAAAAAAACTGTATTTTATTATTTTCATACAAAAACTTCCGATGGGATAGTTAGTCCCAATTTATGAGGTTTAAACAACATAATGGGGTATAACATCCCAGCTCATGTCTTCTTTCAGAAGGATTCTAAATTTCTTTTAACAAATTTTTTGTTCTTTTTAGTATCCCATCAATACGAAAAAAGATACTTAGAATTGTCAAAAATCACTCCTTATAGTACGGTAGTGAAAGGGTTAATCGATTCGTCACTGATCTCGTGAAAGATACATGCCCCTAATCCGTAATTAGAAGCATCAGCCGCCGCGATTATATTTTCATTGGAGTCATAGTGCGTTAGTAATACGTCCGACATTATGATGTCCTTTAGACTTTGGAAGCAATTACGACGCTTAGTAATTCATTCCTAGGATGTGTTTGCTGTCAATAATGAATCGAGTGGGTCTCTATATTTATTCATCTGATCCATGAGTTTCCCTTAGAAATTTACCACACCCAAGAAATAACGTAATTCGGAAATGTTGCTTGGCTCCGGCATATTGTAAATTACCACAGCACGGACCCGATTCGGTTTTATACCATTTTGGTTCGTACCCCAAATAATCTATTTCATGGGTCGAAAAGTTTAAAGCTTAATGAATGAGACCAACAAAAAAAATTCATAAGAAATATCTCATAGTTTGATGAAATTTTTATTCTCTTATGTAGACAAAATTAGTCAAAAAAAAGTCATACTCCATTAATTTAAGTTGATAAATTTTCAGTTGTTAAATATGTTTTTTTGATTGTGTTATAGAAATATATTTTTAGTTGTTCATACATATGTAGCTAACAGCAAAATCAACTCATCATTCTTTTATGTATACGAATTTTAAACTGATATTACTAGCTCAACTAAAAAGGAACATACAAGAAATAAGTAAACGCAAAATTATCTCCTCTTCTTTCCCTTTCAACAAAAAAGTATTGTGCAACAACGAAAGTCCACAAATACCAACAATGCTAATAAACGAACGCAACAAAATTATTTTATATTACAATTTTATGAAACAAAAGTTTCATTTATTTTAAAAAGCATTTATTTAAAAAGAAAAAAACTCTCATACTTTGATGCTTCTTCTTACCTCGAAACCGCGAAGTCTTAATACACACTCTGAATTGATGACGAAAGAATTTAAGGGGTTGCAGACTGGACAAAGCGAAAAAAACTGACACAACATATAGTTTTCACACGCATACATTTTTTTTTTTTGACTAACACTCAGGGTATGCCCCCTATAAATGCAATGCACTTTGTTAGCGATAGTAAGTAGTAGTATATTGTCTCCCTACATCATCGCCAGAATTTGAGTTGTTTATCGCTGTTCTATAAATATTTTAACGGTATCTGTTCGTCAGATATCCGTCGTCTGTAGGTAGGTGGTTTACATATTTACGAGATCAGATGAAGTGAAGTATTTCTTGCACCGCGTCAAAAAGCTTCTTTCGACACTTCGAATATATAGTTTACCCAGCGAGCATCACCCTGTATCTTTATGCCCACAACATCAAGAGTATCTGATACGTCAATATCCACACCACCCATAGAGATTGACGAAGGTGCTGGATCAGTGGAACGTTTGTGTGACAACAAATAGCACTGGGTCTTTTGTGCATTAAAATCTACTCTGTTAATTTGGCCCCACTCACAAATCGTCGCCAAATCGCGGTTGAGTGAGTCGTTCATCGTTTGCCATTTGTCCTCTACCTCCGAGGGGCATGGCCGATGTTTAAATGAGTACGAATGACAGAGGTTGCTATCATCCGCAAAGGAGTAGATTGGGTTCACAGTCTGCCCCAACAGGTCGTCAATGAAAATACGGAATAGAGAAGGAGAGGGGACAGAGCCTTGTGGCACTCCTGCGGTCAACCTATGCTCGTTGGATGAGACCCCATCTATAACAACTCGTATAGTGCGATCCCTGAGAAAACTCGATATGAATCGAGAGAAGGTACTACCGACACCAAATGCAATAAGTTTTGATATGAGTGCTCCGTGCCAGACCCTATCGAACGCCTTGGAAATATCCAGAGCCACGACCTTGCTTTCACCAAGGCGGTGAATAGATCGACTCCATCGCTCCTTAAGGATCACCATCAGGTCTCCAGTAGATCGATTTCTACGGGAGACATAATGTCGATCATTCAGAAGGCTATTATTGAGATCGCAAAACATATTGCTATTGGGCGGTAATTCTCAGGATTTGTAGCCTCACCTTTCTTGGGGATCGGCTGAACATTGGCAACTTTCCAACGTGAAGGCTAAATACCAGCACGATACGACATGTTAAAAAGATTGCGCAATGGATGAGCTAGCATCGAAGAGAATACATAGGACAAGTGCTGAAATGCCATCCGGGCCCGGAGTTTTGTTTACATTGCAAGAACCCTTTTGACCCCACGTGATCGAAAAATGTCTGAGGCATCGAACTAGATACGTTTTCGATCACTGTAAGTGGTTGACTGCTGTCTGACAAAGATGAATTATCTGAATATATTTCAGCCAGAAGGTTAGCTTTGTCAACCGAGTCAGTGAATATCTGGACATCGTTAACGAGAGTTGAAATACAAGACGAAGAATTGTCCCTTACTCTTTTAATAAATGCCCAAAAGCTCTTACTTCCCCTGGGAGATGAAAGAACTTTATCACGAAGACGCTGTTCGTAAAGAAGTACCCTAGCACACGATGAAATTGCCTGTTTCCGTAGCAGCTCAGTATTGGCATTTTTAATTAAACGCCAATTTCTGAACACTTCATCTTTGGATCTGACAGCTTCTTTGCATGTCTGATTAAACCAACAATTCTGTGGGGGTTTGATCGAAGTAGTCTTCGAGGGAATAAATATGTTTATACCAAGAATAATTATTTTCTCAACAATTTCAGCAGAAGCATCGACATTACTGTCTAGGACACATAGTTTCCAAATAAATTGCTGGTAAAAATTGTTGAGCTCGGCCCAACGTGCCTTTTCGTATAGATGCATTGTCCGCTTCGTGACTGGTTTTGAAGTGGCTCGAAGATTGGAGTACGGAAAGGATGCGGAAATGGTGCAATGATCTGAGTTGCCAAGAGGTGCAAGAATGTTAACCTCGTACTTTTCAGGATGGGAGGTTAAAAAACGTCAAGAATATTATGGTATTGCCCTTCAACACGAGGAATGTTTGTTGGTTCATTTACTAATTGCTCCAAGTCATTGTGCGCGGCAAAAAGCTCAGCGTACTGGCCCTCCGGAGATGTATGGCTCGAATGGGAAAGCCAAGAATTATTGTGGATATTGAAATCCCCAGCAATTACAATTTCACTGTCCGGATAATCTTCTAAGACTTTTGAAATAGAGTCAGAAAGGGCGTCGAAGCCATTTAGGCTAGCCTCCCTTTCCAGGTTCGGGCTTCTGTAAAGAAATGCAAATTGTGTGACCCAATCCTAATTTTAACCCAAAGGGAGTTAAATTCTGGATCTTGTGAGTTTAAATGTTGCTGACTTTGAAACACCACACCGTTACGGATATTGAAATCCCCAGCAATTACAATTTCACTGTCCGGATAATCTTCTAAGACTTTTGAAATAGAGTCAGAAAGGGCGTCGAAGCCATTTAGGCTAGCCTCCCTTTCCAGGTTCGGGCTTCTGTAAAGAAATGCAAATTGTGTGACCCAATCCTAATTTTAACCCAAAGGGAGTTAAATTCTGGATCTTGTGAGTTTAAATGTTGCTGACTTTGAAACACCACACCGTTACGTATATAAACCACAAGACCTATGTGAGAAGAGAATGAGGATCAGAATCCTCACATTCCTGTGTCTCACATAGAGTGAGGACATCCGACCTATAAAAATTGATGTACACGTACACCGCAAAAAAATTCTATCTTAACCCGCGAATGTTCGCAAAGTGAATTAGAAATCTACCTACCATAACACTACCAAAAAACATGGCAACATCAAAGCAAAATCACAAATAACACTGCACCCCACCATCATAAATCGTACAGTGCCCAACCATTATGCCCAACGCGATCTTGCCCAAATTCTGTATTTAGTAAAGCTATAGCTAGAGAAAGTTTTGAACAAAAACTTGAAAGTTTGGCAACTCCCCTTCTGGTATCTCCCATACAAATTTACCATCCCGCCCCTTATAAACCGTATAATATTATGAATAAGCCCAATGCGATCTTGCTAAAATTCTGTATTTAGTGAAGCTATAGCTAGACAAAGTTTTCGACAAAAACTTGATACCCTCCTGGTACCTCCCATACAAATGTACAATTTCACCCACTTTAGAAATCGTGCAATAATATCAATACGGTCAACGCGATCTTGCCCAAATTTTGTATTTAGTAAATCTATAGCTAAACAAAGTTTTGGACGAAAACATGGAAGTCTGGCAACTCCCCTTCTGGTACTTACGTAAAATTTTCGAGAAAAAACTCTACAATATTTATACCCTCACCCTACGGGTAGGTGGGTATATATCATTTGATACGACCCAAAAGTGTAACACTTAGAAATATTCATATTAGATCCCAAGTGTCTTTGAACCAAATTCGATTAATGACTTTCTAAATCGTTTGAGCCATGTCCGTCTGTCTGTCCTGCTGGTACGCACGATAACTTTCGAAAGAGTTAAGCAATCACTCTGAACTTTGGCATGGCTTAAGATTTTCAAAACTGCTTATGGGATTGCATATGGGCTATATGGCCACGCACTTTCGGGTACCTCCCATAAAAATCTGTTATTTCGCCCACTTTTGAAATCGTGTAATAATATCAATACGCCCAATGCCCAAATTTTGTATTTAGTAAATCTCAAGCAAGATAAAGTTTTGAACAAAAACTTGGAAGTCTGGCAACTCCCCTTCTTGAACCTCCCACACAAATTTACCATCCCGCCCCTGTAATACTATAAGTATGACCAACGCGATCTTGTCCACATTCTGTATTTAGTAAAGCTATAGCTAGATAAAGTTTTGGACAAAAACTTGGAAGTCTGGCAACTCCCTTACTGGTACCTCCCATACAAATGTGCCATCCCGCCTATCTTAGAAATCGTGTAATAATATCAATATGCCCAACGCGATCTTGCCCTAATTTTGTATTTAGTAAACGTATAATCCTGTGGATCAGAATCCTCACATAGAGCCCGGACATCCGGCCTATGGAAATTGATGTGCACGTATACCGCAAAAAAAATCTATCTTAACCCGCGAATGTTCGCAAAGTGAGTTAGAAATCTACCTACCATAACACGACCAAAAAACAAGGCAACATCAAAGCAAAATCACAAATAACACTGCACCCCACCATCATAAATCGTGTACTAATACCAATATGCCCAACGCGATCATGCCCAAATTCTGTATTTAGTAAAGCTATAGCTAGTGAATGTTTTGAACAAAAACTTGAAAGTTTGGCAACTCCACTTCTGGTACCTCCCATACAAATGTACAATATCACCCACTTTAGAAATCGTGCAATAATATCAATACGGTCAACGCGATCTTGCCCAAATTTTGTATTTAGTAAATCTATAGCTAAACAAAGTTTTGGACGAAAACATGGAAGTCTGGCAACTCCCCTTCTGGTACTTACGTAAAATTTTCGAGAAAAAACTCTACAATATTTATACCCTCACCCTACGGGTAGGATGGTATATATCATTTGATACGACCCAAAAGTGTAACACTTAGAAATATTCATATTAGATCCCAAGTGTCTTTGAACCAAATTCGATTAATGACTTTCTAAATCGTTTGAGCCATGTCCGTCTGTCTGTCCTGCTGGTACGCACGATAACTTTCGAAAGAGTTAAGCAATCACTCTGAACTTTGGCATGGCTTAAGATTTTCAAAACTGCTTATGGGATTGCATATGGGCTATATGGCCACGCACCTTCGGGTACCTCCCATAAAAATCTGTTATTTCGCCCACTTTTGAAATCGTGTAATAATATCAATACGCCCAATGCCCAAATTTTGTATTTAGTAAATCTCAAGCAAGATAAAGTTTTGAACAAAAACTTGGAAGTCTGGCAACTCCCCTTCTTGAACCTCCCACACAAATTTACCATCCCGCCCCTGTAATACTATAAGTATGACCAACGCGATCTTGTCCACATTCTGTATTTAGTAAAGCTATAGCTAGATAAAGTTTTGGACAAAAACTTGGAAGTCTGGCAACTCCCTTACTGGTACCTCCCATACAAATGTGCCATCCCGCCTATCTTAGAAATCGTGTAATAATATCAATATGCCCAACGCGATCTTGCCCTAATTTTCTATTTAGTAAACGTATAGTTAGACAAAGTTTTGGACAAAAACTTGGAAGTCTGGCAACTCCCCTTCTGGTACCTCCCATACAAATGTACCATTCCACCCACTTTAGAAATCGGTAATTATATAAATTCGCGCAACGAATCTTTTCGAAATTCTATATTTAGTAAAGCTTTAAATATATAAAATTTTCGAGAAAAAACTCTTCTTTATATTAAGCCCGTTTTGTAAAAACGTGTAATATTTTTCTATAACATTCGGTATTTTGAGGTTGCTATTATGGAATATGAGACTTATAGCCTTTTCACATTTACTGCGTTTCAGCTGAAACGCCGGCGTTTCGCTCTCTTTCGATGAATTTCGCGAAACACACTTAAATTTCCATACAAAACAAAACGCAGGAATTACGCTCTTTTTGCTGTGGTTTGTTTGAAACCACAGTAAAAATGAGAGAGAGCCCAGTGTTGTACTCCAATAGTAGTTAAAAAAAGGAATAAAATGAAAAAAATTGCATCCCTGTTGAAAGCAAATGTCAGAAAAATGAGGGGAAAAAACAGCTGTTTGTTTGTTTCTTCTAGTTTGTTTTGTTTTGCAAATTCCTCCTTCGATACAATTCCATTGTATTAGTGTAATAATCATTTATTTCTTTAAAAGCATTCGCTGCTTTATCATACAATGATATAAACTCTAATATTGTACAAATTAAATTCATTTTTTCATTTTCATTTTGATATTATTTTATCTTTGTTTACAATCAGTACAGAAAACACAAAAGAGAAATGAGAAATGTCACATGAAACCACAGTAGTTTAAAAAAGCATAATGTGAACACCATGGTTTCAAACTATTTCAAGAGAGCGAAACGCCGGCGTTTCAGCTGAAACGCAGTAAATGTTTTTACTGAGGGTGAGGGTATATATCAGTCGGTTTACCCGACTGCAACTTTTTTTTCTATAACATTCGGTATTTTGAGGTTGCTATTATGGAATATGAGACTTATATGTGAGGGTATATATCAGTCGGTTTACCCGACCGCAACTTTTTCACTGGTTTTCTATAACATGCGGTATTTTGAGGTTGCTATTATGGAATATGAGACTTGTATGTTTTTTCTGAGGGTGATGTATTTTGAATGTTTACTGATAAGTTTTTGATTTTTTTAACATTGCATTTACAAATGATTTGACTAAATCTCCAAATTTCCTTTTTTGAGAATGTGATTTTTGGCGCCAATTACCAGAATAGTGCAAATAAGCGAAACTCATTTCCCGTATAACTTATACTATAAACTTGTTTTGATCAATTAAGCGAAAACTACAGTAATACATTGGATGCAAATTAATTGCAAATTAAAACATGAAATTTACGTTGGAAGAATTTTCAGCTATAGTAGCTCGCATCGACTCCAGCATAAATTCTCGAACTTAAAGTCCATCCAGTGACGACGCCAACGACCTTACACCTGGACATTTTGTCATTGACATTCCAATTCTATCACTAGCCGAACCTGACTTCTTTCAAGCTGATATAAAAATTTCCAATAGCGGGACAAGTATATTCATACAAAAACTATGAAGTCTGGCCACGCCCTTTCTGGTATCTCACATACTGGTGCATGCAGCCTCTGCATTCCGACCACTTTGTAAAACGTGTAATACAATATTTATACCCTTATCCTACGGGTTCGAGGGTATACAGTGAAAGCTCTCCTTGCGGACAGCTCTCTTAAGCGGACAAATTTCTCGGTCCCATGCGGTATTTTTGGAGCAAATTAACCTCCGCTTGGCGGACATCTCCCGTTGACGGACAAAATCGCTGCGACTGTCAGTGTCCGCTTTAGAGAGCTTTTACTGTATATCATTTGGTACGACCCAAAAGTGTAACACATAAAAAAATTCACATTAGACCATAGGTGTCATTAAAACAAATTCGATGCATGACTTTTTTAGTCGTATGAGCTTTAACTAGAGAAAGTTTCGAACAATAAATTGGAAGTCTGGCCACGTCTCTTCTGGTACCTCCCATACAAATATACCATTCGCCCACATTAGATATCGTGTAACTTAACTATTACTACGCTCTACGAGATTTTACCCGCATTCCGTATTTTATAAATCTATAAACATATAAAACTCTCCAGAAATCCATGGACCCCTAGTCGGTTGCTATTATGACATGTTATCAGACATTTCGTCCAGTGGTGTTACCACGGTCACATTTGACTTTCCGATACTTTGGTATATGAGACATGTATGTTTTTTACTCAGGGTGAGGATATATATAGAGTTGGGTATTTCCCGAAAACATCCCAATCTCGAGATTTCCCGAAAAAACTAAAATTTCAATTCTCGAGGGTAAATAGCAGCACGGTACGACATGTTGAAAAGATTAAGCAATGGACGAGCTAGCGTCGAAGATAACTTACATAGGACAAGTGCTGAAATACCATCCGGGCCCGGAGTTTTATTTACATAAAGATCTGCAAGAACCATTTTAACTCCACGTGTTCGATAAATATCTGAGGCTTTGTCAACCGGGTCCATGAATATCTGGTCAGCGTTAACGAGAGTTGGAATAGAAGACGAAGTATTGTCCCTCACTCTTTTAACAAATGCCCAAAAGCTCTTACTTCCCCTGGGACAAGAAAGGACTTTAGCACGAAGACGTTGTTTGTAAAGAAGCATCGACATTACTGTCTAGGACACATAGTTTCCAATTAAATTGCTGGTAAAAATTGTTGAGCTCGGCCCAACGTGCCTTTTCGTATATATACATTGTCCGCTTCGTGACTGGTTTTGAAGTGGCTCGAAGATCGGAGAACGAAAAGGATGCTGAAATGGTGCAATGATCTGAGTTACCAAGAGGTGCAAGAATGTCAACCTAGTACTTTTCAGGGTGGGAGGTTAAAAAAAGGTCAAGAATATTATGGTATTGCCCTTCAACACGCGGAATGTTTGTTGGTTCATTTACTAATTGCGCCAAGTCATTGCTAATTGCGCCAAGTCAAAGCTCAGCGTACTGGCTCTCCGGAGATGTATGTCTCGAATGGGAAAGCCAAGAATTATTGTGGATATTGAAATCCCCAGCAATTACAATTTCACTGTCCGGATAATCTTCTAAGACTTTTGAAATAGAGTCAGAAAGGGCGTCGAAGCCATTTAGGCTAGCCTCCCTTTCCAGGTTCGGGCTTCTGTAAAGAAACCCGAAATGCAAATTGTGTGACCCAATCCTAATTTTAACCCAAAGGGAGTTAAATTCTGGATCTTGTGAGTTTAAATGTTGCTGACGTTGAAACACCACACCGTTACGTATATAAACCACAAGACCTCTGTGAGAAGAGAATGAGGATCAGAATCCTCACATTCCTGTGACTCACATAGAGTGAGGACATCCGACCTATAGAAATTGATGTGCACGTACACCGCAAAAAAATTCTATCTTAACCCGCGAATGTTCGCAAAGTGAATTAGAAATCTACCTACCATAACACTACCAAAAAACATGGCAACATCAAAGCATAATCACAAATAACACTGCACCCCACCATCATAAATCGTACAGTGCCCAACCAATATGCCCAACGCGATCTTGCCCAAATTCTGTATTTAGTAAAGCTATAGCTAGAGAAAGTTTTGAACAAAAACTTGAAAGTTTGGCAACTCCCCTTCTGGTGTCTCCCATACAAATTTACCATCCCGCCCATTATAAACCGTATAATATTATGAATAAGCCCAATGCGATCTTGCTAAAATTCTGTATTTAGTGAAGCTATAGCTAGACAAAGTTTTCGACAAAAACTTGGTACCTTTCTGGTACCTCCCATACAAATGTACAATTTCACCCACTTTAGAAATCGTGCAATAATATCAATACGGTCAACGCGATCTTGCCCAAATTTTGTATTTAGTAAATCTATAGCTAGACAAAGTTTTGGACGAAAACATGGAAGTCTGGCAACTCCCCTTCTGTTACCATTTTCGAGTAAAAACTCTAAAATATTTTTCTATAACATGCGGTATTTTGAGGTTGCTATTATGGAATATGATACTTGTATGTTTTTACTGAGGGTGAGGGTATATATAAGTCGGTGTACCGACTGAAACTTTTTCACTGGTTTTAATGTATTTTGAATGTTTACTGATCGAACTTAAAGTCCATGCAGTAACGACGCAAACGACCTTACACCTGGACATTTTGTCATTGACATTCCAATTCTATCACTAGCCAAACCTGACTTCTTTCAAGCTGATATTACAATTTCCAATAGCGGGACAAGTCTATTCATACAAGAACTACGAAGTCTGGCCACGCCCTTTCTGGTACCTCACATACTTGTACATGCAGCCTCTGCATTCCGTCCACTTTGTAAAACGTGTAATAAAATATTTATACCCTTACCCTACGGGTTCGAGGGTATATATCATTTGGTACGACCGAAAAGTGTAACACATAAAAAAATTCACTTTAGACCATAGGTGTCTTTAAACCAAATTCGATGCATGACTTTTTTAGTCGTATGAGCTTTAACTAGAGAAAGTTTCGAACAACAAATTGCAAGTCTGGCCACGCACCTTCCGGTACCTCCCATACAAATATACCATTCGCCCACATTAGATATAGTGTATCTTAACTATTACTACGCTCTATGAGATTTTACCCATATTTAGTATTTTATAAATCTATAAATATATAAAACTCTCCAGAAAAACATGGACGCTCACATTTGACTTTCCGATACTTTGGTATATGAGACATGTATGTTTTTACTTAGGATGAGGATATATATAGAGTTGGGTATTTCCCGAAAAAACGAAATTTTCAATTCTCGAAATGCGGGATTTCCCGAAAAACGCTAATTTCAACGTAAAGGGTACATACCAGCACGGTACGACATGTTGAAAAGATTGCGCAATGGACGAGGTAGCATCGAAGAGCACTTAGATAGGACAAGTGCTGAAATACCATCCGGGCCCGGAGTTTTGTTTACATTGAGATCTGCAAGAACCCTTATAACTCCACGTGTTCGAAAAAATATCTGAGGCATCGAACTAGATACGTTTTCGATCACCGGGAGTGGTTGACTGCAATCTGGCAAATATAAATTCTTTGCAAATATTTCAGCCAGAAGGTTAGCTTTGTCAACCGGGTCCACGAATATCTGGTCAGCGTTAACGAAAGTTGGGATATAAGACGAAGAATTAACCCTCACTCTTTTAATAAATGCCCAAAAATGCCCTTACTTCCAATGGGAGAAGATAGGACTTTAGCACGAAGACGCTGTTAAGTACTCTGGCACACCTTGATCTTGACTGTTTGCGTAGCAGTTCAGTATTGGCATTTTTAATGAAACGTCAATTTCTGAACGCTTCCTCTTTGGATCTGACAGCTTCTTTGTCTGATTAAACCAACAATTCTTTGGGGGTTTGATCGAAGTAGTCTCCGAGGGAATAAATATGTTTTTTTTTTTTTACTAACACTCAGGGGATGCCCCTATAAATGCAATGCACTGTGTTAGCGATGGGAAAGAAGGGTATTGGAGGGAGAAAAGAGGGAGTAGTGTTTGTTGATGTTTGCCTTGAATTTGATAATGTCATAGCAGGCAGGAAAAACACTTGCAGAAAGATTATTCCACATGCGAAAAGTACGGCTGAAAATCGAATTTGCTCTATAGTGCGTCGTCCGGTCAACCGGCCATTTGACATTGAACAGATGAGATTCCCTGGATAGCCGAGTATTCCGGCTAACTGATCTAACTTCAGGGACCAGACGACGGATATCTGACGAACAGATACCATTAAAATATCTATAGAATAGTGATACACAACCCACATTACGGCGATGCTGAAGGGAGACAATAGAGCTGGATACCCTACCATCCCCAATCATCACCACCGCTCTCCTCTGTACACGGTCCAAAAGCTGCAAAGATATCTTTGGAGCCCCTGCCCATATATGGGAGTTACATTCCATTTTAGTCCGGATGTAGGTGGTGTAAATATTTACTAGATCAGATGTAGTGAAGTATTTCTTACACCGCTTTAAAAAGCCTAAACACTTGAATGCTTCTTTTGACACTTCGAATATATGGCTTGCCCAACGAGCATCACCCTGTATCTTCATGCCCAGAACATCAAGAGTGTCTGATTCGTTGATATCCACGCCACCCATAGATATTAGCGGCGATGCCAGATCAGTGGAACGTTTGTGTGACAACAAACAGCACTGGGTCTTTTGTGCATTAAAATCTACTCTGTTCATTTGGCCCCACTCACAAATCGTCGCCAAATCGCGGTTAAGTTTATCGATCGCCTTTTGTCCTCGACCTCCAGAGGACCTGGCCGATGATCAAATGAGTACGAATGACAGAGGTTGCTGTCATCCGCAAAGGCGTAGATTGGGTTCACAGTCTGCCCCTGCAGGTCATCAATGAAAATAAGAAATAAAGAAGGAGAGAGGACAGAGCCTTGTGGCACACCTGCGGTCAACCTATGCTCGTTGGATGAGACCCCATCTATAACAACTCGTATAGAGCGGTCCCTGAGAAAACTCGATATGAATCGAGAGAATGTATTACCGACACCAAATGCAATAAGTTTTGATATGAGTGCTCCGTGCCAGACCCTATCGAACGCCTTGGAAATATCCAGAGCCACGACTTTACTTTCACCAAGGCGGTGAATGGATCGACTCCATCGCTCCGTAAGGAACGCCATCAGGTCTCCAGTAGATCGATTTCTACGGAAGCCATACTGTCGATCATTCAGGAGGCCGTTAGACTCTAGATACCTTACAAGGTGGTGATTACCCATGCTCTCCATAACCTTCGAGAGCGCAGAACATATTGGACGGTAATTCGCAGGATTAGTAGCCTCACCTTTCTTGGGGATCGGCTGAACATTGGCAACTTTCCAACGTGAAGGGTAAATACCAGCACGGTACGACATGTTGAAAAGATTGCGCAATGGACGAGCTAGCGTCGAAGAGCACTTACATAGGACAAGTGCTGAAATACCATCCGGGCCCGGAGTTTTATTTACATTAAGATCTGCAAGAACCCTTATAACTCCACGTGTTCGAAAACATATTTGGGGCATCGAACGATACGTTTTCGATCACCGGGAGTGGTTGACTGCTATCTAGCAAAGATAAATTCTTTGCAAATATTTCAGTTAGAAGGTTAGCTTTGTCAACCGGGTCCATGAATATCTGGTCAGCGTTAACGAGAGTTGGGATAGAAGACGAAGTATTGTCCCTCACTCTTTTAATAAATGCCCAAAAACTCTTACTTCTCCTGGGAGAAGAAAGCACTTTAGCACGAAGACGTTGTTTGTAAAGAAGCATCGACATTACTGTCTAGGACACATAGTTTCCAATTAAATTGCTGGTAAAAATTGTTGAGCTCGGCCCAACGTACCTTTTCGTATGGATGCATTGTCCGCTTCGTGACTGGTTTTGAAGTGGCTCGAAGATTGGAGTACGGAAAGGATGCGGAAATGGTGCAATGATCTGAGTTGCCAAGATGTGCAAGAATGTTAACCTCGTACTTTTCAGGATGGGAGGTTAAAAAAGGTCAATAATATTATGGTATTGCCCTTCAACACGAGGAATGTTTGTTGGTTCATTTACTAATTGCTCCAAGTCATTGTGCGCGGCAAAAAGCTCAGCGTACTGGCCCTCCGGAGATGTATGGCTCGAATGGGAAAGCCAAGAATTATTGTGGATATTGAAATCCCCAGCAACTACAATTTCACTGTCCGGATAATCTTCTAAGACTTTTGAAATAGAGTCAGAAAGGGCGTCGAAGCCATTTAGGGTAGCCTCCCTTTCCAGGTTTGGGCTTCTGTAAAGAAACCCAAAATGCAAAGAGTGTGACCCAATCCTGTATTTAAACCCAAAGGGAGTTAAATTCTCTTGTGAGTTTTAATGTTGCTGACTCTGAAACACCACACCGTTACGTATACAAACCGCAAGACCTCTGTGAGAAAAGAAAGAGGATAGAGTATGATAACCAGGAATGTGAAAATCCTGTGGATCAGAATCCTCACATAGAGCCAGGACATCCGGCCTATGGAAATTGATGTGCACGTATACCGCAAAAAAAAATCTATCTTAACCCGCGAATGTTCGCAAAGTGAGTTAGAAATCTACCTACCATAACACTACCAAAAAACAAGGCAACATCAAAGCAAAATCACAAATAACACTGCACCCCACCATCATAAATCGTGTACTAATACCAATATGCCCAACGCGATCATGCCCAAATTCTGTATTTAGTAAAGCTATAGCTAGTGAATGTTTTGAACAAAAACTTGAAAGTTTGGCAACTCCCCTTCAGGTACCTCCCATACAAATGTACAATATCACCCACTTTAGAAATCGTGCAATAATATCAATACGGTCAACGCGATCTTGCCCAAATTTTGTATTTAGTAAATCTATAGCTAAACAAAGTTTTGGACGAAAACATGGAAGTCTGGCAACTCCCCTTCTGGTACTTACGTAAAATTTTCGAGAAAAAACTCTACAATATTTATACCCTCACCCTACGGGTAGGAGGGTATATATCATTTGATACGACCCAAAATTGTAACACTTAGAAATATTCATATTAGATCCCAAGTGTCTTTGAACCAAATTCGATTCATGACTTTTTAATCGTTTGACCCATGTCCGTCTGTCTGTCCTGCTGGTACGCACGATAACTTTCGAAAGAATTAAGCAATCACTCTGAACTTTGGCATGGCTTAAGATTTTCAAAACTGCTTATGGGATTGCATATTGGCTATATGGCCACGCCCCTTCGGGTACCTCCCATACAAATCTGTTATTTCGCCCACTTTAGAAATCGTGTAATAATATCAATACGCCCAATGCCCAAATTTTGTTTTTAGTAAATCTCAAGCAAGATAAAGTTTTGAACAAAAACTTGGAAGTCTGGCAACTCCCCTTCTTGAACCTCCCACACAAATTTACCATCCCGCCCCTGTAATACTATAAGTATGACCAACGCGATCTTGTCCACATTCTGTATTTAGTAAAGCTATAGCTAGATAAAGTTTTGTTTACATTGAGATCTGCAAGAACCCTTATAACTCCACGTGTTCGAAAAAATATCTGAGGCATCGAACTAGATACGTTTTCGATCACCGGGAGTGGTTGACTGCAATCTGGCAAATATAAATTCTTTGCAAATATTTCAGCCAGAAGGTTAGCTTTGTCAACCGGGTCCATGAATATCTGGTCAGCGTTAACGAAAGTTGGGATATAAGACGAAGAATTAACCCTCACTCTTTTAATAAATGCCCAAAAATGCCCTTACTTCCAATGGGAGAAGATAGGACTTTAGCACGAAGACGCTGTTAAGTACTCTGGCACACCTTGATCTTGACTGTTTGTGTAGCAGTTCAGTATTGGCATTTTTAATGAAACGTCAATTTCTGAACGCTTCCTCTTTGGATCTGACAGCTTCTTTGTCTGATTAAACCAACAATTCTTTGGGGGTTTGATCGAAGTAGTCTCCGAGGGAATAAATATGTTTTTTTTTTTTTTACTAACACTCAGGGGATGCCCCTATAAATGCAATGCACTGTGTTAGCGATGGGAAAGAAGGGTATTGGAGGGAGAAAAGAGGGAGTAGTGTTTGTTGATGTTTGCCTTGAATTTGATAATGTCATAGCAGGCAGGAAAAACACTTGCAGAAAGATTATTCCACATGCGAAAAGTACGGCTGAAAATCGAATTTGCTCTATAGTGCGTCGTCCGGTCAACCGGCCATTTGACATTGAACAGATGAGATTCCCTGGATAGCCGAGTATTCCGGCTAACTGATCTAACTTCAGGGACCAGACGACGGATATCTGACGAACAGATACCATTAAAATATCTATAGAATAGTGATACACAACCCACATTACGGCGATGCTGAAGGGAGACAATAGAGCTGGATACCCTACCATCCCCAATCATCACCACCGCTCTCCTCTGTACACGGTCCAAAAGCTGCAAAGATATCTTTGGAGCCCCTGCCCATATATGGGAGTTACATTCCATTTTAGTCCGGATGTAGGTGGTGTAAATATTTACTAGATCAGATGTAGTGAAGTATTTCTTACACCGCTTTAAAAAGCCTAAACACTTGAATGCTTCTTTTGACACTTCGAATATATGGCTTGCCCAACGAGCATCACCCTGTATCTTCATGCCCAGAACATCAAGAGTGTCTGATTCGTTGATATCCACGCCACCCATAGATATTAGCGGCGATGCCAGATCAGTGGAACGTTTGTGTGACAACAAACAGCACTGGGTCTTTTGTGCATTAAAATCTACTCTGTTCATTTGGCCCCACTCACAAATCGTCGCCAAATCGCGGTTAAGTGAGTCGTTTATCGTTCGCCTTTTGTCCTCGACCTCCAGAGGACCTGGCCGATGATCAAATGAGTACGAATGACAGAGGTTGCTGTCATCCGCAAAGGCGTAGATTGGGTTCACAGTCTGCCCCTGCAGGTCGTCAATGAAAATAAGAAATAAAGAAGGAGAGAGGACAGAGCCTTGTGGCACACCTGCGGTCAACCTATGCTCGTTGGATGAGACCCCATCTATAACAACTCGTATAGAGCGGTCCCTGAGAAAACTCGATATGAATCGAGAGAATGTATTACCCACACCAAATGCAATAAGTTTTGATATGAGTGCTCCGTGCCAGACCCTATCGAACGCCTTGGAAATATCCAGAGCCACGACTTTACTTTCACCAAGGCGGTGAATGGATCGACTCCATCGCTCCGTAAGGAACGCCATCAGGTCTCCAGTAGATCGATTTCTACGGAAGCCATACTGTCGATCATTCAGGAGGCCGTTAGACTCTAGATACCTTACAAGGTGGTGATTACCCATGCTCTCCATAACCTTCGAGAGCGCAGAACATATTGGACGGTAATTCGCAGGATTAGTAGCCTCACCTTTCTTGGGGATCGGCTGAACATTGGCAACTTTCCAACGTGAAGGGTAAATACCAGCACGGTACGACATGTTGAAAAGATTGCGCAATGGACGAGCTAGCGTCGAAGAGCACTTACATAGGACAAGTGCTGAAATACCATCCGGGCCCGGAGTTTTATTTACATTAAGATCTGCAAGAACCCTTATAACTCCACGTGTTCGAAAACATATTTGGGGCATCGAACGATACGTTTTCGATCACCGGGAGTGGTTGACTGCTATCTAGCAAAGATAAATTCTTTGCAAATATTTCAGTTAGAAGGTTAGCTTTGTCAACCGGGTCCATGAATATCTGGTCAGCGTTAACGAGAGTTGGGATAGAAGACGAAGTATTGTCCCTCACTCTTTTAATAAATGCCCAAAAACTCGTACTTCTCCTGGGAGAAGAAAGCACTTTAGCACGAAGACGTTGTTTGTAAAGAAGCATCGACATTACTGTCTAGGACACATAGTTTCCAATTAAATTGCTGGTATAAATTGTTGAGCTCGGCCCAAAGTACCTTTTCGTATGGATGCATTGTCCGCTTCGTGACTGGTTTTGAAGTGGCTCGAAGATTGGAGTACGGAAAGGATGCGGAAATGGTGCAATGATCTGAGTTGCCAAGATGTGCAAGAATGTTAACCTCGTACTTTTCAGGATGGGAGGTTAAAAAAGGTCAATAATATTATGGTATTGCCCTTCAACACGAGGAATGTTTGTTGGTTCATTTACTAATTGCTCCAAGTCATTGTGCGCGGCAAAAAGCTCAGCGTACTGGCCCTCCGGAGATGTATGGCTCGAATGGGAAAGCCAAGAATTATTGTGGATATTGAAATCCCCAGCAACTACAATTTCACTGTCCGGATAATCTTCTAAGACTTTTGAAATAGAGTCAGAAAGGGCGTCGAAGCCATTTAGGGTAGCCTCCCTTTCCAGGTTTGGGCTTCTGTAAAGAAACCCGAAATGCAAAGTGTGTGACCCAATCCTGAATTTAACTTAAAGGGAGTTAAATTCTGGATCTTGTGAGTTTTAATGTTGCTGACTCTGAAACACAACACCGTTACGTATACAAACCACAAGACCTCTGTGAGAAAAGAAAGAGGATAGAGTATGATAACCGGGAATGTGAAAATCCTGTGGATCAGAATCCTCACATAGAGACAGGACATCCGGCCTATGGAAATTGATGTGCACGTATACCGCAAAAAAAAACCTATCTTAACCCGCGAATGTTCGCAAAGTGAGTTAGAAATCTACCTACCATAACACTTCCAAAAAACAAGGCAACATCAAAGCAAAATCACAAATAACACTGCACCCCACCATCATAAATCGTGTACTAATACCAATATGCCCAACGCGATCATGCCCAAATTCTGTATTTAGTAAAGCTATAGCTAGTGAATGTTTTGAACAAAAACTTGAAAGTTTGGCAACTCCCCTTCAGGTACCTCCCATACAAATGTACAATATCACCCACTTTAGAAATCGTGCAATAATATCAATACGGTCAACGCGATCTTGCCCAAATTTTGTATTTACTAAATCTATAGCTAGACAAAGTTTTGGACGAAAACATGGAAGTCTGGCAACTCCCCTTCTGGTACTTACGTAAAATTTTCGAGAAAAAACTCTACAATATTTATACCCTCACCCTACGGGTAGGTGGGTATATATCATTTGATACGACCCAAAAGTGTAACACTTAGAAATATTCATATTAGATCCCAAGTGTCTTTGAACCAAATTCGATTCATGACTTTTTAATCGTTTGAGCCATGTCCATCTGTCTGTCCTGCTGGTACGCACGATAACTTTCGAAAGAGTTAAGCAATCACTCTGAACATTGGCATGGCTTAAGATTTTCAAAACTGCTTATGGGATTGCATATTGGCTATATGGCCACGCCCCTTCGGGTACCTCCCATACAAATCTGTTATTTCGCCCACTTTAGAAATCGTGTAATAATATCAATACGCCCAATGCCCAAATTTTGTTTTTAGTAAATCTCAAGCAAGATAAAGTTTTGAACAAAAACTTGGAAGTCTGGCAACTCCCCTTCTTGAACCTCCCACACAAATTTACCATCCCGCCCCTGTAATACTATAAGTATGACCAACGCGATCTTGTCCACATTCTGTATTTAGTAAAGCTATAGCTAGATAAAGTTTTGGACAAAAACTTGGAAGTCTGGCAACTCCCTTACTGGTACCTCCCATACAAATGTGCCATCCCGCCTATTTTAGAAATCGTGTAATAATATCAATATGCCCAACGCGATCTTGCCCTAATTTTGTATTTAGTAAACGTATAGTTAGACAAAGTTTTGGACAAAAACTTGGAAGTCTGGCAACTCCCCTTCTGGTACCTCCCATACAAATGTACCATTCCACCCACTTTAGAAATCGGTAATTATATAAATTCGCGCAACGAATCTTTTTGAAATTCTATATTTAGTAAAGCTTTAAATATATACAATTTTCGAGAAAAAACTCTTCTTTATATTAAGCCCGTTTTGTAAAAACGTGTAATATTTTTCTATAACATTCGGTATTTTGAGGTTGCTATTATGGAATATGAGACTTATATGTTTTTACTGAGGGTGAGGGTATATATCAGTCGGTTTACCCGACTGCAACTTTTTTTTCTATAACATTCGGTATTTTGAGGTTGCTATTATGGAATATGAGACTTATATGTGAGGGTATATATCAGTCGGTTTACCCGACCGCAACTTTTTCACTGGTTTTCTATAACATGCGGTATTTTGAGGTTGCTATTATGGAATATGAGACTTGTATGTTTTTTCTGAGGGTGATGTATTTTGAATGTTTACTGATAAGTTTTTGATTTTTTTAACATTGCATTTACAAATGATTTGACTAAATCTCCAAATTTCCTTTTTTGAGAATGTGATTTTTGGCGCCAATTACCAGAATAGTGCAAATAAGCGAAACTCATTTCCCGTATAACTTATACTATAAACTTGTTTTGATCAATTAAGCGAAAACTACAGTAATACATTGGATGCAAATTAATTTCTAACATGAAATTTACGTTGGAAGAATTTTCAGCTATAGTAGCTCGCATCGAATCCAGCATAAATTCTCGAACTTAAAGTCCATACAGTGACGACGCCAACGACCTTACACCTGGACATTTTGTCATTGACATTCCAATTCTATCACTAGCCGAACCTGACTTCTTTCAAGCTGATATAACAATTTCCAATAGCGGGACAAGTATATTCATACAAAAACTACGAAGTCTGGCCACGCCCTTTCTGGTATCTCACATACTGGTGCATGCAGCCTCTGCATTCCGACCACTTTGTAAAACGTGTAATACAATATTTATACCCTTATCCTACGGGTTCGAGGGTATACAGTGAAAGCTCTCCTTGCGGACAGCTCTCTTAAGCGGACAAATTTCTCGGTCCCATGCGGTATTTTTGGAGCAAATTAACCTCCGCTTGGCGGACATCTCCCGTTGACGGACAAAATCGCTGCGACTGTCAGTGTCCGCTTTAGAGAGCTTTTACTGTATATCATTTGGTACGACCCAAAAGTGTAACACATAAAAAAATTCACATTAGACCATAGGTGTCATTAAACCAAATTCGATGCATGACTTTTTTAGTCGTATGAGCTTTAACTAGAGAAAGTTTCGAACAATAAATTGGAAGTCTGGCCACGTCTCTTCTGGTACCTCCCATACAAATATACCATTCGCCCACATTAGATATCGTGTAACTTAACTATTACTACGCTCTATGAGATTTTACCCGCATTCCGTATTTTATAAATCTATAAACATATAAAACTCTCCAGAAATCCATGGACCCCTAGTCGGTTGCTATTATGACAAGTTATCAGACATTTCGTCCAGTGGTGTTACCACGGTCACATTTGACTTTCCGATACTTTGGTATATGAGACATGTATGTTTTTTACTCAGGGTGAGGATATATAGAGTTGGGTATTTCCCGAAAACATCCCAATCTCGAGATTTCCCGAAAAAACTAAAATTTCAATTCTCGGGGGTAAATACCAGCACGGTACGACATGTTGAAAAGATTAAGCAATGGACGAGCTAGCGTCGAAGAGAACTTACATAGGACAAGTGCTGAAATACCATCCGGGCCCGGAGTTTTATTTACATAAAGATCTGCAAGAACCATTTTAACTCCACGTGTTCGATAAATATCTGAGGCTTTGTCAACCGGGACCATGAATATCTGGTCAGCGTTAACGAGAGTTGGAATAGAAGACGAAGTATTGTCCCTCACTCAAATGCCCAAAAACTCTTACTTCCCCTGGGAGAAGAAAGCACTTTAGCACGAAGACGTTGTTTGTAAAGAAGCATCGACATTACTGTCTAGGACACATAGTTTCCAATTAAATTGCTCGTAAAAATTTTTGAGCTCGGCCCAACGTACCTTTTCGTATGGATGCATTGTCCGCTTCGTGACTGGTTTTGAAGTGGCTCGAAGATTGGAGTACGGAAAGGATGCGGAAATGGTGCAATGATCTGAGTTGCCAAGAGGTGCAAGAATGTTAACCTCGTACTTTTCAGGATGGGAGGTTAAAAAAGGTCAAGAATATTATGGTATTGCCCTTCAACACGAGGAATGTTTGTTGGTTCATTTACTAATTGCTCCAAGTCATTGTGCGCGGCAAAAAGCTCAGCGTACTGGCCCTCCGGAGATGTATGGCTCGAATGGGAAAGCCAAGAATTATTGTGGATATTGAAATCCCCAGCAATTACAATTTCACTGTCCGGATAATCTTCTAAGACTTTTGAAATAGAGTCAGAAAGGGCGTCGAAGCCATTTAGGCTAGCCTCCCTTTCCAGGTTCGGGCTTCTGTAAAGAAATGCAAATTGTGTGACCCAATCCTAATTTTAACCCAAAGGGAGTTAAATTCTGGATCTTGTGAGTTTAAATGTTGCTGACTTTGAAACACCACACCGTTACGGATATTGAAATCCCCAGCAATTACAATTTCACTGTCCGGATAATCTTCTAAGACTTTTGAAATAGAGTCAGAAAGGGCGTCGAAGCCATTTAGGCTAGCCTCCCTTTCCAGGTTCGGGCTTCTGTAAAGAAATGCAAATTGTGTGACCCAATCCTAATTTTAACCCAAAGGGAGTTAAATTCTGGATCTTGTGAGTTTAAATGTTGCTGACTTTGAAACACCACACCGTTACGTATATAAACCACAAGACCTATGTGAGAAGAGAATGAGGATCAGAATCCTCACATTCCTGTGTCTCACATAGAGTGAGGACATAAGACCTATAGAAATTGATGTACACGTACACCGCAAAAAAATTCTATCTTAACCCGCGAATGTTCGCAAAGTGAATTAGAAATCTACCTACCATAACACTACCAAAAAACATGGCAACATCAAAGCAAAATCACAAATAACACTGCACCCCACCATCATAAATCGTACAGTGCCCAACCAATATGCCCAACGCGATCTTGCCCAAATTCTGTATTTAGTAAAGCTATAGCTAGAGAAAGTTTTGAACAAAAACTTGAAAGTTTGGCAACTCCCCTTCTGGTATCTCCCATACAAATTTACCATCCCGCCCCTTATAAACCGTATAATATTATGAATAAGCCCAATGCGATCTTGCTAAAATTCTGTATTTAGTGAAGCTATAGCTAGACAAAGTTTTCGACAAAAACTTGATACCCTCCTGGTACCTCCCATACAAATGTACAATTTCACCCACTTTAGAAATCGTGCAATAATATCAATAAGGTCAACGCGATCTTGCCCAAATTTTGTATTTAGTAAATCTATAGCTAAACAAAGTTTTGGACGAAAACATGAAAGTCTGGCAACTCCCCTTCTGGTACTTACGTAAAATTTTCGAGAAAAAACTCTACAATATTTATACCCTCACCCTACGGGTAGGAGGGTATATATCATTTGATACGACCCAAAAGTGTAACACTTAGAAATATTCATATTAGATCCCAAGTGTCTTTGAACCAAATTCGATTCATGACTTTTTAATCGTTTGAGCCATGTCCGTCTGTCTGTCCTGCTGGTACGCACGATAACTTTCGAAAGAGTTAAGCAATCACTCTGAACTTTGGCATGGCTTACGATTTTCAAAACTGCTTATGGGATTGCATATTGGCTATATGGCCACGCCCCTTCGGGTACCTCCCATACAAATCTGTTATTTCGCCCACTTTAGAAATCGTGTAATAATATCAATACGCCCAATGCCCAAATTTTGTATTTAGTAAGTCTCAAGCAAGATAAAGTTTTGAACAAAAACTTGGAAGTCTGGCAACTCCCCTTCTTGAACCTCCCACACAAATTTACCATCCCGCCCCTGTAATACTATAAGTATGACCAACGCGATCTTGTCCACATTCTGTATTTAGTAAAGCTATAGCTAGATAAAGTTTTGGACAAAAACTTGGAAGTCTGGCTACTCCCTTACTGGTACCTCCCATACAAATGTGCCATCCCGCCTATTTTAGAAATCGTGTAATAATATCAATATGCCCAACGCGATCTTGCCCTAATTTTGTATTTAGTAAACGTATAGTTAGACAAAGTTTTGGACAAAAACTTGGAAGTCTGGCAACTCCCCTTCTGGTCGGTAATTATATAAATTCGCGCAACGAATCTTTTTGAAATTCTATATTTAGTAAAGCTTTAAATATATACACTTTTCGAGAAAAAACTCTTCTTTATATTAAGCCCGTTTTGTAAAAACGTGTAATATTTTTCTATAACATTCGGTATTTTGAGGTTGCTATTATGGAATATGAGACTTATATGTTTTTACTGAGGGTGAGGGTATATATCAGTCGGTTTACCCGACTGCAACTTTTTTTTCTATAACATTCGGTATTTTGAGGTTGCTATTATGGAATATGAGACTTATATGTGAGGGTATATATCAGTCGGTTTACCCGACCGCAACTTTTTCACTGGTTTTCTATAACATGCGGTATTTTGAGGTTGCTATTATGGAATATGGGACTTGTATGTTTTTTCTGAGGGTGATGTATTTTGAATGTTTACTGATAAGTTTTTGATTTTTTTAACATTGCATTTACAAATGATTTGACTAAATCTCCAAATTTCCTTTTTTGAGAATGTGATTTTTGGCGCCAATTACCAGAATAGTGCAAATAAGCGAAACTCATTTCCCGTATAACTTATACTATAAACTTGTTTTGATCAATTAAGCGAAAACTACAGTAATACATTGGATGCAAATTAATTTCTAACATGAAATTTACGTTGGAAGAATTTTCAGCTATAGTAGCTCGCATCGAATCCAGCATAAATTCTCGAACTTAAAGTCCATCCAGTGACGACGCCAACGACCTTACACCTGGACATTTTGTCATTGACATTCCAATTCTATCACTAGCCGAACCTGACTTCTTTCAAGCTGATATAACAATTTCCAATAGCGGGACAAGTATATTCATACAAAAACTACGAAGTCTGGCCACGCCCTTTCTGGTATCTCACATACTGGTGCATGCAGCCTCTGCATTCCGACCACTTTGTAAAACGTGTAATACAATATTTATACCCTTATCCTACGGGTTCGAGGGTATACAGTGAAAGCTATCCTTGCGGACAGCTCTCTTAAGCGGACAAATTTCTCGGTCCCATGCGGTATTTTTGGAGCAAAGTAACCTCCGCTTGGCGGACATCTCCCGTTGACGGACAAAATCGCTGCGACTGTCAGTGCCCGCTTTAGAGAGCTTTTACTGTATATCATTTGGTACGACCCAAAAGTGTAACACATACAAAAATTCACATTAGACAATAGGTGTCATTAAACCAAATTCGATGCATGACTTTTTTAGTCGTATGAGCTTTAACTAGAGAAAGTTTCGAACAATAAATTGGAAGTCTGGCCACGTCTCTTCTGGTACCTCCAATACAAATATACCATTCGCCCACATTAGATATCGTGTAACTTAACTATTACTACGCTCTATGAGATTTTACCCGCATTCCGTATTTTATAAATCTATAAACATATAAAACTCTCCAGAAATCCATGGACCCCTAGTCGGTTGCTATTATGACATGTTATCAGACATTTCGTCCAGTGGTGTTACCACGGTCACATTTGACTTTCCGATACTTTGGTATATGAGACATGTATGTTTTTTACTCAGGGTGAGGATATATATAGAGTTGGGTATTTCCCGAAAACATCCCAATCTCGAGATTTCCCGAAAAAACTAAAATTTCAATTCTCGAGGGTAAATACCAGCACGGTACGACATGTTGAAAAGATTAAGCAATGGACGACCTAGCGTCGAAGAGAACTTACATAGGACAAGTGCTGAAATACCATCCGGTCCCGGAGTTTTATTTACATAAAGATCTGCAAGAACCATTTTAACTCCACGTGTTCGATAAATATCTGAGGCTTTGTCAACCGGGTCCATGAATATCTGGTCAGCGTTAACGAGAGTTGGAATAGAAGACGAAGTATTGTCCCTCACTCAAATGCCCAAAAACTCTTACTTCCCCTGGGAGAAGAAAGCACTTTAGCACGAAGACGTTGTTTGTAAAGAAGCATCGACATTACTGTCTAGGACACATAGTTTCCAATTAAATTGCTGGTAAAAATTGTTGAGCTCGGCCCAACGTACCTTTTCGTATGGATGCATTGTCCGCTTCGTGACTGGTTTTGAAGTGGCTCGAAGATTGGAGTACGGAAAGGATGCGGAAATGGTGCAATGATCTGAGTTGCCAAGAGGTGCAAGAATGTTAACCTCGTACTTTTCAGGATGGGAGGTTAAAAAAGGTCAAGAATATTATGGTATTGCCCTTCAACACGAGGAATGTTTGTTGGTTCATTTACTAATTGCTCCAAGTCATTGTGCGCGGCAAAAAGCTCAGCATACTGGCCCTCCGGAGATGTATGGCTCGAATGGGAAAGCCAAGAATTATTGTGGATATTGAAATCCCCAGCAATTACAATTTCACTGTCCGGATAATCTTCTAAGACTTTTGAAATAGAGTCAGAAAGGGCGTCGAAGCCATTTAGGCTAGCCTCCCTTTCCAGGTTCGGGCTTCTGTAAAGAAACCCGAAATGCAAATTGTGTGACCCAATCCTAATTTTAACCCAAAGGGAGTTAAATTCTGGATCTTGTGAGTTTAAATGTTGCTGACTTTGAAACACCACACCGTTACGTATATAAACCACAAGACCTCTGTGAGAAGAGAATGAGGATCAGAATCCTCACATTCCTGTGTCTCACATAGAGTGAGGACATCCGACCTATAGAAATTGATGTGCACGTACACCGCAAAAAAATTCTATCTTATCCCGCGAATGTTCGCAAAGTGAATTAGAAATCTACCTACCATAACACTACCAAAAAACATGGCAACATCAAAGCATAATCACAAATAACACTGCACCCCACCATCATAAATCGTACAGTGCCCAACCAATATGCCCAACGCGATCTTGCCCAAATTCTGTATTTAGTAAAGCTATAGCTAGAGAAAGTTTTGAACAAAAACTTGAAAGTTTGGCAACTCCCCTTCTGGTATCTCCCATACAAATTTACCATCCCGCCCCTTATAAACCGTATAATATTATGAATAAGCCCAATGCGATCTTGCTAAAATTCTGTATTTAGTGAAGCTATAGCTAGACAAAGTTTTCGACAAAAACTTGGTACCCTTCTGGTACCTCCCATACAAATGTACAATTTCACCCACTTTAGAAATCGTGCAATAATATCAATACGGTCAACGCGATCTTGCCCAATTTTTGTATTTAGTAAATCTATAGCTAGACAAAGTTTTGGACGAAAACATGGAAGTCTGGCAACTCCCCTTCTGTTACCATTTTCGAGTAAAAACTCTACAATATTTTTCTATAACATGCGGTATTTTGAGGTTGCTATTATGGAATATGATACTTGTATGTTTTTACTGAGGGTGAGGGTATATATAAGTCGGTGTACCGACTGAAACTTTTTCACTGGTTTTAATGTATTTTGAATGTTTACTGATCGAACTTAAAGTCCATCCAGTAACGACGCAAACGACCTTACACCTGGACATTTTGTCATTGACATTCCAATTCTATCACTAGCCAAACCTGACTTCTTTCAAGCTGATATTACAATTTCCAATAGCGGGACAAATCTATTCATACAAGAACTACGAAGTCTGGCCACGCCCTTTCTGGTACCTCACATACTTGTACATGCAGCCTCTGCATTCCGTCCACTTTGTAAAACGTGTAATAAAATATTTATACCCTTACCCTACGGGTTCCAAGGGTATATATCATTTGGTACGACCCAAAAGTGTAACACATAAAAAAATTCACTTTAGACCATAGGTGTCTTTAAACCAAATTCGATGCATGACTTTTTTAGTCGTATGAGCTTTAACTAGAGAAAGTTTCGAACAACAAATTGCAAGTCTGGCCACGCCCCTTCCGGTACCTCCCATACAAATATACCATTCGCCCACATTAGATATAGTGTATCTTAACTATTACTACGCTCTATGAGATTTTACCCATATTTAGTATTTTATAAATCTATAAACATATAAAACTCTCCAGAAAAACATGGACCCCTAGTCGGTTGCTATTATGACATGTTATCAGACATTACGTGAAGTGGTGTTAGCACGCTCACATTTGACTTTCCGATACTTTGGTATATGAGACATGTATGTTTTTACTTAGGATGAGGATATATATAGAGTTGGGTATTTCCCGAAAAAACGAAATTTTCAATTCTCGAGATGCGGGATTTCCCGAAAAACGCTAATTTCAACGTAAAGGGTACATACCAGCACGGTACGACATGTTGAAAAGATTGCGCAATGGACGAGCTAGCGTCGAAGAGCACTTAGATAGGACAAGTGCTGAAATACCATCCGGGCCCGGAGTTTTGTTTACATTGAGATCTGCAAGAACCCTTATAACTCCACGTGTTCGAAAAAATATCTGAGGCATCGAACTAGATACGTTTTCGATCACCGGGAGTGGTTGACTGCTATCTGGCAAATATAAATTCTTTGCAAATATTTCAGCCAGAAGGTTAGCTTTATCAACCGGGTCCATGCATATCTGGTCAGCGTTAACGAAACTTGGGATATAAGACGAAGTATTAACCCTCACTCTTTTAATAAATGCCCAAAAATGCCCTTACTTCCAATGGGAGAAGATAGGACTTTAGCACGAAGACGCTGTTCGTAAGGAACTTTTTCGCGCCTAAGTACTCTGGCACACCTTGATCTTGACTGTTTGCGTAGCAGTTCAGTATTGGCATTTTTAATGAAACGTCAATTTCTGAACGCTTCCTCTTTGGATCTGACAGCTTCTTTGTCTGATTAAACCAACAATTCTTTGGGGGTTTGATCGAAGTAGTCTCCGAGGGAATAAATATGTTTTTTTTTTTTACTAACACTCAGGGGATGCCCCTATAAATGCAATGCACTGTGTTAGCGATGGGAAAGAAGGGTATTGGAGGGAGAAAAGAGGGAGAAAAGAGGGAGTAGTGTTTTTTGATGTTTGCCTTGAATTTGATAATGTCATAGCAGGCAGGAAAAACACTTGCAGAAAGATTATTCCACATGCGAAAAGTACGGCTGAAGAACGAATTTTCTCTATAGTGCGTCGTCCGGTCAACCGGCCATTTGACATTGAACAGATGAGATTCCCTGGATAGCCGAGTATTCCGGCTAACTGATCTAACTTCAGGGACCAGACGACGGATATCTGACGAACAGATACCATTAAAATATCTATAGAATAGCGATACACAACCCACATTACGGCGATGCTGAAGGGAGACAATAGAGCTGGATACCCTACCATCCCCAATCATCACCACCGCTCTCCTCTGTACACGGTCCAAAAGCTGCAAAGATATCTTTGGAGCCCCTGCCCATATATGCGAGTTACATTCCATTTTAGTCCGGATGTAGGTGGTGTAAATATTTACGAGATCAGATGTAGTGAAGTATTTCTTACACCGCTTTAAAAAGCCTAAACACTTGAATGCTTCTTTTGACACTTCGAATATATGGCTTGCCCAACGAGCATCACCCTGTATCTTCATGCCCAGAACATCAAGAGTGTCTGATTCGTCGATATCCACGCCACCCATAGATATTAGCGGCGATGCCAGATCAGTGGAACGTTTGTGTGACAACAAACAGCACTGGGTCTTTTGTGCATTAAAATCTACTCTGTTCATTTGGCCCCACTCACAAATCGTCACCAAATCGCGGTTAAGTGAGTCGTTTATCGTTCGCCTTTTGTCCTCGACCTCCGCAAAAGAGTAGATTGGGTTCACAGTCTGCCCCAGCAGGTCGCCAATGAAAATAAGAAATAAAGAAGGAGAGAGGACAGAGCCTTGTGGCACACCTGCGGTCAACCTATGCTCGTTGGATGAGAAATATACAGAGCCACGACTTTACTTTCACCAAGGCGGTGAATGGATCGACTCCATCGCTCCGTAAGGAACGCCATCAGGTCTCCAGTAGATCGATTTCTACGGAAGCCATACTGTCGATCATTCAGGAGTCCGTTAGACTCTAGATACCTTACAAGGTGGTGATTACCCATGCTCTCCATAACCTTCGAGAGCGCAGAACATATTGGACGGTAATTCGCAGGATTAGTAGCCTCACCTTTCTTGGGGATCGGCTGAACATTGGCAACTTTCCAACGTGAAGGGTAAATACCAGCACGGTACGACATGTTGAAAAGATTGCGCAATGGACGAGCTAGAGTCGAAGAGCACTTACATAGGACAAGTGCTGAAATACCATCCGGGCCCGGAGTTTTATTTACATTAAGATCTGCAAGAACCCTTATAACTCCACGTGTTCGAAAACATATCTGGGGCATCGAACGATACGTTTTCGATCACCGGGAGTGGTTGACTGCTATCTAGCAAAGATAAATTCTTTGCAAATATTTCAGTTAGAAGGTTAGCTTTGTCAACCGGGTCCATGAATATCTGGTCAGCGTTAACGAGAGTTGGGATAGAAGACGAAGTATTGTCCCTCACTCTTTTAATAAATGCCCAAAAACTCTTACTTCCCCTGGGAGAAGAAAGCACTTTAGCACGAAGACGTTGTTTGTAAAGAAGCATCGACATTACTGTCTAGGACACATAGTTTCCAATTAAATTGCTGGTAAAAATTGTTGAGCTCGGCCCAACGTACCTTTTCGTATGGATGCATTGTCCGCTTCGTGACTGGTTTTGAAGTGGCTCGAAGATTGGAGTACGGAAAGGATGCGGAAATGGTGCAATGATCTGAGTTGCAAAGAGGTGCAAGAATGTTAACCTCGTACTTTTCGGGATGGGAGGTTAAAAAAGGTCAAGAATATTATGGTATTGCCCTTCAACACGAGGAATGTTTGTTGGTTCATTTACTAATTGCTCCAAGTCATTGTTCGCGGCAAAAAGCTCAGCGTACTGGCCCTCCGGAGATGTATGGCTCGAATGGGAAAGCCAAGAATTATTGTGGATATTGAAATCCCCAGCAACTACAATTTCACTGTCCGGATAATCTTCTAAGACTTTTGAAATAGAGTCAGAAAGGGCGTCGAAGCCATTTAGGGTAGCCTCCCTTTCCAGGTTTGGGCTTCTGTAAAGAAACCCGAAATGCAAAGTGTGTGACCCAATCCTGAATTTAACTTAAAGGGAGTTAAATTCTGGATCTTGTGAGTTTTAATGTTGCTGACTCTGAAACACAACACCGTTACGTATACAAACCACAAGACCTCTGTGAGAAAAGAAAGAGGATAGAGTATGATAACCGGGAATGTGAAAATCCTGTGGATCAGAATCCTCACATAGAGACAGGACATCCGGCCTATGGAAATTGATGTGCACGTATACCGCAAAAAAAAACCTATCTTAACCCGCGAATGTTCGCAAAGTGAGTTAGAAATCTACCTACCATAACACTTCCAAAAAACAAGGCAACATCAAAGCAAAATCACAAATAACACTGCACCCCACCATCATAAATCGTGTACTAATACCAATATGCCCAACGCGATCATGCCCAAATTCTGTATTTAGTAAAGCTATAGCTAGTGAATGTTTTGAACAAAAACTTGAAAGTTTGGCAACTCCCCTTCAGGTACCTCCCATACAAATGTACAATATCACCCACTTTAGAAATCGTGCAATAATATCAATACGGTCAACGCGATCTTGCCCAAATTTTGTATTTACTAAATCTATAGCTAGACAAAGTTTTGGACGAAAACATGGAAGTCTGGCAACTCCCCTTCTGGTACTTACGTAAAATTTTCGAGAAAAAACTCTACAATATTTATACCCTCACCCTACGGGTAGGTGGGTATATATCATTTGATACGACCCAAAAGTGTAACACTTAGAAATATTCATATTAGATCCCAAGTGTCTTTGAACCAAATTCGATTCATGACTTTTTAATCGTTTGAGCCATGTCCATCTGTCTGTCCTGCTGGTACGCACGATAACTTTCGAAAGAGTTAAGCAATCACTCTGAACTTTGGCATGGCTTAAGATTTTCAAAACTGCTTATGGGACTGCATATTGGCTATATGGCCACGCCCCTTCGGGTACCTCCCATACAAATCTGTTATTTCGCCCACTTTAGAAATCGTGTAATAATATCAATACGCCCAATGCCCAAATTTTGTATTTAGTAAATCTCAAGCAAGATAAAGTTTTGAACAAAAACTTGGAAGTCTGGCAACTCCCCTTCTTGAACCTCCCACACAAATTTACCATCCCGCCCCTGTAATACTATAAGTATGACCAACGCGATCTTGTCCACATTCTGTATTTAGTAAAGCTATAGCTAGATAAAGTTTTGGACAAAAACTTGGAAGTCTGGCAACTCCCTTACTGGTACCTCCCATACAAATGTGCCATCCCGCCTATTTTAGAAATCGTGTAATAATATCAATATGCCCAACGCGATCTTGCCCTAATTTTGTATTTAGTAAACGTATAGTTAGACAAAGTTTTGGACAAAAACTTGGAAGTCTGGCAACTCCCCTTCTGGTACCTCCCATACAAATGTACCATTCCACCCACTTTAGAAATCGGTAATTATATAAATTCGCGCAACGAATCTTTTTGAAATTCTATATTTAGTAAATCTTTAAATATATACAATTTTCGAGAAAAAACTCTTCTTTATATTAAGCCCGTTTTGTAAAAACGTGTAATATTTTTCTATAACATTCGGTATTTTGAGGTTGCTATTATGGAATATGAGACTTATATGTTTTTACTGAGGGTGAAGGTATATATCAGTCGGTTTACCCGACTGCAACTTTTTTTTCTATAACATTCGGTATTTTGAGGTTACTATTATGGAATATGAGACTTATATGTGAGGGTATATATCAGTCGGTTTACCCGACCGCAACTTTTTCACTGGTTTTCTATAACATGCGGTATTTTGAGGTTGCTATTATGGAATATGAGACTTGTATGTTTTTTCTGAGGGTGATGTATTTTGAATGTTTACTGATAAGTTTTTGATTTTTTTAACATTGCATTTACAAATGATTTGACTAAATCTCCAAATTTCATTTTTTGAGAATGTGATTTTTGGCGCCAATTACCAGAATAGTGCAAATAAGCGAAACTCATTTCCCGTATAACTTATACTATAAACTTGTTTTGATCAATTAAGCGAAAACTACAGTAATACATTGGATGCAAAGTAATTTCTAACATGAAATTTACGTTGGAAGAATTTTCAGCTATAGTAGCTCGCATCGAATCCAGCATAAATTCTCGAACTTAAAGTCCATCCAGTGACGACGCCAACGACCTTACACCTGGACATTTTGTCAAGGTCATTCCAATTCTATCACTAGCCGAACCTGACTTCTTTCAAGCTGATATAACAATTTCCAATAGCGGGACAAGTATATTCATACAAAAACTACGAAGTCTGGCCACGCCCTTTCTGGTATCTCACATACTGGTGCATGCAGCCTCTGCATTCCGACCACTTTGTAAAACGTATAATACAATATTTATACCCTTATCCTACGGGTTCTAGGGTATACAGTGAAAGCTCTCTTTGCGGACAGCTCTCTTAAGCAGACAAATTTCTCGGTCCCATGCGGTATTTTTGGAGCAAATTAACCTCCGCTTGGCGGACATCTCCCGTTGACGGACAAAATCGCTGCGACTGTCAGTGTCCGCTTTAGAGAGCTTTTACTGTATATCATTTGGTACGACCCAAAAGTGTAACACATAAAAAAATTCACATTAGACCATAGGTGTCATTAAACCAAATTCGATGCATGACTTTTTAGTCGTATGAGCTTTAACTAGAGAAAGTTTCGAACAATAAATTGGAAGTCTGGCCACGTCTCTTCTGGTACCTCCCATACAAATATAAAATTCGCCCACATTAGATATCGTGTAACTTAACTATTACTACGCTCTATGAGATTTTACCCGCATTCCGTATTTTATAAATCTATAAACATATAAAACTCTCCAGAAATCCATGGACCCCTAGTCGGTTGCTATTATGACATGTTATCAGACATTTCGTCCAGTGGTGTTACCACGGTCACATTTGACTTTCCGATACTTTGGTATATGAGACATGTATGTTTTTTACTCAGGGTGAGGATATATATAGAGTTGGGTATTTCCCGAAAACATCCCAATCTCGAGATTTCCCGAAAAAACGAAAATTTCAATTCTCGAGGGTAAATACCAGCACGGTACGACATGTTGAAAAGATTAAGCAATGGACGAGCTAGCGTCGAAGAGAACTTACATAGGACAAGTGCTGAAATACCATCCGGGCCCGGAGTTTTATTTAAATAAAGATCTGCAAGAACCATTTTAACTCCACGTATTCGATAAATATCTGAGGCATCTGAGGCTTTGTCAACCGGGTCCATGAATATCTGGTCAGCGTTAACGAGAGTTGGAATAGAAGACGAAGTATTGTCCCTCACTCTTTTAACAAATGCCCAAAAGCTCTTACTTCCCCTGGGAGAAGAAAGGACTTTAGCGAAGACGCTGTTCGTACGGACGTTTTTCGCGCCGAAGTACTCTGGCACATCTTGATCTTGCATGTTTGCGTAGCAGCTCGGTATTGGCATTTTTAATTAAACGCCAATTTCTGAACGCTTACTCTTTGGATCTGACAGCTTCTTTGCATGTCTGATTAAACCAACAATTCTGTGGGGGTTTGATCGAAGTAGTCTTCGAGGGAATAAATATGTTTATACCAAGAATAATAATAATAATTTTCTCAAATTGCTGGTAAAAATTGTTGAGCTCGGCCCAACGTGCCTTTTCGTATATATACATTGTCCGCTTCGTGACTGGTTTTGAAGTGGCTCGAAGATCGGAGAACGAAAAGGATGCTGAAATGGTGCAATGATCTGAGTTACCAAGAGGTGTAAGAATGTTAACCTAGTACTTTTCAGGGTGGGAGGTTAAAAATAGGTCAAGAATATTATGGTATTGCCCTTCAACACGCGGAATGTTTGTTGGTTCATTTACTAATTGCGCCAAGTCATTGCTAATTGCGCCAAGTCAAAGCTCAGCGTACTGGCTCTCCGGAGATGTATGGCTCGAATGGGAAAGCCAAGAATTATTGTGGATATTGAAATCCCCAGCAATTACAATTTCACTGTCCGGATAATCTTCTAAGACTTTTGAAATAGAGTCAGAAAGGGCGTCGAAGCCATTTAGGGTAGCCTCCCTTTCCAGGTTTGGGCTTCAGTAAAGTAAAGTGTGTGACCCAATCCTGTATTTAAACCCAAAGGGAGTTAAATTCTGGATCTTGTGAGTTTAAATGTAGCTGACTTTGAAACACCACACCGCTACGTATATAAACCACAAGACCTCTGTGAGAAGAGAATGAGGATCAGAATCCTCACATTCCTGGGTCTCACATAGAGTGAGGACATCCGACCTATAGAAATTGATGTGCACGTACACCGCAAACAAATTATATCTTAACCCGCGAATGTTCGCAAAGTGAATTAGAAATCTACCTACCATAACACTACCAAAAAACATGGCAACATCAAAGCATAATCACAAATAACACTGCACCCCACCATCATAAATCGTACAGTGCCCAACCAATATGCCCAACGCGATCTTGCCCAAATTCTGTATTTAGTAAAGCTATAGCTAGAGAAAGTTTTGAACAAAAACTTGAAAGTTTGGCAACTCCCCTTCTGGTATCTCCCATACAAATTTACCATCCCGCCCCTTATAAACCGTATAATATTATGAATAAGCCCAATGCGATCTAGCTAAAATTCTGTATTTAGTGAAGCTATAGCTAGACAAAGTTTTCGACAAAAACTTGGTACCCTTCTGGTACCTCCCATACAAATGTACAATTTCACCCACTTTAGAAATCGTGCAATAATATCAATAGGTCAACGCGATCTTGCCCAAATTTTGTATTTAGTAAATCTAGAGCTAGACAAAGTTTTGGACGAAAACATGGAAGTCTGGCAACTCCCCTTCTGTTACCATTTTCGAGTAAAAACTCTACAATATTTTTCTATAACATGCGGTATTTTGAGGTTGCTATTATGGAATATGATACTTGTATGTTTTTACTGAGGGTGAGGGTATATATAAGTCGGTGTACCGACTGAAACTTTTTCACTGGTTTTAATGTATTTTGAATGTTTACTGATCGAACTTAAAGTCCATCCAGTAACGACGCAAACGACCTTACACCTGGACATTTTGTCATTGACATTCCAATTGTATAACTAGCCAAACCTGACTTCTTTCAAGCTGATATTACAATTTCCAATAGCGGGACAAGTCTATTCATACAAGAACTACGAAGTCTGGCCACACCCTTTCTGGTACCTCACATACTTGTACATGCAGCCTCTGCATTCCGTCCACTTTGTAAAACGTGTAATAAAATATTTATACCCTTACCCTACGGGTTCGAGGGTATATATCATTTGGTACGACCCAAAAGTGTAACACATAAAAAAATTCACTTTAGACCATAGGTGTCTTTAAACCAAATTCGATGCATGACTTTTTTAGTCGTATGAGCTTTAACTATAGAAAGTTTCGAACAACAAACTGCAAGTCTGGCCACGCCCCTTCCGGTACCTCCCATACAAATATACCATTCGCGCACATTAGATATAGTGTATCTTAACTATTACTACGCTCTATGAGATTTTACCCATATTTAGTATTTTATAAATCTATAAACATATAAAACTCTCCAGAAAAACATGGACCCCTAGTCGGTTGCTATTATGACATGTTATCAGACATTACGTGCAGTGGTGTTAGCACGCTCACATTTGACTTTCCGATACTTTGGTATATGAGACATGTATGTTTTTACTTAGGATGAGGATATATATAGAGTTGGGTATTTCCCGAAAAAACGAAATTTTCAATTCTCGAGATGCGGGATTTCCCGAAAAACGCTAATTTCAACGTAAAGGGTACATACCAGCACGGTACGACATGTTGAAAAGATTGCGCAATGGACGAGCTAGAGTCGAAGAGCACTTAGATAGGACAAGTGCTGAAATACCATCCGGGCCCGGAGTTTTGTTAACATTGAGATCTGCAAGAACCCTTATAACTCCACGTGTTCGAAAAAATATCTGAGGCATCGAACTAGATACGTTTTCGATCACCGGGAGTGGTTGACTGCTATCTGGCAAATATAAATTCTTTGCAAATATTTCAGCCAGAAGGTTAGCTTTGTCAACCGGGTCCATGAATATCTGGTCAGCGTTAACGAAAGTTGGGATATAAGACGAAGTATTAACCCTCACTCTTTTAATAAATGCCCTTACTTCCAATGGGAGAAAATAGGACTTTAGCACGAAGACGCTGTTCGTAAGGAACTTTTTCGCGCCTAAGTACTCTGGCACACCTTGATCTTGACTGTTGGCGTAGCAGTTCAGTATTGGCATTTTTAATGAAACGTCAATTTCTGAACGCTTCCTCTTTGGATCTGACAGCTTCTTTGTCTGATTAAACCAACAATTCTTTGGGGGTTTGATCGAAGTAGTCTCCGAGGGAATAAAAATGTTTTTTTTTTTTTTACTAACACTCAGGGGATGCCCCTATAAATGCAATGCACTGTGTTAGCGATGGGAAAGAAGGGTATTGGAGGGAGAAAAGAGGGAGTAGTGTTTTTTGATGTTTGCCTTGAATTTGATAATGTCATAGCAGGCAGGAAAAACACTTGCAGAAAGATTATTCCACATGCGAAAAGTACGGCTGAAGAACGAATTTTCTCTATAGTGCGTCGTCCGGTCAACCGGCCATTTGACATTGAACAGATGAGATTCCCTGGATAGCCGAGTATTCCGGCTAACTGATCTAACTTCAGGGACCAGACGACGGATATCTGACGAACAGATACCATTAAAATATCTATAGAATAGCGATACACAACCCACATTACGGCGATGCTGAAGGGAGACAATAGAGCTGGATACCCTACCATCCCCAATCATCACCACCGCTCTCCTCTGTACACGGTCCAAAAGCTGCAAAGATATCTTTGGAGCCCCTGCCCATATATGCGAGTTACATTCCATTTTAGTCCGGATGTAGGTGGTGTAAATATTTACGAGATCAGATGTAGTGAAGTATTTCTTACACCGCTTTAAAAAGCCTAAACACTTGAATGCTTCTTTTGACACTTCGAATATATGGCTTGCCCAACGAGCATCACCCTGTATCTTCATGCCCAGAACATCAAGAGTGTCTGATTCGTCGATATCCACGCCACCCATAGATATTAGCGGCGATGCCAGATCAGTGGAACGTTTGTGTGACAACAAACAGCACTGGGTCTTTTGTGCATTAAAATCTACTCTGTTCATTTGGCCCCACTCACAAATCGTCGCCAAATCGCGGTTAAGTGAGTCGTTTATCGTTCGCCTTTTGTCCTCGACCTCCAGAGGACCTGGCCGATGATCAAATGAGTACGAATGACAGAGGTTGCTGTCATCCGCAAAGGAGTAGATTGGGTTCACAGTCTGCCCCAGCAGGTCGTCAATGAAAATAAGAAATAAAGAAGGAGAGAGGACAGAGCCTTGTGGCACACGTGCGGTCAACCTATGCTCGTTGGATGAGACCCCATCTATAACAACTCGTATAGAGCGGTCCCTGAGAAAACTCGATATGAATCGAGAGAATGTATTACCCACACCAAATGCAATAAGTTTTGATATGAGTGCTCCGTGCCAGACCCTATCGAACGCCTTGGAAATATCCAGAGCCACGACTTTACTTCCACCAAGGCGGTGAATGGATCGACTCCATCGCTCCGTAAGGAACGCCATCAGGTCTCCAGTAGATCGATTTCTACGGAAGCCATACTGTCGATCATTCAGGAGGCCGTTAGACTCTAGATACCTTACAAGGTGGTGATTACCCATGCTCTCCATAACCTTCGAGAGCGCAGAACATATTGGACGGTAATTCGCAGGATTAGTAGCCTCACCTTTCTTGGGGATCGGCTGAACATTGGCAACTTTCCAACGTGAAGGGTAAATACCAGCACGGTACGACATGTTGAAAAGATTGCGCAATGGACGAGCTAGCGTCGAAGAGCACTTACATAGGACAAGTGCTGAAATACCATCCGGGCCCGGAGTTTTATTTACATTAAGATCTGCAAGAACCCTTATAACTCCACGTGTTCGAAAACATATCTGGGGCATCGAACGATACGTTTTCGATCACCGGGAGTGGTTGACTGCTATCTACCAAAGATAAATTCTTTGCAAATATTTCAGTTAGAAGGTTAGCTTTGTCAACCGGGTCCATGAATATCTGGTCAGCGTTAACGAGAGTTGGGATAGAAGACGAAGTATTGTCCCTCACTCTTTTAATAAATGCCCAAAAACTCTTACTTCCCTTGGGAGAAGAAAGCACTTTAGCACGAAGACGTTGTTTGTAAAGAAGCATCGACATTACTGTCTAGGACACATAGTTTCCAATTAAATTGCTGGTAAAAATTGTTGAGCTCGGCCCAACGTACCTTTTCGTATGGATGCATTGTCCGCTTCGTGACTGGTTTTGAAGTGGCTCGAAGATTGGAGTACGGAAAGGATGCGGAAATGGTGCAATGATCTGAGTTGCCAAGATGTGCAAGAATGTTAACCTCGTACTTTTCAGGATGGGAGGTTAAAAAAGGTCAAGAATATTATGGTATTGCCCTTCAACACGAGGAATGTTTGTTGGTTCATTTACTAATTGCTCCAAGTCATTGTGCGCGGCAAAAAGCTCAGCGTACTGGCCCTCCGGAGATGTATGGCTCGAATGGGAAAGCCAAGAATTATTGTGGATATTGAAATCCCCAGCAACTACAATTTCACTGTCCGGATAATCTTCTAAGACTTTTGAAATAGAGTCAGAAAGGGCGTCGAAGCCATTTAGGGTAGCCTCCCTTTCCAGGTTTGGGCTTCAGTAAAGTAAAGTGTGTGACCCAATCCTGTATTTAAACCCAAAGGGAGTTAAATTCTGAATCTTGTGAGTTTTAATGTTGCTGACTCTGAAACACCACACCGTTACGTATACAAACCGCAAGACCTCTGTGAGAAAAGAAAGAGGATAGAGTATGATAACCAGGAATGTGAAAATCCTGTGGATCAGAATCCTCACATAGAGCCAGGACATCCGACCTATGGAAATTGATGTGCACGTATACCGCAAAAAAAATCTATCTTAACCCGCGAATGTTCGCAAAGTGAGTTAGAAATCTACCTACCATAACACTACCAAAAAACAAGGCAACATCAAAGCAAAATCACAAATAACACTACACCCCACCATCATAAATCGTGTACTAATACCAATATGCCCAACGCGATCATGCCCAAATTCTGTATTTAGTAAAGCTATAGCTAGTGAATGTTTTGAACAAAAACTTGAAAGTTTGGCAACTCCCCTTCAGGTACCGCCCATACAAATGTACAATATCACCCACTTTAGAAATCGTGCAATAATATCAATACGGTCAACGCGATCTTGCCCAAATTTTGTATTTAGTAAATCTATAGCTAAACAAAGTTTTGGACGAAAACATGGAAGTCTGGCAACTCCCCTTCTGGTACTTACGTAAAATTTTCGAGACAAAACTCTACAATATTTATACCCTCACCCTACGGGTAGGAGGGTATATATCATTTGATACGACCCAAAAGTGTAACACTTAGAAATATTCATATTAGATCCCAAGTGTCTTTGAACCAAATTCGATTCATGACTTTTTAATCGTTTGAGCCATGTCCGTCTGTCTGTCCTGCTGGTACGCACGATAACTTTCGAAAGAGTTAATCAATCACTCTGAACTTTGGCATGGCTCAAGATTTTCAAAACTGCTTATGGGATTGCATATTGGCTATATGGCCACGCCCCTTCGGGTACCTCCCATACAAATCTGTTATTTCGCCCACTTTAGAAATCGTGTAATAATATCAATACGCCCAATGCCCAAATTTTGTTTTTAGTAAATCTCAAGCAAGATAAAGTTTTGAACAAAAACTTGGAAGTCTGGCAACTCCCCTTCTTGAACCTCCCACACAAATTTACCATCCCGCCCCTGTAATACTATAAGTATGACCAACGCGATCTTGTCCACATTCTGTATTTAGTAAAGCTATAGCTAGATAAAGTTTTGGACAAAAACTTGGAAGTCTGGCAACTTCCTTACTGGTACCTCCCATACAAATGTGCCATCCCGCCTATCTTAGAAATCGTATAATAATATCAATATGCCCAACGCGATCTTGCCCTAATTTTCTATTTAGTAAACGTATAGTTAGACAAAGTTTTGGACAAAAACTTGGAAGTCTGGCAACTCCCCTTCTGGTACCTCCCATACAAATGTACCATTCCACCCACTTTAGAAATCGGTAATTATATAAATTCGCGCAACGAATCTTTTCGAAATTCTATATTTAGTAAAGCTTTAAATATATAAAATTTTCGAGAAAAAACTCTTCTTTATATTAAGCCCGTTTTGTAAAAACGTGTAATATTTTTCTATAACATTCGGTATTTTGAGGTTGCTATTATGGAATATGAGACTTATAGCCTTTTCACATTTACTGCGTTTCAGCTGAAACGCCGGCGTTTCGCTCTCTTTCGATGAATTTCGCGAAACACACTTAAATTTCCATACAAAACAAAACGCAGGAATTACGCTCTTTTTGCTGTGGTTTGTTTGAAACCACAGTAAAAATGAGAGAGAGCCCAGTGTTGTACTCCAATAGTAGTTAAAAAAAGGAATAAAATGAAAAAATTTGCATCCCTGTTGAAAGCAAATGTCAGAAAAATGAGGGGAAAAAACAGCTGTTTGTTTGTTTCTTCTAGTTTGTTTTGTTTTGCAAATTCCTCCTTCGATACAATTCCATTGTATTAGTGTAATAATCATTTATTTCTTTAAAAGCATTCGCTGCTTTATCATACAATGATATAAACTCTAATATTGTACAAATTAAATTCATTTTTTCATTTTCATTTTGATATTATTTTATCTTTGTTTACAATCAGTACAGAAAACTCAAAAGAGAAATGAGAAATGTCACATGAAACCACAGTAGTTTAAAAAAGCATAATGTGAACACCATGGTTTCAAACTATTTCAAGAGAGCGAAACGCCGGCGTTTCAGCTGAAACGCAGTAAATGTTTTTACTGAGGGTGAGGGTATATATCAGTCGGTTTACCCGACTGCAACTTTTTTTTCTATAACATTCGGTATTTTGAGGTTGCTATTATGGAATATGAGACTTATATGTGAGGGTATATATCAGTCGGTTTACCCGACCGCAACTTTTTCACTGGTTTTCTATAACATGCGGTATTTTGAGGTTGCTATTATGGAATATGGGACTTGTATGTTTTTTCTGAGGGTGATGTATTTTGAATGTTTACTGATAAGTTTTTGATTTTTTTAACATTGCATTTACAAATGATTTGACTAAATCTCCAAATTTCCTTTTTTGAGAAAGTGATTTTTGGCGCCAATTACCAGAATAGTGCAAATAAGCGAAACTCATTTCCCGTATAACTTATACTATAAACTTGTTTTGATCAATTAAGCGAAAACTACAGTAATACATTGGATGCAAATTAATTTCTAACATGAAATTTACGTTGGAAGAATTTTCAGCTATAGTAGCTCGCATCGAATCCAGCATAAATTCTCGAACTTAAAGTCCATCCAGTGACGACGCCAACGACCTTACACCTGGACATTTTGTCATTGACATTCCAATTCTATCACTAGCCGAACCTGACTTCTTTCAAGCTGATATAAACATTTCCAATAGCGGGACAAGTATATTCATACAAAAACTACGAAGTCTGGCCACGCCCTTTCTGGTATCTCACATACTGGTGCATGCAGCCTCTGCATTCCGACCACTTTGTAAAACGTGTAATACAATATTTATACCCTTATCCTACGGGTTCGAGGGTATACAGTGAAAGCTCTCCTTGCGGACAGCTCTCTTAAGCGGACAAATTTCTCGGTCCCATGCGGTATTTTTGGAGCAAATTAACCTCCGCTTGGCGGACATCTCCCGTTGACGGACAAAATCGCTGCGACTGTCAGTGTCCGCTTTAGAGAGCTTTTACTGTATATCATTTGGTACGACCCAAAAGTGTAACACATAAAAAAATTCACATTAGACCATAGGTGTCATTAAACCAAATTCGATGCATGACTTTTTTAGTCGTATGAGCTTTAACTAGAGAAAGTTTCGAACAATAAATTGGAAGTCTGGCCACGTCTCTTCTGGTACCTCCCATACAAATGTACCATTCGCCCACATTAGATATCGTGTAACTTAACTATTACTACGCTCTATGAGATTTTACCCGCATTCCGTATTTTATAAATCTATAAACATATAAAACTCTCCAGAAATCCATGGACCCCTAGTCGGTTGCTATTATGACATGTTATCAGACATTTCGTCCAGTGGTGTTACCACGGTCACATTTGACTTTCCGATACTTTGGTATATGAGACATGTATGTTTTTACTTAGGATGAGGATATATATAGAGTTGGGTATTTCCCGAAAAAACGAAATTTTCAATTCTCGAGATGCGGGATTTCCCGAAAAACGCTAATTTCAACGTAAAGGGTACATACCAGCACGGTACGACATGTTGAAAAGATTGCGCAATGGACGAGCTAGCGTCGAAGAGCACTTAGATAGGACAAGTGCTGAAATACCATCCGGGCCCGGAGTTTTGTTTACATTGAGATCTGCAAGAACCCTTATAACTCCACGTGTTCGAAAAAATATCTGAGGCATCGAACTAGATACGTTTTCGATCACCGGGAGTGGTTGACTGCTATCTGGCAAATATAAATTCTTTGCAAATATTTCAGCCAGAAGGTTAGCTTTATCAACCGGGTCCATGAATATCTGGTCAGCGTTAACGAAAGTTGGGATATAAGACGAAGTATTAACCCTCACTCTTTTAATAAATGCCCAAAAATGCCCTTACTTCCAATGGGAGAAGATAGGACTTTAGCACGAAGACGCTGTTCGTAAGGAACTTTTTCGCGCCTAAGTACTCTGGCACACCTTGATCTTGACTGTTTGCGTAGCAGTTCAGTATTGGCATTTTTAATGAAACGTCAATTTCTGAACGCTTCCTCTTTGGATCTGACAGCTTCTTTGTCTGATTAAACCAACAATTCTTTGGGGGTTTGATCGAAGTAGTCTCCGAGGGAATAAATATGTTTTTTTTTTACTAACACTCAGGGGATGCCCCTATAAATGCAATGCACTGTGTTAGCGATGGGAAAGAAGGGTATTGGAGGGAGAAAAGAGGGAGTAGTGTTTTTTGATGTTTGCCTTGAATTTGATAATGTCATAGCAGGCAGGAAAAACACTTGCAGAAAGATTATTCCACATGCGAAAAGTACGGCTGAAGAACGAATTTTCTCTATAGTGCGTCGTCCGGTCAACCGGCCATTTGACATTGAACAGATGAGATTCCCTGGATAGCCGAGTATTCCGGCTAACTGATCTAACTTCAGGGACTAGACGACGGATATCTGACGAACAGATACCATTAAAATATCTATAGAATAGCGATACATAACCCACATTACGGCGATGCTGAAGGGAGACAATAGAGCTGGATACCCTACCATCCCCAATCATCACCACCGCTCTCCTCTGTACACGGTCCAAAAGCTGCAAAGATATCTTTGGAGCCCCTGCCCATATATGGGAGTTACATTCCATTTTAGTCCGGATGTAGGTGGTGTAAATATTTACGAGATCAGATGTAGTGAAGTATTTCTTACACCGCTTTAAAAAGCCTAAACACTTGAATGCTTCTTTTGACACTTCGAATATATGGCTTGCCCAACGAGCATCACCCTGTATCTTCATGCCCAGAACATCAAGAGTGTCTGATTCGTCGATATCCACGCCACCCATAGATATTAGCGGCGATGCCAGATCAGTGGAACGTTTGTGTGACAACAAACAGCACTGGGTCTTTTGTGCATTAAAATCTACTCTGTTCATTTGGCCCCACTCACAAATAGTCGCCAAATCGCGGTTAAGTGAGTCGTTTATCGTTCGCCTTTTGTCCTCGACCTCCGCAAAGGAGTAGATTGGGTTCACAGTCTGCCCCAGCAGGTCGTCAATGAAAATAAGAAATAAAGAAGGAGAGAGGACAGAGCCTTGTGGCACACCTGCGGTCAACCTATGCTCGTTGGATGAGACCCCATCTATAACAACTCGTATAGAGCGGTCCCTGAGAAAACTCGATATGAATCGAGAGAATGTATTACCGACACCAAATGCAATAAGTTTTGATATGAGTGCTCCGTGCCAGACCCTATCGAACGCCTTGGAAATATCCAGAGCCACGACTTTACTTTCACCAAGGCGGTGAATGGATCGACTCCATCGCTCCGTAAGGAACGCCATCAGGTCTCCAGTAGATCGATTTCTACGGAAGCCATACTGTCGATCATTCAGGAGTCCGTTAGACTCTAGATACCTTACACGGTGGTGATTACCCATGCTCTCCATAACCTTCGAGAGCGCAGAACATATTGGACGGTAATTCGCAGGATTAGTAGCCTCACCTTTCTTGGGGATCGGCTGAACATTGGCAACTTTCCAACGTGAAGGGTAAATACCAGCACGGTACGACATGTTGAAAAGATTGCGCAATGGACGAGCTAGCGTCGAAGAGCACTTACATAGGACAAGTGCTGAAATACCATCCGGGCCCGGAGTTTTACTTACATTAAGATCTGCAAGAACCCTTATAACTCCACGTGTTCGAAAACCTATCTGGGGCATCGAACGATACGTTTTCGATCACCGGGAGTGGTTGACTGCTATCTGGCAAAGATAAATTCTTTGCAAATATTTCAGTTAGGTCAGCGTTAACGAGAGTTGGGATAGAAGACGAAGTATTGTCCCTCACTCTTTTAATAAATGCCCAAAAACTCTTACTTCCCCTGGGAGAAGAAAGCACTTTAGCACGAAGACGTTGTTCGTAAAGAAATTTTCCGAGCCTAAGTACTCTGGGACACCTTGATCTTGCCTGTTTGCGTAGCAGCTCAGTATTGGCATTTTTAATTAAACGCCAATTTCTGAATGCTTCCTCTTTGGATCTGACAGCTTCTTTGTCTGATTAAACCAACAATTCTTTGGGGTTTGATCGAAGTAGTCTTCGAGGGAATAAATATGTTTATACCAACAATAATTATTTTCTCAACAATTTCAGCAGACGCATCGACATTACTGTCTAGGACACATAGTTTCCAATTAAATTGCTGGCTTTTTTATGCTCCCCTTCTCCTGTGTTCCCCCCTTCCTCTCCTCATCCCTTTTTGCATAATACAAACGACTGTGCTCTCTTCATGTCGCTGCCTGACTTGTGTTGAAGGTTTAACACTGAACACTTGTTGGGTCTAGCAGCGGCAAGAGGGGTGCACAGTTATTTGTATTTATGCTTTGATACTGTTTTGTTTTTCTGAGGGCCAGTACGCTGAGCTTTTCGCAGCGCATAATAACTTGACGCAACTAGTGAATGAACCAACACACATTCCGCGTGTTGAAGGGCAATATCATAATATTCTTGACCTTTTCTTAACCTCACACCCTGAAAAGTACGAGGTTAATATTCTTGCACCTCTTGGTAACTCGGATCAGTGCACCATTTCAGCATCCTTTTCGTTATCCGATCTTTGATCCACTTCTAAACCAGTCACGAAGCGGACATTGTACATATACGAAAAGGCACGTTGGGCCGAGCTCAACAATTTCTATCAGCATTTTAATTGGAAATTATGTTTCCTAGACAATAATGTCAGCTGCTGAAATGGACGAGAAAATAATTCTTCATGGAATAAACACGTTTATTCCATCGAAGACTACTTCGAATAAACCTTCAAAAAATTGTTGGTTTTATCAGACATGCAAAGAAGCTGTCAGATCCAATGAGGAAGCGTTCAGAAATTGGCGTTTAAATAAAAACGTCAGTACTGAGCTGCTACGTAAGCAGGCAAGATCCAATTGTACCAGAGTGCTTAGGCGCGATATACTTCTCCACGAACAACGCCTTCGTGCTAAAGTTCTTTCTTCTCCCAGGGGTAGTAAGAGCTTTTGGGCATTTGTTAAAAGATTAAGAGACAATTCCTCGTCTTCTATTCCAACTCTCGTTAACGATGACCAGATATTCACTGACCCTGTTGACAAAGCTAACCTTCTGGCTGAAATATTTGCAAAGAATTCATCTTTGCCAGACAGCAGTCAACCATTCCCCGTAATCGAAATCGTATCTACTTCGATGCCTCAGATATTTTTTCGAACACGTGGCGTTAAAAGGGTTCTTGCAGATCTCAATGTAAACAAAACTCCGGGCCCGGATGGCATTTCAGCACTTGTCCTATGTAAGTGCTCTTCGACGCTAGCTCGTCCATTGCGCAATCTTTTCAACATGTCGTACCGTGCTGGTATTTACCCTTCACGTTGGAAAGTTGCCAATGTTCAGCCGATCCTCAAGAAAGGTGAGGCTACTAATCCTGCGAATTACCGTCCAATTGCAATATGCTCTGCGCTCTCGAAGGTTATGGAGAGCATGGTTAACCACCATCTTGTTAAGTATTTAGAGTCTAACGGCCTTCTAAATGATCGACAGTATGGCTTCCGTAGAAATCGATCTACTGGAGACCTGATGGCGTTCCTTTCGGAGCGATGGAGTCGATCCATTCACGCCCTTGGTGAAAGTAAGGTCGTGGCTCTGGATATTTCCAAGGCGTTCGATAGGGTCTGGCACGGAGCACTCATATCAAAACTTATTGCTTTTGGTGTCGGTAATATCTTCTCTCGATTCATATCGAGTTTCCTCAGGGATCGCTCTATACGAGTTGTTATAGATGGGGTCTCATCCAACGAGCATAGGTTGACCGCAGGAGTCCCTCAAGGCTCTGTCCTCTCTCCCTCTATATTTCTTATTTTCATTGACGACTTGTTGGGTCAGACTGTGAACCCGATCTACTCCTTTGCGGATGACAGTAACCTATGTCATTCATACTCATTTGATCATCGGCCAGGTCCTCTGGATGTCGAGGGCAAAATGCGAATGATGAATGACTCACTTAACCGCGATTTGGCGATGATTTGTGAGTGGGGCCAAATGAATAGAGTAGATTTTAATGCGCAAAAGACCCAGTGCTGTTTGTTGTCACACAAACGTTCACCTGATCCAGCATCGTCGTCAGTTTCTATGGGTGGTGTGGATATCGACGAATCAGACACTCTTGATGTTCTGGGCATGAAGATACAGGGTGATGCTCGCTGGGCTAGCCATATATTCGAAGTGTCGAAAGAAGCATTCAAGTGTTTAGGCTTTTTGAAGCGGTGCAAGAAATACTTCACTCCATCTGATCTCGTAAATATTTACACCACTTACATCCGGCCTAAAATGGAATACAACTCGCATATATGGGCAGGGGCTCCATTAACATCTTTGAAGCTTCTGGACCGTGTACAGAGGAGAGCGATGGTGATGATAGGGGATGGTAGGGTATCCAGCTCTATTGTCTCCCTACAGCATCGCCGAAATGTGGGTTGTGTATCGCTATTCTATAGATATTTTAATGGTATCTGTTTAGAAGATATCCGTCGCCTGGTCCCTGACGTTAGAACATTTAGTCGGAATACACGGCTATCCAGGGTCTCTCATCCGTTCATTGTGAAATGGCCGGTTGACCGGACGACGCACTATAGAGAAATTTCGTTCTTTAGCCGAACCGTTCGTATGTGGAATAATCTTCCAGCAAATGTATTTCCTGCCAGTTGTGACATTCAGAAATTCAAAACAAATGTCAACAAACACTACTCCCTCTTTCCTCCTTCCGATACCCTATTTTCCTTCCGCTAACACAATGCATTGCATTTATAGGGGGCATCCCCTGAGTGTTGGCCTTCAAAAAAAAAAAAAGGATGCGGAAATGGTGCAATGATCTGAGTTGCATAGAGGTGCAAGAATGTTAACCTCGTACTTTTCGGGGTGGGAGGTTAAAAAAGGTCAAGAATATTATGGTATTGCCATTCAACACGAGGAATGTTTGTTGGTTCATTTACTAATTGCGCCTAGTCATTGTGCGCGGCAAAAAGCTCAGCGTACTGGCCCTCCGGAGATGTATGGCTCGAATGGGAAAGCCAAGAATTATTGTGAATATTGAAATCCCCAGCAACTACAATTTCACTGTCCGGATAATCTTCTAAGACTTTTGAAATAGAGTGAGAAAGGGCGTCGAAGCCATTTAGGGTAGCCTCCCTTTCCAGTTTTGGGCTTCTGTAAAGAAACCCGAAATGCAAAGTATACAACCCCTATACATTTACATGCATTTGTAGGGAAATAAGGGCTGTTTTTCTCTTTATTATTATTATTTATGAAGAATACATTGAATTTTTTCATTCAGAATTTTGCGGAAGACAACAAAAACATAAATAATCTACTTTTGAATGTTGCTGACAAACAGGATTGTTGCATTTGTAGCAAAAAAAAAAGCGTGTCTTACGGCGTATTTTGTCACCTTGCTGCAGACAAATTCTGCAATCTTTTTTGGCATCTAATTTGTCTGGACCACTGCGTGAAGCCACATTAAGTTTTGCTATATTGAGAGGTCTCCCAAAGTACGCTTCAAATGCTATACGAGTTGTTGGTTGAGCCACAATGTGCGGATTATTGGTGCGATTTTTAACGATTATTTGGCTTTTTGTCCTGTTCCAAGGACTTTTTTCAATTATGTAGCGGTCTGCTTAATATGCACAACATTATATTTACTTATTCATATTATATTTACTACTTTTGACAACATTTCATTGTATTTTACTATCATTTGCCTTAATTCATTCATTTCATTAATCATTTTCATTATATTCGCATTGAATGTTTTAGTAACCATATTCATTGAAAGTTTTAGTTACCAATTAACCATCGAGTTATTGTCACTATTCACACACAACACTGTGGAAGAGCTTTTCTTCGTTGAGTGCAGCTTTTGACTATCGTTCATTCGTTAGGTTGTTTGGAAAGCTCTCTGCTGAGGGTATATCGTGACAAAACATATGTTATAACTCCGTTTGGAACATTTCGCTTTAAGAGGATGCCATTCGGTCTAAGAAATGCACCTGCCACGTTCCAGCGTTTGATAAACCGTTTCAAATCCGGCATTCCCGAAATATGTGTTCTGGCATACCTGGACGATCTCATCATTTGCTCCGAAACTTTCCATCAGCATCTAGAAGATCTGGATGTAATCCTTAAAAGGCTTTTGTTGTTCCGGTTGCGCCTTAATAACGGGAAATGCAATTTTTGTTGTTCGAATGTCAGATTTCTTGGTCATGTCCTTACTCCTGACGGTATTTCGGTTGATCCCGGTAAAATAAAAGTAATAGTGGATCGTAGAGAGCCCAGTAATTAATATCCTTCATACAAACCTGTTCCTGGTATCGACGATTCATTAATCAATATGCAGAGATCGCCAGACCATTGACAAATCTTACCAAGAAGACAGCTGTATGGAAAGGGGAGAAACCAGAAAAAGATGCTTTCGAAACATTGGAAAGAGCCCTGACTAGTCCACCTATATTGAAACAGGCTGTGGATGATAAACCATTTTCCATTCAAACAGATGCAAGTGCTTATGCACTGGGAGCAGTTCTACTCCAGGGGGAGGGGCAGGAGAAGCATCCGATCGAATATGCCAGTCGACTTTTAAGTAATGCTGAACGCAATTATTCAACAACGGAACGAGAGGCCCTGGCTATTGTGTGGGCATGTAGCAAGTTCCGCGGATACATCGAAGGTAGTGGGATTAAACTTCTTACTGATCATCAGCCATTAAAGTGGTTGCTGACACTCAAATCGCCAACAGGAAGACTTGCAGACAACAAGCAGTAAACAACGATTCGAGATTGTGGCAGTTGATTTGTTTGGTCCCTTACCTCAAACTGAAGATGGTCATCGGTGGATCCTTATAGTGGAGGACGTTGCAAGTCGTTGGACCGAATTGTTCAAAATGGTTGATGCCACTGCCGAAGCTTGCGCGAAAATTCTGATTGAGGAAATATTTTTTCGATATGGCGTACCTCGACGAATCCAGCAACAGTTCACTCCTGTTTACCACCCTGTAGCAAACCAGGTGGAGCGCAAAAATAGGGAGCTATAATCGTTCAAGATCACCATGAAAACTGGCATCTATGCTTGCCAGCTATTCGATTGGCCATGAATTCAGCAAAGTGCCAAAGTACTGGCTACAGTTCATCATATTTAACTTTTGGTCGTGAAATGAGGACATTAGACGATGTGCAGCATGATGTTCGAGCAATTGTTGAATCCGAAAATTTTATTCCCGAAATATCACCGTATCTACAGACGATGGTCAACGTGTTTAAAAATGCCCAAGAATGTAAGATTAAAATTCAAGATAAAAACAAAACCTATGTCGACCAGCATAGACGTCATCAGCCAGACCTTGAAGTTGGAACCGAAGTACTTGTTGATACTCACGTATTGACCAGCTCCTCGAAGGGAATTACGTCGAAATTTGTACCTAAAAGAGATGGCCCTTACGTAATTAGTCGCAAAATTGGCAAAATTGATACGTATGAAATCTCATCACCAGATAATCTACTAATCCCACTTGGTACTTATCATTCTTCAGCCCTGTCAATCTACAAAGGTACCAATGCCAAAGAGAAGCCAGTTCCTGTTCACCCAATGAGAAAACGTGGTAGACCGAAGAAGAAGACCTAGATGCCCTGCCAAATGTTGACGTGTTGCTCGGGACGAGATGATGCACGTCAAATGGGGAGTCTGTAGCGGTCTGCTTAATATGCACAATATTATATTTACTTATTCATATTATATTTACTACTTTTGACAACATTTCATTGTATTTTACTATCATTTGCCTTAATTCATTCATTTCATTAATCATTTTCATTATATTCGCATTGAATGTTTTAGTAACCATATTCATTGAAAGTTTTAGTTATCAATTAACCATCGAGTTATTGTCACTATTCACATACAACACTGTGGAAGAGCTTTTCTTCGTTGAGTGCAGCTTTTGACTATCGTTCATTCGTTAGGTTGTTTGGAAAGCTCTCTGCTGAGGGTATAAAGGCAGAGCACTCAGCGAGAATCGATCATTCTTTTAACACAGGTTGGTGTGGACGGTCATATTGCTTCAACGGCGAAACACAGCAGACATCGTGATGGCGAAGAGCTGTCGTTGTTTGTTTGTTTGTTGTTGTGGTAGTATGAAACTATTTGTTGCTGAACGATGCAGGCACCGTGATGGCGAAGAGCTGTCGTTGTTTGTTTTGTTCAGTTGCAAGAGGTGGAAGGGGGAACAATAATATTTGTTGTCGCGAGGGTGACCGCACATATTTTGTTTTCTAAAGTGCCGTTCTAACTGTACCTTTTATTTATTTAATGTAATCATTCTTTTAACACAGATTGATTGTTTACGCTGCGATATTCTACAATAAAGCCACAATTTTGTAATATTAAAACGAAGAAGAGCTGTTTTATCAATTATTTTGAAAGGCACCTCTTAATTAGGCACCTCAATTATTAATTTATACATCGAAAGCCAACAATATTTTGGGAGATTACCTGCAATTACAGCCATGTACCTAAAATAGAAGTATGCTAAATTGAATATGTCTGGCCAGAACCATGTGCCAGTTCGAGGGATAATATTATCAATATGGCCAATGCGATCTTGCCAAAATTCTGTATTTAGTGAAGCTATAGATAGACAAAGTTTTCGACAAAAACTTGGTACTCTTCTGGTACATCCCATGCAAATGTACCAATAATATCAATACGGTCAACGCGATCTTGCCCAAATTTTGTATTTAGTAAATCTATAGCTAGACAAAGTTTTGGAAGAAAACATGGAAGTCTGACAACTACCCTTCTGGTACTTACATAAAATTTTCGAGAAAAAACTCTACAATATTTTTCTATAACATGCGGTATTTTGAGGTTGCTATTATGGAATATGAGACTTGTATGTTTTTACTGAGGGTGAGGGTATATATAAGTCGGTTTACCAACTGCAACTTTTTCACTGGTTTTGATGTATTTTGAATGTTTACTGATAAGTTTTTGATTTTTTTAACATTGCATTTCCAAATGATTTGACTAAATCTCCAAATTTCGTTTTTGAGGATTTTTGGCGCCAATTAACAGAGTAGTGCAAATAAGTGAAACTCATTTCCCGTATAACTTATACTATAAACTTGTTTTGATCAATTAAGCGAAAACTACAAATTAATTTCTAACATGAAATTTACGTTGGAAGAATTATCAGCGATAGTGGCTCGCATCGAATCCAGCAAAAATTCTCGACCTTAAAGTCCATCCAGTGACGACTCCAACGACCATACACCTGGACATTTTGTCATTGACATTCCAATTCTGTCACTAGCCGAACCTGACTTCTCTCAAGCTGATATTACAATTTCCAATAGCGGGAAAAGTATCTTCATACAAAAACTACGAAGTCTGGCCACGCCCTTTCTGGTATCTCACATACTGGTACATGCAGCCTCTGCATTCCGTCCACTTTGTAAAACGTGTAATACAATATTTATACCCTTACCCTACGGGTTCGAGGGTATACAGTGAAAGCTCTCCTTGCGGACAGCTCTCTTAAGCGGACAAATTTCTCGGTCCCATGCGGTATTTTTGGAGCAAATTAACCTCCGCTTGGCGGACATCTCCCGTTGACGGACAAAATCGCTGCGACTGTCAGTGTCCGCTTTAGAGAGCTTTTACTGTATATCATTTGGTACGACCCAAAAGTGTAACACATAAAAAAATTCACATTAGACCATAGGTGTCATTAAACCAAATTCGATGCATGACTTTTTAGTCGTATGAGCTTTAACTAGAGAAAGTTTCGAACAATAAATTGGAAGTCTGGCCACGTCTCTTCTGGTACCTCCCATACAAATATACCATTCGCCCACATTAGATATCGTGTAACTTAACTATTACTACGCTCTATGAGATTTTACCCGCATTCCGTATTTTATAAATCTATAAACATATAAAACTCTCCAGAAATCCATGGACCCCTAGTCCGTTGCTATTATGACATGTTATCAGACATTTCGTCCAGTGGTGTTACCACGGTCACATTTGACTTTCCGATACTTTGGTATATGAGACATGTATGTTTTTTACTCAGGGTGAGGATATATATAGAGTTGGGTATTTCCCGAAAAAAAAAATGCCAATCTCGGAATTTCCCGAAATAACGAAAATTTCAATTCTCGAAATGCGGGATTTCCCGAAAAACACTAATTTCAATTCTCGAAATATCGGGAAAAATTCAAAAAAAAAAACTAAAATCAGTGTAAAGCATTGAATTTCATAAAATATTATTTTTATTTATTTTTATTTAAGTATAAATAATATAAAAAAGTATTTGAAAATATTACTATTTCAATAATTTAAAAAAAATAGTTTAACAAAAATAATTACAAAAAAAAGCAAAACAAAAATAATTCAAAATTATACTTATTAAAATATGGGAAACAAGTGATTGAAAACACTATTTACCAAAATGGTGGTTTAAAAAACATAGACTGTTGCTGGCTTCGTCTGACAATCGCGTACAAATGGGAAAGTCCCTTCTCGCATAGCAATTGAAACACTGGTGTGAATTGTTATGTGATTCTGCGTAACAGAATGGTCGTTTTAGCATGTTTGCTATGCCATATAGGGTACGATTCTGCGTAACAGAATGGCCGTTACAGTTTGGTGTTTCCAGGGATTAATCATAGGTGTATTCTCTTACTTGTAAACTTAAGATTCTCTTACTTTTGAAAGAATGGATTTTTCTGTTAATATTTGTCAACAAAAATTTTTTTTAAAAGAAAATAGATTTTTCGAGTAATCTTGAGATATTCTCGGGATTCGGGATTTCCCGAAATCCTAATAATTTCAATTCTCGAGATTCGGGACGGGAAAATCTGGAAAATTTCTCGAGAATTCCCGTCGGGAAATTCCCGAAGCCCAACTCTAGATATATATAAGTCGGTTTACCCAACTGAAACTTTCTCACAGGTTTCGTTAAAATTAAATTTTTAGTATCGTATGTACCACCAGAACAGACAGATTGACATTGCTCAAACGACTTAAAAAGTGATTAATTGAATTTGATTCAACGACACCTATGGTCTAAAGCGATTTTTTTCTATGTGTTAAACTTTTGGGTCGTACGAAATGATGGCTACCTTCCTACCCGTAGGGTGAGGGTATAATAATTAAGAGAGCAAATAAATTTAAGTGCCTTTTCTTTTTCACAAAGAGATTTTTTTTTAGAAATATGTAATTTTGATATTAATTATAGATTCTTAGAAAAAAACCCAAACAAATGTTTTACCATATAATTATTTATATTCCTGTACATTATGGACCGTAACGTCAACCAACAGATTAATAAAAATCGAACAAATGTTATTGAAATACTGAAGAACAATCAGAGTAGCAATCTTTCCAGAAGAGATCATATAGTTATTGCAATATTAAGACTAGGTCATACGACGTATGGACGTTGCCAAAATTTTCTGAATATTTTTAAGTTTTTATCACTGTATGTTATTTGTTAAAACTAATAAATTAATTTTAAAAACAAATCATTATATTTACAAAATTTGTGATTGGTGTAAAAGTTCACATAGACTTACTTGAAGTGTGTTCCAGCTTAAGTCCGGAAAATGGACTCGTGAGTCTACCCGGAGATGAGCTATAAGAGTTCAAAGTTGGAAACCGCGGTTTTCAAAAAACTCAAATACACTTAAGGTAGGTGTGTGTGAAATTTGAATCCAACCAATTTCAAATAGCAGATTTATTTCGAAAAATTTTATGAATTCCCCCACTGAGCGTCGGATATCCGCTTATGGTATAAAAATGTTAAATACAATCTTGTACGAACCTTAAGTCCTTTTGCACGATTTATAGCTCTAAGTGGTCTAAGAACACGTAGGACTCGCAATATTTTCACGAATGAAATCGCATTCGAACTGAAAAAAATTGGGGTAGTTAAATATTAATTTGCTATTCGCTTGTTTTTACATCATATGAAAATCATTTGCAATCTGCTGAAAATTATTTCTGATGAAGAATAAATCCCTTGTTGGTAACCCTATCGAATCAAAATAAATAGTTGAAAAACAGTGAAATTTAAAACATTCGAACTGTAGTGTGAATGTATGTTGACTTGACATTGGTTTTACCTTTGGCACTTTGTTGAGTCTGAGTTTAACTTTTTTTGCTGACTCAGTGAGAATTGTTTTAGTAACTCGGTGCCTCGGTGTTCGTTGTCTTTTTTTTTTCTGTGCGGTCTTGTTCGGTAATATTATGTACTTACTTACTTAAAATCTATCTACATTTGGTCTGCTCTTGGCCTGCTTAAAAAGTAGACTTCCAAGCATTTCGTTCTTCTACTTGGCTTCTCCAGTTCGTCATACCAAACGCTTTATTCTGATGCGCTTAACTACGTTCTTATCGAGATATAGCTAATACATCTCACGGTTCGTTCGACGCATATACTCCTGTTAAAAGAGATCGGGCCATAGATTTTGCGAAGGATTCTTCTCTCAAAATCGCCCATCTGTTTTCGTTGTTGTACAGTGTCATTTTAGTTCGACGAGAGAAGGCTCTGTTCTTGAATTGTTTGTTGAGCCCGAAATAACATCTTTATTTCGATTCTGACATTATTATTTCTATTAATGGCAGAGCTGAGGTATATAAACTCTTCCACTATCTCGACGTTGCAATTGCTGGCTTTCACTATGCCGCATATCTTTCGTCGCGAGCAGTGGCGTAGATGGAGGTCTCATCCAACGAGCATAGGTTGACCGCAGGAGTGTCACAAGGCTGTATCCTCTCTCCTTCTCTTTTTCTTATTTTCATTGACGACCTGTTGGGTCAGACTGTGAACCCGATCTATTCCTTTGCATATGACATCAACCTCTGTCATTCATACTCATTAGATCATCGGCCAGGTCATCTGGAGGTCGAGGAAAATGCGAACGATGAATGACTCACTTAACCGCGATTTGTGAGTGGGGCCAAATGAACAGAGTAGATATTAATGCACAAAAGATCAAGTGCTGTTTGTTGTCACAATCTCTATGTGTTGTGTGGATATCGACGATCAGACTGTCTTGATATTCTGGGCATGAAGATACAGGGTGATACTCGTTGGGCAAGCCATTTATTCGAAGTGTCAAAAGAAGCATTCAAGTGTTCAGGCATTTTAAAGCGGTGCAAGAAATACTTCACCCCCTCTGATCGCGTAAATATTTACACCACCTATATCCAACCTAAAATGGAATATAACTCCCACATATGGACAGGTGATCCAAATACATCTTTGCAGCTTCTGGACCGCGAACAGAGAAGAGCGGTGGTGATGATAGGTGATAGTGGGGTATCCAACTCTATTGTCTCCCTACAGCATCGCCGGAATGTGGGATGTATATCGCTGTTCTATGGATTTTTCAACGGTATCTGCTCCTCAGATATCCATGGTCTTGTATCGATGTTAGAATATTTAGCCGGAATACGCGGCTTTCCAGGGACTCTCTTTCATTCATTGTAAAGTGGCCGGTTGACCGACTACGCACTATAGAGAAAATTCGCTCTTCATCCGAACCTTTCGTATGTGGAATATTCTTCCAGCAAGTGTGTTTCCTGCCACTTATGACATTCTGAAATTCAAAACAAATGTCAACAAACACTACTCTCTCTGTCCTCCTTCCTATAGCACAATGCATTGCATTTATAGGAGGCATCCCATGACAGTTTCTTTGTCTGAAAAAAAAAAAGAAGAAGTTGCTCGACAAACTGTCACCTAGTCGAAGACCTCTTGTTGTAGTGAATGGTTCGGAAAGGTCATTTTGTATTTTTAGTGAGGATCTAGTGTCGTTTTACAGAGGCGTACACGTTTTGATGGGATCTCATACACAGACATGGTTTCAAACAATTTTACTCTTATTGGCGGCTTTATAGTCGATTAATAGTTGGTATGTATCGCTTTGCATTTCATGGGTCTTTTCCAGGATCTGGCGAAGTGTGAAGATTTGTTCTGCGGTTCATTTATTCGGCCTGAAGCCACACTGGTAGGGCTGGATCAGTTTGTCGAATTTTGGCTTCAATTTTTCACACAATATGCTACATAATATTTTATAGTCAAGCGCCCCGGTAGGCGAGTTGGTAGCGTGCTTGCCTATCAGCGTGGGGGTTGTGGGTTCGATTCCCACCAGAGGCTTTGGTATGTCGCTGCAAAAATCAAGCCAAATGGTCTTTGTCACCCGGTTTACCCTTGGACCCAAAATTATAATATAAATTTACTTTGTATTGTAGTTAATAAATAAATAAATAAATAATATTTTATAGTCGATGGATAAGAGACTTGAATTGGGCATAGGACGCTGAGGTACCAATCATCCGTCATGCTTTCATACCTCCAGATGGTACAAACTACCTGATACATGCACCTTATCTGCTCGTCTCCTCCGACCTTACACAGCTCTGCAGGAGTTTCTTCAGCACCTGCGGCCTTGTTATTCTTAAGCCGGGATATTGCTCCTTTGACCTCATCTGGATTAGGGTATGTTTTCTTCGTCAGACTCTTCAGCCGCTAACAAGCTGGAAAAACGTTTCTCCCAAATCCTCAGCACACTCTACGTGTCTGTCACCATGTTCCCATTTTCATCTCTACAGGAAGTTATGCCAGTAGACGTGTCTTGGCTTTGATTTTTACTCGTTGATATAATTTTCTAGCTTCATTTCTATTTCCATAGTACTCAATCTCCTCATATTTCAGTATTTCCATCTCTTTTTTCTTTCTTCGGAATAGACGATTTTCCTACCTCCTCAACTCTCGTTATCGCTCCAACACAGCTCGCGTTGCCATCAGCGTTAACTTCAGTAGCGGCTTTATAATCCTCATCGTACCATTGTTGCAGCTGTCGGTAACCAATTTCTTCATCGACAGCCTTCGTCATGGAGTTGTGTATGTGTTGCCATTGTTCGCTGATATTATCGCAAGGAGGAGGATTTAGCAGAAGGAGATGAGATAACTTCGTGGAGTACACTTGGGCTGTCGATTACGATTGCAGTTTTGCTGCACTTAAACGAGGGCGTACATGGTAGTGGTCCGAATCAACGCTGGAAATTCGGAAACTCCGTATGTCCAGCACGCTCGATGCATTGCCTTCCATCTATCACAACATGCTCGATATTGTTTTTCGTCTTTCCATCAGGTGACAGCCACGGAGATGGTCCTATCTCAATTAGGCTGTTATGGCCTAATTCTGCTTCTTCTACGAATTAAACACATCCGCAATGTATCTAATATGTTGTTGGACTTTGTTGTATAATGGTAATGGTGTCCCCCATATTAGTACTCTTCCTTTTGTTACTTGGGTACAATTATCACCTGAGTTTGTGGATTTCCGTAGATCACATTAAGACATAACACGTCGTTTTAATTTCGTTCGCACTAACTTCAGGTCTTTGCGTGGGTCGTTATCGTTCCTCGATTGGCAGACCGTAATTACGAATTACACTCAATGCAAATACATCTTTGCAGCTTCTGGACCGCGAACAGAGAAGAGCGGTGGTGATGATAGGTGATAGTGGGGTATCCAACTCTATTGTCTCCCTACAGCATCGCCGGAATGTGGGATGTATATCGCTGTTCTATGGATTTTTCAACGGTATCTGCTCCTCAGATATCCATGGTCTTGTATCGATGTTAGAATATTTAGCCGGAATACGCGGCTTTCCAGGGACTCTCTTTCATTCATTGTAAAGTGGCCGGTTGACCGACTACGCACTATAGAGAAAATTCGCTCTTCATCCGAACCTTTCGTATGTGGAATATTCTTCCAGCAAGTGTGTTTCCTGCCACTTATGACATTCTGAAATTCAAAACAAATGTCAACAAACACTACTCTCTCTGTCCTCCTTCCTATAGCACAATGCATTGCATTTATAGGAGGCATCCCATGACAGTTTCTTTGTCTGAAAAAAAAAAGAAGAAGTTGCTCGGCAAACTGTCACCTAGTCGAAGACCTCTTGTTGTAGTGAATGGTTCGGAAAGGTCATTTTGTATTTTTAGTGAGGATCTAGTGTCGTTTTACAGAGGCGTACACGTTTTGATGGGATCTCATACACAGACATGGTTTCAAACAATTTTACTCTTATCGGCGGCTTTATAGTCGATTAATAGTTGGTATGTATCGCTTTGCATTTCATGGGTCTTTTCCAGGATCTGGCGAAGTGTGAAGATTTGTTCTGCGGTTCATTTATTCGGCCTGAAGCCACACTGGTAGGGCTGGATCAGTTTGTCGAATTTTGGCTTCAATTTTTCACACAATATGCTACATAATATTTTATAGTCAAGCGCCCCGGTAGGCGAGTTGGTAGCGTGCTTGCCTATCAGCGTGGGGGTTGTGGGTTCGATTCCCACCAGAGGCTTTGGTCTGTCGCTGCAAAAATCAAGCCAAATGGTCTTTGTCACCCGGTTTACCCTTGGACCCAAAATTATAATATAAATTTACTTTGTATTGTAATTAATAAATAAATAAATAAATAATATTTTATAGTCGATGGATAAGAGACTTGAATTGGGCATAGGACGCTGAGGTACCAATCATCCGTCATGCTTTCATACCTCCAGATGGTACAAACTACCTGATACATGCACCTTATCTGCTCGTCTCCTCCGACCTTACACAGCTCTGCAGGAGTTTCTTCAGCACCTGCGGCCTTGTTATTCTTAAGCCGGGATATTGCTCCTTTGACCTCATCTGGATTAGGGTATGTTTTCTTCGTCAGACTCTTCAGCCGCTAACAAGCTGGAAAAACGTTTCTCCCAAATCCTCAGCACACTCTACGTGTCTGTCACCATGTTCCCATTTTCATCTCTACAGGAAGTTATGCCAGTAGACGTGTCTTGGCTTTGATTTTTACTCGTTGATATAATTTTCTAGCTTCATTTCTATTTCCATAGTACTCAATCTCCTCATATTTCAGTATTTCCATCTCTTTTTTCTTTCTTCGGAATAGACGATTTTCCTACCTCCTCAACTCTCGTTATCGCTCCAACACAGCTCGCGTTGCCATCAGCGTTAACTTCAGTAGCGGCTTTATAATCCTCATCGTACCATTGTTGCAGCTGTCGGTAACCAATTTCTTCATCGACAGCCTTCGTCATGGAGGTGTGTATGTGTTGCCATTGTTCGCTGATATTATCGCAAGGAGGAGGATTTAGCAGAAGGAGATGAGATAACTTCGTGGAGTACACTTGGGCTGTCGATTACGATTGCAGTTTTGCTGCACTTAAACGAGGGCGTACATGGTAGTGGTCCGAATCAACGCTGGAAATTCGGAAACTCCGTATGTCCAGCACGCTCGATGCATTGCCTTCCATCTATCACAACATGCTCGATATTGTTTTTCGTCTTTCCATCAGGTGACAGCCACGGAGATGGTCCTATCTCAATTAGGCTGTTATGGCCTAATTCTGCTTCTTCTACGAATTAAACACATCCGCAATGTATCTAATATGTTGTTGGACTTTGTTGTATAATGGTAATGGTGTCCCCCATATTAGTACTCTTCCTTTTGTTACTTGGGTACAATTATCACCTGAGTTTGTGGATTTCCGTAGATCACATTAAGACATAACACGTCGTTTTAATTTCGTTCGCACTAACTTCAGGTCTTTGCGTGGGTCGTTATCGTTCCTCGATTGGCAGACCGTAATTTTTTTTTTTTTTTTTTTTTTGACTAACACTCAGGGGATGCCCCCTATAAATGCAATGCACTGTGTTAGCGATGGGAAATAAGGGTATTGGAGGGAGGAAAGAGGGAGTAGTGTTTGTTGACGTTGGCCTTGAATTTGGTAATGTCATAGCAGGCAGGAAAAACACTTGCAGGAAGATTATTCCACAAACGAACAGTCCGGCTGAAGAACGAATTTTCTCTATAGTGCGTCGTCCGGTCAACCGGCCATTTGACAATGAACGGATGAGAGACCCTGGATAGCCGAGTATTCCGGCTAAATGTTCTAACGTCAGGGACCAGACGACGGATATCTTCTGAACAGATACCATTAAAATATCTATAGAATAGCGATACACAACCCACATTTCGGCGATGCTGTAGGGAGACAATAGAGCTGGATACCCTACCATCCCCTATCATCACCACCGCTCTCCTCTGTACACGGTCCAGAAGCTTCAAAGAGGTTAATGGAGCCCCTGCCCATATATGCGAGTTGTATTCCATTTTAGGCCGGATGTAGGTGGTGTAAATATTGACGAGGTCAGATGGGGTGAAGTATTTCTTGCACCGCTTTAAAAAGCCTAAACACTTGAATGCTTCTTTCGACACTTCGAATATATGGCTAGCCCAGCGAACATCACCCTGTATCTTCATGCCCAGAACATCAAGAGTGTCTGATTCGTCGATATCCACACCACCCATAGATATTGACGGCGATGCTGGATCAGTGGAACGTTTGTGTGACAACAAACAGCACTGGGTCTTTTGTGCATTAAAATCGACTCTGTTCATTTGGCCCCACTCACAAATCGTCGCCAAATCGCGGTTAAGTGAGTCGTTCATCGTTCGCCTTTTTTCCTCGACTTCCAGAGGACCTGGCCGATGATCAAATGAGTACGAATGACAGAGGTTGCTGTCATCCGCAAAGGAGTAGATTGGGTTCACAGTCTGCCCCAACAGGTCGTCAATGAAAATAAGAAATAGAGAGGGAGAGAGGACAGAGCCTTGTGGCACTCCTGCGGTCAACCTATGCTCGTTGGATGAGACCCCATCTATAACAACTCGTATAGAGCGATCCCTGAGAAAACTCGATATGAATCGAGAGAAGGTACTACCGACACCAAATGCAATAAGTTTTGATATGAGTGCTCCGTGCCAGACCCTATCGAACGCCTTGGAAATATCCAGAGCCACGACCTTACTTTCACCAAGGCGGTGAATGGATCGACTCCATCGCTCCGTAAGGAACGCCATCAGGTCTCCAGTAGATCGATTTCTACGGAAGCCATACTGTCGATCATTCAGGAGGCCGTTAGACTCTAGATACTTTACAAGATGGTGATTAACCATGCTCTCCATAACCTTCGAGAGCGCAGAACATATTGCAATTGGACGGTAGTTCGCAGGATTGGTAGCCTCACCTTTCTTGGGGATCGGCTGAACATTGGCAACTTTCCAACGTGAAGGGTAAATACCAGCACGGTACGACATGTTGAAAAGATTGCGCAATGGACGAGCTAGCGTCGAAGAGCACTTACATAGGACAAGTGCTGAAATACCATCCGGGCCCGGAGTTTTGTTTACATTGAGATCTGCAAGAACCCTTTTAACGCCACGTGTTCGAAAAAATATCTGAGGCATCGAACTAGATACGTTCTCGATCACGGGGAGTGGTTGACTGCTGTCTCGCAAAGATGAATTCTTTGCAAAAATTTCAGCCATAAGGTTAGCTTTGTCAACCGGGTCAGTGAATATCTGGTCACCGTTAACGAGGGTTGAAATAGAAGATGAAGAATTGTTCCTTACCCTTTTAACGAATGACCAAAAGCTCTTACTTCCCCTGGGAGAAGAAAGAACTTTTGCACGAAGACGCTGTTCGTACAGAAGTTTTTCACGCCTAAGTACTCTGGCACAATTTGATCTTGCCTGCTTGCGTAGCAGTTCAGTAGTGGTATTTTTATTTAAACGCCATTTTCTGAATGCTTCCTCTTTGGATCTGACAGCTTCCCTGCATGTCTGATTAAACCAACAGTTCTTTGAAGGTTTAATCGAAGTAGTCTTCGAGGGAATAAATGTGTTTATGCCAAGAAGAATGATTTTCTCGACCATTTCAACAGCAGCATCGACATTGTTGTCTAGGAAACATAATTTCCAATTAAATTGCTGATAGAAATTGTTGAGCTCGGCCCAACGTGCCTTTTCGTATATGTACATTGTCCGCTTCGTGACTGGTTTAGAAGTGGATCGAAGATCGGAGAACGAAAAGGATGCTGAAATGGTGCAATGATCCGAGTTACCAAGAGGTGCAAGAATGTTAACTTCGTACTTTTCAGGGTGCGAGGTTAAGAAAAGGTCAAGAATATTTTGATGTTGCCCTTCAACACGTGGAATATGTGTTGGTTCATTCACTAATTGCGACAAATCGTTGTGCGCGGCAAATAACTCAGCGTATTGACCCTCCGGAGATGTATGGCTCGAATGGGAAAGCCAAGAATTATTATGGACATTGAAATCCCCAGCAACTACAATTTCACTGTCCGGATAATATTCTAATATTTTCGAAATTGAGTCAGAAAGGGCGTCGAAGCCATTCAGGGTAGCCTCCCTTTCCAGGTTTGGGCTTCTGTAAAGAAACCCGAAATGTAAGGTGTGCGATCCAATCCTGAACTTAACCCAAAGGGAGTTAAATTCTGGATCTTGTGAGTTCAAATGTTGCTGACTCTGGAATACAACACCATTACGTATATATATCACAAGGCCTCTGTGTGAAGAGAAAGAGGAGAGAGTGTGATAACCAGGAATGTGAAAATCCTGTGGATCAGAATCCTCACACACCTGGGTCTCACATAGAGCGAGCACATCCGGCCTATGGAAATTAGTGTGTGCGTATACCGCAAAAAAATTCGTTCTCAACCCGCGAATGTTCGCAAAGTGAATTCGAAATCTACCTACCATAACACTACCAAAAACAAGGCAACATCAAAGCAGAATCACAAATAATGCTGCACCCCTCCCGCCACTGTTATTTCTGTTAGTTGTTCAGTGTTATGCCTACAACAACTAACAGAACAGCGACAAGAAGAATGCAGAACTATTTGTGATTTGCGAATGGGTAGAGGAAGGGGGGAACACAAGTGCAAGACAACGAGGGGGGCATAAAAAAGCCCTTAGTGTTGTCTTTTTTGTGTTGATGCGTGGAGCTGGTTATTGTTGTTGTTGTTAATGTGTGAGCGCGGTTTGGTTATTGTTTGGTTGTTTTCGTCATTTGGGTATTGCTGTTGTTGTTATGTTGTGATTGTTGTAATGTTCTCTTTTTTTTCTATTTTGTTATGTTTAATTTGTGTTGCACTTTTATTTTATCAATGTTTTGTTTATTTTATTTGTTATAATTGTTGAATTTGGTTATTGTTTAATTTATCACAGATTGTTTGGATTTTATTTATTTATTTTTTTGTTTTGTTTTAAAAATGAAAGACACTGAAAACACGAAAACGCGACGGACGGACAAAATGTGCGTGTGCACGGAACAAAAGACAAACACTTACGAATTACACTCAATGTATATCGTAATTTTATAACATTTGGAGTCATGTTTCATTCATAATGTTCAATATAAGTTAGGTTTTACTAAAGAGTGGAGAAATTTGAGGAATGTAAGGTATATATTTTATAGAAAATTCATGAGAAGTGGTCTGAATAGTGGTCGTGTACCCTATATCTAAATAATGGGCTAATCCTAAATATTTTTATAACTTCGTTAATTCTAAGAGAAGAACAATGGGATTTCTGAGCTCGATAGATAGCTCATCGCTTGTGGAGATCTTACCCACTTTGGTCGTATGACCGTCAAATTTATGTTAAAATTGTGATGAGGTTTTGAAAGATTTGAGGTCTATGAAAATTAACTATTCAACAGGCCCACATGGAGTAACTTCCGAAGTGCTTTGATAATGTGCTGAGCAGTGATTTATCCCATTGACATACATTTTTAATCATTCATTCTCATCGGGTACTTTTCCTCCGATATGGAGGGATACTTATATAGTTAAACTCGATAAGTCAGGCAGTAGGATTGATGTAGACAACTACAGATGTGTTGCTAATTTGAATGCTATTCCGAAATTAATTGAACTGATGTCATTTACACCAATTTTAATAAAGCGTTTGATACTGTTAATCACAGTCCTTTGTTAATTAAACTAGATAAATTGGGGTTATTCTCCGACAGGATTTAAATAGACTAGTTAAGTGGTTTAGAATATATGACATGAGTTTAAACCAAAGAAAATGTCCTTTTCTAGGGTTCCGTTGGAAGTTTCTAATTTATTTATTGATGGTCATGAATTTGAGACTGTTTCGTCTTTTAATGATTTAGGAGTTCTACTTAATGAAATACTAAGTTTAAGATCATATAGTGATTCTTATGTCAAGAGAGCTTTCTGCGTATTATTTTATTTTAGAAAGCGGTCCAGATAATTTGATGATCCACATTAACAATACGCCCAAATTGATTCCCGTTTTCTAATTGGCGAACTTAGTTTTAATGATTCTCTTAGACCTGCTAGGTGCTTTATTCCCTTTTTTTTATTCCAATTATTAGAAGAATCTATAGGGAGTTATTTCTGCTCCTGTCCGTTAATGTGTCGGGTCATGCCTAGCCCTCAGTTAGAAGAAACTAACTCCCGGCCGGAGACTCGCCCGGTGTCCCGGTGGCATTCCGGGGTCTGGCAGCGGCTGGCTCCTACGGCAGCAACTAACGTCATACGCGGAGGATGGTGTTGGACGGTAGACTTAGGTGAATCCTGTGACAGGATTCCATGATTGTCCTCAGCTGCCTCAGTGGGCAGCTGTGTCGGCAGCTCAAATCACGATGGTAGGTCGGTTAGTCTAAGCGAGGGTGGAAACCTGCGTCGGCATTCCACCATATACACATGTCGTCAAAGTTATGTTCATTAATATGACGTACCGACTTCCTCGATTATTCACGGTCTCTCCAAAAGTGATCGCCTTTTCAGTTCGCCAACCCTTTTATATGCTCGCACTATGTTGGTTCTTTGTCAAAGCAATATCAGTGTCAGCGACCTAGCGGTATCTTGTTTACACAAATTGGAGGGTCACCTTTGGGGTGACAGGATATTACACATTAATAGGGCATGATATCAATTCCATTATAATTAAATTTTAAATTATATTTCATTACTCTAATTTTGATGCTACCCTATGTAATACTTCATTATACCCTCACCCTACAGTTTGGAGGGTATATATGATTTGACCCTAAAGTGTAACACATAGAAAAATTCATTATAGGCAATAGGTGTCTTTGAAACTAATTCGATTTTTGAAATTTTAAGTCGGGTACTTCCCTTACACATGGCATATTTCGCCCACTTTAGAAATGTGTAATAGTACCAGTAACTCAAACGCTATCTTGTCCAAATTATGTATTTAGTAAAACTATTAGATGGCTATAAGATGGCCACTCCCCCTCTGGTACCTCCCATTCAAATGTACCATTCCGCTTATTATGTATGCAAATTATGTATTTAGAAAGCTATTACTGCTTAGTAAAGCTATTACTAATCGGGAGGGATGGTACATTTGTATGGAAGGTATCCGAAGAGGGGTGGCCATATAACCCATATGCAATTCCATAAGTAGTTTTGGAAAAAATATTAATTACAAACAAATACACAAAATAAGGTGAAATAAACCAGAACAATCAAACGTGTAAATTTCATTTATTAACTAAACGAAACAAAATAGAACAACACACACAAACTGACCCTCAACATACATCATCCCCAAACAACGATTTTACGATTTAGGCTAATGTATAATAATTTGGCCTTGATGCGGATTGTGGCCAGCCTTTCATCTACTGGCGTGGAACCAGCGCCAAGGTGTCGTATTCGCTTATTCACGACAAACATTCACTTTAGACTACAGGTGTCTTTGAACCAAATTCGATTCAAGACGTTTGAGTCATGTCCGTCTGTCTGTCCTGCACGATAATGACATATATGGCTACACCCCTTCGGGTAACATCCATACAAATCTTTAATTTTGCCCACTTTAGAAATAGTGTAATAATATAAAATTCTGTACTTGATACGTTGGTCATATTGATAATATTACACGATTTCTAAGGTAGGCGGGATGGTACATTTGTATGGGATGTACCAGAAGGGGAGTTGCCAGACTTCCATGTTTTTGTCTGAAACTTTGTCTAGCTATAGTTTTAGTAAATACAGAATATGGGCAAGATCGCGCTGGTGGTATTGATACTATTACACGATTTCTAAGGGGTGGGATGGTACATTTGTATGGGAGGTACCCGAAGGGGTGTGGCCATATATATATTTCAGAGTGATTGTTTAACTCTTTCGAAAGTTATCGTGCGTACAACCAGGACAGACGGACATGCCTCAAACGACTTAAAAAGTCATAAATCGAATTTGTTTCAAAGACACCTGGGGTGTAATGTGAATATTTCTACACTTTTGGGTCGTATCAACTGATATACGAGGGCGACCGCAAAACTAACTGGCGTCGCACATTTTCTGCTTTACCAGCAATTTGTTTTTGTTTTTAAAAGCAATCTTTTATAAGCCATCTGTCAAAATTTCAGAAATATTTAATGATTATTATCTTTGTTATAGGTGATTGAAGTAAACAAGCTTGTAATTTTTTTACAATACACGAAAAACAAGTTTGGAGTATTTTACATGATGAACTCCACATGAAAAAGCTATCTGCAAGATGGGTGCCGGGTTTGTTGACTTTGCCCCAAAAAATCGTCCGTTGAACCAATTCCGAGGAGCTTTTAGCGATTTATCAGCGTAATCCAATAGTGTTCGTGCGCCGTTGATGAAACATGGATCCATCACTACATCCCAGAATGCAAAGCACAGTCAAAACAATGGATAGAATCTGGTAAAAGTGGACCCAAGAAAGCGAAAACTGTTAAGTCAGCAGGAAAAGTAATGGCCACAGTATTTTGGGATGCAAGGGGTATAATATTTATTGATTATCATCAGAAAGGACAAACTACAAATAATGAATATTATTGTGCAGTATTGGATCGGTTGAGTGAAGAAATCAAGTTAAAACGACCGCATTTAGAAAAAAAAGATAATGCTCATTCACACACTGCATTTTTAACTCAACAAAAACTGGCCGAATTGCTCCGCATCCACCATATAGTCCAGATTTAGCTCCTTCTGATTATTTCTTGTTTCCATATTTACAAATTTGGGCAAAATCGCGATGGGAAAATTGGAATTATTACACGATTTCTTAAGAGGTGGGATGGTACATTTGTATGGGAGGTACCAGAAGGGGAGTTGCCAGACTTCCATGTTTTTCTCCAAAGCTTTGTCTAGCTATAGTTTTACCTCCCATACAAATGTACCACCCCGCCTACCTTAGAAATCGTGTAATAATTTCAATATGCCCAACGCGATCTTGCCCAAATTGTGTATTTAGTAAACGTATAGCTAGACAAAGTTTTGGACAAAAACTTTGAAGTCTGGCCACTCCCATACAAATGTACCATTCCACCCACATTAGAAATCCTGTAATAATATTAATTCGACCAGCGCGATCTTGCCCAAATTCTGTACTTAATAAAGCTATAACTGGACAAAGTGTTAGGCAAAAACTTGGAAGTCTGGCAATTCCCCTTCTGGTACCTCCCATACAAATCTACAATTGCACCCACTTTAGAAATGGTGTAATTTTATAAACTCGCTCAACGAATCTTGCCGAAATTCTATATTTAGTACAGCTTTAACTACATACAATTTTCTAGTAAAAACTCTGCTTTACATTCCGTAGTTTTTGTTATACAATATTTATACCCTCACCCTACAGGTAGGAGGGTATATATCTTTTAGGCCCCAGATGTATTTGAACCAAATTCGATTTCTGACGTTCTGAATCGGTTGAGCCATGTCCGTCTTGGAAGTCTGGCAACTTCTCTTCTGGTACCTCCCACACAAATTTACCATAGAAATGGTCACATTAGACCCCAGGTGTATTTGAACCAAATTCGATTCCTGACTTTTTTGAATCGTTTGAGCCATGTCCGTCTGTCCGTCTGTCTGCCTGCTGGTACGCACGATAACTTTCGAAAGAGTTAAACAATCACTCTGAAATTTGGCATGGCTTAATATTTTCCCAAATGCTTATGGGATCGCATATGGCCACACCCCTTAGTAAACCTATAACTGTATAAATTCTTCAATTCTTCAATTCACTTTATTGTCAATATTAACAATACAGAATGATACAATAGTCATAACATTATTAGTAAAGAGATTAGCCCACTAGGGCTTTACTACTTAAACATAGAACAAAGTATTATCATAATTATCGCAATATAACATTAATAGGTTCAAGGAAAAATTTAGCAAAACCTTATAAGAATTAATTTTTGTGTATATATAAAAAGAAAACAAGAGTTAAAGGATAAAATTAAGGAATCTACGTACTTAGAGCATTTATGTGTTGGAACTGTGAATAAGAACATTTTTCAAAAAATCTATTAGTTATAATATTAATTTTATCCTTTACGAAAGAGACATTGTGTAGTGAGTGTAGACGACTAGTAGAAAAATGATATGGTAAATTGTATATTAATTTGAGAAGTTTATATTGAGAAACCTGTAGACGTTTAATGTGGCATTCAGATGCATCATGCCATACAGGAGCGCCGTAGAAAAGGATTGACTGGAAGATTAGTTTAAAGATTAATAATTTATTAACAATGGAAAGCTCTGATTTTCGGTTAATGAAGGCATATAGAATCCTGATTGTCAGACTAATCCTATGTATCGTGTATGACACGTGTTCATTAAAAATCAGTTTTCTATCTGAAAAAACTCCAAGATACTTCACATTCGTTTCCCAGTTTATATCTACATTCGCGACCTTAATTTTAGACTGTGGTAGATAAATACTATTTCTTTTCCTGGTAAAGAATATTGCTTTAGTCTTAGTGGCATTTATCAATATTTTCCACTTATTGAAATAATTAGTTACCGTGTTTACTGAGTTTTGTAGATTTACCAGTATGTCAGCTGAAAGGGACCCTGAGCTCAAAATTGCCGTGTCATCCCCAAAAATTGACGACTCACAGCCCAATAAAGGAGGGAAATCATTAGTAAAAATGTTATACAATATTGGGGATAAACAAGATCCCTGTGGACATCCCGCTGGAATGGTATATGGAGTAGAATGCTGGTTTCCTATAAATACTCTAAAAGATCTATTGCTCAAAAAACTCTGAATGACCCTAATTAACGACCTATTTAATCCAACAGCTATAAATTTGTGGACTAGTGCGTCATGCCAAACTGTATCAAAAGCAGCTCTGATATCTAATAATACCATGGCCGTAGATCTGCCATTGTTGAAATTATTTTTTACAATATTCTTTATCCTGACCAAAGGTTGGATGGTATTATGTTCAGCCCTAAATCCAAATTGTTGAGGCGGAAGGATGTTATTATCTTCAATAAAAAATACAATTTTCTCCTTCAAGACTCTTTCGAAAATCTTGCTCATGGAGCTCAAAAGACTTATCGGGCGGTAGGATTCTGGATTGTCCACCTTTTTACCGGGTTTTGGGATGGCTATAACTTTAGATTCCTTCCAGGCGATAGGGAAATAACCAAACTGTATGCAAGAACTAAAGATATGGGATAAAAAGTGTATCCCAGTTGGAGGTAGCTTCTTCAAGCTATTGTTTGTGATGCCATCAAGACCCGGGCTTTTTCGGTTTTTCATACACTTAACAACACTTCTTATGCAGTCATCAGATATCTGAATAACATCGTTATCATCATAGTCATTTAGATCCCGCAAGGAATTTGATACCATGCGTAGAGATGCTATGATTCGAATGAAATTTCTGAGCTAGAATATCTGCTTTTTGGACATTAGTTGTATAGGTGTTATTATTTACTTTCAGACAAGGGATACATCTTGTCCTTTTCCTTAAAATCTTTGATATTTTCCAAAGCTTTGGGGAAGACTTATCAAGGGTCTTAAGCATGTTCCTCCACATTATGTTTCTAAAATCGGAGATTTTACTTTTGATGGTTTTATTGAGGAAAACCATTTCGGTCCTAAAATGGTTGAGCCTATATCTAATCCAGTTCCGTCTTGATATATTGCGAAGAGTAATCAAATTCAAGATGGATCTTGGAAGTCGTTTTGAATATGAGTTTACACAATTTTTTTTAGGCACAGCAAAAACAAGGGCATTACCTATAAGTAAAGTGAACCTATTTATCAATGAATCGATATCGTTGGTAGAGTTTATTGGTTCTTCCAGTAGAGGAACTACGTTATCCTGTATATGACTTCTAAACACATTCCAATTCGCATTTTTGAAATCAAATCTCAAATTAAAATGTCTTAGATAACGTGAATCAAAAGTTGTAAGTACTGGTAAATGATCTGAGTTCAGATTGTCAAGCGTAAGTGCCGCCGATAGTTTCTCTGGGACATTAGACACAAAGAAGTCTAAAACCGAAGGAACAGAGTTTCTGTTAGACGGTATTAACGTAGGTTCTGGAGGGTATATTATACCGAAAGCATTGGAAGTAACCAGATCGTGAAGAATATTTCCCCAGCAATTGGTTCTAGCGCATCCCCAATTTTGACTTCTGCTATTTAGGTCACCACCTATGATGTAGTCACCATGAAGTCTAGAAAATTTCCTTAGGTCAGACTTAAAATTATCCTTTTTAATTGAACTGGGGCAAGCGGCACCACCAGGAAAATAACATGCAAAGATGCTCAAATTAGATCTATCGGCAAAAGTAATCCTAACACCAATATTTTCAATTAAATTAGTATCAATAACCGGTAATAATTCATGACACATATCCTTTCTGATCACTACTGCAACCCCGCCACCCCGCGAAGAGTCCCTATCCTTACGATAACAAATGTAATCAGAGTGACTTAAAGAAATATCATTTTTTAGCCATGTCTCACTCACCAAAGCAACATCAATTCGAGCTCTAATTAAAAAATCAAAAAATTCACTTGACTTATTACGAATTCCTCTAGAATTCCAAGTAATTATTCTAAGAGAGTTAGCATTCATGATAAAAATTTAAATGCTAATGTTGTAATAACATTGAACTGATCGGCTTTAGACCTACAGTTTTTCATTAGGCCAATAAGTTCTAAAGTCATGTTCTTTAGTTCTTCAATAGAAAACATATCATTTGGTTGTTCAGCCGACTGCCATAATTCATTTGAACGAACGACATTACTCCAGCTGTTAGTCATCGGTTGTTGAGAAATCTGGACGGGAGTTTTCCGCACGGTTGGTTGTTGATTGGATGCATTTGAGTAGCGATTTCTTAAGATGATGTAGGAAGCTCTACTTGGGCAACTGGAATCTGGGGATTGGTGCTTTCCCCCGCAGTTGGCACATTTAAACATTGTCTCTTTGCATGTTGGTGTAGCCAAAGAGTATATATATTGAAAGAGATTCCATCAACTTCGAAAGTATTTTTTCGGCTGAAAAAACTCCGTCTGCGATTAGAAATGGGAATAGTTTTTGGGAAATTTTATTTTGGGAGAATTGGGAAATTATATTTAAATGAGCAATTTGCAATTGGACATTTTTGAGAGAAATGAAAAAGCAAAATCAAAACCAATTATGTATCTGTGGACTTGGGGGGGGAATAGTGGTGGCGGGGGTGGTGGTTGTAAATCACAACAGCAGCAGACGAGCAAACATATGATTCTAATTTTTAACTATTAGGCTCGCAGAAAATTATGGAAGTAATTCTTCCTTTTTTTGTTGACATTTTAGAATGAACATTGTATGTATGCAAATACAAAAAATATGAAGCCAATAGAGAACGGCAGGAATATGTAGTTGTGTGTGTATATGCTGCGTAAGGGTATTGCTCTGCGCGCACATACGACAGCAAAGGTTTGTCTGTGCGCAGAGGAATCAATGAGAGACGGAAGGGAAACACTTCAATGAAAGTGTTTTTTCTTATTGGTTTCTCAATATTCTGCGAGCCGTGTATTTTGGATTGTGAATGTTACGGGATAGGTAGTTTTTTCTGCCTTTGCCCATCATGCTTTCACCACCTACCTTACCCACACCCCTCTTACTCCAATATGTTTTTCTTTACCCCATCCCCCTCATACGTTCTACTACCCACCCCCTTCATTTTTCTATTTTTTATTGAAAAATTCAAAAAATCAACAAATAGTGATTTTTTGTCCATTTGGCCAACTTCATCTGGCACCCCCCTCCATCCCCTCTCCGGTACTCCATGACCACCAACATCACATTCCTCTACCCTCTCCCCTTTTCAATCAATGCAAAAACAAATATGAATTTCTTTCTATTTTGCCAACTTCTTCTGCCCTCACCATCCCCTCACCACCAATCAACAAAAGAAAGAACAACGTCACAAACAGAATACATTCCCGTCTCACTTACTACCACCCCCTTCCCCGTATTTTTCAATCAACCTGAAACCAAACGAAATTTCAAATAAATTATGCATTTCTGTCGATTTTGCCAAAGAACTTCTTATTTTTTCTGTGCGCCTGCTCATACAAATTATGAACATCGTTGTCTCATTGTAACAAAAAACCAACAAAAACACGACTTCATATTCATTCAATGACCAAAGAAACAACAACAACATCTCAAACAATTCCCGCCTTCCTTTCTACCAACACAACAATGCAAAATGTTTAAACTTTGTCAATTATTACAATTTTCAAAAATGTTAAATTGAAATTTGGCAACGCAGCTACATCCAAACAAAATTTAAAAAAAACAAAAAAATTTCAATTGCCAAATTTCAAACATTTTCAGAAATTGGAAGAATTGAAAAATTGAAAAATTTTGCATTGTTGTGAAAGGGAGGGGGTGGTGAGGGCAGAAGAAGTTGGCAAAATAGAAAGAAATTCATATTTGTTTTGAAATTTCCTTTCGTTTTTGCATTGATTGAAAAGGGGAGAGGGTAGAATGTGATGTTGGTGGTCATGGAGTACCGGAAAGGGGTTGGAGGGGGGTGCCAGATGAAGTTGGCCAAATGGACAAAAAATCACTATTTGTTGATTTTTTGAATTTTTCAATAAAAATAGAAAAATGAAGGGGGTGGGTAGTAGAACGTATGAGGGGGATGGGGTAAAGAAAAACATATTGGAGTAAGAGGGGTGTGGGTAAGGTAGGTGGTGAAAGCATGATGGGCAGAAAAAACTACCTATCCCGTAACATTCACAATCCAAAATACACGGCTCGCAGAATATTGAGAAACCAATAAGAAAAAACACTTTCATTGAAGTGTTTCCCTTCCGTCTCTCATTGATTCCTCTGCGCACAGACAAACCTTTGCTGTCGTATGTGCGCGCAGAGCAATACCCTTACGCAGCATATACACACACAACTACATATTTCTGCCGTTCTCTATTGGCTTCATATTTTTTGTATTTGCATACATACAATGTTCATTCTAAAATGTCAACAAAAAAAGGAAGAATTACTTCCACAATTTTCTGCGAGCCTAATAGTTAAAAATTAGAATCATATGTTTGCTCGTCTGCTGCTGTTGTGATTTACAACCACCACCCCCGCCACCACTATACTTTCGAAGTTGATGGAATCTCTTTCAATATATATACTCTTTGGGTGTAGCATGTGTGCCACCACACTTTGCACAAAAGGTTTTGATGTTGCAGTTGTTTGATCCATGGCCAAACATTTGGCAATTATGGCATTGCGTGATTTTGTTAGGGGTTTTACTTTGATAATTCCATTTTCCCGGACGTAGTTAATATTGTTATATTTCTCCTTTAATTCACTTAACGAAACAGAACCTTTTGTTAGGTATACGATATAGAGAATAATTTCTTTATCATATTTGTTTTTCGCTAACTAACTTAACGTCACGGCACATTAAACCAAGTTTACGTAAATCCGATTTTACATTATTTGGATCCGTTTTGTCTAGACCCGATAAAACAACTTTAAAAGGTCGATTATTTTTCGCGGTGTATGAGAAAAATTCCATGTTTTTTTCTTTAAACGATTTAAGAGCATTATCGAAATCAAATTGGTACTCGCAGAAGAGCTTATAACCAATTGATATTTTTCCTATTGAATATCGCATAATTTTTGCAGCTTTGACATATCATGAATTTGTTCTGTAGTACATTTAATAATAGTGATAGGTGGAATATTTTTTTTCTTTGGTGTTTCAGTACCCGTAACAGCTGTTTTTTGATTTGTTTCATCTTCTTTATCCAATACTTGGAGAGGATAGTAATAATTGTTGTTGCTTGGGGTACGCTTTGATGTACTGGCAACGTCATCACTTGCTCTCAACCGTTTGTTCGAACGCATGTTCGAAAAAACTGGTGAGAGTTAATATTGTTACACTCAATTATGTTGTCTCACTCGATGAAGGTGTAAAGCAAACGACTGATACGAAGAAAAATATGGATGATATTATTGATATTATTAGGCATCCAATTGTTGTTGGTAGAGATTACCGTAGAACGCAAAAAAAGTTATTTTGAGAAGTAATGCGGTGATCGGTGTGTTCAACTCAAAGCACAGAGAGAGACTGATAACTGTATTAAGTTTCAGACAAAAACTTGGAAGTCTGGCAACTACCCTTCTGGTACCTCCCATACAAATGTACCATCCCATCCCTTAGAAATCGAGTACTATTATCAATATGACCAACGCGATCTTGGTTAAATTCTGTATTTAGTAAAGCGATGGCTGGAAAAAGTATCGGACAAAAACTTGGAAGTCTGTCAACTCTCCTTCTGGTACCTCCCATACAAATGTACCATCCCGCCTCCTAAGAAATCGTGTAATAATATCAATACCACCAGCGCGATCTTGCTCATATTATGTATTTAGTAAAACTATAGCTAGACAAAGTTTCAGACAAAAACATGGAAGTCTGGCAACTCTCCTTCTGGAACCTACCATACAAATATACCATCCCGCCTCCTAAGAAATCGCTTAATAATACCAATTTTCCCATCGCGATCTTGCACAAATTTGTATACCAAATTTAATGGTCTATATGGCCACACCCCTTCGGGTACCTCCTATACAAGTGTACCATCCCACCCCCTTAGAAATCGTGTAATAATATCAATACCACCAGCGCGATCTTGCCAATATTATTTATTTAGTAAATCCATAGCTAGACAAAATTTCAGACAAAAACATGGAAGTCTGGCAACTCCCCTTCTGGTACCTCCCATACAAATGTACTATCCAGCCTCATAAGAAATCACGTAATAATATCAATACCAAAAGCACGATCTTGCCCATATTCTGTATTTAGTAAAACTATAGCCAGATAAAGTTTTGGACAAAAACTTGGAAGTCTGGCAACTCCTCTTCTGGTACCTCCCATTCAAATGTACCATCCCGCCTACCTTAGAAATAGTGTAATAACACCAATATGACCAACGCGATCTTGCCCAAATTCTGTATTTAGTAAAGGTATAACTGGACAAAGTTTCGGACAAAAACTTGGAAGTCTGGCAACTCTCCTTCTGGTACCTCCCATACAAATGTACCATCCCGCCTCATAAGAAATCGCGTAATAATATCAATACCACCAACACGATCTTGCCCATATTCTGTATTTAGTAAAGGTATAACTGGACAAAGATTACAGAAAAACTTGGAAGTCTGGCAACTCTCCTTCTGGTACCTCCCATACAAATGTACCATCCCGCCTCATAAGAAATCGCGTAATAATATCAATACCACCAACACGATCTTGCCCATATTCTGTATTTAGTAAAACTATAGCTAGTTAAAGTTTTGGACAAAAACTTGGAAGTCTGGCAACTCCTCTTCTGGTACCTCCCATTCAAATGTACCCTTAGAAATCGTGTAATAATATCAATAACATAAGCGCGATCTTGCCCATATTATGTATTTAGTAAACTATAGCTAGACAAATTTTCAGACAAAAACATGGAAGTCTGGCAACTCTCCTTCTGGAACCTCCCATACAAACAAACCATCCCGCCCTCGAATAAATCGTGTAATAATCCAATTTTCCCAACGCGATCTTGCCCAAATTTGTATACCCTAACCCTATGGGTAGGAGGGTATATATCAGTTGATACGACCCAAAAGTGTAACACATAGAAATATTCACATTTCACTCCAGGTGTCTTTGAAACAAATTCGATTCATGAGTTTCTAAATCGTTTGAGCCATGTCCGTCTGTATGTCCTGCTGATACGCACGATAACTTTCGAAAGAGTTAAACAATCACTCTGAAATTTGGCAGGGCTTAATATTTTCCCAAATGCTTATGGGATCGCATATGGCCACACCCCTTAGTAAACCTATAACTGTATAAAGCTTCAGACAAAAACTTGGAAGTCTGGCAACTACCCTTCTGGTACCTCCCATACAAATGTACCATCCCACCCCTTAGAAATCGAGTAATATTATCAATATGACCAACGCGATCGTGGTTAAATTTTGTATTTAGTAAAGCGATGGCTGGAAAAAGTATCGGACAAAAACTTGGAAGTCTGTCAACTCTCCTTCTGGTACCTCCCATACAAATGTACCATCCCTCCAACCTTAGAAATCGTGTAATATTATCAGTATAACCAACGCGATCTTGGTTAAATTCTGTATTTAGTTAAGCGATGGCTGGAAAAAGTATCGGACAAAAACTTGGAAGTCTGGCAACTCTCCTTCTGGTACCTCCGATACAAATGTACCATCCCGCCTCCTAAGAAATCGTGTAATAATATCAATACCACCAGCGCGATCTTGCTCATATTATGTATTTAGTAAAACTATAGCTAGACAAAGTTTCAGACAAAAACATGGAAGTCTGGCAACTCCCCTTCTGGTACCTCCCATACAAATGTACCATCCCGCCTACCTTAGAAATCGTGGAATAATATCAATATGATCAACGCGATCTTGCTCAAATTCTGTACTTAGTAAAGAAATAGCTAAACAAAGTTTTGGACAAAAACTGAATGAGTTGTCAACCCTGGATGTAAAGACGTATTTTTGACGGTATTTAAGTCGCTCTTACAAAACAATAAAATTCGTAAATAAAAACTTCGCTATATATTAACAATTGTTTACAGCACTCTGTGGAAATTTGCAAGATCGAGAATTATATTGAATTTATAGCGGTAACATTGAACAATATAAAAATTGATTCCCAACCATTAAAACTCATTTCTTTTTATCGGTCACAGAAATGTCACATTAACAATTTCATAGATTGTTTAGAGGACACTTTAAACATTCATGCACAAAATCCTATAATTGTACTGGGAGACTCCAATATTGATTTGTTACAAAGTTCACACAATAATGAATTATTAACTAAGTTCCAAAGTTATGATCATGTATTGACCACATTTTCAGTAATTTTTCGGATAGAATTTACGTCGATTCAGTAGAGTGCAAGATATCAGACCACAACATAATTTGCTGTAAATACGAAGTATGTAGAAAAGTTTCTTCGGATTACTTGACAGTGTGTACAACTTTTTGCGATTACGCGAATGCAAATGAACTTTTACAAAATAGATTACCTAGTAACTATAGAACACTTAATGTATCAGATTTAACTAATAATCTGATAAATGGTATTCAGTCCGCAATTGTCGGTTCTACTGTAGCTACTGAAATAAAAAAAGACTTGCGATTCGAACTTGCTCCGTGGATAAACAAGAAACTTCAAGACTTAATTGCGTATAAAGAAAAATTACTGAAAAAGAGGCGAAGACTAAAGAACAAACAACATGTTGAACTTTCTTTAAAGCGAGTAAACAAAATAATCAAAGTTGCTATTAATAAATGTAGGGAGAATTATTTTGTTGATAATTTAGCAAATGTTGGCAACGATCCAAAGAAATGTTGGAAATTTATTAACAAAACTCTTGGTAGATCAAAGGACAGAATTGTTAATATTAATGATTCTCAAGGAATGAGAATATTATCTGATCAAACCAAAGCTGATTGTTTTAATAACTATTTCCTAACAGCTGTAGCTAACTATAAGCAGCAAATTGTAGTATATCCAGGAGACAACATTAATTCGTTACGAACTCTTCTTCAAACTCGTCATATTTTCTCACTCCAATGTATTAATATAGAAGATATTATACAAGTTATATCCAACATTAATGAGAATACAAGTCCAGGATTTGATAACATTTCCCCCAAGTTTATTAAGGAATGTCGAGATATCATTGTGCCATTCCTCCTTGATATATTTAATAAAATTATAATCAGTTCGGATTATCCAGATATATTCAAAATACACAAAATTATTCCAATACCAAAAGAAAGTAATGCATTGACAACCGATAAATATCGGCCAATAGCAGTGTTATCTACGATAGACAAAATTTTCGAAAAAATCATTTATTATAAATTGGTAACATATTTAGAAGAAAACCGACTACTATATGATTATCAATTTGGGTTTAGAAGAGGTTGTGGCACACAGGATGCAGTTGTCAATGTAGTAAGATATATATGCAAAGGTCTTGATGATGGGTCGACCACGAAATATTGCTGCAAAAACTACAGTTTTATGGTATTCAGGGACATGAACTTTTGTTATTTAAAAATTTTTTTTCCAATAGGAAACAATACGTTCAAATCAATAGCTCCAAGAGTTCTTTAGGTAACGTTAATTATGGAGTACCGCAGGGTAGCGGTTTGGGTCCGTTGCTATTTTCCCTCTATCTGAATGACTTAAATAATCTGAATCTTAGTGGCCAGCTTGTTATGTTTGCAGATGACGTTTGTTTACTTTACCCTTATAAATACGAGTTAGTGCTTAAGACACACGTTGAGAGAGATGCCGCCTTAATTGTGGAATTTGCGCGGATTAATCGTTTACTGATTAATCCGGATAAAACTAAACTTATAAGATTTAGACCACATTCTGTAAACCTTAACGACTTCAGTGTGTATGTAGACGGGAAATCTATATGCGAAACGCATTCAGTAAAGTATCTTGGAGTGATATTTCAAAGTAATTTGTCATGGAGTTTGCATGTTGAAGATTTGGAAAAGGAAGATAGCTCCTGCAGTAGGTGTTTTGTATAAATTGAAGGATAAGTTGAGTCTGAATACGAAACAAATGATATATCAAGCTTTAATACAGTCTCATCTAAATTATTTAGCCATTACATATGGCTACAATAAGATGAGTACTTATTTCAGATCTCTTCAATGTATGCAAAATAAAGCTCTGAAACTTATACACAATTTACCAATAACTTACCCTACTACTTTTTTGTACAAGTATATAAGTAAATCGATATTACCAATTCATGGGATACATGAATACCAAGTATTGATATTTGTATATAAATGTATTAACAACATTGGCCACCATACCGTATCATTTTTGCAAAATCAAACGATTTTTAATACACGAAATCAAAGAAATTTAAGAACTCCTCGATGCAGATTAGAAAAAACCAAGCAACGTATTGATTGCATTGGAAGTATAGCATACAATAATTTACCAAATGAATTAAAAACCATTAGTAGAGTTTCTTTATTTAAGTCGTCTTGTAAAGCGTACTTATGCGATAAGGTTGAAATGCTTCTACCGTAAAATAAATTCTTTCTTTTACTTAAAATAATATGTTTTATATTGTAGAATACAAGAAACACATTTATTTTTTGAATATGTTCTATTGTCATTTCGTTTGTACCAAATGAATATATTTGCCAACTTGCATCAATAATGCCTTTAGGGCGCTGGGGCCGAAATTTAAATGATTGTAAAATTTTATAAGTACAAAATAAAAATAAAAATAAAAACTTGGAAGTCTGGCCAGTCCCATACAAAATGTACCATTCCACCCACTTTAGAAATCCTGTAATAATATTAATTCGACCAGCGCGATCTTGCCTAAATTCTGTACTTAATGAAGCTATAACTGGACAAAGTGTTTGGCAAAAACTTGGAAGTCTGGCAACTCCCCTTCTGGTACCTCCTACACAAATCTACAATTGCACCCACTTTAGAAATGGTGTAATTTTATAAACTCGCTCAACGAATCTTGCCGAAATTCTATATTTAGTAAAGCTTTAACTACATAAAATTTTCTAGTAAAAACTCTGCTTTACATTCCGTAGTTTTTGTTATACAATATTTATACCCTCACCCTACGGGAAGGAGGGTATATATCTTTTAGACCCCAGGTGTATTTGAACCAAATACGATTTCTGACGATCTGAATCGTTTGAGCCATGTCCGTCTGTCTGCCTGCTGGTAGGCACGATAACTTTCGAAAGAGTTAAACAATCACTCTGAAATTCGGCATGGCTTAATATTTTCCCAAATGCTTATGGGATTGCATATGGGCTATATGGCTACACCCCTTCGGGTACCTCCCATACAAATCTGCTATTTTGACCACTTTAGAAATCATGTAATAATATCAATATGACAAACGCGATCTTGCCCAAGTAATGTATTTAGTAAAGCAATAGCTAAACAATCTTTTGGACAAAAACTTGGAAGTCTGGCAACTTCTCTTCTGGTACCTCCCACACAAATGTACCATAGAAATAGTCACATTAGACCCTAGGTGTATTTGAACCAAATTCGATTCCTGACTTTCTGAATCGTTTGAGCCATGTCCGTCTGTCTGCCTGCTGGTACGCACGATAACTTTCGAAAGAGTTAAACAATCACTCTGAAATTTGGCATGGCTTAATATTTTCCCAAATGCTTATCGGATCGCATATGGCCACACCCCTTAGTAAACCTATAACTGTACAAAGTTTCAGACAAAAACTTGGAAGTCTGACAACTACCCTTCTGGTACCTCCCATACAAATGTACCATCCCACCCCTTAGAAATCGTGTAATATTATCAATATGACCAACGCGATCATGGTTAAATTCTGTATTTAGTAAAGCGATGGCAGGAAAAAGTATCGGACAAAAACTTGGAAGTCTGTCAACTCTCCTTCTGGTACCTCCCATACACATGTACCATCCCGCCTACCTTAGAAATCGTGTAATAATATCAATAAAAACGTGGAAGACTGGCATCTCCCCTTATGGTACCTCCCATACAAATGTACCATCCCGCCAACCTTAGAAATCGTGTAATAATATCAATATTCCCAACACGATCTTGCCCAAATTCTGTACTTAGTAAACCTATAACTGTACAAAGTTTCAGACAAAAACCTGGAAGTCTAGCAACAACCCTTCTGGTACCTCCCATACAAATGTACCATCCCGCCCCTTAGAAATCGTGTAATAATTTCAATATGCCCAACGCGATCTTCCCCAAATTCTGGACAAAGATTCCAGAAAAAACTTGGAAGTCTGGCAACTCTCCTTCTGGTACGTCCGATACAAATGTACCATCCCGCCTCCTAAGAAATCGTGTAATAATATCAATACCACCAGCGCTATCTTGCTCATATTATGTATTTAGTAAAACTATAGCTAGACAAAGTTTCCAAAAACATGGAAGTCTGGCAACTCCCCTTCTGGAACCTACCATACAAATATACCATCCCGCCCCTTAGAAATCGTGTAATAATTTCAATATGCCCAACGCGATCTTCCCCAAATTCTAGACAAAGATTCCAGAAAAAACTTGGAAGTCTGGCAACTCTCCTTCTGGTACGTCCGATACAAATGTACCATCCCGCCTCCTAAGAAATCGTGTAATAATATCAATACCACCAGCGCTATCTTGCTCATATTATGTATTTAGTAAAACCATAGCTAGACAAAGTTTCAGACAAAAACATGGAAGTCTGGCAACTCCCCTTCTGGTACCTCCCATACAAATGTACCATCCCGCCTACCTTAGAAATCGTAGAATAATATCAATATGATCAACGCGATCTTGCTCAAAGTCTGTACTTAATAAAGAAATAGCTAAACAAAGTTTTGGACAAAAACTTGGAAGTCTGGCAACTCCACTTCTGATACCTCCCATACAAATATACAATTGCACCCACTTTAGAAATGGTGTAATTATATAAACTCGCTCAACGAATCTTGCCGAAATTCTATATTTAGTAATGCTTTAACTACATAAAATTTTCTAGTAAAAAATCTGCTTTACATTCCGTAGTTTTTGTAAAAACGTGTTGTACAATATTCATACCCTCACCCTACGGGTAGGAGGGTATATATCTTTTGATATGACCCAAAAGTGTAACACATAGAAATAGTCACGTTAGACCCCAGGTGTATTTGAACCAAATTCGATTTCTGACGTTCTGAATCGTCTGAGCCATGTCCGTCTGTCTGTCCTGCTGGTATGCACGATTACTTTCCAAAGAGTTAAACAATCACTCTGAAATTTGGCATGGCTTAATATTTTCCCAAATGCTTATGGGATTGCATATGGGCTATATGGCTACACCCCTTCGGGTACCTCCCATACAAATATGATATTTCGACCACTTTAGAAATCATGTAATAATATCAATACGACAAACGCGATCTTGCCCAATTAATGTATTTGTAAAGCAATAGCTAAACAAAGTTTTGGACAAAAACTTGGAACTCTGGCAACTCCTTTTCTGGTACCTACCAGCAATAGCTAAACAAAGTTTTGGACAAAAACTTGGAAGTCTGGCAACTCCTTTTCTGGTACCTCCCACACAACTGTACCATCCCGCCTCCCTTGAAATCGTGTAATAATTTCAAAATGCTGAACGCGATCTTGTCCAAATTCTGTATTTAGTAAAGCAATAGCTAAACAAAGTTTTGGACAAAAAATTTGAAGTCTGGCCACTCCCATACAAATGTACCATTCCACCCTTTTTAGAAATCCTGTAATAATATTAATTCGACCAGCGCGATCTTGCCCAAATTCTGTACTTAATAAAGCTATAACTGGACAAAGTGTTAGGCAAAAACTTGGAAGTCTGGCAACTCCCCTGCTGGTACCTCCCATACAAATGTACAATTGCACCCACTTTAGAAATCGTCTAATTATATAAACTCGCTCAACTAATCTTGCCGAAATTCTATATTTAGTAAAGCTTTAATTAATTGTATGTAGAATTTTTGTGGTACAAAACTCTGCTTTACATTCCGCAGTTTTTGTAAAAACGTGTTATACAATATTTATACCCTCACCCTACGGGTAGGAGGGTATATATCTTTTGATATGACCCAAAAGTGTAACACATAGAAATAGTCACGTTAGACCACAGGTGTAGTTGAACCAAATTCGATTTCTGACGTTCTGAATCGTCTGAGCCATGTCCGTCTGTCTGTCCTGCTGGTACGCACGATTACTTTCCAAAGAGTTAAATTATCACTCTGAAATTTGGCATGGCTTAATATTTTCCGAAATGCTTATGGGATTGCATATGGGCTATATGGCTACACCCCTTCGGGTACCTCCCATACAAATATGATATTTCGACCACTTTAGAAATCATGTAATAATATCAATATGACAAACGCGATCTTGCCCAAATAATGTATTTAGTAAAGCAATAGCTAAACAAAGTTTTGGTCAAAAACTTGGAAGTCTGGCAACTCCTTTTCTGGTACCTCCCATACAAATGTACCATCCCGTCTACCTTAGAAATCGTGTAATAATTTCAATATGCCCAACGCGATCTTGTCCAAATTGTGTATTTAGTAAACGTATAGCTAGAGAAAGTTTGGGAAAAAATTCTGTATTTAGTAAAGCAATAGCTAAACAAAGTTTTGGACAAAACATGGAAGTCTGGAAACTCCTTTTCTGGTACCTCCCACACAAATGTACAATCCCGCCTACCTTGGAAATCGTGTAATAATTTCAATATGCCCAACGCGATCTTGCCCAAATTCTGTATTTAGTAAAGCAATAGCTAAACAAAGTTTTGGACAAAAACTTGGAACTCTGGCAACTCCCCTGCTGATACCTCTAATACAAATGTACAATTGCACCCTCTTTAGAAATCGTCTAATTATATAAACTCGCTCAACTAATCTTGCCGAAATTCTATATTTAGTAAAGCTTTAATTAATTGTATGTAGAATTTTTGTAGTACAAAACTCTGCTTTACATTCCGCAGTTTTTGTAAAAACGTGTTATACAATATTTATACCCTCACCCTACGGGTAGGAGGGTATATATCTTTTGATATGACCCAAAAGTGTAACACATAGAAATAGTCACATAAGACCCCAGGTGTATTTGAACAAAATTCGATTCCTGACTTTCTGAATCGTTTGAGCCATGTCCGTCCGTCCGTCTGTTTGTCCTGCTGGTACCCACGATAACTTTCGAAAGAGTTAAACAATCACTCTGAAATTTGTCATGGCTTAATATTTTCCCAAATGCTTATGGGATTGCATATGGGCAATATGGCCACACCCCTTCGGGTACCTCCCATACAAATCTGCTATTTCGCCCACTTTAAAAATCATGTAATAATGTCAATATGACAAACGCGATCTTGCCCAAATTCTGTACTTAGTAAACCTATAGCTGTACAAAGTTTCAGACAAAAACTTGGAAGTCTGGCAACTCCCCTTCTGGTACCTCCCATACAAATGTACCATTCCTTCTCCTAAGAAATCGCGTAATATTATCAATACCACCATCGCGATCTTGCCCATATTCTGTATTTAGTAAACTATAGTAAACAAAGTTTTGGACAAAAACTTGGAAGTCTGGCAACTCCCCTTCTGGTACCTCCCATACAAATGTACCATCCCACCCCTTAGAAATCGTATAATATTATCAATACCACCATCGCGATCTTGCCCATATTCTGTATTTAGTAAACTATAGCTAGACAAAGTTTTGGACAAAAACTTGGAAGTCTGGCAACTCTCCTTCTGGTACCTCGTATACAAATGTACCATCCCGCCTCTTAAAAAATAGCGTAATAATATCAATACCACCAGCACGATCTTGCCCATATTATGTATTTAGTAAAACTATAGCTAGACAAAGTTTCAGACAAAAACATGGAAGTATGGCAACTGTCCTTCTGGTACCTCGGATACAAATGTACCATCCCGCCTCCTAAAAAATAGCGTAATAATATCAATACCACCAGCACGATCTTGCCCATATTCTGCATTTAGTAAAACTATAGCTAGACAAAGGTTTGGACAAAAACTTGGAAGTCTGGCAACTCCCCTTCTGGTACCTCCCATACAAATATACCGTCCCGCCTCCTAAGAAATCGTGTAATAATAAAAATTCTGTATTTAGTAAAACTATAGCTAGACAAAGTTTCAGACAAAAACATGGAAGTCTGGCAACTCTCCTTCTGGTACCTCCCATACAAATGTTCCATCCCGCCTACCTTCGAAATTGCGTAATAATATCAATGTGATCAACCCGATCTTGCCCAAATTCTCTACTTAGTAAAACTATAGCTAGGCAAAGTTTCAGACAAAAACTTGGAAGTCTGGCAACTCCCCTTCTGGTACCTCCAATACAAATGTACCATCCCGCCTCCTAAAAAATAGCGTAATAATATCAATACCACCAGCACGATCTTGCCCATATTCTGCATTTAGTAAAACTATAGCTAGACAAAGGTTTGGACAAAAACTTGGAAGTCTGGCAACTCCCCTTCTGGTACCTCCCATACAAATATACCGTCCCGCCTCCTAAGAAATCGTGTAATAATAAAAATTCTGTATTTAGTAAAGCAATAGCTAAACAAAGTTTTGGACAAAAACTTGGAAGTCTGGAAACTCCTTTTCTGGTACCTCCCACACAAATGTACAATCCCGCCTACCTTGGAAATCGTGTAATAATTTCAATATGCCCAACGCGATCTTGCCCAAATTCTGTATTTAGTAGAGCAATAGGTAAATAAAGTTTTGGACAAAAACTTGGAAGTCTGGCAACTCCCCTGCTGATACCTCTAATACAAATGTACAATTGCACCCTCTTTAGAAATCGTCTAATTATATAAACTCGCTCAACTAATCTTGCCGAAATTCTATATTTAGTAAAGCTTTAATTAATTGTATGTAGAATTTTTGTAGTACAAAACTCTGCTTTACATTCCGCAGTTTTTGTAAAAACGTGTTATACAATATTTATACCCTCACCCTACGGGTAGGAGGGTATATATCTTTTGATATGACCCAAAAGTGTAACACATAGAAATAGTCACATAAGACCCCAGGTGTATTTGAACAAAATTCGATTCCTGACTTTCTGAATCGTTTGAGCCATGTCCGTCCGTCCGTCTGTTTGTCCTGCTGGTACCCACGATAACTTTCGAAAGAGTTAAACAATCACTCTGAAATTTGTCATGGCTTAATATTTTTCCAAATGCTTATGGGATTGCATATGGGCAATATGGCCACACCCCTTCGGGTACCTCCCATACAAATCTGCTATTTCGCCCACTTTAAAAATCATGTAATAATGTCAATATGACAAACGCGATCTTGTCCAAATTCTGTACTTAGTAAACCTATAGCTGTACAAAGTTTCAGACAAAAACTTGGAAGTCTGGCAACTCCCCTTATGGTACCTCCCATACAAATGTACCATTTCTCCTCCTAAGAAATCGCGAATAATGTCAATACCACCAGCACGATCTTGCCCATATTCTGTATTTAGTAAAACTATAGCTATACAAAGTTTTGGACAAAAACTTGGAAGTCTGGCAACTCCCCTTCTGGTACCTCCCATACAAATGTACCATCCCACCCCTTAGAAATCGTATAATATTATCAATACCACCATCGCGATCTTGCCCATATTCTGTATTTAGTAAACTATAGTAAACAAAGTTTTGGTCAAAAACTTGGAAGTCTGGCAACTCCCCTTCTGGTACCTCCCATACAAATGTACCATCCCACCCCTTAGAAATCGTATAATATTATCAATACCACCATCGCGATCTGGCCCATATTATGTATTTAGTAAACTATAGCTAGACAAAGTTTTGGACAAAAACTTGGAAGTCTGGCAACTCTCCTTCTGGTACCTCGTATACAAATGTACCATCCCGCCTCTTAAAAAATAGCGTAATAATATCAATACCACCAGCACGATCTTGCCCATATTATGTATTTAGTAAAACTATAGCTAGACAAAGTTTCAGACAAAAACATGGAAGTATGGCAACTGTCCTTCTGGTACCTCGGATACAAATGTACCATCCCGCCTCCTAAAAAATAGCGTAATAATATCAATACCACCAGCACGATCTTGCCCATATTCTGCATTTAGTAAAACTATAGCTAGACAAAGGTTTGGACAAAAACTTGGAAGTCTGGCAACTCCCCTTCTGGTACCTCCCATACAAATATACCGTCCCGCCTCCTAAGAAATCGTGTAATAATAAAAATTCTGTATTTAGTAAAACTATAGCTAGACAAAGTTTCAGACAAAAACATGGAAGTCTGGCAACTCTCCTTCTGGTACCTCCCATACAAATGTTCCATCCCGCCTACCTTCGAAATTGCGTAATAATATCAATGTGATCAACGCGATCTTGCCCAAATTCTCTACTTAGTAAAACTATAGCTAGGCAAAGATTCAGACAAAAACTTGGAAGTCTGGCAACTCCCCTTCTGGTACCTCCAATACAAATGTACTATCCCACCCCTTAGAAATCGCGTAATAATATCAATACCACCAGCACGATCTTGCCCATATTCTGTATGTAGTAAAACTATAGCTAGACAAAGTTTTGGACAAAAACTTGGAAGTCTGGCAACTCCCCTTCTGGTACCTCCCATACAAATATACCATTCCTTCTCCTAAGAAATCGCGTAATAACATCAATACCACTAGCACGATCTTGCCCATATTCTGTATTTAGTAAACTATAGCTAGACAAAGGTTTGGACTAAAACATGGAAGTATGGCAACTGTCCTTCTGGTACCTCGGATACAAATGTACCATCCCGCCTCCTAAAAAATAGCGTAATAATATCAATACCACCAGCACGATCTTGCCCAAATTCTCTACTTAGTAAAACTATAGCTAGACAAAGGTTTGGACAAAAACTTGGAAGTCTGGCAACTCCCCTTCTGGTACCTCCCATACAAATATACCGTCCCGCCTCCTAAGAAATCGTGTAATAATAAAAATTCTGTATTTAGTAAAACTATAGCCAGACAAAGTTTCAGACAAAAACATGGAAGTCTGGCAACTCTCCTTCTGGTACCTCCCATACAAATGTTCCATCCCGCCTACCTTCGAAATTGCGTAATAATATCAATGTGATCAACGCGATCTTGTCCAAATTCTCTACTTAGTAAAACTATAGCTAGACAAAGTTTCAGACAAAAACTTGGAAGTCTGGCAACTCCCCTTCTGGTACCTCGGATACAAATGTACCATCCCGCCTTCTAAAAAATAGCGAAATAATATCAATACCACCAGCACGATCTTGCCCATATTCTGTATTTAGTAAAACTATAGCTAGACAATGTTTTGGACAAACACTTGGAAGTCTGGCAACTCTCCTTCTGGTACCTCCGATACAAATGTACCATTCCTTCTCCTAAGAAATCGCGTAATAACATCAATACCACCAGCACGATCTTGCCCATATTCTGTATTTAGTAAAACTATAGCTAGACAAAGTTTCAGACAAAAACATGGAAGTATGGCAACTGTCCTTCTGGTACCTCGGATACAAATGTACCATCCCGCCTCCTAAAAAATAGCGTAATAATATCAATACCACCAGCACGATCTTGCCCATATTCTGTATTTAGTAAAACTATAGCTAGACAATGTTTTGGACAAACACTTGGAAGTCTGGCAACTCTCCTTCTGGTACCTCCGATACAAATGTACCATTCCTTCTCCTAAATTCTCTACTTAGTAAAACTATAGCTAGACAAAGTTTCAGACAAAAACATGGAAGTATGGCAACTGTCCTTCTGGTACCTCGGATACAAATGTACCATCCCGCCTCCTAAAAAATAGCGTAATAATATCAATACCACCAGCACGATCTTGCCCATATTCTGTATCTAGTAAAACTATAGCTAGACAATGTTTTGGACAAACACTTGGAAGTCAGGCAACTCTCCTTCTGGTACCTCCGATACAAATGTACCATTCCTTCTCCTAAGAAATCGCGTAATAACATCAATACCACTAGCACGATCTTGCCCATATTCTGTATTTAGTAAACTATAGCTAGACAAAGGTTTGGACTAAAACATGGAAATATGGCAACTGTCCTTCTGGTACCTCGGATACAAATGTACCATCCCGCCTCCTAAAAAATAGCGTAATAATATCAATACCACCAGCACGATCTTGCCCAAATTCTCTACTTAGTAAAACTATAGCTAGACAAAGGTTTGGACTAAAACTTGGAAGTATAGCAACTCTCCTTCTAGTACCTCCGATACAAATGTACCATCCGGCCTCCTAAGAAATCGTGTAATAATACCAATACCACTATCGCGATCTTGCCCATATTCTGTAGTTAGTAAAACTATAGCTAGACAAAGTTTCAGACAAAAACATGGAAGTATGGCAACTGTCCTTCTGGTACCTCGGATACAAATGTACCATCCCGCCTCCTAAAAAATAGCGTAATAATATCAATACCACCAGCACGATCTTGCCCATATTCTGTATTTAGTAAAACTATAGCTAGACAAAGGTTTGGACAAAAACTTGGAAGTCTGGCAACTCCCCTTCTGGTACCTCCCATACAAATATACCGTCCCGCCTCCTAAGAAATCGTGTAATAATAAAAATTCTGTATTTAGTAAAACTATAGCCAGACAAAGTTTCAGACAAAAACATGGAAGTCTGGCAACTCTCCTTCTGGTACCTCCCATACAAATGTTCCATCCCGCCTACCTTCGAAATTGCGTAATAATATCAATGTGATCAACGCGATCTTGTCCAAATTCTCTACTTAGTAAAACTATAGCTAGACAAAGTTTCAGACAAAAACTTGGAAGTCTGGCAACTCCCCTTCTGGTACCTCGGATACAAATGTACCATCCCGCCTTCTAAAAAATAGCGAAATAATATCAATACCACCAGCACGATCTTGCCCATATTCTGTATTTAGTAAAACTATAGCTAGACAATGTTTTGGACAAACACTTGGAAGTCTGGCAACTCTCCTTCTGGTACCTCCGATACAAATGTACCATTCCTTCTCCTAAGAAATCGCGTAATAACATCAATACCACCAGCACGATCTTGCCCATATTCTGTATTTAGTAAAACTATAGCTAGACAAAGTTTCAGACAAAAACATGGAAGTATGGCAACTGTCCTTCTGGTACCTCGGATACAAATGTACCATCCCGCCTCCTAAAAAATAGCGTAATAATATCAATACCACCAGCACGATCTTGCCCATATTCTGTATTTAGTAAAACTATAGCTAGACAATGTTTTGGACAAACACTTGGAAGTCTGGCAACTCTCCTTCTGGTACCTCCGATACAAATGTACCATTCCTTCTCCTAAGAAATCGCGTAATAACCTCAATACCACCAGCACGATCTTGCCCATATTCTGTATTTAGTAAAACTATAGCTAGACAAAGTTTCAGACAAAAACATGGAAGTATGGCAACTGTCCTTCTGGTTCCTCGGATACAAATGTACCATCCCGCCTCCTAAAAAATAGCGTAATAATAACAATACCACCAGCACGATCTTGCCCATATTCTGTATTTAGTAAAGCTATAGCTAGACAATGTTTTGGACAGACACTTGGAAGTCTGGCAACTCTCCTTCTGGTACCTCCGATACAAATGTACCATTCCTTCTCCTAAGAAATCGCGTAATAACATCAATACCACCAGCACGATCTTGCCCATATTCTGTATTTAGTAAACTATAGCTAGACAAAGGTTTGGACTAAAACTTGGAAGTATAGCAACTCTCCTTCTAGTACCTCCGATACAAATGTACCATCCGGCCTCCTAAGAAATCGTGTAATAATACCAATACCACTATCGCGATCTTGCCCATATTCTGTAGTTAGTAAAACTATAGCTAGACAAAGTTTCAGACAAAAACATGGAAGTATGGCAACTGTCCTTCTGGTACCTCGGATACAAATGTACCATCCCGCCTCCTAAAAAATAGCGTAATAATATCAACACCACCAGCACGATCTTGCCCATATTCTGTATTTAGTAAAACTATAGCTAGACAAAGGTTTGGACAAAAACTTGGAAGTCTGGCAACTCCCCTCTGGTACCTCCCATACAAATATACCGTCCCGCCTCCTAAGAAATCGTGTAATAATAAAAATTCTGTATTTAGTAAAACTATAGCTAGACAAAGTTTCAGACAAAAACATGGAAGTCTGGCAACTCTCCTTCTGGTACCTCCCATACAAATGTTCCATACCGCCTACCTTCGAAATTGCGTAATAATATCAATGTGATCAACGCGATCTTGCCCAAATTCTCTACTTAGTAAAACTATAGCTAGACAAAGTTTCAGACAAAAACTTGGAAGTCTGGCAACTCCCCTTCTGGTACCTCGGATACAAATGCACCATCCCGCCTCCTAAAAAATAGCGTAATAATATCAATACCACCATCACGATCTTGCCCATATTCTGTATTTAGTAAAACTATAGCTAGACAATGTTTTGGACAAACACTTGGAAGTCTGGCAACTCTCCTTCTGGTACCTCCGATACAAATGTACCATTCCTTCTCCTAAGAAATCGCGTAATAACATCAATACCACCAGCACGATCTTGCCCATATTCTGTATTTAGTAAAACTATAGCTAGACAAAGTTTCAGACAAAAACATGGAAGTATGGCAACTGTCCTTCTGGTACCTCGGATACAAATGTACCATCCCGCCTCCTAAAAAATAGCGTAATAATATCAATACCACCAGCACGATCTTGCCCATATTCTGTATTTAGTAAAACTATAGCTAGACAAAGTTTCAGACAAAAACATGGAAGTATGGCAACTGTCCTTCTGGTACCTCGGATACAAATGTACCATCCCGCCTCCTAAAAAATAGCGTAATAATATCAATACCACCAGCACGATCTTGCCCATATTCTGTATTTAGTAAAACTATAGCTAGACAATGTTTTGGACAAACACTTGGAAGTCTGGCAACTCTCCTTCTGGTACCTCCGATACAAATGTACCATTCCTTCTCCTAAGAAATCGCGTAATAACCTCAATACCACCAGCACGATCTTGCCCATATTCTGTATTTAGTAAAACTATAGCTAGACAAAGTTTCAGACAAAAACATGGAAGTATGGCAACTGTCCTTCTGGTACCTCGGATACAAATGTACCATCCAGCCTCCTAAAAAATAGCGTAATAATAACAATACCACCAGCACGATCTTGCCCATATTCTGTATTTAGTAAAGCTATAGCTAGACAATGTTTTGGACAGACACTTGGAAGTCTGGCAACTCTCCTTCTGGTACCTCCGATACAAATGTACCATTCCTTCTCCTAAGAAATCGCGTAATAACATCAATACCACCAGCACGATCTTGCCCATATTCTGTATTTAGTAAACTATAGCTAGACAAAGGTTTGGACTAAAACTTGGAAGTATAGCAACTCTCCTTCTAGTACCTCCGATACAAATGTACCATCCGGCCTCCTAAGAAATCGTGTAATAATACCAATACCACTATCGCGATCTTGCCCATATTCTGTAGTTAGTAAAACTATAGCTAGACAAAGTTTCAGACAAAAACATGGAAGTATGGCAACTGTCCTTCTGGTACCTCGGATACAAATGTACCATCCCGCCTCCTAAAAAATAGCGTAATAATATCAACACCACCAGCACGATCTTGCCCATATTCTGTATTTAGTAAAACTATAGCTAGACAAAGGTTTGGACAAAAACTTGGAAGTCTGGCAACTCCCCTCTGGTACCTCCCATACAAATATACCGTCCCGCCTCCTAAGAAATCGTGTAATAATAAAAATTCTGTATTTAGTAAAACTATAGCTAGACAAAGTTTCAGACAAAAACATGGAAGTCTGGCAACTCTCCTTCTGGTACCTCCCATACAAATGTTCCATCCCGCCTACCTTCGAAATTGCGTAATAATATCAATGTGATCAACGCGATCTTGCCCAAATTCTCTACTTAGTAAAACTATAGCTAGACAAAGTTTCAGACAAAAACTTGGAAGTCTGGCAACTCCCCTTCTGGTACCTCGGATACAAATGCACCATCCCGCCTCCTAAAAAATAGCGTAATAATATCAATACCACCATCACGATCTTGCCCATATTCTGTATTTAGTAAAACTGTAGCTAGACAATGTTTTGGACAAACACTTGGAAGTCTGGCAACTCTCCTTCTGGTACCTCCGATACAAATGTACCATTCCTTCTCCTAAGAAATCGCGTAATAACATCAATACCACCAGCACGATCTTGCCCATATTCTGTATTTAGTAAAACTATAGCTAGACAAAGTTTCAGACAAAAACATGGAAGTATGGCAACTGTCCTTCTGGTACCTCGGATACAAATGTACCATCCCGCCTCCTAAAAAATAGCGTAATAATATCAATACCACCAGCACGATCTTGCCCAAATTCTCTACTTAGTAAAACTATAGCTAGACAAAGGTTTGGACTAAAACTTGGAAGTATAGCAACTCTCCTTCTAGTACCTCCGATACAAATGTACCATCCGGCCTCCTAAGAAATCGTGTAATAATACCAATACCACTATCGCGATCTTGCCCATATTCTGTAGTTAGTAAAACTATAGCTAGACAAAGATTCAGACAAAAACATGGAAGTATGGCAACTGTCCTTCTGGTACCTCGGATACAAATGTACCATCCCGCCTCCTAAAAAATAGCGTAATAATAACAATACCACCAGCACGATCTTGCCCATATTCTGTATTTAGTAAAACTATAGCTAGACAAAGGTTTGGACAAAAACTTGGAAGTCTGGCAACTCCCCTTCTGGTACCTCCCATACAAATATACCGTCCCGCCTACTAAGAAATCGTGTAATAATAAAAATTCTGTATTTAGTAAAACTATAGCTAGACAAAGTTTCAGACAAAAACATGGAAGTCTGGCAACTCCCCTTCTGGTACCTCGGATACAAATGTACCATCCCGCCTTCTAAAAAATAGCGAAATAATATCAATACCACCAGCACGATCTTGCCCATATTCTGTATTTAGTAAAACTATAGCTAGACAATGTTTTGGACAAACACTTGGAAGTCTGGCAACTCTCCTTCTGGTACCTCCGATACAAATGTACCATTCCTTCTCCTAAGAAATCGCGTAATAACATCAATACCACCAGCACGATCTTGCCCATATTCTGTATTTAGTAAAACTATAGCTAGACAAAGTTTCAGACAAAAACATGGAAGTATGGCAACTGTCCTTCTGGTACCTCGGATACAAATGTACCATCCCGCCTCCTAAAAAATAGCGTAATAATATCAATACCACCAGCACGATCTTGCCCATATTCTGTATTTAGTAAAACTATAGCTAGACAATGTTTTGGACAAACACTTGGAAGTCTGGCAACTCTCCTTCTGGTACCTCCGATACAAATGTACCATTCCTTCTCCTAAGAAATCGCGTAATAACCTCAATACCACCAGCACGATCTTGCCCATATTCTGTATTTAGTAAAACTATAGCTAGACAAAGTTTCAGACAAAAACATGGAAGTATGGCAACTGTCCTTCTGGTACCTCCGATACAAATGTACCATCCCGCCTCCTAAAAAATAGCGTAATAATAACAATACCACCAGCACGATCTTGCCCATATTCTGTATTTAGTAAAACTATAGCTAGACAATGTTTTGGACAGACACTTGGAAGTCTGGCAACTCTCCTTCTGGTACCTCCGATACAAATGTACCATTCCTTCTCCTAAGAAATCGCGTAATAACATCAATACCACCAGCACGATCTTGCCCATATTCTGTATTTAGTAAACTATAGCTAGACAAAGGTTTGGACTAAAACTTGGAAGTATAGCAATTCTCCTTCTAGTACCTCCGATACAAATGTACCATCCGGCCTCCTAAGAAATCGTGTAATAATACCAATACCACTATCGCGATCTTGCCCATATTCTGTAGTTAGTAAAACTATAGCTAGACAAAGGTTTGGACAAAAACTTGGAAGTCTGGCAACTCCCCTCTGGAGGTACCAGAGGGGAGTTGCCAGACTTCCATGGCAACTGTCCTTCTGGTACCTCGGATACAAATGTACCATCCCGTCTCCTAAAAAATAGCGTAATAATATCAATACCACCAGCACGATCTTGCCCATATTCTGTATTTAGTAAAACTATAGCTAGACAATGTTTTGGACAAACACTTGGAAGTCTGGCAACTCTCCTTCTGGTACCTCCGATACAAATGTACCATTCCTTCTCCTAAGAAATAGCGAAATAACATCAATACCACCAGCACGATCTTGTCCATATTCTGTACTTAGTAAACTATAGCTAGACAAAGGTTTGGACTAAAACTTGGAAGTATAGCAACTCCCCTTCTAGTACCTCCGATACAAATGTACCATCCGGCCTCCTAAGAAATCGTGTAATAATACCAATACCACTATCGCGATGTTGCCCATATTCTGTAGTTAGTAAAACTATAGCTAGACAAAGTTTCATACAAAAACATGGAAGTCTGGCAACTCTCCTTCTGGTACCTTCTATACAAATGTACCATCCATCCTCCTAAGAAATCGCGTAATAATATCAATACCACCAGCATGATCTTGCCCATATTCCGTATTTAGTAAACTACAGCTAGACAAAGTTTTGGACAAAAACTTGGAAGTCTGGCAACTCTCCTTCTGGTACCTCCGATACAAATGTACCATCCAGCCTCCTAAGAAATCGTGTAATAATATCATTATTTGGTTAAATTCTGTATTTAGTAAAGCTATGGCTGGAAAAAGTATCGGACAAAAACGTGGAAGTCTGGCAACTATCCTTCTGGTACCTCCCATACAAATGTACCATCCCGCCTACCTTAGAAATCGTGTAATAATATCAATATGATCAACGCGCTCTTGCCCAAATTCTCTACTTAGTAAACCTATAGCTGTACAAAGTTTCAGACAAATACTTGGAAGTCTGGCAACTCTCCTTCTGGTACCTCCGATACAAATGTACCATTCCTTCTCCTAAGAAATCGCGTAATAACATCAATACCACCAGCACGATCTTGCCCATATTCTGTATTTAGTAAACTATAGCTAGACAAAGGTTTGGACTAAAACTTGGAAGTATAGCAACTCTCCTTCTGGTACCTCCGATACAAATGTACCATCCATCCTCCTAAGAAATCGCGTAATAATATCAATACCACCAGCATGATCTTGCCCATATTCCGTATTTAGTAAACTACAGCTAGACAAAGGTTTGGACAAAAACTTGGAAGTCTGGCAACTCCCCTTCTGGTACCTCCCATACAAATATACCGTCCCGCCTCCTAAGAAATCGTGTAATAATAAAAATTCTGTATTTAGTAAAACTATAGCTAGACAAAGTTTCAGACAAAAACATGGAAGTCTGGCAACTCTCCTTCTGGTACCTCCCATACAAATGTTCCATCCCGCCTACCTTCGAAATTGCGTAATAATATCAATGTGATCAACGCGATCTTGTCCAAATTCTCTACTTAGTAAAACTATAGCTAGACAAAGTTTCAGACAAAAACTTGGAAGTCTGGCAACTCCCCTTCTGGTACCTCGGATACAAATGTACCATCCCGCCTCCTAAAAAATAGCGAAATAATATCAATACCACCAGCACGATCTTGCCCATATTCTGTATTTAGTAAAACTATAGCTAGACAATGTTTTGGACAAACACTTGGAAGTCTGGCAACTCTCCTTCTGGTACCTCCGATACAAATGTACCATTCCTTCTCCTAAGAAATCGCGTAATAACATCAATACCACCAGCACGATCTTGCCCATATTCTGTATTTAGTAAAACTATAGCTAGACAAAGTTTCAGACAAAAACATGGAAGTATGGCAACTGTCCTTCTGGTACCTCGGATACAAATGTACCATCCCGCCTCCTAAAAAATAGCGTAATAATATCAATACCACCAGCACGATCTTGCCCATATTCTGTATTTAGTAAAACTATAGCTAGACAATGTTTTGGACAAACACTTGGAAGTCTGGCAACTCTCCTTCTGGTACCTCCGATACAAATGTACCATTCCTTCTCCTAAGAAATCGCGTAATAACCTCAATACCACCAGCACCATCTTGCCCATATTCTGTATTTAGTAAAACTATAGCTAGGCAAAGTTTCAGACAAAAACATGGAAGTATGGCAACTGTCCTTCTGGTACCTCGGATACAAATGTACCATCCCGCCTCCTAAAAAATAGCGTAATAATAACAATACCACCAGCACGATCTTGCCCATATTCTGTATTTAGTAAAACTATAGCTAGACAATGTTTTGGACAGACACTTGGAAGTCTGGCAACTCTCCTTCTGGTACCTCGGATACAAATGTACCATCCCGCCTCCTAAAAAATAGCGTAATAATAACAATACCACCAGCACGATCTTGCCCATATTCTGTATTTAGTAAAACTATAGCTAGACAAAGGTTTGGACTAAAACTTGGAAGTCTGGCAACTCTCCTTCTGGTACCTCCGATACAAATGTACCATTCCTTCTCCTAAGAAATCGCGTAATAACATCAATACCACCAGCACGATCTTGCCCATATTCTGTATTTAGTAAACTATAGCTAGACAAAGGTTTGGACTAAAACTTGGAAGTCTGGCAACTCTCCTTCTGGTACCTCCGATACAAATGTACCATTCCTTCTCCTAAGAAATCGCGTAATAACATCAATACCACCAGCACGATCTTGCCCATATTCTGTATTTAGTAAAACTATAGCTAGACAATGTTTTGGACAGACACTTGGAAGTCTGGCAACTCTCCTTCTGGTACCTCGGATACAAATGTACCATCCCGCCTCCTAAAAAATAGCGTAATAATATCGACACCACCAGCACGATCTTGCCCATATTCTGTACTTAGTAAACTATAGCTACACAAAGGTTTGGACTAAAACTTGGAAGTATAGCAACTCTCCTTCTAGTACCTCCGATACAAATGTACCATCCGGCCTCCTAAGAAATCGTGTAATAATACCAATACCACTATCGCGATGTTGCCCATATTCTGTAGTTAGTAAAACTATAGCTAGACAAAGTTTCATACAAAAACATGGAAGTCTGGCAACTCTCCTTCTGGTACCTCCGATACAAATGTACCATCCATCCTCCTAAGAAATCGCGTAATAATATCAATACCACCAGCATGATCTTGCCCATATTCCGTATTTAGTAAACTACAGCTAGACAAAGTTTTGGACAAAAACTTGGAAGTCTGGCAACTCTCCTTCTGGTACCTCCCATACAAATGTTCCATCCCGCCTACCTTCGAAATTGCGTAATAATATCAATGTGATCAACGCGATCTTGCCCAAATTCTCTACTTAGTAAAACTATAGCTAGACAAAGTTTCAGACAAAAACTTGGAAGTCTGGCAACTCCCCTTCTGGTACCTCGGATACAAATGCACCATCCCGCCTCCTAAAAAATAGCGTAATAATATCAATACCACCATCACGATCTTGCCCATATTCTGTATTTAGTAAAACTATAGCTAGACAATGTTTTGGACAAACACTTGGAAGTCTGGCAACTCTCCTTCTGGTACCTCCGATACAAATGTACCATTCCTTCTCCTAAGAAATCGCGTAATAACATCAATACCACCAGCACGATCTTGCCCATATTCTGTATTTAGTAAAACTATAGCTAGACAAAGTTTCAGACAAAAACATGGAAGTATGGCAACTGTCCTTCTGGTACCTCGGATACAAATGTACCATCCCGCCTCCTAAAAAATAGCGTAATAATATCAATACCACCAGCACGATCTTGCCCATATTCTGTATTTAGTAAAACTATAGCTAGACAATGTTTTGGACAAACACTTGGAAGTCTGGCAACTCTCCTTCTGGTACCTCCGATACAAATGTACCATTCCTTCTCCTAAGAAATCGTGTAATAATATCATTATTTGGTTAAATTCTGTATTTAGTAAAGCTATGGCTGGAAAAAGTATCGGACAAAAACGTGGAAGTCTGGCAACTAACCTTCTGGTACCTCCCATACAAATGTACCATCCCGCCTACCTTAGAAATCGTGTAATAATATCAATATGATCAACGCGCTCTTGCCCAAATTCTCTATTTAGTAAACCTATAGCTGTACAAAGTTTCAGACAAAAACTTGGAAGTCTGGCAACTCCCCTTATGGTACCTCCCATACAAATGTACCATTTCTCCTCCTAAGAAATCGCGAATAATGTCAATACCACCAGCACGATCTTGCCCATATTCTGTATTTAGTAAAACTATAGCTATATAAAGTTTTGGACAAAAACTTGGAAGTCTGGCAACTCTCCTTCTGGTACCTCCGATACAAATGTACCATCCAGCCTCCTAAGAAATCGTGTAATAATATCATTATTTGGTTAAATTCTGTATTTAGTAAAGCTATGGCTGGAAAAAGTATCGGACAAAAACGTGGAAGTCTGGCAACTAACCTTCTGGTACCTCCCATACAAATGTACCATCCTGCCTACCTTAGAAATCGTGTAATAATATCAATATGATCAACGCGCTCTTGCCCAAATTCTCTTTTTAGTAAACCTATAGCTGTACAAAGTTTCAGACAAAAACTTGGAAGTCTGGCAACTCCCCTTCTGGTACCTCCCATACAAATGTACCATCCCACCTCTTAGAAATCGTATAATATTATCAATACCACCATCGCGATCTTGCCCATATTCTGTATTTAGTAAAACTATAGCTAGACAAAGTTTCAGACAAAAACATGGAAGTATGGCAACTCTCCTTCTGGTACCTCGTATACAAATGTACCATCCCGCCTCCTAAAAAATAGCGTAATAATATCAATACCACCAGCACGATCTTGCCCATATTCTGTATTTAGTAAAACTATAGCTAGACAAAGTTTTGGACAAAAACTTGGAAGTCTGTCCTTCTGGTACCTCGGATACAAATGTACCATCCCGCCTCCTAAAAAATATTGTAATAATATCAATACCAGCACGATCTTGCCCATATTCTGTATTTAGTAAATCTATAGCATAGGTGTCCACCAGTGGCACAATTGTGTTCGCTCAATTCACACGTATTGTTACTCTCTCAGTTTCAGTCGTTGACTTGCCATCAAAAGTGTAGGATGCACAGAGAAAAAAATGACGGAGCAATTGTACGAAAAAATGTTTGTGCTTGAAAACGCTTTTGGTGGCTTTCAATGCCTAATATGTTATGCCACATTTCAAGGGAAAAAGTTATTTCTATTGAAACGCCATTATAAATCATCGCATCATTTTTTTTTTTTTTTCTATTCATTTTATTTGCAATCTATTTTACAATAATAAAAAATTATAGATACAAATTACTTTGTGTGGCTAAAGACTTAGCGTCTAAAAGGGAGATCTAAAACGTGATTTCTCTTCAATCTTCTGATTTCGTCCGAATCATCTAACAAAGCAATTGCCAACGGATTAATGTGATTACTAAGCCTTTCGAGATAACTACTGCTGTGTCTATTAATTTAATTTTTGATATAAGGAACATTTAGATCGTTATGAAACATTTTATTAGTTATGAACCATGGAGCATTCGCCATACATCGTAACGTCTTCGATTGAAAGCGTTGGAGGATTTCAATGTTCGAATTGCTGGTGGTACCCCACAGTTCTATGCCATAGGTCCAAACCGGCTTTAAAATAGTCTTATACAACAGTATTTTATTTTCCAGGGAAAGTTGTGATTTACGGCCCAGTAGCCAGTATATTTTCTTAAATTTGATGTTTAACTGTGTTCTCTTTGATTTAACATGATTTTTCCACGTTAGTCTTCTATCCAGATGTAATCCAAGATATTTAACGTCTGTTTTAATTGGTATTTCAGCTCCATTTAAGTAAACTGGTGGGCACGTTTCCCGCCTTAAAGTAAATGTAATGTGATTGGACTTTTGAGCATTAACTTTTATTTTCCATTTATTGAGCCATATGTTTAAACTATTTAGTTGTTTTTGTAACGTTCTTGATGCGTCCATTGCGACATTATTTGTGCAGACAAATGCAGTATCATCCGCATAAGTTGCTACTGTGACTTCTTCGATTATTGGCATATCGTACGTGAATATAGTGTACAGTACTGGGGCAAGTACACTGCCTTGAGGTACTCCGGCACCTATAAGTTTTATGTCGGATTAATGGTTATTAATTTTAACATAAAAGCTTCGTTCTTCTAGATAGGATTTGAAGAACATGTAAAATGGGGATGGAAGTATTTTTTTTATTTTATACAAAAGACCACTATGCCATACTTTGTCGAAAGCTTGTTGTATGTCCAGAAAGACTGCTGGACAATACATTTTCCTTTCAAAAGAGTCCGTTATAACTTGAATTATCCTATGACATTGCTCAGGAGTACCGTGGTTTTGTCTAAAGCCGAATTGGTATTCTGGAATAATGTTGTGGCTGTTTAGTACTGGGATTAAGCGCTTCAGAAGGAGTCTCTCAAAAATCTTGGAGAGAATCACCAGTAAACTAATAGGTCTATCTTCATATATTTTCTGGTTTGTTTGGTTTAGGGACCATAATAATCTCCGCACATTTCCATTGAGTTGGAAAATGTTGAAGCCTAAGAATCGAATTATATATTAGTGTCAGAAAAATTATAGCTTTGTTCTGCAATGATCTTATCACTTTCGCGTCGATTTTATCGTAACCAGTCGATTTTTTGCTGTTCAGTTTTCCAATTTCCTCTCTAACTTCGCCTGATATATGTTTTATTGGATAATCCATTTGACATGGGGAATCTAATAGGCTTTGTACTTCGTTAGTGGCAGAGGTGATATCGTCAGGTTGAAATGTTTTTTCGAGATGTTCTTCCAGGAACCGGAAGTATTTTTAATAGGGACATTTCTTTTGGCAGGCTTTTTAATATATTTTGTGGCATTAAAAATATAATCTTCCTGATTGGAGTTTCGAGTGTTTAGCTTTCTTAGGTAGTGACCAGTGTTATCGTTTCTTTCCTTTTCAATTAGCTCCGTACATAATTTACACGCAAGATTCCAATTGGTTTTGTCAGAGGGATTCCTTGTCCGTTGCCATATTTTCCTTAGTCGTCTCTTGTATATTATAAATTGCCTGATATGTGCAGAAAATTGTACTTTTAGACCTGTGGGGTAAGATCTTTCAGTAAAAGGAGTGGATAGAACTGCAGATTCGTGAATTAATGACGTGAAAGCTTCAACTGTATCATCTAATTCCTCTCCTGATTTGATAACAGTTCTCAGATCTAGGTTCTTGTCTATCCATTCACCAAACAATTCCAAATTTGTTTTACGCGAGATTAATTTTATATTTCTTGGGGACAGTGCAACATTTGTGTTATAATTAAGAAGAATCGGAGTATGGTCTGACGTTAAGTCATCATTGTTTGCTATATCAAGGGAAGTTCTGCAGATACCGCTGTAAACCACAAAATCGAGCAGATCAGGTATTTTCCGTGGATCAGTAGGCCAATACGTTGGACTTCCACCCGATAGTGTATTGTAGTTGTTATTGGTTATACAGTGATATAAATTTCTTCCTTTTGGGTTTGTTAGACGAGAGCTCCACCAAGGATGTTTCGCATTGAAGTCGCCAGCGACAATAAATCGAGAACCCAAATTTGCGAAAAAATTCGCATACGCTTCGCTTGACACACTGTGTCTAGGTGGAAAATATATTGCATAGATACTGACTAATCTGTTATTGCAAATGATTTTAATACCAGCTGCTTGTAAAAACGGTTTTTGAACCTCTGTAGCAATTTCGTAGCGAATTGAAGATTTAATAAATAATCCAGCACCACCATGGGCCGTACCATCGGGATGATTAGCAGATATAAAATCATAACCCCTAATCTTTACATGGGATCTGCTTATTACATGGGTTTCAGAGACTAAGAAAATGTCGATATGTTTTGTGCTCAATTAATTTATTTTGAAGACCGTTTGCATTCCAGACTGCTATTCTTAAGTCTAATTGCATAGTTTGTTAATTAATAGAGACATCATGTTCATGAGTGTATTAGTTAGCTCAATCTGTTTGTTCAATAAGTTTTCGATTTTTTTCATAATGTTGTTGTCGTATGGTTCTTGATGGTTTTGACTACAAATATTGGCATAGGTTTCATCTCTTCCAGTGTTGTAATTTTGATTATTTTTGTTGACAAAATTTCCTCTGATTCCAGGAAATTCATTATTATTCAAGGAAAACTGAGGGAACTGATGGGTAGTAGGTCGAGGAAGTCTTTTCTGTACTAACTTTTTATATACTTCACATCCCTTGTAGTTGGCTGTGTGTGTTTGAAGGCAAGGAATGCATCTTGGTAAAACGTTCTTATCATTTGGACAGTTTGATGTAGGATGCCCAAGACCACATTTGACGCAGACGAAAGGTCTCCTGCAATATGATTTTGTGTGTCCATATTGCTGACAGTGATGACATTGTACAATATCTGAGTATATTTTAGGAGCCTGAATTTGGACTATACATTGGTTAATGTGCCGTATATTAAATACTTTCTTGTTATCTGGACTAGGGTCAAGATCTACATAAAAAATTGGCAATGGTTGCTTAGAGTACCTACTCTTTATATTGTTAATATACCTAACTTGGTGACCTTTTAAAAACAGCTCAGCTTTTATAGTTTCGGGTGGCGTAGTATGATGAAGACCTTTTGTAACAAAACGAAATGTACGTTCGGCTTTAATTTGGTATGTATGGTAGCTAAATTTGTTAGTTTCTAAGAATTTTACTACACTACGATACGATTCAACAGTTTTAAAATTAAGCTTAATTTGACCATCATTTAATGATTTGTAATTGAATTCAGATTTAGAAATAACTTTACTTAAACTATTAATCATTTTAGTAACATCGGAAACATTAGGGCAAAATATTGGTGGTGGTTTTGCTACCACTTCATTATTTTCAATTTCTTCTTCATCCATACTTAGATCAGCAAACTTGTTGTTGTTAGAAGTACTTGGTACATCATTATTTCGTTGTCTTTTTTGTACACTTGTTAATTTGGCGACCTTCTTTCGTTTAGAGGTGCATTCTGCCAGATCAGTGAACTATCATCACTCTCTTCACTTTCATTTTCGTTCCCATCGACCGACGAAGGCATTCTTGTTGCTTGTGCAGCTAAGTCTTTTGTTGTTGCGTAAATAACTATTGGTGTTTATTTGTTTTTTAATCTCTATGTTAACGAGATGTGGAGTATGCACTAAACAACTTGAATTGTTATTGTTTTTTTTTATGATTGTTGTGTGTAGTCAAAAAATAAGTTGAACAGAACACGATTGATCAGTTTGAATGGTTGAACGCGACTGATCAATGCATCATGATTTGCAAACATTTTATTACAATTGGGTTTTTCAATTATCCTCATCATGTTTGAATACTGTAAATACACATTTCTTTCAGTGCGCCTGAGTGCGGTCGCTCTCTCTCACACAAATACAACCTCATTTTATTTTGGACAGCTATGATCTATAGCTAGACAAAGTTGTGGACAAAAACTTGGAAGTATGGCAACTCTCCTTCTGGTACCTCCGATACAACTGTACCATCCAGCCTCCTAAGAAATCGTGTAATAATATCAATACCACCAGCACGATCTTGCCCATATTCTGTATTTAGTAAAACTATAGCTAGACAAAGTTTCAGACTAAAACATGGAAGTATGGCAACTGTCCTTCTGGTACCTCGGATACAAATGTACCATCCCACCGCCTAAAAATAGCGTAATAATATCAATACCACCAGCACGATCTTGCCCATATTCTGTATTTAGTAAAACTATAGCTAGACAAAGATTTGGACAAAAACTTGGAAGTCTGGCAACTCTCCTACCCCGGATACAAATGTACCATCCCGCATCCTAAGAAATCGCGTAATAATATCAATCCCACCAGCACGATCTTGCCCATATTCTGTATTTAGTAAAACTATAGCTAGACAAAGAAGCCTGGCAACTCCCCTTCTGGTACCTCCCATACAAATGTACCATCCCGCCTACCTTCGAAATCGTGTAATAATATCAATGTGATCAACGCGATCTTGCCCATATTCTGTATTTAGTAAAACTATAGCTAGACAAAGTTTTGGACAAAAACTTGGAAGTCTGGCAACTCTCCTTCTGGTACCTCCCACACAAATGTACCATCCCGCCTACCTTAGAAATGGTGTAATAATATCAATATGATCCACGCGATCTTGCCAAAATTCTGAATTTGGTAAAGCTATGGCTGGAAAAACTGTCGAACAAAAACGTGGAAGTCTGGCAACTCCCCTTCTGGTACCTCCCATACAAATTTACCATCCCGCCTACCTTCGAAATCGTGTAATAATATCAATATGATCAACGCGATCTTGCCCAAATTCTCTACTTCGTAAACCTATAGCTGTACAAAGTTTCAGACAAAAACTTCGAAGCCTGGCAAGTCCCCTTGTGGTACCTCCCACACAAATGTATGTGTAATTATATAAACTCGCTCAACGAATCTTGCCGAAATTATTATATTATATTTAGTAAAGCTTTAACTACATAAATTTTTCTAGTAAAAACTCTGCTTTACATTCCGCAGTTTTTGTAAAAACGTGTTATACAATATTTATACCCTCACCCTACGGGTAGGAGGGTATATATCATTTGATATGACTTAAAAGTGTAACACATAGAAAAATTCACATTAGACCCCAGGTGTATTTGAACCAAATTGGATTCCTGACTTTCTGAATCGTTTCAGCCATGTCCGCCTGTCTGTCCCGCTGGTGCGCACGATACCTTTCGAAAGAGTTAAACAATCACTCTGAAATTTGGCATGGCTTAATATTTTCCCAAAACTGCTTATGGGATTGCATATGGGCTATATGGCCACGCCCCTTCGGGTACCTCCCATACAAATCTGTTATTTCGCCCAAATCTTGCGATCTTGCCCACATTCTGTACTTAGTAAAATATTTAATATTTTCCCAAAACTGCTTATGGGATTGCATATGGGCTATATGGCCACACCCCTTCGGGTACCTCCCATAAAAATCTGTTACTTTGCCCAAATCTTGAGATCTTGCCCACATTCTGTATTTAGTAAAACTGGCAACTCTCCTTCTGGTACCTCTCATACAAATGTACCATCCCACCCCTTAGAAATCGTGTAATAATATCAATACCACCAGCGCGATCTTGCCCATATTCTGTATTTAGTAAATGTACCATCTCGATACAAATGTACCATCCCGCCTCCTAAGAAATCGCGTAATAATATCAATACCACCAGCAGGATCTTGCCCATATTCTGTATTTAGTAAAACTATATCTAGACAAAGTTTTGGACAAAAACTTGGAAGTCTGGCAACTCCCCTTCTGGTACCTCCCATACAAATATACCATCCAGCCTCCTAAGAAATGGCGTAATAATACCAATTTTCCCATCGCGATCTTGCCCATATACTGGATTTAGTAAAACTATAGCCAGATAAAGTTTTGGACAAACACTTGGAAGTCTGGCAACTCCCCTTCTAGTACCTCCCATACAAATGTTCCATCCCACCTCTTACAAATCGCATAATAATAAAAATACCACCAGCACGATCTTACCCATATTCTGTATTTAGTAAACTATAGCTAGACAAAGTTTTGGACAAAAACTTGGAAGTCTGGCAACTCTCCTTCTGGTACCTCCGATACAAATGTACCATCCAGTCTCCTAAGAAATCGTGTAATAATATCAATACCACCAGCACGATCTTGCCCATATTCTGTATTTAGTAAAACTTAGCTAGACAAAGTTTTGGACAAAAACTTGGAAGTCTGGCAACTCCCCTTCTGGTACCTCCCATACAAATATACCGTCCCGCCTCCTAAGAAATCGTGTAATAATAAAAATTCTGTATTTAGTAAAACTATAGCTAGACAAAGTTTCAGACAAAAACTTGGAAGTATGGCAACTCTCCTTCTGGTACCTCCGATACAAATGTACCATTCCTTCTCCTAAGAAATCGCGTAATAATATCAATACCACTAGCACGATCTTGCCCATATTCTGTATTTAGTAAACTATAGCTAGACAAAGGTTTGGACAAAAACTTGGAAGTATGGCAACTCTCCTTCTAGTACCTCCGATACAAATGTACCATCCGGCCTCCTAAGAAATCGTGTAATAATACCAATACCACTATCGCGATCTTGCCCATATTCTGTAGTTAGTAAAACTATAGCTAGACAAAGTTTCAGACAAAAACATGGAAGTCTGGCAACTCTCCTTCTGGTACCTCCGATACAAATGTACCATCCCTCCTCCTAAGAAATCGCGTAATAATATCAATACCACCAGCACGATCTTGCCCATATTCCGTGTTTAGTAAACTATAGCTAGACACACTTTTGGACAAAAACTTGGAAGTCTGGCAACTCTCCTTCTGGTACCTCCGATACAAATGTACCATTCCTTCTCCTAAGAAATCGCGTAATAATATCAATACCACTAGCACGATCTTGCCCATATTCTGTATTTAGTAAACTATAGCTAGACAAAGGTTTGGACAAAAACTTGGAAGTATGGCAACTCTCCTTCTAGTACCTCCGATACAAATGTACCATCCGGCCTCCTAAGAAATCGTGTAATAATACCAATACCACTATCGCGATCTTGCCCATATTCTGTAGTTAGTAAAACTATAGCTAGACAAAGTTTCAGACAAAAACATGGAAGTCTGGCAACTCTCCTTCTGGTACCTCCGATACAAATGTACCATCCCTCCTCCTAAGAAATCGCGTAATAATATCAATACCACCAGCACGATCTTGCCCATATTCCGTGTTTAGTAAACTATAGCTAGACACACTTTTGGACAAAAACTTGGAAGTCTGGCAACTCTCCTTGTGGTACCACGGATACAAATGTACCATCCCGCCTCCTAAAAAATATCGTAATAATATCAATACCAGCACGATCTTGCCCATATTCTGTATTTAGTAAAACTATAGCTAGACAAAGTTTCAGACAAAAACATGGAAGTCTGGCAACTCTCCTTCTGGTACCTCCGATACAAATGTACCATCCCTCCTCCTAAGAAATCGCGTAATAATATCAATACCACCAGCACGATCTTGCCCATATTCCGTGTTTAGTAAACTATAGCTAGACACACTTTTGGACAAAAACTTGGAAGTCTGGCAACTCTCCTTCTGGTACCTCCGATACAAATGTACCAACCAGCCTCCTAAGAAATCGTGTAATAATATCATTATTTGGTTAAATTCTGTATTTAATAAAGCTATGGCTGGAAAAAGTATCGGACAAAAACGTGGAAGTCTGGCAACTAACCTTCTGGTACCTCCCATACAAATGTGCCATCCCGCCTACCTTAGAAATCGTGTAATAATATCAATATGATCATCGCGATCTTGCCCAAATTCTCTACTTAGTAAACCTATAGCTGTACAAAATTTCAGACAAAAACTTGGAAGTCTGGCAACCCCCTTATGGTACCTCCCATACAAATGTACCATTTCTCCTCCTAAGAAATCGCGTAATAATGTCAATACCACCAGCACGATCTTGCCCATATTCTGTATTTAGTAAAACTATAGCTATACAAAGTTTTGGACAAAAACTTGGAAGTCTGGCAACTCCCCTTCTGGTACCTCCCATACAAATGTACCATCCCACCCCTTAGAAATCGTATAATATTATCAATACCACCATCGCGATCTTGCCCATATTCTGTATTTAGTAAAACTATAGCTAGACAAAGTTTCAGACAAAAACATGGAAGTATGACAACTCTCCTTCTGGTACCTCGTATACAAATGTACCATCCCGCCTCCTAAAAAATAGCGTAATAATATCAATACCACCAGCACGATCTTGCCCATATTCTGTGTTTAGTAAAACTATAGCTAGACAAAGTTTTGGACAAAAACTTGGAAGTCTGGCAACTGTCCTTCTGGTACCACGGATACAAATGTACCATCCCGCCTCCTAAAAAATATCGTAATAATATCAATACCAGCACGATCTTGCCCATATTCTGTATTTAGTAAAACCTAAGCTAGACAAAGATTTGGACAAAAACTTGGAAGTCTGGCAACTCTCATACCCCAGATACAAATGTACCATTCCTTCTCCTAAGAAATCGCGTAATAATATCAATCCCACCAGCACGATCTTGCCCATATTCTGTATTTAGTAAAACTATAGCTAGACAAAGAAGTCTGGCAACTCCCATTCTGGTACCTCGGATACAAATGTAAGATTCCACCCCCTAAAAAATAGCGTAATAATATCAATACCACCAGCACGATCTTGCCCATATTCTGTATTTAGTAAACTATAGCTAAACAAAGGTTTGGACAAAAACTTGGAAGTATGGCAACTCTCCTTCTAGTACCTCCGATACAAATGTACCATCCAGCCTCCTAAGAAATCGTGTAATAATATCAATACCACCAGCACGATCTTGTCCATATTCTGTAATTAGTAAAACTATAGCTAGACAAAGTTTTGGACAAAAACTTGGAAGTCTGGCAACTATCCTTCTGGTACCTCGGATACAAATGTACCATCCCACCCCCTAAAAAATAGCGTAATAATATCAATACCAGCACGATCTTGCCCATATTCTGTATTTAGTAAAACCTAAGCTAGACAAAGATTTGGACAAAAACTTGGAAGTCTGGCAACTCTCATACCCCAGATACAAATGTACCATCCCGCATCCTAAGAAATCGCGTAATAATATCAATACCACCAGCACGATCTTGCCCATATTCCGTGTTTAGTAAACTATAGCTAGACACACTTTTGGACAAAAACTTGGAAGTCTGGCAACTCCCCTTCTGGTACCTCCCATACAAATGTACCATCCCACCCCTTAGAAATCGTATAATATTATCAATACCACCGCGATCTTGCCCATATTCTGTATTTAGTAAAACTATAGCTAGACAAAGTTTCAGACAAAAACATGGAAGTATGGCAACTCTCCTTCTGGTACCTCGTATACAAATGTACCATCCAGCCTCCTAAGAAATCGTGTAATAATATCAATACCACCAGCACGATCTTGTCCATATTCTGTAATTAGTAAAACTATAGCTAGACAAAGTTTTGGACAAAAACTTGGAAGTCTGGCAACTGTCCTTCTGGTACCACGGATACAAATGTACCATCCCGCCTCCTAAAAAATATCGTAATAATATCAATACCAGCACGATCTTGCCCATATTCTGTATTTAGTAAAACCTAAGCTAGACAAAGATTTGGACAAAAACTTGGAAGTCTGGCAACTCTCATACCCCAGATACAAATGTACCATCCCGCATCCTAAGAAATCGCGTAATAATGTCAATACCACCAGCACGATCTTGCCCATATTCTGTATTTAGTAAAACTATAGCTATACAAAGTTTTGGACAAAAATTTGGAAGTCTGGCAACTCCCCTTCTGGTACCTCCCATACAAATGTACCATCCCACCCCTTAGAAATCGTATAATATTATCAATACCACCATCGCGATCTTGCCCATATTCTGTATTTAGTAAAACTATAGCTAGACAAAGTTTCAGACAAAAACATGGAAGTATGGCAACTCTCCTTCTGGTACCTCGTATACAAATGTACCATCCCGCCTCCTAAAAAATAGCGTAATAATATCAATACCACCAGCACGATCTTGCCCATATTCTGTGTTTAGTAAAACTATAGCTAGACAAAGTTTTGGACAAAAACTTGGAAGTCTGGCAACTGTCCTTCTGGTACCACGGATACAAATGTACCATCCCGCCTCCTAAAAAATATCGTAATAATATCAATACCAGCACGATCTTGCCCATATTCTGTATTTAGTAAAACCTAAGCTAGACAAAGATTTGGACAAAAACTTGGAAGTCTGGCAACTCTCATACCCCAGATACAAATGTACCATCCCGCATCCTAAGAAATCGCGTAATAATATCAATCCCACCAGCACGATCTTGCCCATATTCTGTATTTAGTAAAACTATAGCTAGACAAAGAAGTCTGGCAACTCCCATTCTGGTACCTCGGATACAAATGTAAGATTCCACCCCCTAAAAAATAGCGTAATAATATCAATACCACCAGCACGATCTTGCCCATATTCTGTATTTAGTAAACTATAGCTAGACAAAGGTTTGGACAAAAACTTGGAAGTATGGCAACTCTCCTTCTAGTACCTCCGATACAAATGTACCATCCAGCCTCCTAAGAAATCGTGTAATAATATCAATGTGATCAACGCGATCTTGCCCAAAATCTCTACTTAGTAAAACTATAGCTAGACAAAGTTTCAGACAAAAACATGGAAGTATCGCAACTGTCCTTCTGGTACCTCGGATACAAATGTACCATCCCGCCTCCTAAAAAATAGCGTAATAATATCAATACCACCAGCACGATCTTGTCCATATTCTGTAATTAGTAAAACTATAGCTAGACAAAGTTTTGGACAAAAACTTGGAAGTCTGGCAACTCTCCTTCTGGTACCTCGGATACAAATGTACCATCCCACCGCCTAAAAATAGCGTAATAATATCAATACCACCAGCACGATCTTGCCCATATTCTGTATTTAGTAAAACTATAGCTAGACAAAGATTTGGACAAAAACTTGGAAGTCTGGCAACTCTCCTACCCCAGATACAAATGTACCATCCCGCATCCTAAGAAATCGCGTAATAATATCAATCCCTTTTATCGTAGTAAAACTATAGCTATACAAAGTTTTGGACAAAACTTGGAAGTCTGGCAACTCCCCTTCTGGTACCTCCCATACAAATGTACCATCCCACCCCTTAGAAATCGTATAATATTATCAATTCCACCATCGCGATCTTGCCCATATTCTGTATTTAGTAAAACTATAGCTAGACAAAGTTTCAGACAAAAACATGGAAGTATGGCAACTCTCCTTCTGGTACCTCGTATACAAATGTACCATCCCGCCTCCTAAAAAATAGCGTAATAATATCAATACCACCAGCACGATCTTGCCCATATTCTGTGTTTAGTAAAACTATAGCTAGACAAAGTTTTGGACAAAAACTTGGAAGTCTGGCAACTGTCCTTCTGGTACCACGGATACAAATGTACCATCCCGCCTCCTAAAAAATATCGTAATACCATCAATACCAGCACGATCTTGCCCATATTCTGTATTTAGTAAAACTATAGCTAGACAAAGATTTGGACAAAAACTTGGAAGTCTGGCAACTCTCATACCCCAGATACAAATGTACCATCCCGCATCCTAAGAAATAGCGTAATAATATCAATCCCACCAGCACGATCTTGCCCATATTCTGTATTTACTAAAACTATAGCTAGACAAAGAAGTCTGGCAACTCCCATTCTGGTACCTCGGATACAAATGTACCATTCCACCCCCTAAAAAATAGCGTAATAATATCAATACCACCAGCACGATCTTGCCCATATTCTGTATTTAGTAAACTATAGCTAGACAAAGGTTTGGACAAAAACTTGGAAGTATGGCAACTCTCCTTCTAGTACCTCCGATACAAATGTACCATCCAGCCTCCTAAGAAATCGTGTAATAATATCAATGTGATCAACGCGATCTTGCCCAAAATCTCTACTTAGTAAAACTATAGCTAGACAAAGTTTCAGACAAAAACATGGAAGTATCGCAACTGTCCTTCTGGTACCTCGGATACAAATGTACCATCCCGCCTCCTAAAAAATAGCGTAATAATATCAATACCACCAGCACGATCTTGTCCATATTCTGTAATTAGTAAAACTATAGCTAGACAAAGTTTTGGACAAAAACTTGGAAGTCTGGCAACTCCCCTTCTGGTACCTCCCATACAAATGTACCATCCCTCCTACCTTCGAAACCGTGTAATAATATCAATGTGATCAACGCGATCTTGCCCAAATTCTCTACTTAGTAAAACTATAGCTAGACAAAGTTTCAGACAAAAACATGGAAGTCTGGCAACTCTCCTTCTGGTACCTCCCATACAAATGTACCATCCCGCCTACCTTCGAAATTGCGTAATAATATCAATACGACTAACACGATCTTGCCCTGTATTTAGTAAAACTATAGCTAGACAAAGTTTTGGACAAAAACTTGGAAGTCTGGCAACTCCCCTTCTGGTACCTCCAATACAAATATACTATCGCACCCCTTAGAAATCGCGTAATAATATCAATACCACCAGCACGATCTTGCCCATATTCTGTATTTAGTAAAACTATAGCTAGACAAAGTTTTGGACAAAAACTTGGAAGTCTGGCAACTGTCCTTCTGGTACCACGGATACAAATGTACCATCCCGCCTCCTAAAAAATATCGTAATAATATCAATACAAGCACGATCTTGCCCATATTCTGTATTTAGTAAAACTATAGCTAGACAAAGATTTGGACAAAAACTTGGAAGTCTGGCAACTCTCCTACCCCAGATACAAATGTACCATCCCGCATCCTAAGAAATCGCGTAATAATATCAATACCACCAGCACGATCTTGCCCATATTCCGTAGTTAGTAAAACTATAGCTAGACAAAGATTTGGACAAAAACTTGGAAGTCTGGCAACTCTCCTACCCCAGATACAAATGTACCATCCCGCATCCTAAGAAATCGCGTAATAATATCAATCCCACCAGCACGATCTTGCCCATATTCTGTATTTACTAAAACTATAGTTAGACAAAGAAGTCTGGCAACTCCCGTTCTGGTACCTCAAATACAAATGTACCATCCCGCCTACCTTCGAAATCGTGTAATAATATCAATGTCATCAACGCGATCTTGCCCAAAATCTCTACTTAGTAAAACTATAGCTAGACAAAGTTTCAGACAAAAACATGGAAGTACGGCAACTGTCCTTCTGGTACCTCGGATACAAATGTACCATCCCGCCTCCAAAAAAATAGCGTAATATCAATACCACCAGCACGATCTTGTCCATATTCTGTAATTAGTAAAACTATAGCTAGACAAAGTTTTGGACAAAAACTTGGAAGTCTGGCAACTCTCCTTCTGGTACCTCGGATACAAATGTACCAACCCACCCCCTAAAAAATAGCGTAATAATATCAATACCACTGGCACGATCTTGCCCATATTCTGTATTTAGTAAACTATAGCTAGACAAAGGTTTGGACAAAAACTTGGAAGTATGGCAACTCCCCTTTTAGTACCTCCGATACAAATGTACCATCCGGCCTCTTAAGAAATCGTGTAATAATACTACTATAGCGGTCTTGCCCATATCTGTAGTTAGTAAAGCTATAGCTAGACAAAGTTTCAGACAAAAACATGGAAGTCTGGAAACTCTCCTTCTGGTACCTCCTATACAAATGTACCATCCCTCCTCCTAAGAAATCGCGTAATAATATCAATATCACCAGCACGATCTTGCCCATATTCCGTATTTAGTAAACTATAGCTAGACAAAGTTTTGGACAAAAACTTGGAAGTCTGGCAACTCTCCTTCTGGTACCTCCGATGCAAATGTAACATCCCGCCTCCTAAGAAATCGTGTAATAATATCAATACCACTAGCACGATCTTGCCCATATTCTGGATTTGGTAAACTATAGCTAGACAAAGGTTGGGACAAAAAATTGGAAGTCTGGCAACTCTCCTTCTGGTACCTCCCACACAAATGTACAATCCCGCCTACCTTAGAAATAGTGTAATAATATCAACATGATCAACGCGATCTTGCCCAAATTCTGAATTTGGTAAAGCTATGGCTGGAAAAACTGTCGAACAAAAACGTGGAAGTATGGCAACTCCCCTTCTGGTACCTCCCATACAAATGTACCATCCCGCCTACCTTCGAAATTGCGTAATAATATCAATACGACTAACACGATCTTGCCCATATTCTGTATTTAGTAAAACTATAGCTAGACAAAGTTTTGGACAAAAACTTGGAAGACTGGCAACTCCCCTTCTGGTACCTCCAATACAAATATACTATCGCACCCCTTAGAAATCGGGTAATAATATCAATACCACCAGCACGATCTTGCCCATATTCTGTATTTAGTAAAACTATAGCTAGACAAAGTTTTGGACAAAAACTTGGAAGTCTGGCAACTCTCCTTCTGGTACCTCCCACACAAATGTACAATCCCGCCTACCTTAGAAATAGTGTAATAATATCAATATGATCAACGCGATCTTGCCCAAATTCTGAATTTGGTAAAGCTATGGCTGGAAAAACTGTCGAACAAAAACGTGGAAGTATGGCAACTCCCCTTCTGGTACCTCCCATACAAATGTACCATCCCGCCTACCTTCGAAATTGCGTAATAATATCAATACGACTAACACGATCTTGCCCATATTCTGTATTTAGTAAAACTATAGCTAGACAAAGTTTTGGACAAAAACTTGGAAGACTGGCAACTCCCCTTCTGGTACCTCCAATACAAATATACTATCGCACCCCTTAGAAATCGGGTAATAATATCAATACCACCAGCACGATCTTGCCCATATTCTGTATTTAGTAAAACTATAGCTAGACAAAGTTTTGGACAAAAACTTGGAAGTCTGGCAACTCTCCTTCTGGTACCTCCCACACAAATGTACAATCCCGCCTACCTTAGAAATAGTGTAATAATATCAATATGATCAACGCGATCTTGCCCAAATTCTGAATTTGGTAAAGCTATGGCTGGAAAAACTGTCGAACAAAAACGTGGAAGTATGGCAACTCCCCTTCTGGTACCTCCCATACAAATGTACCATCCCGCCTACCTTCGAAATTGCGTAATAATATCAATACGACTAACACGATCTTGCCCATATTCTGTATTTAGTAAAACTATAGCTAGACAAAGTTTTGGACAAAAACTTGGAAGTCTGGCAACTCTCCTTCTGGTACCTCCGTTACAAATGTACCATCCAGCCTCCTAAGAAATCGTGTAATAATATCATTATTTGGTTAAATTCTGTATTTAGTAAAGCTATGGCTGGAAAAAGTATCGGACAAAAACGTGGAAGTCTGGCAACTAACCTTCTGGTACCTCCCACACAAATGTACCATCCCGCCTACCTTTGAAATCGTGTAATAATATCAATATGATCATCGCGATCTTGCCCAAATTCTCTACTTAGTAAACCTATAGCTGTACAAAATTTCAGACAAAAACTTGGAAGTCTGGCAACTCCCCTTATGGTAACTCCCATACAAACGTACCATTTCTCCTCCTAAGAAATCGCGTAATAATGTCAATACCACCAGCACGATCTTGCCCATATTCTGTATTTAGTAAAACAATAGCTATAAAAAGTTTTGGACAAAAACTTGGAAGTCTGGCAACTCCCCTTCTGGTACCTCCCATACAAATGTACCATCCCACCCCTTAGAAATCGTATAATATTATCAATACCACCATCGCGATCTTGCCCATATTCTGTATTTAGTAAAACTATAGCTAGACAAAGTTTCAGACAAAAACATGGAAGTATGGCAACTCTCCTTCTGGTACCTCGTATACAAATGTACCATCCCGCCTCCTAAAAAATAGCGTAATAATATCAATACCACCAGCACGATCTTGCCCATATTCTGTATTTAGTAAAACTATAGCTAGACAAAGTTTTGGACAAAAACTTGGAAGTCTGGCAACTGTCCTTCTGGTACCACGGATACAAATGTACCATCCCGCCTCCTAAAAAATATCGTAATAATATCAATACAAGCACGATCTTGCCCGTATTCTGTATTTAGTAAAACTATAGCTAGACAAAGATTTGGACAAAAACTTGGAAGTCTGGCAACTCTCCTACCCCAGATACAAATGTACCATCCCGCATCCTAAGAAATCGCGTAATAATATCAATACCACCAGCACGATCTTGCCCATATTCTGTAGATAGTAAAACTATAGCTAGACAAAGATTTGGACAAAAACTTGGAAGTCTGGCAACTCTCCTACCCCAGATACAAGTGTACCATCCCGCATCCTAAGAAATCGCGTAATAATATCAATCCCACCAGCACGATCTTGCCCATATTCTGTATTTACTAAAACTATAGTTAGACAAAGAAGTCTGGCAACTCCCCTTCTGGTACCTCCCATACAAATGTACCATCCCGCCTACCTTCGAAATCGTGTAATAATATCAATGTCATCAACGCGATCTTGCCCAAAATCTCTACTTAGTAAAACTATAGCTAGACAAAGTTTCAGACAAAAACATGGAAGTATGGCAACTGTCCTTCTGGTACCTCGGATACAAATGTACCATCCCGCCTCCTAAAAAATAGCGTAATATCAATACCACCAGCACGATCTTGTCCATATTCTGTAATTAGTAAAACTATAGCTAGACAAAGTTTTGGACAAAAACTTGGAAGTCTGGCAACTCTCCTTCTGGTACCTCGGATACAAATGTACCAACCCACCCCCTAAAAAATAGCGTAATAATATCAATACCACTGGCACGATCTTGCCCATATTCTGTATTTAGTAAACTATAGCTAGACAAAGGTTTGGACAAAAACTTGGAAGTATGGCAACTCCCCTTTTAGTACCTCCGATACAAATGTACCATCCGGCCTCTTAAGAAATCGTGTAATAATACCACTATAGCGGTCTTGCCCATATCTGTAGTTAGTAAAGCTATAGCTAGACAAAGTTTCAGACAAAAACATGGAAGTCTGGAAACTCTCCTTCTGGTACCTCCGATACAAATGTACCATCCCTCCTCCTAAGAAATCGCGTAATAATATCAATATCACCAGCACGATCTTGCCCATATTCCGTATTTAGTAAACTATAGCTAGACGAAGTTTTGGACAAAAACTTGTGTACAATGCACTAATTAAAAATACACTTGCACGGCTGAATGTTTGTAAGACACTGATTTTATTTATGAATATTTCCTTAATCTACCATACATTTTCTTAAACTAAACTAATCCTAAAGAAGGAACGAGAACGCGATAGACGCATGCGTGGGGTTGTTTTGTCAACCCACGCACGCATAACATCTTGTGGAAAATTCCACTCGTTATCATGCTCGTCCCTTATTCTAAAAATAGCCCGCCGCTCTTTACCACACACGCATGTTGTACTGCCTGCTTATCTTAAAAACCCCAAGCTACAACATACGCACATGCATTGAATATATCCAAATTACAATTGTATACATTATTTGAATACATACAAACTACAGTACAGTTTCACACATTGTTTTGAATACATTCAATTACCGAATCCAACACAATTTTATACCTTCAGCAGAAAAGGAAAAAACACCATGTGAGGATTTACAGAAATCTGAACAACATGGAAGTCTGGCAACTCTCCTTCTGGTACCTCCGATGCAAATGTACCATCCAGCCTCCTAAGAAATCGTGTAATAATATCAATACCACTAGCACGATCTTGCCCATATTCTGGATTTGGTAAACTATAGCTAGACAAAGGTTTGGACAAAAAATTGGAAGTATGGCAACTCTCCTTCTAGTACCTCCGATACAAATGTACCATCCGGCCTCCTAAGAAATCGTGTACTAATACCAATACAACTATCGCGATCTTGCCCATATTCCGTGTTTAGTAAACTATAGCTAGACAAAGTTTTGGACAAAAACTTGGAAGTCTGGCAACTCTCCTTCTGGTACCTCCCATACAAATGTACCATCCCTCCTCCTAAGAAATCGCGTAATAATATCAATACCACCAGCACGATCTTGCCCATATTCCGTATTTAGTAAACTATAGCTAGACAAAGTTTTGGACAAAAACTTGGAAGTCTGGCAACTCTCCTTCTGGTACCTCCGATACAAATGTACCATTCCTTCTCCTAAGAAATCGCGTAATAATATCAATACCACTAGCACGATCTTGCCCATATTCTGGATTTAGTAAACTATAGCTAGACAAAGTTTTGGACAAAAAATTGGAAGTATGGCAACTCTCCTTCTAGTACCTCCGATACAAATGTACCATCCGGCCTCCTAAGAAATCGTGTAATAATACCAATACCACTATCGCGATCTTGCCCATGTTCTGTAGTTAGTAAAGCTATAGCTAGACAAAGTTTCAGACAAAAACATGGAAGTCTGGCAACTCTCCTTCTGGTACCTCCGATACAAATGTACCATCCCTCCTCCTAAGAAATCGCGTAATAATATCAATACCACCAGCACGATCTTGCCCATATTCCGTATTTAGTAAACTATAGGTAGACAAAGTTTTGGACAAAAACTTGGAAGTCTGGCAACTCTCATTCTGGTACCTCCCATACAAATGTACCATCCCGCCTACCTTAGAAATCGTGTAATAATATCAATATGATCAACGCGATCTTGCCCAAATTCTCTACTTAGTAAGCCTATAGCTGTACAAAGTTTCAGACAATAACTTGGAAGTCTGGCAACTCCCCTTATGGTACCTCCCATACAAATGTACCATTTCTCCTCCTAAGAAATCGCGTAATAATGTCAATACCACCATCACGATCTTGCCCATATTCGGTATTTAGTAAAACTATAGCTATACAAAGTTTCAGACAAAAACTTGGAAGTCTGGCAACTCTCCTTCTGGTACCTCGGATACAAATGTACCATCCCGCCCCCTAAAAAATAGCGTAATAATATCAATACCACCAGCACGATCTTGCCCATATTCTGTATTTAATAAAACTATAGCTAGACAAAGATTTGGACCAAAACTTGGAAGTCTGGCAACTCTCCTACCCCAGATACAAATGTACCATCCCGCATCCTAAGAAATCGCGTAATAATATCAATCCCACCAGCACGATCTTGCCCATATTCTGTATTTAGTAAAACTATAGCTAGAGAAAGAAGTCTGGCAACCCCCTTCTGGTACCTCCCATACAAATGTACCATCCCGCCTACATTCGAAATCGTGTAATAATATCAATGTGATCAACGCGATCTTGCCCAAATTCTCTACTTAGTAAAACTATAGCTAGACAAAGTTTCAGACAAAAACATGGAAGTATGGCACCTGTCCTTCTGGTACCTCGGATACAAATGTACCATCCCGCCTCCTAAAAAATAGCGTAATAATATCAATACCACCAGCACGATCTTGTCCATATTCTGTAATTAGTAAAACTATAGCTAGACAATGTTTTGGACAAAAACTTGGAAGTCTGGCAACTCTCCTTCCGGTACCTCGGATACAAATGTACCATCTCACCCCCTAAAAAATAGCGTAATAATATCAATACCACCAGCACGATCTTGCCCATATTCTGTATTTAATAAAACTATAGCTAGACAAAGATTTGGACAAAAACTTGGAAGTCTGGCAACTCTCCTACCCCAGATACAAATGTACCATCCCGCATCCTAAGAAATCGCGTAATAATATCAATCCCACCAGCACGATCTTGCCCATATTCTGTATTTACTAAAACTATAGCTAGACAAAGAAGTCTGGCAACTCCCCTTCTGGTACCTCCCATACAAATGTACCATCCCGCCTACCTTCGAAATCGTGTAATAATATCAATGTGATCAACGCGATCTTGCCCAAATTATCTACTTAGTAAAACTATAGCTAGACAAAGTTTCAGACAAAAACATGGAAGTCTGGCAACTCTCCTTCTGGTACCTCCCATACAAATGTACCATCCCGCCTACCTTCGAAATTGCGTAATAATATCAATACGACTAACACGATCTGGCCCATATTCTGTATTTAGTAAAACTATAGCTAGACAAAGTTTTGGACAAAAACTTGGAAGTCTAGCAACTCCCCTTCTGGTATCTCCAATGCAAATGTACTATCCCGCCTACCTTCGAAATCGCGTAATAATATCAATACCACCAGCACGATCTTGCCCATATTATGTACTTAGTAAAACTATAGTTAGGCAAAGTTTTGGACAAAAACTTGGCAGTCTGGCAACTCTCTTTCTGGTACCTCCCACACAAATGTACCATCCCGCCTACCTTCGAAATAGTGTAATAATATCAATATGATCAACGCGATCTTGCCCAAATTCCGTATTTAGTAAACTATAGCTAGACAAAGTTTTGGACAAAAACTTGGAAGTCTGGCAACTCTCATTCTGGTACCTCCGATACAAATGTACCATCCAGCCTCCTAAGAAATCGTGTAATAATATCATTATTTGGTTAAATTCTGTATTTAGTAAAGCTATGGCTGGAAAAAGTATCGGACAAAAACGTGGAAGTCTGGCAACTAACCTTCTGGTACCTCCCACACAAATGTAACATCCCGCCTACCTTAGAAATCGTGTAATAATATCAATATGATCATCGCGATCTTGCCCAAATTCTCTACTTAGTAAACCTATAGCTGTACAAAATTTCAGACAAAAACTTGGAAGTCTGGCAACTCCCCTTATGGTACCTCCCATACAAATGTACCTTTTCTCCTCCTAAGAAATCGCGTAATAATGTCAATACCACCAGCACGATCTTGCCCATATTCTGTATTTAGTAAAACTAAAGCTAGACAGCGTTTTGGACAAAAACTTGGAAGTCTGGCAACTGTCCTTCTTTTGCCACGGATACAAATGTACCATCCCGCCTCCTAAAAAATATCGTAATAATATCAATACCAGCGCGATCTTGCCCATATTCTGTATTTAGTAAAACTATAGCTATACAAAGTTTTGGACAAAAACTTGGAAGTCTGGCAACTCCCCTTCTGGTACCTCCCATACAAATGTACCATCCCACCCCTTAGAAATCGTATAATATTATCAATACCACCATCGCGATCTTGCCCATATTCTGTATTTAGTAAAACTATAGCTAGACAAAAACATGGAAGTATGGCAACTGTCCTTCTTTTACCACGGATACAAATGTACCATCCCGCCTCCTAAAAAATATCGTAATAATATCAATACCAGCACGATCTTGCCCATATTCTGTATTTAGTAAAACTATAGCTATACAAAGTTTTGGACAAAAACTTGGAAGTCTGGCAACTCCCCTTCTGGTACCTCCCATACAAATGTACCATCCCACCTCTTAGAAATCGTATAATATTATCAATACCACCATCGCGATCTTGCCCATATTCTGTATTTAGTAAAACTATAGCTAGACAAAGTTTCAGACAAAAACATGGAAGTATGGCGACTGTCCTTCTTTTACCATGGATACAAATGTACCATCCCGCCTCCTAAAAAATATCGTAATAATATCAATACCAGCACGATCTTGCCCATATTCTGTATTTAGTAAAACTATAGCTAGACAAAGATTTGGACAAAAACTTGGTAGTCTGGCAACTCTCCTACCCCAGATACAAATGTACCATCCCGCATCCTAAGAAATCGCGTAATAATATCAATCCCACCAGCACGATCTTGCCCATATTCTGAATTTACTAAAACTATAGCTAGACAAAGAAGTCTGGCAACTCCCATTCTGGTACCTCGGATACAAATGTACCATCCCACCCCCTAAAAATAGCGTAATAATATCAACACCACCAGCACGATCTTGCCCATATTCTGTATTTAGTAAACTATAGCTAGACAAAGGTTTGGACAAAAACTTGGAAGTATGGCAACTCTCCTTCTAGTACCTCCGATACAAATGTACCATCCAGCCTCCTAAGAAATCGTGTAATAATATCAATGTGATCAACGCGGTCTTGCCCAAAATCTCTACTTAGTAAAACTATAGCTAGACAAAGTTTCAGACAAAAACATGGAAGAATGGCAACTGTCCTTCTGGTACCTCGGATACAAATGTACCATCCCGCCTACCTTCGAAATCGTGTAATAATATCAATGTGATCAACGCGATCTTGCCCAAAATCTCTACTTAGTAAAACTATAGCTAGACAAAGTTTCATACAAAAACATGGAAGTATGGCAACTGTCCTTCTGGTACCTCGGATACAAATGTACCATCCCGCCTCCTAAAAAATAGCGTAATAATATCATTACCACCAGCACGATCTTGTCCATATTCTGTAATTAGTAAAACTATAGCTAGACAAAGTTTTGGACAAAAACTTGGAAGACTGGCAACTCTCCTTCTGGTACCTCGGATACAAATGTACCATCCCACCCCCTAAAAAATAGCGTAATAATATCAATACCACTAGCACGATCTTGCACATATTCTGAATTTAGTAAACTATAGCTAGACAAAGGTTTGGACAAAAACTTGGAAGTATGGCAACTCTCCTTCTAGTACCTCCGATACAAATGTATCATCCGGCCTCCTAAGAAATCGTGTAATAATACCACTATCGCGGTCTTGCCCATATTCTGTAGTTAGTAAAGCTATAGCTAGACAAAGTTTCAGACAAAAACATGGAAGTCTGGAAACTCTCCTTCTGGTACCTCCGATACAAATGTACCATTCCTTCTCCTAAGAAATCGCGTAATAATATCAATACCACTAGCACGATCTTGCCCATATTCTGGATTTAGTAAACTATAGCTAGACAAAGTTTTGGACAAAAAATTGGAAGTATGGCAACTCTCCTTCTAGTACCTCCGATACAAATGTACCATCCGGCCTCCTAAGAAATCGTGTAATAATACCAATACCACTATCGCGATCTTGCCCATGTTCTGTAGTTAGTAAAGCTATAGCTAGACAAAGTTTCAGACAAAAACATGGAAGTCTGGCAACTCTCCTTCTGGTACCTCCGATACAAATGTACCATCCCTCCTCCTAAGAAATCGCGTAATAATATCAATACCACCAGCACGATCTTGCCCATATTCCGTATTTAGTAAACTATAGGTAGACAAAGTTTTGGACAAAAACTTGGAAGTCTGGCAACTCTCATTCTGGTACCTCCCATACAAATGTACCATCCCGCCTACCTTAGAAATCGTGTAATAATATCAATATGATCAACGCGATCTTGCCCAAATTCTCTACTTAGTAAGCCTATAGCTGTACAAAGTTTCAGACAATAACTTGGAAGTCTGGCAACTCCCCTTATGGTACCTCCCATACAAATGTACCATTTCTCCTCCTAAGAAATCGCGTAATAATGTCAATACCACCATCACGATCTTGCCCATATTCGGTATTTAGTAAAACTATAGCTATACAAAGTTTCAGACAAAAACTTGGAAGTCTGGCAACTCTCCTTCTGGTACCTCGGATACAAATGTACCATCCCGCCCCCTAAAAAATAGCGTAATAATATCAATACCACCAGCACGATCTTGCCCATATTCTGTATTTAATAAAACTATAGCTAGACAAAGATTTGGACCAAAACTTGGAAGTCTGGCAACTCTCCTACCCCAGATACAAATGTACCATCCCGCATCCTAAGAAATCGCGTAATAATATCAATCCCACCAGCACGATCTTGCCCATATTCTGTATTTAGTAAAACTATAGCTAGAGAAAGAAGTCTGGCAACCCCCTTCTGGTACCTCCCATACAAATGTACCATCCCGCCTACATTCGAAATCGTGTAATAATATCAATGTGATCAACGCGATCTTGCCCAAATTCTCTACTTAGTAAAACTATAGCTAGACAAAGTTTCAGACAAAAACATGGAAGTATGGCACCTGTCCTTCTGGTACCTCGGATACAAATGTACCATCCCGCCTCCTAAAAAATAGCGTAATAATATCAATACCACCAGCACGATCTTGTCCATATTCTGTAATTAGTAAAACTATAGCTAGACAATGTTTTGGACAAAAACTTGGAAGTCTGGCAACTCTCCTTCCGGTACCTCGGATACAAATGTACCATCTCACCCCCTAAAAAATAGCGTAATAATATCAATACCACCAGCACGATCTTGCCCATATTCTGTATTTAATAAAACTATAGCTAGACAAAGATTTGGACAAAAACTTGGAAGTCTGGCAACTCTCCTACCCCAGATACAAATGTACCATCCCGCATCCTAAGAAATCGCGTAATAATATCAATCCCACCAGCACGATCTTGCCCATATTCTGTATTTACTAAAACTATAGCTAGACAAAGAAGTCTGGCAACTCCCCTTCTGGTACCTCCCATACAAATGTACCATCCCGCCTACCTTCGAAATCGTGTAATAATATCAATGTGATCAACGCGATCTTGCCCAAATTATCTACTTAGTAAAACTATAGCTAGACAAAGTTTCAGACAAAAACATGGAAGTCTGGCAACTCTCCTTCTGGTACCTCCCATACAAATGTACCATCCCGCCTACCTTCGAAATTGCGTAATAATATCAATACGACTAACACGATCTGGCCCATATTCTGTATTTAGTAAAACTATAGCTAGACAAAGTTTTGGACAAAAACTTGGAAGTCTAGCAACTCCCCTTCTGGTATCTCCAATGCAAATGTACTATCCCGCCTACCTTCGAAATCGCGTAATAATATCAATACCACCAGCACGATCTTGCCCATATTATGTACTTAGTAAAACTATAGTTAGGCAAAGTTTTGGACAAAAACTTGGCAGTCTGGCAACTCTCTTTCTGGTACCTCCCACACAAATGTACCATCCCGCCTACCTTCGAAATAGTGTAATAATATCAATATGATCAACGCGATCTTGCCCAAATTCCGTATTTAGTAAACTATAGCTAGACAAAGTTTTGGACAAAAACTTGGAAGTCTGGCAACTCTCATTCTGGTACCTCCGATACAAATGTACCATCCAGCCTCCTAAGAAATCGTGTAATAATATCATTATTTGGTTAAATTCTGTATTTAGTAAAGCTATGGCTGGAAAAAGTATCGGACAAAAACGTGGAAGTCTGGCAACTAACCTTCTGGTACCTCCCACACAAATGTAACATCCCGCCTACCTTAGAAATCGTGTAATAATATCAATATGATCATCGCGATCTTGCCCAAATTCTCTACTTAGTAAACCTATAGCTGTACAAAATTTCAGACAAAAACTTGGAAGTCTGGCAACTCCCCTTATGGTACCTCCCATACAAATGTACCTTTTCTCCTCCTAAGAAATCGCGTAATAATGTCAATACCACCAGCACGATCTTGCCCATATTCTGTATTTAGTAAAACTAAAGCTAGACAGCGTTTTGGACAAAAACTTGGAAGTCTGGCAACTGTCCTTCTTTTGCCACGGATACAAATGTACCATCCCGCCTCCTAAAAAATATCGTAATAATATCAATACCAGCGCGATCTTGCCCATATTCTGTATTTAGTAAAACTATAGCTATACAAAGTTTTGGACAAAAACTTGGAAGTCTGGCAACACCCCTTCTGGTACCTCCCATACAAATGTACCATCCCACCCCTTAGAAATCGTATAATATTATCAATACCACCATCGCGATCTTGCCCATATTCTGTATTTAGTAAAACTATAGCTAGACAAAAACATGGAAGTATGGCAACTGTCCTTCTTTTACCACGGATACAAATGTACCATCCCGCCTCCTAAAAAATATCGTAATAATATCAATACCAGCACGATCTTGCCCATATTCTGTATTTAGTAAAACTATAGCTATACAAAGTTTTGGACAAAAACTTGGAAGTCTGGCAACTCCCCTTCTGGTACCTCCCATACAAATGTACCATCCCACCTCTTAGAAATCGTATAATATTATCAATACCACCATCGCGATCTTGCCCATATTCTGTATTTAGTAAAACTATAGCTAGACAAAGTTTCAGACAAAAACATGGAAGTATGGCGACTGTCCTTCTTTTACCATGGATACAAATGTACCATCCCGCCTCCTAAAAAATATCGTAATAATATCAATACCAGCACGATCTTGCCCATATTCTGTATTTAGTAAAACTATAGCTAGACAAAGATTTGGACAAAAACTTGGTAGTCTGGCAACTCTCCTACCCCAGATACAAATGTACCATCCCGCATCCTAAGAAATCGCGTAATAATATCAATCCCACCAGCACGATCTTGCCCATATTCTGAATTTACTAAAACTATAGCTAGACAAAGAAGTCTGGCAACTCCCATTCTGGTACCTCGGATACAAATGTACCATCCCACCCCCTAAAAATAGCGTAATAATATCAACACCACCAGCACGATCTTGCCCATATTCTGTATTTAGTAAACTATAGCTAGACAAAGGTTTGGACAAAAACTTGGAAGTATGGCAACTCTCCTTCTAGTACCTCCGATACAAATGTACCATCCAGCCTCCTAAGAAATCGTGTAATAATATCAATGTGATCAACGCGGTCTTGCCCAAAATCTCTACTTAGTAAAACTATAGCTAGACAAAGTTTCAGACAAAAACATGGAAGAATGGCAACTGTCCTTCTGGTACCTCGGATACAAATGTACCATCCCGCCTACCTTCGAAATCGTGTAATAATATCAATGTGATCAACGCGATCTTGCCCAAAATCTCTACTTAGTAAAACTATAGCTAGACAAAGTTTCATACAAAAACATGGAAGTATGGCAACTGTCCTTCTGGTACCTCGGATACAAATGTACCATCCCGCCTCCTAAAAAATAGCGTAATAATATCATTACCACCAGCACGATCTTGTCCATATTCTGTAATTAGTAAAACTATAGCTAGACAAAGTTTTGGACAAAAACTTGGAAGACTGGCAACTCTCCTTCTGGTACCTCGGATACAAATGTACCATCCCACCCCCTAAAAAATAGCGTAATAATATCAATACCACTAGCACGATCTTGCACATATTCTGAATTTAGTAAACTATAGCTAGACAAAGGTTTGGACAAAAACTTGGAAGTATGGCAACTCTCCTTCTAGTACCTCCGATACAAATGTATCATCCGGCCTCCTAAGAAATCGTGTAATAATACCACTATCGCGGTCTTGCCCATATTCTGTAGTTAGTAAAGCTATAGCTAGACAAAGTTTCAGACAAAAACATGGAAGTCTGGAAACTCTCCTTCTGGTACCTCCGATACAAATGTACCATCCCTCCTCCTAAGAAATCGCGTAATAATATCAATACCACCAGCACGATCTTGCCCATATTCCGTATTAAGTAAACTATAGCTAGACAAAGTTTTGGACAAAAACTTGGAAGTCTGGCAACTCTCCTTCTGGTACCTCCGATACAAATGTACCATCCAGCCTCCTAAGAAATCGTGTAATAATATCATTATGTGGTTAAATTCTGTATTTAGTAAAGCTATAAAGCTAAGTAAAGCTAAAAATAATATCAATGTGCCCAAAATCTCTACTTAGTAAAACTATAGCTAGACAAAGTTTCATACAAAAACATGGAAGTATGGCAACTGTCCTTCTGGTACCTCGGATACAAATGTACCATCCCGCCTCCTAAAAAATAGCGTAATAATATCAATACCACCAGCACGATCTTGTCCATATTCTGTAATTAGTAAAACTATAGCTAGACAAAGTTTTGGACAAAAACTTGGAAGACTGGCAACTCTCCTTCTGGTACCTCGGATACAAATGTACCATCCCACCCCCTAAAAAATAGCGTAATAATATCAATACCACTAGCACGATCTTGCACATATTCTGAATTTAGTAAACTATAGCTAGACAAAGGTTTGGACAAAAACTTGGAAGTATGGCAACTCTCCTTCTAGTACCTCCGATACAAATGTACCATCCGGCCTCCTAAGAAATCGTGTAATAATACCACTATCGCGGTCTTGCCCATATTCTGTAGTTAGTAAAGCTATAGCTAGACAAAGTTTCAGACAAAAACATGGAAGTCTGGAAACTCTCCTTCTGGTACCTCCGATACAAATGTACCATCCCTCCTCCTAAGAAATCGCGAAATAATATCAATACCACCAGCACGATTTGCCCATATTCCGTATTTAGTAAACTATAGCTAGACAAAGTTTTGGACAAAAACTTGGAAGTCTGGCAACTCTCCTTCTGGTACCTCCGATACAAATGTACCATCCAGCCTCCTAAGAAATCGTGTAATAATATCATTATGTGGTTAAATTCTGTATTTAGTAAAGCTATGGCTGGAAAAACTGTCGAACAAAAACGTGGAAGTATGGCAACTCCCCTTCTGGTACCTCCCATACAAATGTACCATCCCGCCTACCTTCGAAATCGTGTAATAATATCAATGTGATCGACGCGATCTCTCTCTACTTAGTAAAACTATAGCTAGACAAAGTTTCAGACAAAAACATGGAAGTATGGCAACTGTCCTTCTGGTACCTCGGATACAAATGTACCATCCCGCCTCCTAAAAAAATAGCGTAATAATATCAATACCACCAGCACGATCTTGCCCATATTCTGTATTTAGTAAAACTATAGCTAGACAAAGTTTTGGACAAAAACTTGGAAGTCTGGCAACTCTCCTTCTGGTACCTCCGATACAAATGTACCATTCCTTCTCCTAAGAAATCGCGTAATAATATCAATACCACTAGCACGATCTTGCCCATATTCTGTATTTAGTAAACTATAGCTAGACAAAGTTTTGGACAAAAACTTGGAAGTCTGGCAACTCTCCTTCTGGTACCTCCGATACAAATGTACCATCCAGCCTCCTAAGAAATCGTGTAATAATACCAATACCACTATCGCGATCTTGCACATGTTCTGTAGTTAGTAAAGCTATAGCTAGACAAAGTTTCAGACAAAAACATGGACGTCTGGCAACTCTCCTTCTGGTACCTCCGATACAAATGTACCATCCCTCCTCCTAAGAAATCGCGTAATAATATCAATACCACCAGCACGACCTTGCCCATATTCCGTATTTAGTAAACTATAGCTAGACAAAGTTTTGGACAAAAACTTGGAAGTCTGGCAACTCTCCTTCTGGTACCTCCGATACAAATGTACCATCCAGCCTCCTAAGAAATCGTGTAATAATATCATTATTTTGTTAAATTCTGTATTTAGTAAAGCTATAGCTGTACAAAGTTTCAGACAAAAACTTGGAAGTCTGGCAACTCCCCTTATGGTACCTCCCATACAAATGTACCATTTCTCCTCCTAAGAAATCGCGTAATAATGTCAATACCACCAGCACGATCTTGCCCATATTCTGTATTTAGTAAAACTATAGCTATACAAAGTTTCAGACAAAAACTTGGAAGTCTGGCAACTCTCCTTCTGGTACCTCGGATACAAATGTACCATCCCGCCCCCTAAAAAATAGCGTAATAATATCAATACGTGCTGGTGGTATTGATATTATTACGCTATTTTTTATCAATTTAATATCAATACCACTAGCACGATCTTGTCCATATTCTGTATTTAGTAAAACTATAGCTAGACAAAGATTTGGACAAAAACTTGGAAGTCTGGCAACTCTCCTTCCTCAGATACAAATGTACCATCCCGCATCCTAAGAAATCGCGTAATAATATCAATCCCACCAGCACGATCTTGCCCATATTCTGTATTTAGTAAAACTATAGCTAGACAAAGAAGTCTGGCAACCCCCTTCTGGTACCTCCCATACAAATGTACCATCCCGCCTACATTCGAAATCGTGTAATAATATCAATGTGATCAACGCGATCTTGCCCAAATTCTCTACTTAGTAAAACTATAGCTAGACAAAGTTTCAGACAAAAGCGTGGAAGTATGGCAACTGTCCTTCTGGTACCTCGGATACAAATGTACCATCCCGCCTCCTAAAAAATAGCGTAATAATATCAATACCACCAGCACGATCTTGCCCATATTCTGTATTTAGTAAAACTATAGCTAGACAAAGTTTCAGACAAAAGCGTGGAAGTCTGGCACCTGTCCTTCTGGTACCTCGGATACAAATGTACCATCCCGCCTCCTAAAAAATAGCGTAATAATATCAATACCAACAGCACGATCTTGTCCATATTCTTTAATTAGTAAAACTATAGCTAGACAAAGTTTTGGACAAAAACTTGGAAGTCTGGCAACTCTCCTTCTAGTACCTCCCATACAAATGTACCATCCCGGCTACCTTCGAAATCGTGTAATAATATCAATGTGATCAACGCGATCTTGCCCAAAATATACTTAGTAAAACTATAGCTAGACAAAGTTTCAGACAAAAACGTGGAAGTATGGCAACTGTCCTTCTGGTACCTCGGATACAAATGTACCATCCCGCCTCCTAAAAAATAGCGTAATAATATCAATACCACCCGCACGATCTTGCCCATATTCTGTATTTAGTAAAACTATAGCTAGACAAATTTTCAGACAAAAACATGGAAGTCTGGCAACTCTCCTTCTGGTACCTCCGATACAAATGTACCATCCCTCCTCCTAAGAAATCGCGTAATAATATCAATACCACCAGCACGATCTTGCCCATATTCCGTATTTAGTAAACTATAGCTAGACAAAGTTTTGGACAAAAACTTGGAAGTCTGGCAACTCTCCTTTTGGTACCTCCGATACAAATGTACCATTCCTTCTCCTAAGAAATCGCGTAATAATATCAATACCACTAGCACGATCTTGCCCATATTCTGTAGTTAGTAAAGCTATAGCTAGACAAATTTTCAGACAAAAACATGGAAGTCTGGCAACTCTCCTTCTGGTACCTCCGATACAAATGTACCACCCAGCCTCCTAAGAAATCGTGTAATAATATCATTATTTGGTTAAATTCTGTAGTTAGTAAAACTATGGCTAGACAAAGTTTCAGACAAAAACATGGAAGTCTGGCAACTCTCCTTCTGGTACCTCCGATACAAATGTACCATCCCTCCTCCTAAGAAATCGCGTAATAATATTAATACCACCAGCACGATCCTGCCCATATTCCGTATTTAGTAAACTATAGCTAGACAAAGTTTTGGACAAAAACTTGGAAGTCTGGCAACTCTCCTTCTGGTACCTCCGATACAAATGTACCATCCAGCCTCCTTAGAAATCGTGTAATAATATCATTATTTGGTTAAATTCTTTATTTAGTAAAGCTACGGCTGGAAAAAGTATCGGACAAAAACGTGGAAGTCTGAAATCGTGTAATAATATCAATATGATCAACGCGATCTTGCCCAAATTCTCTACTTAGTAAACCTATAGCTGTACAAAGTTTCAGACAAAAACTTGGAAGTCTGGCAACTCCCCTTATGGTACCTCCCATACAAATGTACCATTTCTCCTCCTAAGAAATCGCGTAATAATGTCAATACCACCAGCACGATCTTGCCCATATTCTGTATTTACTAAAACTATAGCTATACAAAGTTTTGGACAAAAACATGGAAGTATGGCAACTCTCCTTCTGGTACCTCGTATACAAATGTACCATCCCGCCTCCTAAAAAATAGCGTAATAATATCAATACCACCAGCACGATCTTGCCCATATTCTGTATTTAGTAAAACTATAGCTAGACAAAGTTTTGGACAAAAACTTGGAAGTCTGGCAACTGTCCTTCTGGTACCTCGGATACAAATGTACCATCCCGCCTCCTAAAAAATATCGTAATCATATCAATACCAGCACGATCTTGCCCATATTCTGTATTTAGTAAATCTATAGCATAGGTGTCCACCAGTGGCACAATTGTGCTCGCTCAATTCACACGTATTGTTACTCTCTCAGTTTCAGTCGTTGAATTGCCATCAAAAGAGTCGGATGCACAGAGAAAAAAATGACGGAGCAATTGTACGAAAAAATTTTTGTGCTTGAAAACGCTTTTGGTGGCTTTCAATGCCTAATATGTTATGCCACATTTCAAGGGAAAAAGTTATTTCCATTGAAACGCCATTATAAATCATCGCATCATGATTTGCAAACATTTTATTCCAATTGTGTTTTTCAATTATCCGCATCATGTTGGAATACTGTAAATACACATTTCTTTCAGTGCGCCTGAGTGCGGTCGCTCTCTCTCACACAAATACAACCTCATTTTATTTTGGACAGCTATGATCTATAGCTAGACAAAGTTTTGGACAAAAACATGGAAGTATGGCAACTCTTCTTCTGGTACCTCCGATACAAATGTACCATCCAGCCTCCTAAGAAATCGTGTAATAATATCAATACCACCAGCACGATCTTACCCATATTCTGTATTTAGTAAAACTATAGCTAGACAAAGTTTCAGACAAAAACATGGAAGTATGGCAACTGTCCTTCTGGTACCTCGGATACAAAAGTACCATCCCGCCTCCTAAAAAATAACGTAAAAATATCAATACCACCAGCACGATCTTGTCCATATTCTGTAATTAGTAAAACTATAGCTAGACAAAGATTTGGACAAAAACTTGGAAATCTGGCAACTTTCCTACCCCAGATACAAATGTACCATCCCGCATCGTAAGAAATCGCGTAATAATATCAATCCCACCAGCACGATCTTGCCAATATTCTGTATTTACTAAAACTATAGCTAGACAAAGAAGTCTGGCAACTCCCCTTCTGGTACCTCCCATACAAATGTTCCATCCCGCCTACCATCGAAATCGTGTAATAATATCAATGTGATCAACGCGATCTTGCCCAAATTCTCTACTTAGTAAAACTATAGCTAAGTTTCAGCAAAGTTTCAGACAAAAACATGGAAGTCTGGCAACTCTCCTTCTGGTACCTCCCATACAAATGTACCATCCCACCTACCTGCGAAATCGCGTAATAATATCAATACGACTAACACGATCTTGCCCATATTCTGTATTTAGTAAAACTATAGCTAGACAAATTTTGGACAAAAACTTGGAAGTCTGGCAGCTCCCCTTCTAGTACCTCCAATACAAATGTACCATCCCGCCTACCTTCGAAATCGCGTAATAATATCAATACGACTAACACGATCTTGCCCATATTCTGTATTTAGTAAAACTATAGCTAGACAAAGTTTCAGACAAAAACATGGAGGTCTGGCAACTCTCCTTCTGGTACCTCCCATACAAGTGGACCATCCCGCCTACCTTCGAAATCGCGTAATCATATCAATACGACTAACACGATCTTGCCCATATTCTGTATTTAGTGAAACTATAGCTAGACAAAGTTTTGGACAAAAAATTGGAAGTCTGGCAACTCTCCTTTAACTACATAAATTTTTCTAGTAAAAACTCTGCTTTACATTCCGCAGTTTTTGTAAAAACGTGTTATACAATATTTATACCCTCACCCTACGGGTAGTAGAGTTGGGCTTTTTCGTTCAGTTGAGTGAGCGCTCTTTTTAGTTCAGCTCAGTTAAATGAACTAGTTCGTTCTTTTAGTTCAGTAGTTCATTTTCGTTCACTGATACCACTTTCGTACATCGTTCACTGAACGACCTACTACACATCGTTCACTGAACGAAATGTCACATAACATTTTATTTTTGTAAACAAAAGAAAATATTTTAGTTGTTTTTGTTCATTTAAGAACGTTGATCGATTTTATTACTTTTACTTGTGTGTTGGATAGTATGAGTATTCAACGGAGTTGTTTCGATCAAATGATGGCATTTTTCTTTCGAAGAACTGAACTGGTAATATTGCTCGAAGAACTACCCACTAAAATAAAATTTATTTATTTTTCCAATATATAGTTATAATAATCTGTCTAAAATCAACGTTTGCATTGCCCCGTTATTGATTCATTTAATAGTCGTGTCTTTCATCCTAAATTGATGTACATTTTTCCAATTATGTGGGATTTCAAAAGGTGGCAGCAATATACATTGCGCATATAGTCTACCTAAATGAAAATAGCGAACGTTTTTTCGTCTTTGCCATTATTTAGTTATGCTCTTCATGAAATATTTACAAGGTGGGTTGGCAATGACATAAAACAGCTGATTAAAGCTGAACGATAGAAATAAAAGTGCAAAGCAAATGAATGATATGAACTACTGAACGATATGAGCAATTGAACGAAAAGAGCGAAAGAGTAAGAACTAGTTCACTGAACTGAATCGTTTAGTTGAACTAGTTCGTTGAACTATATCATTTGATATGACTTAAAAGTGTAACACATAGAAAAATTCACATTAGACCCCAGGTGTATTTGAACCAAATTCGATTCCTGACTTTCTGAATCGTTTCAGCCATGTCCGCCTGTCTGTCCCGATGGTGCGCACGATACCTTTCGAAAGAGTTAAACAATCACTCTGAAATTTGGCATGGCTTAATATTTTCCCAAAACTGCTTATGGGATTGCATATGGGCTATATGGCCACACCCCTTCGAGTACCTCCCATACAAATCTGTTATTTCGCCCAAATATTGAGATCTTGCCCACATTCTGTATTTCGTAAAACTATAGGTAGACAAAGTTTCGGATAAAAACTTGGACGTCTGGCAACTGTCCTTCTGGTACCTCGGATACAGATGTACCATCCCGCCTCCTAAAAAATATCGTAATTATATCAATACCAGCACGATCTTGCCCATATTCTGTATTTAGTAAATCTATAGCTAGACAAAGTTTTGGACAAAAACATGGAAGTATGGCAACTCTCCTTCTGGTACCTCCGATACAAATGTACCATCCAGCCTCCTAAGAAATCGTGTAATAATATCAATACCACCAGCACGATCTTGTCCATATTCTGTATTTAGTAAAACTATAGCTAGACAAAGAAGTCTGGCAACTCCCCTTCTGGTACCTCCCATACAAATGTACCATCCCGCCTACCTTCGAAATCGTGTAATAATATCAATGTGATCAACGCGATCTTGCCCAAATTCTCTACTTAGTAAAACTATAGCTAGACAAAGTTTCAGACAAAAACATGGAAGTCTGGCAACTCTCCTTCTGGTACCTCTCATACAAATGTACCATCCCAACCCGTTAGAAATCGTGTAATAATATCAATACCACCAGCGCGATCTTGCCCATATTCTGTATTTAGTAAATGTACCATCCAATTACAAATGTACCATCACGCCTCCTAAAAAATAGCGTAATAATATCAATACCAGCACGATCTTTCCCATATTCTGTATTTAGTAAATCTATAGCTAGACAAAGTTTTGGACAAAAACTTGGAAGTCTGGCAACTCTCCTTCTGGTACCTCCCATACAAATGTACCATCCCGCCTACCTTAGAAATCGTGTAATATTATCAATATGATCAACGCTATCTTGCCCAAATTCTCTACTTAGTGAACCCATAGCTGTACAAAGTTTCAGACAAAAACTTGGAAGTCTGGCATATCCCCTTATGGTACCTCCCATACAAATGTACTATCCCGCCAACCTTCGAAATCGTGTAATAATATCAATATGAAACACGCGATCTTGCCCAAATTCTCTACTTAGTAAACCTGTAGCTGTACAAAGTTTCAGACACAAACTTGGAAGTCTGGCAACTCCCCTTCTGGTACCTCCCATACAAATGTACCAATTCTCCTCCTAAGAAATCGCGTAATAATATCAATACCACCAGCACGATCTTGCCCATATTCTGTATTTAGTAAAACTATAGCTAGACAAAGCACGATCTTGCCCATATTCTGTATTTAGTAAACTATAGCAAGACAAAGTTTCAGACAAAAACATGGAAGTCTGGCAACTCTCCTGGTACCTCCGATACAAATGTACCATCCCTCCTCCTAAGAAATCGCGTAATATTATCAATACCACCAGCACGATCTTTTCCATATTCTGTATTTAGTAAAACTATAGCTAGACAAAGTTTTGGACAAAAACTTGGAAGTCTGGCAACTCTCCTTCTGGTACCTCCGATACAAATGTAACATTCCTTCTCCTAAGAAATCGTGTAATAATATCAATACCACTAGCGCGATCTTGCCCATATTCTGTATTTAGTAAACTAAAGCAAGACAAAGTTTCAGACAAAAACATGGAAGTCTGGCAACTCTCCTGGTACCTCCGATACAAATGTACCATCCCGCCTCCTAAGAAATCGTGTAATAATATCAATACCACCATCGCGATCTTGCCCATATTCTGTATTTAGTAAAACTATAGCTAGACAAAGTTTCAGACAAAAACATGGAAGTCTGGCAACTGTCCTTCTGGTACCTCGGATACAAATGTACTGTTCAAAACAGCGTTAAACTTCTGTCCCACACTGTTTTGTTTTCTAAGTGTTTTCAACCTGTGCTATGTACAAATCTATGTACAGGTTGCTGTCGCGTTCCTTGCGCTTTTTCCTTCGTTTGTTACGTGCTAACGGTCTGTCGCGCTTCAAAAAATAACTTTTTTGAGGATGCAAGCGACAGACAGACAGCACACAAGATCAGTTTTTAATCGAAGTTCTAAGCAGTACGTTGCCCCCGTGAATTAGTGACAAACAAAGTGAAGTACAGTTTAAAAAAGACACAATAAATCAATAACTTCTTTACAATTTCAGATTTTGTAAGTATGTTACACACAAACGAACAAGTGAACTCAATAATTTACAAAACAAAGTGAACGAAACACTAAAAAGTAAACGTAATGAAATTGTAAAGAAAAAAAAAGAATTAAATAATTATTATAAACCTACAAAGAACATGTAATAATTATAAGACAAAACAAACATTGTACCTAGTTCAAAACAAAAAACCCACCCTTATTGTTACATATCGAAAAGTTACATATCGAGGGCGAAAAGTTACATATCGAGGGCTTATATTCAATAACCTCTATCTACAAAAACACAATTTTTCAGGAAAGCCAAAAAACTGTTTTATTCGCAAATTAGCAACAATTTTAATGAACTCATCTTCCACAATATTAACAAAATGTGTCTTACAAACACTCTAACTAAAAATTTTGTTGAAATTCGAGTTATTTTAGCTTCTTTGGTAGATAGAGGGTATTGACTCACAAATGAAATCATTGCGTAGGAAAATAATATGTAGATAGAGGGTATTGCCTTATTTTAAAATTAAGTTTGTTTTACGGTTTTTGTATGGGGATCCACAAAAGGTGGGAGATAGGGGGTAGATATGTTCACAAGAAATGTTGGGGATGGAAAAATGGCAGGACCTGTTCTAACATTTGCACCCTACACAGAAAAAAAACTTGTGTAATTATAATTTTGTAGTGAAAGCTATATTAAAGGATTATAATACATTTTCAGAATTTTTACTGCGCCTGGCTGAGATTATCATAGAAATAGTGATACTCCTCTGGAATTACCACCTTTAGATCCTGTAAATGTTTCCATTTGTTTTGCTGGATTGGGAGTCGACCGGTATGCAATAGCTTTGGTTCTATGTGACCTTCATATTGCTTGATTCTAATAGGTAGTTCAGTGTAATTATGATCAAAATTCACTTCAAACTGAATGCTACCACTTGGCGAATATAAGAGAGATCTTAGTTGGGATACTGTCGGATCATTTTTTGCTCGACCAGGTCTAATACTTGAAAATCGAATAAGGTTAGTATCCTTATAGTTTTTAAAAAAACTATAATCTAAATATAATGCATCAAATGGCTTTTTATTGATTTTATTGTTGATTTTGACTGTTTTGCGTTTTTTTGACGTTGAGTTATGGACTCTTTTAGCGTATGGGCACATTTTCGATAACGTTTTCGTTTTCGGAATCTGGTTAAAATTTTGGAGTAAATTTGAGTAATTATTAGGCACATACTTTCATGTAGTTTCATATTACTTGCAGTTACGAACCTGTAATAAATACGCCCTCACTATCGTCGTCATTTGAAGATACGTAATCATATGCAATACGTTGTAAGGAGTTACAAGTAGCCATATTTTCAAACCTTCTACCATAACAATCAATCAATCAATGTAATCGATGTAAGTGTGTACATTACTTACCCACGCTCAAATTCTGGAATCACGCAATAACAATCTCAAAAGAAAGTATAAAATCAATTTCTCACTACGAAAAACAATTGCTTTTAATCTTTTGGAATAAAATCTGACATATGTCAAAAATGACAGAAAGACAATAGGTCAGTTAGATTTTAATTCGAGGGGAAGTGGTAAATTTCAAATCAGTACTATTAATTTAATTGAATTAATTGAAATTAAATAAAACGAAACAATTATATGATGTAGATAGAGGGTTCTGCCTTTATAAAATTCATAAACAAGTATCTTTGTAGATAGACAAATGATAAAATACAGCATATATAGTACTAAAAATAGGTTTTTTCAATTTTTACAGTAGATGCAGATGGGGTCAGTGATGAGTTTGGCATAAAAAAAAAATTTCGTCAAAATGTAGATAGAGGTTATTGAATATAAGCCCTCGATATAATATATAATAAATAATTGTGAAATTAATAACACAATTATTCAAGCATTCTCGTCATTATTATCGTCTTCTTTGTGCATGTCCGTCCGCTTTCATACATGTGTGTATATACATACGTACATACAACGAAATAAAAGACCCAGTGGGAAAAATATAAAAAGTGAAAATTAAGACCCCAGTGGGAAAAAGAAAAAAAAAAAAAAAGACTAAAAAATTGTGAAAGTGGAAATTGTGCAAAAACGAACAAATAGAATATAAATTGTGAAAGTGAAAATTTTGCAACACTGAAAGAAATGACCCTTGTAAAAATAGAAATAGACTCGAAAACCAGTGAAACAAGACCCACGTGAAAAAACTCGACCCGTTATTTGTATTTTTGTTCTCTCTTTCTCTTCTTTAACAATTGCGAAATTTTCAGAAAAGTGCTAGAATTCCAACGTTTGCCAAATCGTGTTGAATTTATAATATTTGTGTATAAAAGCATTTAGCGGAAAATGCTTCAAAAAAAAAGAGATAAAGAATAACGTAAAATTTTGTACTGTTCTATAACGGAAAATAAGTGTTCTAGAAATTTCGCAATTTTTCAAAACTACACTAAATTCTTCTAACGGTATTTCTAATTCTCTTTTAAGTGCGTGACGCCAAAAAATCCCGCCAAATCAAAAACTACAAAATCTAATTCGACACAAAACTTCAGCAACAACCACAGACTCCATACCCAAAGGAAGGAAAGAGACAACGTTTCAAGACCCAGCAAAAAGGCAACGCATACACATACCCACACATAAAGAAACCGTAAGTACAGTGAAAGGAAACACGACAAACAAGCAAATAATAGAGGGTGCAGCTAAGGTTAAAAATATTTCGGCTAGCTGTTGCTAAGCTGTGGTTGAACTCAAATTCCTCGTATGACCTTGTTAATCATTTGCTTGTCGGTATGTGCTTTTTATAATAAATTGCCGGTATATGTAGCCCCTGTTCTGTGATTCAACTGTTCGCCATTGCTGATATTAATTTGTCACTGACCCCGCTCAATGGTCTTGGGTAGACATTTTGTAATACGCCCATTTTGGAGATGAATTAAAGAGGCCAAAAATATTAGCAACGGTCAACTTTCGCAGGTCTTACAACAGTTCCGAGGAAATTTTGTGAGCGACTCTTGGAAGATATCATTGGAAAAGCGACGATCACGCCATTTTGTGAAAAATATTTTTCTACGACGAAAGTTGCGTCAATTTGTGAAAAATATTTTTATACGGCAAAGGTTGCGTTGATTTGTGAAAAATATTTTTCTACGACGAAAGCTGCGTCAATTGGTGAAAAATATTTTTATACGGCAAAGGTTGCGTTAATTTGTGAAAAATATTTTTCTACGACGAAAAGTTGCGTCAATTTGTGAAAAATATTTTATACGGCAAAGGTTGCGTTAATTTGTGAAAAATATTTTTCTACGACGAAAGTTGCGTCAATTTGTGAAAAAATATTTTTATATGGCGAATGTTACGCTAACTAATGAAAAATAATTTTCTACTACGACCGTTGCGCTAACTAAGAAAAATATTTTTTATACAACGAAAATTGCGTCAATTTGGGGAAAAAAAAAATATACAATTTTGGAAGACGAAAATTTTTTGGAAAAATAATTTTGAAGTTCAACATTGAGAAAGTTATTTTTTTTGGAAATAGTTTTTGTTCTTGCAAATTTTTTGAAGAATTGCGAAAAACATTTTTGGGCATTTCTTTTTTGAGGGAAACGTTTCAGTAAACAGCCAAACCTATCGTCAATTTGTAAATAATTTTTTGAGACCCTATAATTATTATTGGATTATTTTGTGACTCCATCCTCGGTTGTTTACCAGTTATCTTTACACAATGTCTAAAGCACTTAGAGCTAAATTTGCAAACTGCGTGAACGATTTAGTGGACTTCGAATCAGTGTATTCAGTCAAGGAATCCTCCGAGAGTATACATGCCTTAGAGGTCCTAAGGGTAGAGATAAATTCTTTATGGGATCAAGTGAAGAAGTCCTATTTGAATTGTAGGGATCAAGAGGAGGTCGAGGAAGCCTTAACGAGTTATCAACGAGTGTTAAGTTCACTGAACGACGAAATTCTGACCCTATCTGATCGGAATTCTGAGGAAAAACGAGAAAGGATGTCCGCACTGCCGCCGAAAGACACTGAGAAGGAGTTTGCCCCTGTTTTCCGGTTACCCCCTTGCGATACTGACACGTTTCATGGGGGATACGGCAAGTGGCCGACGTTTCGCGATCTTTTTTCCTCCATCTACATTCAAAATACTAGACTCAGTAAGGTTGAAAAATTGTTCCATTTGACACAAAAGACGGCTGGTGAGGCGCATGAAATTATAACCCACGTTCCCTTGACGAATGAAGGGTTTGATATCGCGTGGAGAAATTTAGTTGCCCGCTACGAGAACAAACGAATGCAGGTGAATGACCAGCTAAAATCTCTTTTTAATCTACCATCGGTTTCTGGTGATTCGGGAGCGTCAATTCAAAAGTTACAACGGACAGTCAACAGCTGCGTACAGACCCTGGAGACTCTCGACATTACTACGAATGGATGGGACCCAATATTGATTTATCTTAGTTCTACGAAGCTGCCAAGGAATTTCCTTGAAGATTTTGAAAGTTCTTTAACTGACTGTTCGATTCTTCCGACTTGGGCCGATTTTGATAACTTTTTGACTCATAAGTTTAAAACTATAGAATCGGTAGGAAACATTCGACCCTCTAACCCGAAGTTTAGTCAACCCAAATCAGAGCAGGGAAACAAGGGAAGGCATGTTAATACCTTCCAGACTAACACTTTCCATAGAGCGCAAAATTCTACGCAGAAAGGAAAACACTCAACAGCTCCTCAAGGTGCCCAGCGCCCAAAGGAGGAGCCAGTCTGTCAACTGTGCAAGGGCACTCACAGCCTACGCGTTTGCCAAAAATTTCTGGATAAGACCACGAATGACCGCATTCACGTGGTAAAAATTTCACATTTGTGCTATAACTGTCTCTCATCGGACCACGGAGTCAGGGACTGTAAGAGCCGCTTTAGTTGCAGAACATGTAGTCAACGTAATGATACCCAGTCTGCAAATGTCAGGGAAGATGCGCGACCTAGTACCAGTGCATCAGCTCTAACGACCCTTATACAGTCCACTCCAAACTTAGAAACACCCAGGCTTACGACCCTGACTCTCCAAGAGAACAGTTTCCAAAATCCTCAACCCCACACGACATTGCTATTTACAGCCATTGTTCAGCTCGAGTCTCGAGGGCAGAGTTACGATGCCAGAGCTATTGTCGACTCAGGATCACAATCCACCTTTATATCAGAGAAGCTCAAAAACCGTCTGAGACTCCCCACCAAGACAAATCTAGTTCATGTGTCCGGATTGAGTCAAGTCGCATCCGAGACTTCTACCAAATCTTGTTTGTTTAGTCTTCGTTCTCGCATTGATCCTGATTTTGAACTGGAAGTATGGGCCCCGGTACTGAAGACCCTTCCGTCAAATTTACCCTCAAGGACCCTTGACAGGACTCAACTTAGCTGTGCTACCGGCCTAGAACTGGCAGATCATAGATTCTACACAAGTCGGTCAGTCGATCTTTTGATTGGAATGGACATTGGACCCCTTATATATTCTTTGGAAACGCCTATGCAGTCAGTTGGATCTCTGCTGGCGCAAAAAACAGTTCTTGGATGGATTGTGGGAGGACCTCTACCTCAACGGTCCAGCGACGCTGATCGGATTGCGCTATGCAACACAGTTTCCATTGACAAGATTCTCACACGTTTTTGGGAGGTGGAGGAGACCCCAAAAAAGATTTTGCGGTCAGAAGAAGATAACTTTTGCGAAGAAAATTATAAAGCTTCATCTCGGCGAGAAGCCACTGGAAGGTATAGGGTGACACTGCCGTTCAGGACGTGTGAGGAACTAGGAGCTTCGAGGAATATAGCTATGGCTCAGTTTCATCGGATGGAGAAAAAGCTGCAGAGGACCCCGGAAGTTAAGGAGCAGTACGACAAATCCATCTTGGAATATATGGAATTAGGACAAATGAGGAAGGTTCGAAGTCATGAGATTGGAAAAATGCCACATTTTTATTTACCACATCATGCCGTCATAAAACCCGATAGGTTAACGACGAAACTTAGAGTCGTATTCAACGCGTCTAGGCCCTCAGCGAACAAAAAAAGCTTGAATGACATTTTGTACCCGGGACCGATACTACAGCAGGATCTGGTCCTGCAGATTTTGAAATGGAGGGTTTTTAAGTACGTCTTCAACGCAGACGTGACCAAGATGTACCGGCAGATCCTGGTAAATCAGTCACAGACATGTTATCAGCGAATTCTTTTCCGCAAAAATCCGTCCGACCCAGTTGAAGATTTTGAATTACTGACTGTCACATTCGGAGTTAATTGCGCGCCCTTCTTTGCCATCCGAACACTCCTACAACTTGCCGAGGATGTCCATGACCAATACGCTTTAGCATCTAACATTATTCGACAGAACATGTACGTCGATGATGTGCTAGCAGGCGCCCATACATTAGAACAAGCAATTGCAGCCCGCAAGGAGTTACATATGGCATTGGATTCAGCAGGATTTGAGCTGAGAAAGTGGACCTCTAACGACCCCGCAGTCATTCAAGATCTGCCATCTGATGCAATCTTGCCCGTTAATTGGTTTGACATATCGGAGGTAACATCAACGAAGACCCTAGGCATTCGTTGGAACATCTCATCTGACTCATTCACCTTCACGGCCCCAATTATTGACCAAAAGGGTTTTCATACTAAACGAGAGGTTCTTTCCGCGATTGCAAAATTTTTCGACCCCTGTGGCTGGCTTGCGCCGGTCATAATAGTGGCCAAGCTGATCATGCAACAGGTTTGGCTGGATAAAATCGGATGGGATGACGCCTTAAAGCCTATTACCTTGATGAACTGGCAAACTTTTGTAAAAAATTGCCCATCCGTCGACACAGTGTCAATTCCCAGGTGGATACAATTCAAGCCCACCAGTGTTGTCGAGATACACGTGTTCTGCGATGCTTCAGAAAGCGCCTACGGGGCGGCACTCTACATTCGCGTGGAACACGCTAATCGACAAACAGACACTTTTCTGCTAGCAGCTAAGACTCGCGTTGCCCCTATTAAGAAAATTTCCCTACCTAGACTGGAACTCTGCGGTGCTGTGCTGCTGTCAACACTGGCTGCTGCAGTTATACCGAATCTTAACCTAACTAACATTTCGACCCACTATTGGACAGACTCAACCATAGTGCTGGCCTGGCTTAGGAAACCTCCATGCTCCTGGAGTACCTTTGTTGGAAATATAATCTCAGATATTTTGGATAACGTAGGGGTTGAAAACTGGCGCCATGTCGACTCGGAATGTAATCCGACCGACGTTGCAAGCCGCGGATGAAGTCACACCATTTATGGTGGTACGGACCACCCTGGTTAAGGCTACCTAAAACCAGCTGGCCAAGTTATAATCCTCCAGGAGACACAACTCTCGAGGCGAAGCCGGTAAAGGTTTTTGCTACGACGACATGTGAAGACCCCCTGCTTAGATTTTCATCATTGACCCGACCCTATCGAGTTTTGGCCTATGTTATGCGGTTCTGAAGAAACACCGGTACCAACAGGACCCACTTAAGAGTTACCGGCCTTGAAGTAACGGCAGCTGAAATTCAAGATATCAAGACTAAACTTATAGTGATTTCACAGAAACACTATTTTAATGTCGAATGGCAATCATTGCAGAAGAAAACTCGAATTCCTCCTCATAGCCCACTTTTAACACTCAATCCATTTTTAGATACGAAGGGAGTGATCCGGGCCAATGGTCGGCTGGTTCGGTCGCCGGCCCTGACGTATAACGAACGTCATCCGATTATTCTCCCCTACCATGCTCATCTGACTGAACTACTCGTGGAATTCATTCACAAGATAACTCTTCATGGAGGAAACCAACTAATGGTGCGGGTAATTAAATCAGAATTCTGGGTGTGCAGGTTGAAACCTATTGTCCGGAAAGTGATACACAAGTGCCGAACTTGCCTACTATACAAGCAACATACTCAGACTCAGATCATGGCCGCTCTTCCCCCCGAACGTACGGTGCTCACCCGACCCTTTGTGAATACGGGAATCGATTTTGCAGGCCCTTTTTGCATCAAGAGTTTCACTGGCCGAGCTTGTCTTGTCACCAAGGGCTACGTATGCATATTCGTGTGCTTCTCGACGAAGGCTATTCACTTAGAAGCCTCGAGCGACTTGTCTGCCCAATCGCTGCACTCTCACGGTTCATCGGCAGGAGAGGATGCCCCAAGTGCATATATTCGGACAACGGCACAAACTTTGTCGGCGCCGCTGAACTAATTCGCAAGGATAGACTGGCTTTTATGAAGACTCTTCAAAATCGCACCATGGAGACGAACGCGCACCAATCACTTGAGTGGAAATGCATACCCCCGGGCGCACCTCACATGGGTGGCCTATGGGAAGCCGGGGTGAAGTCCTTTAAGACGCACTTGCGGAAATTGATACCAAAAATGAATTTCACCTTTGAAGAACTCTCTACCATCTTAGCCAGAATTGAGGCCAGTCTAAACTCACGACCCCTTAGCCCGGCCAGTGATGACCCTGATGACCTCTCTCCATTGACCCCGGGTCATTTTCTGATTGGGACATGCACGCTGGCTCCAGCGGAACCAGATTTATCAGGGGAAGAAGTGACGCTGGCCAACCGATGGAAACGCTTAAAAATCGTCTCTCAACATTTCTGCCAACGATGGAAAACCGAATATCTGAAGGAGCTACACCGTCGTTACAAATGGAAATACCCCCAAGAAAATGTCCAGGTCAACGACCTCGTCGTCATCAAAGACGAACGGGTAACACAAAACGACTGGAAAATGGGTCGAATTGTCAGAACTCATCCTGGCAGTGACCAAAATGTCGGCGTGGTTGAAATTCGAACCAGCCATGGACTCGTCAGCCGACCAATCACCAAAATTGTTCGGTTACCCACCAAATGACTCAGAAATCTCTCGGTCACGCTACTCAGCAATTACACACGTTTTGTCTTTTTTCTCTTTATCTATCCTTACCAATTAATACAATCATTTCTACTTACAGACATGGCCGCTTACTTACCTCGCCCAGCCGCTCAGCCGATCGCCACCGAGCACCGACCGGAAACCGACGTGGCAATGATCACATGTCACGACGTAACAGCCGTCCCAACAATTGGCAGTACTCCTGTGGCCTTTGTCAGGAAGACCACGCCATAAGATCATGCAGGACGTTCCAGGAGATGTCTCCCCGGCAACGGTACGAGGCTGTCGAAAAGCGAGGGTACTGCCGGAACTGCCTAGCTCGAAGCCACCTAGCCCCCGACTGTCCTTCTCTGACTGGCTGTCGTCAATGTGACCAACGCCACCACACCATGCCTCATGGCGCTCAGCAAATGAATATAGCCATGTTTGGCGTCGGCCCCCTGGAACCAGCATTCAACAGAGCCACAGTCTTCATACCTACGGTTATGGTTCAAGTGTCAGAAGACTGCCTCGATAGGTGGGCATCTGTGCGTGGGTTTCTATGCCAATCTGCGGTAGTCTCGCGCATAGCCTCTTCCCTCGTCAAACGGCTGGGGTTGCCGACTTTTCATCACCAGGGGCGAAAGTTCGCCTCCTTCAAACTAATGTCAAGACATGAGCGAAATCCCGTTACTCTGAAGGTGGACGCTCTCATTACCAACGAGCTTCCTCGACGACCCTACTCAGACTCCATACTAGAGGACCCAGTGCCAAATGTTGGCCATCACCGACTGGCTGATGTTGATCCGAGATGCAACACCCCCTTGGATATCGAGCTTGGCGGTGATGTTTATGCGGCAGTACGTCAAGAAGGCACGATTACTACCACAGTTGGTGCTGTACAAGCCTCAAAAACATCGCTGGGATATGTTCCAACTGGACCCACAAGATCCCCAGCAGTTCAAAGGAACCACGCCTAGACGACCCACAACAGTTATGAGTCAGTTGGTAAGAGTGTCACCAAGTCACGGGGGGCGGAATGTTCAAAACAGCGTTAAACTTCTGTCCCACACTGTTTTGTTTTCTAAGTGTTCTCAACCTGTGCTATGTACAAATCTATGTACAGGTTGCTGTCGCGTTCCTTGCGCTTTTTCCTTCGTTTGTTATGTGCTAACGGTCTGTCGCGCTTCAAAAAATAACTTTTTTGAGGATGCAAGCGACAGACAGACAGCACACAAGATCAGTTTTTAATCGAAGTTCTAAGCAGTACGTTGCCCCCGTGAATTAGTGACAAACAAAGTGAAGTACAGTTTAAAAAAGACACAATAAATCAATAACTTCTTTACAATTTCAGATTTTGTAAGTATGTTACACACAAACGAACAAGTGAACTCAATAATTTACAAAACAAAGTGAACGAAACACTAAAAAGTAAACGTAATGAAATTGTAAAGAAAAAAAAAGAATTAAATAATTATTATAAACCTACAAAGAACATGTAATAATTATAAGACAAAACAAACATTGTACCTAGTTCAAAACAAAAAACCCACCCTTATTGTTAACTATCAAATATGTACACGAAAAGTTACATATAACTACACAAACATATATTGTACAAAAAAAAACCCTTGAATATGAGAAACAATAAACAGTGAAATTAAACAAACTAAAATAATCAAAGCCTTCTTAATTCAAAGGCAATAAGTAAAATAGAAGTTTGTAACAAAACATGTACCATCCCGCCTCCTAAAAAATAGCGTAATAATATCAATACCACCAGCACGATCTTGCCCATATTCTGTATTTAGTAAAACTATAGCTAGACAAAGAAGTCTGGCAACTCCCCTTCTGGTACCTCCCATACAAATGTACCATCCCGCCTATCTTCGAAATCGTGTAATAATATCAATGTGATCAACGCGATCTTGCCCAAATTCTCTACTTAGTAAAACTATAGCTAGACAAAGTTTCAGACAAAAACATGGAAGAATGGCAACTGTCCTTCTGGTACCTTGGATACAAATGTACCATCCCGTCTCCTAAAAAATTGCGTAATAATATCAATACGACTAACACGATCTTGACCATATTCTCTATTTAGTAAAACTATAGCTAGATAAAGTTTTGGACAAAAACTTGGAAGTCTGGCAACTCTCCTTCTGGCACCTCCCACACAAATGTACCATCCCGCCTACCTTAGAAATCGTGTAATAATATCAATATGATCCACGCGATCTTGCCCAAATTCTCTACTTAGTAAACCTATAGCTGTACAAAGATTCGGACAAAAACGTGGAAGTCTGGCAACTCCCCTTCTGGTACCTCCCATACAAATGTACCATCCCGTCACCTAAAAAATAGCGTAATAATATCAATACCACCAGCACGATCTCGCCCAAATTCTCTACTTAGTAAACCTATAGCTGTACAAAGATTCAGACAAAAACGTGGAAGTCTGGCAACTCCCCTTCTGGTACCTCCAATACAAATGTTCTATACCACCCCTTATAAATCGCGTAATAATATCAATACGACTAACACGATCTTGCCCATATTCTGTATTTAGTAAAACTATAGCTAGACAAAGTTTTGGACAAAAACTTGGAAGTCTGGCAACTCCCCTTCTGGAATCTCCAATGCAAATGTACTATCCCACCCCTTAGAAATCGCGTAATAATATCAATACCACCAGCACGATCTTGCCCATATTCTGTATTTAGTAAAACTATAGCTAGAGAAAGTTTTGGACAAAAACATGGAAGTCTGGCAACTCTCCTTCTGGTATCTCCGATACAAATGTACCATCTCTCCTCCTAAGAAATCGCGTAATAATATCAATCCCACCAGCACGATCATGCTCATATTCTGTATTTTCTAAAACTATAGCTAGACAAAGAAGTCTGGCAACTCCCCTTCTGGTACCTCCCATACAAATGTACCATCCCGCCTACCTTCGAAATCGTGTAAATGTGATCAACGCGATCTTGCCCAAATTCTGAATTTGGTAAAGCTATGGCTGGAAAAACTGTTGAACAAAAACATGGAAGTCTGGCAACTGTCCTTCTGGTACCTCGGATACAAATGTACCATCCCGCCTCCTAAAAAATAGCGTAATAATATCAATACCACCAGCACGATCTTGCCCATATTCTGTATTTAGTAAACTATAACTAGACAAAGGTTTGGACAAAAACTTGGAAGTATGGCAACTCTCCTTCTAGTACCTCCGATACAAATGTACCATCCGGCCTCCTAAGAAATCGTGTAATAATACCAATACCACTATCGCGATCTTGCCCTTATTCTGTAGTTAGTAAAGCTATAGCTAGACAAAGTTTCAGACAAAAACATGGAAGTCTGGCAACTCTCCTTCTGGTACCTCCGATACAAATGTACCATCCCTCCTCCTAAGAAATCGCGTAATAATATCAATACCACCAGCACGATCTTGCCCATATTCCGTATTTAGTAAACTATAGCTAGACAAAGTTTTGGACAAAAACTTGGAAGTCTGGCAACTCTCCTTCTGGTTCCTCCGATACAAATGTACCATCCAGCCTCCTAAGAAATCGTGTAATAATATCATTATTTGGTTAAATTCTGTATTTAGTAAAGTTTCAGACAAAAACATGGAAGTATGGCAACTGTCCTTCTGGTACCTCGGATACAAATGTACCATCCCGCCTCCTAAAAAATGGCGTAATAATATCAATACCACTATCGCGATCTTGCCCATATTCAGTAGTTAGTAAAACTATAGCTAGACAAAGTTTCAGACAAAAACATGGAAGTCTGGCAACTCTCCTTCTGGTACGTCCGATACAAATGTACCATCCCTCCTCTTAAGAAATCGCGTAATAATATCAATACCTCCAGCACGATCTTGCCCATATTCCGTATTTAGTAAACTATAGCTAGACAAAGTTTTGGACAAAAACTTGGAAGTCTGGCAACTCTCCTTCTGGTACCTCCGATACAAATGTACCATCCAGCCTCCTAAGAAATCGTGTAATAATATCATTGGTTACATTCTGTATTTAGTAAAACTATGGCTGGAAAAAGTATCGGACAAAAACGTGGAAGTCTGGCAACTCCCCTTATGGTACCTCCCATACAAATGTACCATTTCTCCTCCTAAGAAATCGCGTAATAATGGTATCTCGTATAATAATAATATCAATACCACCAACACGATCTTGCCCATATTCTGTATTTAGTAAAACTATAGCTAGACAAAGAAGTCTGGCAACTCCCCTTCTGGTACCACCCATACAAATGTACCATCCCGCCTACCTTCGAAATCGTGTAATAATATCAATACCTCCAGCACGATCTTGCCCATATTCCGTATTTAGTAAACTATAGCTAGACAAAGTTTTGGACAAAAACATGGAAGTCTGGCAACTCTCCTTCTGGTACCTCCCATACAAATGTACCATCCCGCCTACCTTCGAAATCGCGTAATAACATCAATACGACTAACGCGCTCTTGCCCCAATTCTCTACTTAGTAAACCTATAGCTGTACAAAGTTTCAGACAAAAACTTGGAAGTCTGGCAACTCCCCTTATGGTACCTCCCATACAAATGTACCATTTCTCCTCCTAAGAAATCGCGTAATAATGGTATCTCGTATAATAATAATATCAATACCACCAGCACGATCTTGCCCATATTCTGTATTTAGTAAATCTATAGCTAGACAAAGAAGTCTGGCAACTCCCCTTCTGGTACCACCCATACAAATGTACCATCCCGCCTACCTTCGAAATCGTGTAATAATATCAATACCTCCAGCACGATCTTGCCCATATTCCGTATTTAGTAAACTATAGCTAGACAAAGTTTTGGACAAAAACATGGAAGTCTGGCAACTCTCCTTCTGGTACCTCCCATACAAATGTACCATCCCGCCTACCTTCGAAATCGCGTAAAAACATCAATACGACTAACACGATCTTGCCCATATTCTGTATTTAGTAAAACTATAGCTAGACAAATTTTGGACAAAAACTTGGAAGTCTGGCAGCTCCCCTTCTGGTACCTCCAATACAAATGTACCATCCCGCCTAACTTCGAAATCGCGTAATAATATCAATACGACTAACACGATCTTGCCCATATTCTGTATTTAGTAAAACTATAGCTGGACAAAGTTTCAGACAAAAACATGGAAGTCTGGCAACTCTCCTTCTGGTACCTCCCATACAAATGTACCATCCCGCCTACCTTCGAAATCGCGTAATAATATCAATACGACTAACACGATCTTGCCCATATTCTGTATTTAGTAAAACTATAGCTAGACAAAGTTTTGGACAAAAACTTGGAAGTCTGGCAACTCTCCCATACAAATGTACCATCCCGCCTACCTTCGAAATCGCGTAATAATATCAATACGACTAACACGATCTTGCCCATATTCTGTTTTTGTAAAACTATAGCTAGACAAAGTTTTGGACAAAAACTTGGAAGTCTGGCAACTCTCCTTCTGGTACCTCCCACACAAATGTACCATCCCGCCTACCTTCGAAATCGCGTAATAATATCAATACGACTAACACGATCTTGCCCATATTCTGTATTTAGTAAAACTATAGCTATCTTCGAAATCGTGTAATAATATCCATGTGACCAACGCGATCTTGCCCAAATTCTCTACTTAGTAAAACTATAGATAGACAAAGTTTCAGACAAAAACATGGAAGTATGGCAACTGTCCTTCTGGTACCTCGGATACAAATGTACCATCCCGTCTCCTAAAAAATAGCGTAATAATATCAATACCACCAGCACGATCTCGCCCAAATTCTCTACTTAGTAAACCTATAGCTGTACAAAGATTCAGACAAAAACGTGGAAGTCTGGCAACTCCCCTTCTGGTACCTCCAATACAAATGTTCTATACCACCACTTATAAATCGCGTAATAATATCAATACGACTAACACGATCTTGCCCATATTCTGTATTTAGTAAAACAATAGCTAGACAAAGTTTTGGACAAAAACTTGGAAGTCTGGCAACTCCCCTTCTGGAATCTCCAATGCAAATGTACTATCCCACCCCTTAGAAATCGCGTAATAATATCAATACCACCAGCACGATCTTGCCCATATTCTGTATTTAGTAAAACTATAGCTAGAGAATGTTTTGGACAAAAACATGGAAGTCTGGCAACTCTCCTTCTGGTACCTCCGATACAAATGTACCATCTCTCCTCCTAAGAAATCGCGTAATAATATCAATCCCACCAGCACGATCTTGCTCATATTCTGTATTTAGTAAAACTATAGCTAGACAAAGAAGTCTGGCAACTCCCCTTCTGGTACCTCCCATACAAATGTACCATCCCGCCTACCTTCGAAATCGCGTAATAACATCAATACGACTAACACGATCTTGCCCATATTCTGTATTTAGTAAAACTATAGCTAGACAAATTTTGGACAAAAACTTGGAAGTCTGGCAGCTCCCCTTCTGGTACCTCCAATACAAATGTACCATCCCGCCTAACTTCGAAATCGCGTAATAATATCAATACGACTAACACGATCTTGCCCATATTCTGTATTTAGTAAAACTATAAATGGACAAAGTTTCAGACAAAAACATGGAAGTCTGGCAACTCTCCTTCTGGTACCTCCCATACAAATGTACCATCCCGCCTACCTTCGAAATCGCGTAATAATATCAATACGACTAACACGATCTTGCCCATATTCTGTATTTAGTAAAACTATAGCTAGACAAAGTTTTGGACAAAAACTTGGAAGTCTGGCAACTCTCCCATACAAATGTACCATCCTGCCTACCTTCGAAATCGCGTAATAATATCAATACGACTAACACGATCTTGCCCATATTCTGTTTTTGTAAAACTATAGCTAGACAAAGTTTTGGACAAAAAAATGGAAGTCTGGCAACTCTCCTTCTGGTACCTCCCACACAAATGTACCATCCCGCCTACCTTCGAAATCGCGTAATAATATCAATACGACTAACACGATCTTGCCCATATTCTGTATTTAGTAAAACTATAGCTATCTTCGAAATCGTGTAATAATATCAATGTGACCAACGCGATCTTGCCCAAATTCTCTACTTAGTAAAACTATAGATAGACAAAGTTTCAGACAAAAACATGGAAGTATGGCAACTGTCCTTCTGGTACCTCGGATACAAATGTACCATCCCGTCTCCTAAAAAATAGCGTAATAATATCAATACCACCAGCACGATCTCGCCCAAATTCTCTACTTAGTAAACCTATAGCTGTACAAAGATTCAGACAAAAACGTGGAAGTCTGGCAACTCCCCTTCTGGTACCTCCAATACAAATGTTCTATACCACCCCTTATAAATCGCGTAATAATATCTATACGACTAACACGATCTTGCCCATATTCTGTATTTAGTAAAACTATAGCTAGACAAAGTTTTGGACAAAAACTTGGAAGTCTGGCAACTCCCCTTCTGGAATCTCCAATGCAAATGTACTATCCCACCCCTTAGAAATCGCGTAATAATATCAATACCACCAGCACGATCTTGCCCATATTCTGTATTTAGTAAAACTATAGCTAGAGAAAGTTTTGGACAAAAACATGGAAGTCTGGCAACTCTCCTTCTGGTACCTCCGATACAAATGTACCATCTCTCCTCCTAAGAAATCGCGTAATAATATCAATCCCACCAGCACGATCTTGCTCATATTCTGTATTTTCTAAAACTATAGCTAGACAAAGAAGTCTGGCAACTCCCCTTCTGGTACCTCCCATACAAATGTACCATCCCGCCTACCTTCGAAATCGTGTAAATGTGATCAACGCGATCTTGCCCAAATTCTGAATTTGGTAAAGCTATGGCTGGAAAAACTGTTGAACAAAAACGTGGAAGTATGGCAACTCCCCTTCTGGTACCTCCCATACAAATGTACCATCCCGCCTACCTTCGAAATCGTGTAATAATATCAATATGATCAACTCGATCTTGCCCAAAATCTATACTTAGTAAAACTATAGCTAGACAAAGTTTCAGACAAAAACGTGGAAGTATGGCAACTGTCCTTCTGGTACCTCGGATACAAATGTACCATCCCGCCTCCTAAAAAATAGCGTAATAATATCAATACCACCAGCACGATCTTGCCCATATTCTGTATTTAGTAAACTATAACTAGACAAAGGTTTGGACAAAAACTTGGAAGTATGGCAACTCTCCTTCTAGTACCTCCGATACAAATGTACCATCCGGCCTCCTAAGAAATCGTGTAATAATACCAATACCACTATCGCGATCTTGCCCTTATTCTGTAGTTAGTAAAGCTATAGCTAGACAAAGTTTCAGACAAAAACATGGAAGTCTGGCAACTCTCCTTCTGGTACCTCCGATACAAATGTACCATCCCTCCTCCTAAGAAATCGCGTAATAATATCAATACCACCAGCACGATCTTGCCCATATTCCGTATTTAGTAAACTATAGCTAGACAAAGTTTTGGACAAAAACTTGGAAGTCTGGCAACTCTCCTTCTGGTACCTCCGATACAAATGTACCATCCAGCCTCCTAAGAAATCGTGTAATAATATCATTATTTGGTTAAATTCTGTATTTAGTAAAGTTTCAGACAAAAACATGGAAGTATGGCAACTGTCCTTCTGGTACCTCGGATACAAATGTACCATCCCGCCTCCTAAAAAATAGCGTAATAATATCAATACCACTATCGCGATCTTGCCCATATTCTGTAGTTAGTAAAACTATAGCTAGACAAAGTTTCAGACAAAAACATGGAAGTCTGGCAACTCTCCTTCTGGTACGTCCGATACAAATGTACCATCCCTCCTCCTAAGAAATCGCGTAATAATATCAATACCTCCAGCACGATCTTGCCCATATTCCGTATTTAGTAAACTATAGCTAGACAAAGTTTTCTGTATTTAGTAAAACTATAGCTAGACAAAGAAGTCTGGCAACTCCCCTTCTGGTACCACCCATACAAATGTACCATCCCGCCTACCTTCGAAATCGTGTAATAATATCAATACCTCCAGCACGATCTTGCCCATATTCCGTATTTAGTAAATTATAGCTAGACAAAGTTTTGGACAAAAACATGGAAGTCTGGCAACTCTCCTTCTGGTACCTCCCATACAAATGTACCATCCCGCCTACCTTCGAAATCGCGTAATAACATCAATACGACTAACGCGCTCTTGCCCCAATTCTCTACTTAGTAAACCTATAGCTGTACAAAGTTTCAGACAAAAACTTGGAAGTCTGGCAACTCCCCTTATGGTACCTCCCATACAAATGTACCATTTCTCCTCCTAAGAAATCGCGTAATAATGGTATCTCGTATAATAATAATATCAATACCACCAGCACGATCTTGCCCATATTCTGTATTTAGTAAAACTATAGCTAGACAAAGAAGTCTGGCAACTCCCCTTCTGGTACCACCCATACAAATGTACCATCCCGCCTACCTTCGAAATCGTGTAATAATATCAATACCTCCAGCACGATCTTGCCCATATTCCGTATTTAGTAAACTATAGCTAGACAAAGTTTTGGACAAAAACATGGAAGTCTGGCAGCTCTCCTTCTGGTACCTCCCATACAAATGTACCATCCCGCCTACCTTCGAAATCGCGTAATAACATCAATACGACTAACACGATCTTGCCCATATTCTGTATTTAGTAAAACTATAGCTAGACAAATTTTGGACAAAAACTTGGAAGTCTGGCAGCTCCCCTTCTGGTACCTCCAATACAAATGTACCATCCCGCCTAACTTCGAAATCGCGTAATAATATCAATACGACTAACACGATCTTGCCCATATTGTGTATTTAGTAAAACTATAGCTGGACAAAGTTTCAGACAAAAACATGGAAGTCTGGCAACTCTCCTTCTGGTACCTCCCATACAAATGTACCATCCCGCCTACCTTCGAAATCGCGTAATAATATCAATACGACTAACACGATCTTGCCCATATTCTGTATTTAGTAAAACTATAGCTAGACAAAGTTTTGGACAAAAACTTGGAAGTCTGGCAACTCTCCTTCTGGTACCTCCGATACAAATGTACCATCCAGCCTCCTAAGAAATCGTGTAATAATATCATTATTTGGTTAAATTCTGTATTTAGTAAAGTTTCAGACAAAAACATGGAAGTATGGCAACTGTCCTTCTGGTACCTCGGATACAAATGTACCATCCCGCCTCCTAAAAAATAGCGTAATAATATCAATACCACTATCGCGATCTTGCCCATATTCTGTAGTTAGTAAAACTATAGCTAGACAAAGTTTCAGACAAAAACATGGAAGTCTGGCAACTCTCCTTCTGGTACGTCCGATACAAATGTACCATCCCTCCTCCTAAGAAATCGCGTAATAATATCAATACCTCCAGCACGATCTTGCCCATATTCCGTATTTAGTAAATTATAGCTAGACAAAGTTTTGGACAAAAACATGGAAGTCTGGCAACTCTCCTTCTGGTACCTCCCATACAAATGTACCATCCCGCCTACCTTCGAAATCGCGTAATAACATCAATACGACTAACGCGCTCTTGCCCCAATTCTCTACTTAGTAAACCTATAGCTGTACAAAGTTTCAGACAAAAACTTGGAAGTCTGGCAACTCCCCTTATGGTACCTCCCATACAAATGTACCATTTCTCCTCCTAAGAAATCGCGTAATAATGGTATCTCGTATAATAATAATATCAATACCACCAGCACGATCTTGCCCATATTCTGTATTTAGTAAAACTATAGCTAGACAAAGAAGTCTGGCAACTCCCCTTCTGGTACCACCCATACAAATGTACCATCCCGCCTACCTTCGAAATCGTGTAATAATATCAATACCTCCAGCACGATCTTGCCCATATTCCGTATTTAGTAAACTATAGCTAGACAAAGTTTTGGACAAAAACATGGAAGTCTGGCAACTCTCCTTCTGGTACCTCCCATACAAATGTACCATCCCGCCTACCTTCGAAATCGCGTAATAACATCAATACGACTAACACGATCTTGCCCATATTCTGTATTTAGTAAAACTATAGCTAGACAAATTTTGGACAAAAACTTGGAAGTCTGGCAGCTCCCCTTCTGGTACCTCCAATACAAATGTACCATCCCGCCTAACTTCGAAATCGCGTAATAATATCAATACGACTAACACGATCTTGCCCATATTGTGTATTTAGTAAAACTATAGCTGGACAAAGTTTCAGACAAAAACATGGAAGTCTGGCAACTCTCCTTCTGGTACCTCCCATACAAATGTACCATCCCGCCTACCTTCGAAATCGCGTAATAATATCAATACGACTAACACGATCTTGCCCATATTCTGTATTTAGTAAAACTATAGCTAGACAAAGTTTTGGACAAAAACTTGGAAGTCTGGCAACTCTCCCATACAAATGTACCATCCCGCCTACCTTCGAAATCGCGTAATAATATCAATACGACTAACACGATCTTGCCCATATTCTGTATTTAGTAAAACTATAGCTAGACAAAGTTTTGGACAAAAACTTGGAAGTCTGGCAACTCCCCTTCTGGTACCTCCCATACAAATGTACCATCCCGCCTACCTTCGAAATCGTGTAATAATATCAATGTGATTAACGCGATCTTGCCCAAATGCTCTACTTAGTAAACCTATAGCTAGACAAAGTTTTGGACAAAAACTTGGAAGTCTGGCAACTCTCCTTCTGGTACCTCCCACACATATGTACCATCCCGCCTACCTTAGAAATCGTGTAATAATATCAATACGACTAACACGATCTTGCCCATATTCTGTATTTAGTAAAACTATAGCTAGACAAAGTTTTGGACAAAAACTTGGAAGTCTGGCAACTCCCCTTCTGGTACCTCCCATACAAATGTACCATCCCGCCTACCTTCGAAATCGTGTAATAATATCAATATGATCAACGCGATCTTGCCCAAATTCTCTACTTCGTAAACCTATAGCTGTACAAAGTTTCAGACAAAAACTTGGAAGCCTGGCAAGTCCCCTTATGGTACCTCCCATACAAATGTATGTGTAATTATATAATCTCGCTCAACGAATCTTGCCGAAATTCTATATTTAGTAAAGCTTTAACTACATAAATTTTTCTAGTAAAAACTCTGCTTTACATTCCGCAGTTTTTGTAAAAACGTGTTATACAATATTTATACCCTCACCCTACGGGTAGGAGGGTATATATCATTTGATATGACTTAAAAGTGTAACACATAGAAAAATTCACAATAGACCCCAGGTGTATTTGAACCAAATTCGATTCCTGACTTTCTGAATCGTTTCAGCCATGTCCGCCTGTCTGTCCTGCTGGTGCTCACGATACCTTTCGAAAGAGTTAAACAATCACTCTGAAATTTGGCATGGCTTAATATTTTCCCAAAACTGCTTATGGGATTGCATATGGGCTATATGGCCACACCCCTTCGAGTACCTCCCATACAAATCTGTTATTTCGCCCAAATCTTGAGATCTTGCCCACATTCTGTATTTAGTAAAACTATAGGTAGACAAAGCACGATCTTGCCCATATTCTGTATTTAGTAAACTATAGCAAGACAAAGTTTCAGACAAAAACATGGAAGTCTGGCAACTCTCCTTCTGGTACCTCCGATACAAATGTACCATCCAGCCTCCTAAGAAATAGCGTAATAATATCAATACCACCAGCACGATTTTGCCCATATTCTGTATTTAGTAAAACTATAGCTAGACAAAGAAGTCTGGCAACTCCCCTTCTGGTACCTCCCATACAAATGTACCATCCCGCCTATCTTCGAAATCGTGTAATAATATCAATGTGATCAACGCGATCTTGCCCAAATTCTCTACTTAGTAAAACTATAGCTAGACAAAGTTTCAGACAAAAACATGGAAGTATGGCAACTGTCCTTCTGGTACCTCCCATACAAATATACCGTCCCGCCTCCTAAGAAATCGCGTAATAATATCAATACGACTGACACGATCTTGCCCATATTCTCTATTTAGTAAAACTATAGCTAGATAAAGTTTTGGACAAAAACTTGGAAGTCTGGCAGCTCTCCTTCTGGTACCTCCCACACAAATGTACCATCCCGCCTCCTAAGAAATCGCGTAATAATATCAACACGACTAACACGATCTTGCCCATATTCTGTATTTAGTAAAACTATATCTAGACAAAGTTTTGGACAAAAACTTGGAAGTCTGGCAACTCTCCTTCTGGTACCTCCCATACAAATATACCGTCCCGCCTCCTAAGAAATCGCGTAATAATATCAATACGACTGACACGATCTTGCCCATATTCTCTATTTAGTAAAACTATAGCTAGACAAAGTTTCAGACAAAAACATGGAAGTATGGCAACTGTCCTTCTGGTACCTTGGATACAAATGTACCATCCCGTCTCCTAAAAAATTGCGTAATAATATCAATACCACCAGCACGATCTTGCCCATATTCTGTATTTAGTAAAACTATAGCTGTACAAAGATTCAGACAAAAACGTGGAAGTCTTGCAACTCCCCTTCTGGTACCTCCAATACAAATGTACTATCCCACCCCTTATAAATCGCGTAATAATATCAATACCACCAGCACGATCTTGCCCATATTCTGTATTTAGTAAATGTACCATCCCGATACAAATGTACCATCCCGCCTCCTAAGAAATCGCGTAATAATATCAATACCACCAGCACGATCTTACCCATACTCTGTATTTAGTAAAACTATAGCTAGACAAAGTTTTGGACAAAAACTTGGAAGTCTGGCAACTCTCCTTCTGGTACCTCCCATACAAATATACCATCCCGCCTCCTAAGAAATCGCGTAATAATACCAATTTTCCCATCGCGATCTTGCCCATATTCAGTATTTAGTAAAACTATAGCTAGATCAAGTTTTGGACAAAAACTTGGAAGTCTGGCAACTCCCCTTCTGGTACCTCCCATACAAAAATACCATCCCGCATCCTAAGAAATCGTGTAATAATACCAATTTTCCCATCGCGATCTTGCCCATATACTGTATTTAGTAAAACTATAGCTAGGCAAAGTTTCAGACAAAAACATGGAAGTCTGGCAACTCTACTTCTGGTACCTCCGATACAAATGTAGCATCCCGCCTCCTAAGAAATCGCGTAATAATATCAATACCACCAGTACGATCTTGCCCATATTCTGTATTTAGTAGAACTATATCTAGACAAAGTTTTGGACAAAAACTTGGAAGTCTGGCAACTCCCCTTCTGGTACCTCCCATACAAAAATACCATCCCGCATCCTAAGAAATCGTGTAATAATACCAATTTTCCTATCGCGATCTTGCCCATATACTGTATTTAGTAAAACTATAGCTAGGCAAAGTTTCAGACAAAAACATGGAAGTCTGGCAACTCTACTTCTGGTACCTCCGATACAAATATACCATCCCACCCCTTAGAAATCGCATAATAATATCAATTCCACCAGCATGATCTTGCCCATATTCTGTATTTAGTAAATGTACAATCCCGATACAAATGTACCATCCCGCCTCCTAAGAAATCGCGTAATTATATCAATACCACCATTAGGATCTTGCCCATATTCTGTATTTAGTAAAACTATATCTAGACAAAGTTTTGGACAAAAACTTGGAAGTCTGCCAACTCCCCTTCTGGTACCTCCCATACAAATATACCATCCCGCCTCCTAAGAAATCGCGTAATAATACCAATTTTCCCATCGCGATCTTGCCCATATTCAGTATTTAGTAAAACTATAGCTAGATAAAGTTTTGGACAAAAACTTGGAAGTCTGGCAACTCCCCTTCTGGTACCTCCCATACAAATATACCATCCCGCCTCCTAAGAAATCGCGTAATAATACCAATTTTCCCATCGCGATCTTGCCCATATTCAGTATTTAGTAAAACTATAGCTAGATAAAGTTTTGGACAAAAACTTAGAAGTCTGGCAACTCCCCTTCTGGTACCTCCCATACAAATATACCATCCCGCCTCATAAGAAATCGCGTAATTATATCAATACCAAAAGCGCGATCTTGCCCATATTCTATATTTAGTAAACCTATAGCTAGACAAAGTTTTGGACAAAAAGTTGGAAGTCTGGCACCTCCCACACAAATGTACCGTCCCGCCTACCTTAGAAATCGTGTAATAATATCAATATGATCAAAGCGATCATGCCCAAATTCTCTACTTCGTAAACCTATAGCTGTACAAAGTTTTGGACAAAAACATGGAAGTCTGGCAACTCTCCTTCTGGTACCTCCGATACAAATGTACCATCCCGCCTACTAAGAAATCGCGTAATAATATCAATACCACCAGCACGATCTTGCCCATATTCTGTATTTAGTAAAACTATGGCAACTCCCCTTCTGGTACCTCTCATACAAATATACCATCCCGCCTCCTAAGAAATCGTGTAATAATATCAATATGATCAACGCGATCTTGCCCAAATTCTCTGCTTCGTAAACCTATAGCTGTACAAAGTTTCAGACAAAAACTTGGAAGTCTGGCAAGTCCCCTTATATAATTACATGTATGTGTAATTATATAAACTCGCTCAACGAACCTTGCCGAAATTCTATATTTAGTAAAGCTTTAACTACATAAATTTTTCTAGTAAAAACTCTGCTTTACATTCCGCAGTTTTTGTAAACACGTGTTATACAATATGTATACCCTCACCCTACGAGTAGGAGGCTATATATCATTTGATATGACTTAAAAGTGTAACACATAGAAAAATCCACATTAGACCCCAGGTGTATTTGAACCAAATTCGATTCCTGACTTTCTGAATCGTTTGAGCCATGTCCGGCTGTCTGTACCGCTGGTACGCACGATACCTTTCGAAAGAGTTAAACAATCACTCTGAAATTTGGCATGGCTTAATATTTTCCCAAAACTGCTTATGGGATTGCATATGGGCTATATGGCCACACCCCTTCGGGTGCGTCCCGTACAAATCTGTTATTTCGCCCAAATCTTGCGATCTTGCCCACATTCTGTATTTAGTAAAATATTTTATATTTTCCCAAAACTGCTTATGGGATTGCATATGGGCTATATGGCCACACCCCTTCGGGTACCTCCCATAAAAATCTGTTACTTCGCCCAAATCTTGCGATCTTGCCCACATTCTGTATTTAGTGAAACTTTAGGTAGACAAAGTTTCGGAAAAGAACATGGAAGTCTGGCAACTCTCCTTCTGGTACCTCTCATACAAATGTACCATCCCACCCCTTAGAAATCGTGTAATAATATCAATACCACCAGCGCGATCTTGCCCATATTCTGTATTTAGTAAATGTACCATCTCGATACAAATGTACCATCCCGCCTCCTAAGAAATCGCGTAATAATATCAATACCACCAGCAGGATCTTGCCCATATTCTGTATTTAGTAAAACTATAGGTAGACAAAGTTTCGGACAAAACCTTGGAAGTCTGGCAACTCTCCTTCTGGTACTTCTTATACAAATGTACCATCCCACCCCTTAGAAATCGTGTAATAATATCAATTCCACCAGCGCGATCTTGCCCATATTCTGTATTTAGTAAATGTACCATCCCGATACAAATGTACCATCCCGCCTCCTAAGAAATCGCGTAATAATATCAATACCACCAGCACGATCTTACCCATACTCTGTATTTAGTAAAACTATATCTAGACAAAGTTTTGTACAAAAACTTGGAAGTCTGGCATCTCCCCTTCTGGCATCTCCCATTCTGGTACCTCCCATACAAATATACCATCCCGCCTCCTAAGAAATCGTCTAATAATACCAATTTTCCCATCGCGATCTTGCCCATATTCTGTACTCAGTAAAACTATAGCTAGACAAAGTCTCAGACAAAAACATGGAAGTCTGGCAACTCTCCTTCTGGTACCTCCGATATAAATGTATTTATCCCGCCTACCTTAGAAATCGTGTAATAATATCAATACCACCAGCACGATCTTGCCCATATTCTGTATTTGGTAAAACTATATCTAGACAAAGTTTTGGACAAAAACTTGGAAGTCTGACAACTCTCCTTCTGGTACCTCTCATACAAATGTACCATCCCGCCTCCTAAGAAATCGCGTAATAATATCAATACCACCAGCACGATCTTGCCCATATTCTGTATTTGGTAAAACTATATCTAGACAAAGTTTTGGACAAAAACTTGGAAGTCTGACAACTCTCCTTCTGGTACCTCTCATACAAATGTACCATCCCACCCCTTAGAAATCGCGTAATAATATCAATTCCACCAGCGCGATCTTACCCATATTCTGTATTTAGTAAAACTATATCTAGAAAAAGTTTTGGACAAAAACCTGGAAGTCTGGCAACTCCCCTTCTGGTACCTCCCATACAAATATACCATCCCGCCTCCTAAGAAATCGTGTAGTAATCAGGGTTGCAAACCGTTCCAAAAAACGGGTTGGTTCGGTTCAATGGTTCGAACCACATGGATGAAACTTGAACCGGTTCGAGAACCGGTTCATAGGTAGCTCTGAACCACCGGTTCGGTTCGGTTCAAGTGGTTCATTTTTTTACTTACTGTGTCTGCATGAAGGGAATAAGAGATTTTTTTTGTAAAAATAAGAAATTTTTTTGAGATCGCATTGAAATATATTATATATAATTACACTACTCAACAAAATGAAAAAAATTTCATGTACTCCGGATGCGATAATTTTTTCTGTGTAGATAACCTTGACATGAGCTCGAAAAACGCAATAAAAAAATTTTTTTTCGTTTGGTTTTTGTTTTATTTTTTTTTTTTTTAAATTTTAAAAAATTTTTTTTGGTTAATTTGTTTCGTCCGGCATAACTCGGGAACCACTAGCCCGATTTAATTGAATTAAATTTTAAAAAATTTAAAATTACAATTCCCTTAATCTGTTCATATATTGTTTTCCTATACAAGCAACAGTTTCCAAGTTAAAAATGTATATATAAAGGAAAAAACTTATTTTTTGCCTAAAGATTTAAATTTTTTTTTTTTTAAAAAATCCATAAAAAATCCAAAATGAAAAAAAAATTAAAATCTTATTACTTTTACGTAAAGTCACATAACCTATGAGCAAAATGAGACAAAGATCATGAAAATCGATGCACGCGTTTCGCTTTTATTCGCAATTGAGTAAAGGTAATTTTAATTCAATTAAATCGGGCTAGTGGTTCCCGAGTTATGCCGGACGAAACAAATTAACCAAAAAATTTTTTTTAAAATTTAAAAAAAAAAAAATAAAACAAAAACCAAACGAAAAAAAAAATTTTTATTGTGTTTTTCGAGCTCATGTCAAGGTTATCTACACAGAAAAAATTATCGCATCCCGAGTACATTTTGACTGTTGACTAGTGTTATCAATTACATAGATAATATTAAAAAAAAACAGTTAAAACAAAAAAAAATTATATTTCATAAGAAAATTGATTATAACTAGAAATTTGTGCTGGAATAAAGAAAATAAAAAGACACGGATCTACAAAAACAAAAGAGCACAAGTGCATATGCCCTAGGCGACCGTGTGGTCTTAATAATGTAAACTATTCGGAATTCAAATTTAATAAAAGTATGTCTTCCAATAAGTCTTCATCTAAATTTGCTCTTAAGTCCGATAAAATAAATTTTAAAGTTGAAAATGCTCTCTCGACGGACACTTGCGTTGCTGGAGCAGCTAGTACTATTTCAGCTATGCTTTTTAATTTATTTTCCGAATGGTTATGCCAATATTGCAAAACATCTGTATGCAATAAGTAAAAAAGTTTAAAATAAGGCAAGATGTTGCTGTTTAGGTGCAGTCCTAAAACAGTGTATAATTTTTATAATTTAATATAATTTTTTTTCACAAAAGGTTTTATAGCGAATTTTTATTATACAATGAACCGAACCGAACCATTTTTTTTGCAGTTTTCGGTGCGGTTCTAACTAAATGAAAAAAAATCGGTTCGGTTCATGGTTCGGTTCAAAATCGAAAAAATCGCGGTGGTTCGGTTCAGAAACGGTTCGGTTCAGAACCGGTTTGCAACTCTGGTAGTAATACCAATTTTCCCATCGCGATCTTGCCCATATTCTGTATTTAGTAAAACTATATCTAGACAAAGTTTTCGACAAAAACTTGGAAGTCTGGCATCTCCCCTTCTGATACCTCCCATACAAATATACCATCCCGCCACCAAAGAAATCGTGTAATAATATCAATTGCCCCATCGCGATCTTGTCCATATTCTGTATTTAGTAAAACTATAGGTAGATAAAGTTTTGGACAAAAACTTGGAAGTCTGGCAACTCCCCTTCTGGTACCTCCCATACAAATGTTCCATCCCACCTCTTAGAAATCGCATAATAATATCAATACCACCAGCACGATCTTACCCATATTCTGTATTTAGTAAAACTATATCTAGACAAAGTTTCAGACAAAATCATGGAAGTCTGGCTACTCCCCTTCTGGTACCTCCCATACAAATATACCATCATGCCTCCTAAGAAATCGCGTAATAATACCAATTTTCCCATCGCGATCTTGCCCATATTCTGTATTTGGTAAAACTATATCTAGACAAAGTTTTGGACAAAAACTTGGAAGTCTGGCAACTCTCCTTCTGGTACCTCTCATACAAATGTACCATCCCACCCCTTAGAAATCGCGTAATAATATCAATTCCACCAGCGCGATCTTACCCATATTCTGTATTTAGTAAAACTATATCTAGAAAAAGTTTTGGACAAAAACCTGGAAGTCTGGCAACTCCCCTTCTGGTACCTCCCATACAAATATACCATCCCGCCTCCTAAGAAATCGTGTAGTAATCAGGGTTGCAAACCGTTCCAAAAAACGGGTTGGTTCGGTTCAATGGTTCGAACCACATGGATGAAACTTGAACCGGTTCGAGAACCGGTTCATAGGTAGCTCTGAACCACCGGTTCGGTTCGGTTCAAGTGGTTCATTTTTTTACTTACTGTGTCTGCATGAAGGGAATAAGAGATTTTTTTTGTAAAAATAAGAAATCTTGTCCATATTCTGTATTTAGTAAAACTATAGGTAGATAAAGTTTTGGACAAAAACTTGGAAGTCTGGCAACTCCCCTTCTGGTACCTCCCATACAAATGTTCCATCCCACCTCTTAGAAATCGCATAATAATATCAATACCACCAGCACGATCTTACCCATATTCTGTATTTAGTAAAACTATATCTAGACAAAGTTTCAGACAAAATCATGGAAGTCTGGCTACTCCCCTTCTGGTACCTCCCATACAAATATACCATCATGCCTCCTAAGAAATCGCGTAATAATACCAATTTTCCCATCGCGATCTTGCCCATATTCTGTATTTAGTAAAACTATAGGTAGATAAAGTTTTGGACAAAAACTTGGAAGTCTGGCAACTCCCCTTTTCCCATCGCGATCTTGCCCATATTCAGTATTTAGTAAAACTATAGCTAGATAAAGTTTTGGACAAAAACTTAGAAGTCTGGCAACTCCCCTTCTGGTACCTCCCATACAAATGTACCATCCCACCCCCTAGAAATCGCATAATAATATCAATACCACCAGCACGATCTGGCCCATATTCAGTATTTAGTAAATGTACCATCTCGATACAAATGTACCATCCCGCCTCCTAAGAAATCGCGTAATAATATCAATACCACCAGCACGATCTTGCCCATATTCTGTATTTAGGAAAACTATATCTAGACAAAGTTTTGGACAAAAACTTGGAAGTCTGACAACTCCCCTTCTGGTACCTCCCATACAAATATACCATCCCGCCTCCTAGGAAATCGCGTAATAATACCAATTTTCCCATCACGATCTTGCCCATATTCTGTATTTAGTAAAACTATAGCTAGATAAAGTTTTGGACAAAAACTTGGAAGTCTGGCAACTCCCCTTCTGGTACCTCCCATACAAATGTACCATCCCACCCCCTAGAAATCGCATAATAATATCAATACCACCAGCACGATCTGGCCCATTATCTTGTATTTATTAAAACTATAGCTCGACAAAGTTTCAGACAATAACATGGAAGTCTGTCAACTCTCCTTCTGGTACCTACGATACAAATGTACCATCCCGCCTCCTAAGAAATCGCATAATAATATCAATACCAAAAGCGCGATCTTGCCCATATTCTATATTTAGTAAAACTATGGCAACTCCCCTTCTGGTACCTCTCATACAAATATACCATCCCGCCTCCTAAGAAATCGTGTAATAATATCAATATGATCAACGCGATCTTGCCCAAATTCTCTGCTTCGTAAACCTATAGCTGTACAAAGTTTCAGACAAAAACTTGGAAGTCTGGCAAGTCCCCTTATATAATTACATGTATGTGTAATTATATAAACTCGCTCAACGAATATTGCCGAAATTCTATATTTAGTAAAGCTTTAACTACATAAATTTTTCTAGTAAAAACTCTGCTTTACATTCCGCAGTTTTTGTAAACACGTGTTATATAATATTTATACCCTCACCCTACGAGTAGGAGGCTATATATCATTTGATATGACTTAAAAGTGTAACACATAGAAAAATCCACATTAGACTCCAGGTGTATTTGAACCAAATTCGATTCCTGACTTTCTGAATCGTTTGAGCCATGTCCGGCTGTCTGTCCCGCTGGTACGCACGATACCTTTCGAAAGAGTTAAACAATCACTCTGAAATTTGGCATGGCTTAATATTTTCCCAAAACTGCTTATGGGATTGCATATGGGCTATATGGCCACACCCCTTCGGGTGCCTCCCATACAAATATACCATCCCGCCTCCTAGGAAATCGCGAAATAATACCAATTTTCCCATCGCGCCCATATTCTGTATTTAGTAAAACTATAGCTATATAAAGTTTTGGACAAAAACTTGGAAGTCTGGCAACTCCCCTTCTGGTACCTCCCATACAAATGTACCATCCCACCCCTTAGAAATCGTGTAATAATATCAATTCCACCAGCGCGATCTTGCCCATATTCTGTATTTAGTAAATGTACCATCCCGATACAAATTTACCATCCCGCCTCCTAAGAAATCGCGTAATAATATCTATACCTGCACGATATTGCCCACATTCTGTATTTAGTAAAACTATAGGTAGACAAAGTCTTTGACAAAAACTTGGAAGTCTGGCAATTCTCCTTCTGGTACCTCCCATACAAATGTACCATCCCACCCCCTAGAAATCGCATAATAATATCAATACCACCAGCACGATCTGGCCCATATTCTGTATTTAGTAAAACTATAGCTCGACAAAGTTTCAGACGATAACATGGAAGTCTGTCAACTCTCCTTCTGGTTCCTCCGATACAAATGTACCATCCCGCCTACTAAGAAATCGCGTAATAACATCAATACCACCAGCACGATCTTGCCCACATTCTGTATTTAGTAAAACTATAGGTAGACAAAGTTTCGGACAAAAACTTGGAAGTCTGGCAACTCTCCTTCTGGTATGTCTTATACAAATGTACCATCCCACCCCTTAGAAATCGTGTAATAATATCAATTCCACCAGCGCGATCTTGCCCATATTCTGTATTTAGTAAATGTACCATCTCGCTACAAATGTACCATCCCACCACTTAGAAATCGTGTAATAATATCAATTCCACCAGCGCGATCTTGCCCACATTCTGTATTTAGTAAAATATTTTATATTTTCCCAAAACTGCTTATGGGATTGCATATGAACTATATGGCCACACCCCTTCGGGTACCTCCCATAAAAATCTGTTACTTCGCCCAAATCTTGCGATCTTGCCCATATTCTGTATTTAGTATAACTATAGCTAGACAAAGTTTTGGACAAAAACTTGGAAGTCTGACAACTCCCCTTCTGGTACCTCCCATACAAATATACCATCCCGCCTCCTAGGAAATCGCGTAATAATACGAATTTTCCCATCGCGATCTTGCCCATATTCTGTATTTAGTAAAACTATAGCTAGATAAAGTTTTGGACAAAAACTTGGAAGTCTGGCAACTCTCCTTCTGGTACCTCTCATACAAATGTACCATCCCACCCCTTAGAAATCGTGTAATAATATCAATACCACCAGCGCGATCTTGCCCATATTCTGTATTTAGTAAATGTACCATCTCGATACAAATGTACCATCCCGCCTCCTAAGAAATCACGTAATAATATCAATACCACCAGCAGGATCTTGCCCATATTCTGTATTTAGTAAAACTATATTTAGACAAAGTTTTGGACAAAAACTTGGAAGTCTGGCAACTCTCATTCTGTTACCTATTATACAAATGTACCATCCCACCCCTTAGAAATCGTGTAATAATATCAATTCCACCAGCGCGATCTTGCCCATATTCTGTCTGGCAACTCCCATTCTGGTACCTCCCATGTTTCAGACAAAATCATGGAAGTCTGGCAACTTTCCTTCTGGTACCTCCGATACAAATGTACCATCCTGCCTCCTAAGAAATCGGACAAAAACTTGGAAGTCTGGCAACTCCCCTTCTGATACCTCCCATACAAATGTTCCATCCCACCCCTTAGAAATCGCATAATAATATCAATACCACCAGCACGATCTTGCCCATATTCTGTAGTTAGTAAAACTATATCTAGACAAAGTCTTTGACAAAAACTTGGAAGTCTGGCAACTCTCCTTCTGGTACCTCCGATCCAAATGTACCATCCCGCCTCATAAGAAATCGCGTAATAATATCAATACTACCAGCACGATCTTACCCATATTCTGTAATTAGTAAAACTATATCTAGACAAAGATTTGTACAAAAACTTGGAAGTCTGGCATCTCCCCTTCTGGTACCTCCCATACAAATATACCATCCCGCCTCCTAAGAAATCGTGTAATAATACCAATTTTCCCATCGCGATCTTGCACATATTCTGTATTTAGTACAACTATAGCTAGGCAAAGTCTCAGACAAAAACCTCCGATCCAAATGTACCATCCCGACTCCTAAGAAATCGCGTAATAATATCAATTCCACCAGCGCGATCTTGCCCATATTCTGTATTTAGTAAATGTACCATCCCGATACAAATGTACCATCCCGCCTCCTAAGAAATCGCGTAATAATATCAATACCACCAGCACGATCTTGCCCACATTCTGTATTTAGTAAAACTATAGGTAGACAAAGTTTCGGACAAAAACTTGGAAGTCTGGCAACTCTCATTCTGTTACCTATTATACAAATGTACCATCCCACCCCTTAGAAATCGTGTAATAATATCAATTCCACCAGCGCGATCTTGCCCATATTCTGTATTTAGTAAATGTACCATCCCGATACAAATGTACCATCCCGCCTCCTAAGAAATCGCGTAATAATATCAATACCACCTGCACGATCTTGCCCACATTCTGTATTTAGTAAAACTATAGGTAGACAAAGTCTTTGACAAAAACTTGGAAGTCTGGCAACTCTCCTTCTGGTACCTCCGATCCAAATGTACCATCCCGCCTCATAAGAAATCGCGTAATAATATCAATACCACCAGCACGATCTTACCCATACTCTGTATTTAGTAAAAATATATCTAGACAAAGTTTTGTACAAAAACTTGGAAGTCTGGCATCTCCCCTTCTGGTACCTCCCATACAAATATACCATCCCGCCTCCTAAGAAATCGTCTAATAATACCAATTTTCCCATCGCGATCTTGCCCATATTCTGTATTCAGTAAAACTATAGCTAGGCAAAGTCTCAGACAAAAACATGGAAGTCTGGCAACTCTCCTTCTGGTACCTCCGATATAAATGTATTTATCCCGCCGACCTTAGAAATCGTGTAATAATATCAATACCACCAGCACGATCTTGCCCATATTCTGTATTTGGTATAACTATATCTAGACAAAGTTTTGGACAAAAACTTGGAAGTCTGGCAACTCTCCTTCTGGTACCTCTCATACAAATGTACCATCCCACCCCTTAGAAATCGCGTAATAATATCAATTCCACCAGCGCGATCTTGTCCATATTCTGTATTTAGTAAAACTATATCTAGACAAAGTCTCAGACAAAAACTTGGAAGTCTGGCAACTCTCCTTCTGGTACCTACGATACAAATGTATCATCCCGCCTACCTTAGAAATCGTGTAATAATATCAATACCACCAGCACGATCTTGCCCATATTCTGTATTTGGTAAAACTATATCTAGACAAAGTTTTGGACAAAAACTTGGAAGTCTGACAACTCTCCTTCTGGTACCTCTCATACAAATGTAAAACTATATCTAGACAAAGTTTTGGACAAAAACTTGGAAGTCTGGCAATTCCCCTTCTGGTACCTCCCATACAAATGTTCCATCCCACCTGTTAGAAATCGCATAATAATAGCAATACCACCAGCACGATCTTACCCATATTCTGTATTTAGTAAAACTATATCTAGACAAAGTTTTGGACAAAAACTTGGAAGTCTGGCATCTCCCCTTCTGGTACCTCCCATACAAATATACCATCCCGCCTCCTAAGAAATCGCGTAATAATTCCAATTTTCCCATCGCGATCTTGCCCATATTCTGCATTTAGTAAAACTATTGCTAGATAAAGTTTTGGACAAAGACTTGGAAGTCTGGCATCTCCCCTTCTGGTACCTCCCATACAAATATACCATCCCGCCTCCTAAGAAATCGCGTAATAATTCCAATTTTCCCATCGCGATCTTGCCCATATTCTGTAGTTAGTAAAACTATATCTAGACAAAGTCTTTGACAAAAACTTGGAAGTCTGGCAACTCCCCTTCTTGTACCTCCCATACAAATATACCGTCACGCTCCCTAAGAAATCGCGTAATAATATCAATACCACTAGCACGATCTGACCCATATTCTGTATTTAGTTAAAATATATATCTAGACAAAGTTTTGGACAAAAACTTGGAAGTCTGGCATCTCCCCTTCTGGTACCTCCCATACAAATATACCATCCCGCCTCCTAAGAAATCGCGTAATAATTCCAATTTTCCCATCGCGATCTTGCCCATATTCTGTAGTTAGTAAAACTATATCTAGACAAAGTCTTTGACAAAAACATGGAAGTCTGGCATCTCCCCTTCTGGTACCTCCCATACAAATATACCATCCCGCCTCCTAAGAAATCGCGTAATAATTCCAATTTTCCCATCGCGATCTTGCCCATATTCTGTATTTAGTAAAACTATATCTAGACAAAGTTTTGGACAAAAACTTGGAAGTCTGGCAACTCCCCTTCTTGTACCTCCCATACAAATATACCGTCACGCTCCCTAAGAAATCGCGTAATAATATCAATACCACTAGCACGATCTGACCCATATTCTGTATTTAGTAAAACTATAGGTAGACAAAGTTTCAGACAAAAACATGGAAGTCTGGCAACTCTCCTTCTGGTACCTCCGATACAAATGTACCATCCCGCCTCCTAAGAAATCGCGTAATAATATCAATACCACCAGCACTATCTTGCCCATATTCTGTATTTAGTAAAACTATAGCTAGACAAAGTTTTGGACAACAACATGGAAGTCTGGCAACTCTCCTTCTGGTACCTCCGATACAAATGTACCATCCCGCCTCCTAAGAAATCGCGTAGTAATATCAATACCACCAGCACGATCTTGCCCACATTCTGTATTTAGTAAAACTATAGGTAGACAAAGTTTCGGACAAAAATTTGGAAGTCTGGCAACTCTCCTTCTGGTACCTCTCATACAAATGTACCATCCCACCCCTTAGAAATCGTGTAATAATATCAATTCCACCAGCGCGATCTTGCCCATATTCTGTATTTAGTAAATGTACCATCCCGATACAAATGTACCATGCCGCCTACTAAGAAATAGCGTAATAATATCAATACCACCAGCACGATCTTGCCCATATTCTGTACTTAGTAAAACTATATCTAGACAAAGTCTTTGACAAAAACTTGGAAGTCTGGCAACTCCCCTTATGGTACCTCCCATACAAATATACCATCACGCCTCCTAAGAAATCTCGTAATAATATCAATACCACCAGCACGATCTTGCCCACATTCTGTATTTAGTAAAACTATAGGTAGACAAAGTTTCGGACAAAAACTTGGAAGTCTGGCAACTCTCCTTCTGGTACCTCCCATACAAATATACCATCCCGCCACCAAAGAAATCGTGTAATAATACCAATTGCCCCATCGCGATATTGTCCATATTCTGTATTTAGTAAAACTATAGGTAGATAAAGTTTTGGACAAAGACTTGGAAGTCTGGCAACTCTCCTTCTGGTACCTCCCATACAAATATACCATCCCGCCACCAAAGAAATCGTGTAATAATACCAATTGCCCCATCGCGATATTGTCCATATTCTGTATTTAGTAAAACTATAGGTAGATAAAGTTTTGGACACAGACTTGGAAGTCTGGCATCTCCCCTTCTGGTACCTCCCATACAAATATACCATCCCGCCTCCTAAGAAATCGCGTAATAATTCGAATTTTCCCATCGCGATCTTGCCCATATTCTGTATTTAGTAAAACTATTGCTAGATAAAGTTTTGCACAAAAAATATGGAAGTCTGGCAACTCCCCTTCTGGTACCTCCCATACAAATGTTCCATCCCACCCCTTAGAAATCGCATAATAATATCAATACCACCAGCACGATCTTGCCCATATTCTGTAGTTAGTAAAACTATAGCTAGACAAAGTTTTGGACAAAAACTTGGAAGTCTCGCCACTCCCCTTCGGGTACCTCCTATACAAATCTGTTATTTCGCCCAAATCTTGCGATTTTGTCCACATTCTGTATTTAGTAAAACTATAGGTAGACAAAGTTTCGGACAAAAACTTGGAAGTCTGGCAACTCTCATTCTGGTACCTCTCATACAAAAGAACCATCCCGCCCCTTAGAAATCGTGTAATAATATCAATTCCACCAGCGCGATTTTGCCCATATTCTGTATTTAGTAAATGTACCATCCCGATACAAATGTACAATCCCGCCTCCTAAGAAATCGCGTAATAATATCAATACCACCAGCACGATCTTGCCCATATTCTGCATTTAGTAAAACTATTGCTAGATAAAGTTTTGGACAAAGACTTGGAAGTCTGGCATCTCCCCTTCTGGTACCTCCCATACAAATATACCATCCCGCCTCCTAAGAAATCGCGTAATAATTCGAATTTTCCCATCGCGATCTTGCCCATATTCTGTATTTAGTAAAACTATAGGTAGACAAAGTTTCGGACAAAAACTTGGAAGTCTGGCAACTCTCCTTCTGGTACCTCCCATACAAATGTACCATCCCACACCTTAGAAATCGCATAATAATATCAATAACACCAGCACGATCTTGCCCATATTCTGTTCTTAGTAAAACAATATCTAGACAAAGTCTTTGACAAAAACTTGGAAGTCTTGCAACTCCCCTTATGGTACCTCCCATACAAATATACCATCACGCCTCATAAGAAATCTCGTAATAATATCAATACCACCAGCACGATCTTGCCCATATTCTGTATTTAGTAAAACTATAGGTAGACAAAGTTTTGGACAAAAACTTGGAAGTCTGGCAACTCTCCTTCTGGTACCTCCCATACAAATGTACCATCCCACACCTTAGAAATCGGATAATAATATCAATACCACCAGCACGATCTTGCCCATAGTCTGTAGTTAGTAAAACTATGTCTAGACAAAGTCTTCGACAAAAACTTGGAAGTCTGGCAACTCCCCTTATGGTACCTCCCATACAAATATACCAGCACGCCTCCTAAGAAATCGCGTAATAATATCAATACCAAAAGCACGATCTTACCCATATTCTGTATTTAGTAAAACTATATCAAGACAAAGTTTTGGATAAAAACTTGGAAGTCTGGCATCTCCCCTTCTGGTACCTCCCATACAAATACACCATCCCGCCTCCTAAGAAATCGTCTAATAATACCAATTTTCCCATCGCGATCTTGCCCATATTCTGTATTTAGTAAAACTATAGCTAGACAAAGTCTCAGACAAAAACATGGAAGTCTGGCAACTCTCCTTCAGGTACCTCCGATACAAATGTATTTATCCCGCCTCCTAAGAAATCGCGTAGTAATATCAATACCACCAGCACGATCTTGCCCACATTCTGTATTTAGTATAACTATAGCTAGACAAAGTTTCAGACAACAACATGGAAGTCTGGCAACTCTCCTTCTGGTACCTCCGATACAAATGTACCATCCCGCCTCCTAAGAAATCGCGTAGTAATATCAATACCACCAGCACGATCTTGCCCACATTCTGTATTTAGTATAACTATAGCTAGACAAAGTTTCAGACAACAACATGGAAGTCTGGCAACTCTCCTTCTGGTACCTCCGATACAAATGTACCATCCCGCCTCCTAAGAAATCGCGTAGTAATATCAATACCACCAGCACGATCTTGCCCACATTCTGTATTTAGTATAACTATAGCTAGACAAAGTTTCAGACAACAACATGGAAGTCTGGCAACTCTCCTTCTGGTACCTCCGATACAAATGTACCATCCCGCCTCCTAAGAAATCGCGTAGTAATATCAATACCACCAGCACGATCTTGCCCACATTCTGTATTTAGTATAACTATAGCTAGACAAAATTTCAGACAACAACATGGAAGTCTGGCAACTCTCCTTCTGGTACCTCCGATACAAATGTACCATCCCGCCTCCTAAGAAATCGCGTAGTAATATCAATACCACCAGCACGATCTTGCCCACATTCTGTATTTAGTAAAACTATAGCTAGACAAAGTTTCAGACAACAACATGGAAGTCTGGCAACTCTCCTTCTGGTACCTCCGATACAAATGTACCATCCCGCCTTCTAAGAAATCGCGTAATAATTCGAATTTTCCCATCGCGATCTTGCCCATATTCTGTAGTTAGTAAAACTATAGCTAGACAAAGTTTCGGACAAAAACTTGGAAGTCTGGCAACTCTCCTTCTGGTACCTCCCATACAAATGTACCATCCCACACCTTAGAAATCGCATAATAATATCAATAACACCAGCACGATCTTGCCCATATTCTGTTCTTAGTAAAACAATATCTAGACAAAGTCTTTGACAAAAACTTGGAAGTCTTGCAACTCCCCTTATGGTACCTCCCATACAAATATACCATCACGCCTCATAAGAAATCTCGTAATAATATCAATACCACCAGCACGATCTTGCCCATATTCTGTATTTAGTAAAACTATAGGTAGACAAAGTTTCGGACAAAAACTTGGAAGTCTGGCAACTCTCCTTCTGGTACCTCCCATACAAATGTACCATCCCACACCTTAGAAATCGCATAATAATATCAATACCACCAGCACGATCTTGCACATATTCTGTACTTAGTAAAACTATATCTAGACAAAGTCTTTGACAAAAACTTGGAAGTCTGGTAACTCCCCTTATGGTACCTCCCATACAAATATACCATCACGCCTCATAAGAAATCTCGTAATAATATCAATACCGCCAGCACGATCTTGCCCACATTCTGTATTTAGTAAAACTATAGGTAGACAAAGTTTCAGACAACAACATGGAAGTCTGGCAACTCTCCTTCTGGTACCTCCGATACAAATGTACCATCCCGCCTCCTAAGAAATCGCGTAGTAATATCAATACCACCAGCACGATCTTGCCCACATTCTGTATTTAGTAAAACTATAGGTAGACAAAGTTTCGGACAAAAACTTGGAAGTCTGGCAACTCTCCTTCTGGTACCTCCGATACAAATGTACCATCCCGCCTCCTAAGAAATCGCGTAGTAATATCAATACCACCAGCACGATCTTGCCCACATTCTGTATTTAGTATAACTATAGCTAGACAAAGTTTCAGACAACAACATGGAAGTCTGGCAACTCTCCTTCTGGTACCTCCGATACAAATGTACCATCCCGCCTCCTAAGAAATCGCGTAGTAATATCAATACCACCAGCACGATCTTGCCCACATTCTGTATTTAGTATAAATATAGCTAGACAAAGTTTCAGACAACAACATGGAAGTCTGGCAACTCTCCTTCTGGTACCTCCGATACAAATGTACCATCCCGCCTCCTAAGAAATCGCGTAGTAATATCAATACCACCAGCACGATCTTGCCCACATTCTGTATTTAGTATAACTATAGCTAGACAAAGTTTCAGACAACAACATGGAAGTCTGGCAACTCTCCTTCTGGTACCTCCGATACAAATGTACCATCCCGCCTTCTAAGAAATCGCGTAGTAATATCAATACCACCAGCACGATCTTGCCCACGTTCTGTATTTAGTATAACTATAGCTAGACAAAGTTTCAGACAACAACATGGAAGTCTGGCAACTCTCCTTCTGGTACCTCCGATACAAATGTACCATCCCGCCTCCTAAGAAATCGCGTAATAATATCAATACCACCAGCACGATCTTGCCCACATTCTGTATTTAGTATAACTATAGCTAGACAAAGTTTCAGACAACAACATGGAAGTCTGGCAACTCTCCTTCTGGTACCTCCGAGACAAATGTACCATCCCGCCTCCTAAGAAATCGCGTAGTAATATCAATACCACCAGCACGATCTTGCCCACATTCTGTATTTAGTATAACTATAGCTAGACAAAGTTTCAGACAACAACATGGAAGTCTGGCAACTCTCCTTCTGGTACCTCCGATACAAATGTACCATCCCGCCTCCTAAGAAATCGCGTAGTAATATCAATACCACCAGCACGATCTTGCCCACATTCTGTATTTAGTATAACTATAGCTAGACAAAGTTTCAGACAACAACATGGAAGTCTGGCAACTCTCCTTCTGGTACCTCCGATACAAATGTACCATCCCGCCTCCTAAGAAATCGCGTAGTAATATCAATACCACCAGCACGATCTTGCCCACATTCTGTATTTAGTATAACTATAGCTAGACAAAGTTTCAGACAACAACATGGAAGTCTGGCAACTCTCCTTCTGGTACCTCCGATACAAATGTACCATCCCGCCTCCTAAGAAATCGCGTAGTAATATCAATACCACCAGCACGATCTTGCCCACATTCTGTATTTAGTAAAACTATAGGTAGACAAAGTTTCGGACAAAAACTTGGAAGTCTGGCAACTCTCCTTCTGGTACCTCCCATACAAATGTACCATCCCACACCTTAGAAATCGCATAATAATATCAATACCACCAGCACGATCTTGCACATATTCTGTACTTAGTAAAACTATATCTAGACAAAGTCTTTGACAAAAACTTGGAAGTCTGGCAACTCCCCTTATGGTACCTCCCATACAAATATACCATCACGCCTCATAAGAAATCTCGTAATAATATCAATACCACCAGCACGATCTTGCCCACATTCTGTATTTAGTAAAACTATAGGTAGACAAAGTTTCAGACAACAACATGGAAGTCTGGCAACTCTCCTTCTGGTACCTCCGATACAAATGTACCATCCCGCCTCCTAAGAAATCGCGTAGTAATATCAATACCACCAGCACGATCTTGCCCACATTCTGTATTTAGTATAACTATAGCTAGACAAAGTTTCAGACAACAACATGGAAGTCTGGCAACTCTCCTTCTGGTACCTCCGATACAAATGTACCATCCCGCCTCCTAAGAAATCGCGTAGTAATATCAATACCACCAGCACGATCTTGCCCACATTCTGTATTTAGTAAAACTATAGGTAGACAAAGTTTCGGACAAAAACTTGGAAGTCTGGCAACTCTCCTTCTGGTACCTCCGATACAAATGTACCATCCCGCCTCCTAAGAAATCGCGTAGTAATATCAATACCACCAGCACGATCTTGCCCACATTCTGTATTTAGTATAACTATAGCTAGACAAAGTTTCAGACAACAACATGGAAGTCTGGCAACTCTCCTTCTGGTACCTCCGATACAAATGTACCATCCAGCCTCCTAAGAAATCGCGTAGTAATATCAATACCACCAGCACGATCTTGCCCACATTCTGTATTTAGTATAAATATAGCTAGACAAAGTTTCAGACAACAACATGGAAGTCTGGCAACTCTCCTTCTGGTACCTCCGATACAAATGTACCATCCCGCCTCCTAAGAAATCGCGTAGTAATATCAATACCACCAGCACGATCTTGCCCACATTCTGTATTTAGTATAACTATAGCTAGACAAAGTTTCAGACAACAACATGGAAGTCTGGCAACTCTCCTTCTGGTACCTCCGATACAAATGTACCATCCCGCCTTCTAAGAAATCGCGTAGTAATATCAATACCACCAGCACGATCTTGCCCACATTCTGTATTTAGTATAACTATAGCTAGACAAAGTTTCAGACAACAACATGGAAGTCTGGCAACTCTCCTTCTGGTACCTCCGATACAAATGTACCATCCCGCCTCCTAAGAAATCGCGTAGTAATATCAATACCACCAGCACGATCTTGCCCACATTCTGTATTTAGTATAACTATAGCTAGACAAAGTTTCAGACAACAACTTGGAAGTCTGGCAACTCTCCTTCTGGTACCTCCGATACAAATGTACCATCCCGCCTCCTAAGAAATCGCGTAGTAATATCAATACCACCAGCACGATCTTGCCCACATTCTGTATTTAGTATAACTATAGATAGACAAAGTTTCAGACAACAACATGGAAGTCTGGCAACTCTCCTTCTGGTACCTCCGATACAAATGTACCATCCAGCCTCCTAAGAAATCGCGTAGTAATATCAATACCACCAGCACGATCTTGCCCACATTCTGTATTTAGTATAAATATAGCTAGACAAAGTTTCAGACAACAACATGGAAGTCTGGCAACTCTCCTTCTGGTACCTCCGATACAAATGTACCATCCCGCCTTCTAAGAAATCGCGTAGTAATATCAATACCACCAGCACGATCTTGCCCACATTCTGTATTTAGTATAACTATAGCTAGACAAAGTTTCAGACAACAACATGGAAGTCTGGCAACTCTCCTTCTGGTACCTCCGATACAAATGTACCATCCCGCCTCCTAAGAAATCGCGTAGTAATATCAATACCACCAGCACGATCTTGCCCACGTTCTGTATTTAGTATAACTATAGCTAGACAAAGTTTCAGACAACAACATGGAAGTCTGGCAACTCTCCTTCTGGTACCTCCGATACAAATGTACCATCCCGCCTCCTAAGAAATCGCGTAATAATATCAATACCACCAGCACGATCTTGCCCACATTCTGTATTTAGTATAACTATAGCTAGACAAAGTTTCAGACAACAACATGGAAGTCTGGCAACTCTCCTTCTGGTACCTCCGAGACAAATGTACCATCCCGCCTCCTAAGAAATCGCGTAGTAATATCAATACCACCAGCACGATCTTGCCCACATTCTGTATTTAGTATAACTATAGCTAGACAAAGTTTCAGACAACAACATGGAAGTCTGGCAACTCTCCTTCTGGTACCTCCGATACAAATGTACCATCCCGCCTCCTAAGAAATCGCGTAGTAATATCAATACCACCAGCACGATCTTGCCCACATTCTGTATTTAGTATAACTATAGCTAGACAAAGTTTCAGACAACAACATGGAAGTCTGGCAACTCTCCTTCTGGTACCTCCGATACAAATGTACCATCCCGCCTCCTAAGAAATCGCGTAGTAATATCAATACCACCAGCACGATCTTGCCCACATTCTGTATTTAGTATAACTATAGCTAGACAAAGTTTCAGACAACAACATGGAAGTCTGGCAACTCTCCTTCTGGTACCTCCGATACAAATGTACCATCCCGCCTCCTAAGAAATCGCGTAGTAATATCAATACCACCAGCACGATCTTGCCCACATTCTGTATTTAGTAAAACTATAGGTAGACAAAGTTTCGGACAAAAACTTGGAAGTCTGGCAACTCTCCTTCTGGTACCTCCCATACAAATGTACCATCCCACACCTTAGAAATCGCATAATAATATCAATACCACCAGCACGATCTTGCCCATATTCTGTACTTAGTAAAACTATATCTACACTCAGAAAAAAGGATCCTATTAATTCGCCAAAAGGGTCCCTATTAATATAATAGGGACAAAATTTGGCCCAAATCACATTAAAGCAATAGGAATTTAATAGTGTTGTATTATAAAAACAATAAGTTTGAAACTATTACATATCAATGTGAAAAACTATTCATATTATGTGACCACCATATTATAAATCAGTGAAAACACCGTATAAAATGAATGTGGTGCCCCTATTAATTTTCAATGGGACATTTCACATTATATTTTCTAAAAGATATACTATTATTCTAATAGTTTACATTTTCTAATTGGTTTTTAACAACGTTAATCTCATTGATTTAATAGTGTAATCATATCAAGTTTAAATATCAATTAGAAGAACTATTGAATTAATGTGACCACCGTATAAGAAATCCGTGAAAATACAGTTACAAATTGATGCTGCTACAGCGCTGTGCTATGATTGACATGACCAATACACATTACAGCAGTGAAGACGAAACACTTGTGGAGTTAACACGTGTATTGAAAACTTAAAAAATACCAAGAAAGAAAAATAGTGGAAAAAGTACAAAAAGTAAAAAAGTGCCGAAAGTGAATTTGTTGCAACAGTAAGTCAAAATAAACAGTGATTTTATTGAATTATTTATGTGCCATAATTGAAAGTGAATTTGTTGCAACAGTAAGTCAAAATAAATAAGGCAAAATAAACAGTGATTTTATTGAATTATATATGTGTATCCCGGGTAAAACGCTTGTTTGTGTTAGTCATGTACAGAGCATCTAAATCTGAATACAACAATTAAAAGAACAACACTTATGCCAGTATATTCATTTAATTATATATATTATTAAATCAATAGGATACAAATTAATTTTATCGCTAGTTGTCTTAACCTGTTTCTACATTCGATCCTCATTTTCAAATTTAGATTGAAATCCAGTATATATATACATAGTTGTATAAAAAGAAAATAAAATAAAAAAATTAATCCCAACAATGCACCCGCTGAAATTAGTTCAAGTTCTCCTGAGGCAGACATAGGAATTCTTGACGAATTTACAAAAGAAGATGCTTCTCTGAACATGCTTACAAAAACTAATATTGACGATCTTCAACATTTAATATGTAACACATTTGGATTCTGTGAAACTATTTACAAGCGTGTTGTTGGTAAGAATGATTTCTAGTCTTATTTTGTTTAACCATAACTACTATTTTATACCGAGTATGGTATTAAATTGATTTTTTTTAAATTATAGATCATGATTTCGATATTGAAAGTCTTCTCGTTGCAACAGAATCGGATATCAATGAATTATTTCCAGTTCCACATTTAGGAACCAGAGCTAAGTTCAGATATCATTTGAACATCTGGAGGAAAGATGCAAGTGTTTCTTTAAGTCTTGTTGCTATTCAAGACATTTAACTTTGTTATATGTTATTTTTTTTTTTAGGCAAGCACATTGTCTCTTTCAAACTCTTGCAGGGAATGGATCGAATCCAATTCTGTTATATGTGACCACACTCCCATGTCTGCATCATCTTCCACTGAACGCGAAAATAATACATTCACAGATGCGAAACTTCTTGAGCTTTTAAACGGGTCAGAAAAAGGCGTTGAAATTTTAAATCAATCTAAAAGTGTGCTAGATGAAATTAGCAAAGATACTTTAACGTCTGTTATAGTCAACAACTTCTCAAATAATAATAAAGTAATGTCAATGCATGATATAGTTAGTGCAACTAATGCAATTATATCTATTTTACCTTTAGAAAACAAAGTAAGGCTGTTTTTACTATTTTACCATTATGAGAACTTTTACAAAATTTGAACATTACATCATTTTTTTTTAGCATTACTATTTAAACAAGCGAGGACACGGACTGAATCCAACTGGTAAGCTGCACGATAAAGCAGTCAATGCGCGTGTGAAAGTGAGAAAATTAAAAAAATGCAGAATTAACGAGGGTATGTATCACTGAATATATATTTACTCATTGTTTGTAATAACAATATAATTTAAAGGTCCTTCCGAAACTGTACCCATACCAGAATTGGAAAGTAATATAAGTGAGAGTGATGTGAATACAGAAGATATTATTTGGCTAACACATAATAATGAGCCATGGGCTACCGTAGAAACAAAATGGGCCTCGGTATTACACATCAGACAACTGGACATAAAAACTGCGGATAGTCCCACAATATTAAAAAAATGGCCACTTTTTAAACACAGTCTTGGACATGCCTTGGTAAGTAATTATATTAGTAAGATGTATTTGTTTCCAATACTTCATATCTTTTATTTTACTTATATACAGGTTGAAATAGATTATAATATTGTTTTCAGAGATAACTCATCTCAATTATTTACATTGTGGCCAACATTTCCCATTAAAATCGTGCCTTACTTCTTGAAGCATATTAAAGACAAAACTTCAATTAACTTAATAAGAGAATTGGAAAACAATATTGATGAAAGTAAGTTTGTGTATATTTTACAATAAAAAAAATATAAATAATTTTTTGTTGATAATACATATTTTTTCAATTTTGGTCCGTAGATTCGCGTGATTATAAATTGTTTTTACTACTCCATGCTGTACTGAAACCACCAATACTTTCAATAAGGAAAAAAGACACTAAGAGAACAAAATGGAAACCATCAATACTTGATTCTCAGGAATCATGCATCGTTTATTGCCTATCAGTCAGTACATGTCAAAAATTTACCAACTAAAACAAAAGTATCGGCAAAAAGGATTAAATTTTCAGCCGGTGATGATTGTAATTGAAGCAGGAACTACGGATTTCAAAAGTTTTTTTTGTTACTATGATGGTATACTATATAAATTTAATTCCTTTTTGAAATGCTTGGATGTTACTTTCAAACTGTTTCACGTAATGAACTTTGAATATCCTAAAGAAGCACAAAATGTATATAATTTCATAGAATGTTTTTTCTACAATTTCAAAACAAAAGTAAATTGCAACGTAAGCAATATTTTACAGATTTTAAAAGAGTGATAATTTTTGTCAAAATGAAATGTTTTTTATGTCGTCCGAAATTTATATTTCATCCAACACTATAATTAATCATTTTATATAATTATAATTTTTTTGTTACTATGATGGTATACTATATAAATTTAATTCCTTTTTGAAATGATTGAATGTTACTTTCAAACTGTTTCACGTAATGAACTTTGAATATCCAAAGAAGCACAAAATGTATATGATTTCATAGAAACTTTTTTCTACAATTTCAAAACAAAAGTAAATTGCAACTTAAGCAGAATTTTTCAGATTTTAAAAGAGTCATAATTTTTGTCAAAATGAAATGTTTTTTATGTCGTGAGAAGTCCGAAATTTATATTTCATCCAACACTATAATTAATCACATGAAAAGTTCTCATATTTTGGAACATATTAAAGATTACATATGTATAGAGGATAATTGCTTTCAGCACTTTGAAAATTTGTATTCTTTTAAAAGACATATTGTTAGAGTTCATGAAAAAAAATTCAAAAATTCGAATGACAATACAGTAATTGAATGTAGAGAAAGCCAAGACAATGTACATATTATTAAAAGTAATATAAATAATAATTCAATAAGTAAAAGAAAATTTGCTGATAATCAGAATATGACTAGAACAAACTGTACTATACCGCTTTTGGAAGCTCATTTACCACCTGTATCGACTAACTTAACTGGACTGACATTTGCCTTATCTTTACACAACCATAACAATTTCAATAGAAAAAACGTTTTAGAAATTATGAAGCAAGTAGAAAATGAAGTAACTAATCCGATAATTGATCTTATATCTAAACAAATTTTACCCCTCATTGAAAATTCGGAAAACAAATTACTAGCTACAAATATTTTGGATCAATTTATGACCCCCTTTCAATCTATTAAATCTGAATACAAATTTTTCCAAGAATTAGAATCGAAAGAATTGTTTCAAAAGCCATCGTTTTATACAATTAGTGAAGAAGTTTGCGAAATTATTGTCAATAATTCTCCAACGATTGATTCTAATAAAGTTACAGGTGTAATAATGCCCCTTGAGTTTCAAATAAAAAAATATTTTGAAAGCACAAATATATTGCAACAAACTTTGGAGAATACTGAAAAATTAAGCCAATGTGCTCCGGATAGTTATGGTAACTTAGTGAATGGAACTATTTGGAAACAAAAAATCGAAATTTTTGATGGAAAACTATCAATTCCCTATATTTTGTTTTAGATGATTTTTGTGTCGATAATCCTCTGGGTTCACATGCTAAAGACCAGTCAATTTGTGGTGTATACTATACATTTCCAACTATTCCGCAACATCAATTATCCAAGTTAAGCAATATATTTGTTGCTGGGTTTTTTAAAACGAAAGACCGGTCCTTCTATGGCAATTCTTTTTCAATCAAACCTTTTATAAACCGTATTAAAAATTTAGAAACACAAGGTATAAAAATTGAATATCTTGATAAAATCTATCACATCCATTTCATTTTAGCTTTCGTTGTTGGGGATAACTTGGGACTAAACACGTATTTAGGATTTGCTTCCAGCTTCAACTCAAAATATTATTGCAGAGCTTGTAAAAGGTCTAAATTTGAAATGCAGTCGGACATAACAGAACATAAAAATTCATTACGAACAATTGATAACTATACAACAGATATCATGAGCAATAACGAAAAATTAACTGGAATTAAGGAAAACTGTATTTTCAATGATATTAAATCTTTTCATGTGACTAATAATTTTTACTTTGATATAATGCATGACATCTTTGAAGGTGTCTGTAGATATGACATTACAAAAATATTAGTACACTATATAGAAAAATCTAAATTATTAACACTAGATATTTTAAACTATAGAAAACAAATGTTTGACTATGGAGAAACAGAAATTGGAAACATATCTCCACCTTTTGTTTTGTCTACATTAAAATTATGTAATTTAAAAATGACTGCGCGTGAAACTATGACTTTTGTAAATTATTTACCATTAATGATCGGAGATTTAATACCCATAAATGATAAAATGTGGGAACTTTTAATAGTTTTGATTAAGATTATTGATTTAGTTATGCTGCCTCATATAAATGAAATTGATATAAAATCTCTAGAACATTTAGTATCAAAACATAATTCGTTGTACATTAAATTATTCAATGAACCATTGAAACCAAAGTTTCATTTTTTATTACATTATCCATCTGCAATTCGCAGGTGTGGACCATTGAAACATTTGTGGTGCATGCGGTTTGAAGCGTTGCACAAGCAAAACAAAAATGCAGCCAAAGCTACCAATTCCAGAGTTAATCTTCCATATACACTTGCTGTTAAAGCTGGACTTAAATTTTCTCATTTACTTGTAACTCAAAAGTTTTTTGAAACTGATTTACTATATGAAGAAAAAGATATATATATTTGTAATTTGCAATTAATGTATAAAGATATATTTAATACTAATCTGTCAAATTGTCATTGTATAGAAAAAGTTCAATTCAGAGGAAAATTATATAGAAAACGTTTTTATTTAACTAAATCAAACCCACAATCCGTCTCACTTTTTGAAATTGAACAAATTATTTTACAAACATCAAAATTTAATTTATTATGTAGACAGTGGCAAATAAGTCAATTTAGTGAGCATTACCAGGCATACATAGTACATACACACATTAATACATTAACTTTACATGATGCCGAAGAATTTGATGGCCCTCCAATTCATTTACATCTTCTGAAAGACGGAATAAATGCTTTCAGGCTAAAAAAAAATCAAAACCTATAAAATTTAATAACAAACATTGTTTTTGTATATATGAATTATATACCAAATGAATTATAATAAATATAAAATTTTTTTATGTTAATATATACCATCCTATTTTTTATGTTAATGTATCAAATGAATTTTTATAAATAAAACAATTTTTTAAGTTATTAAATGTTTGTTGAAATAAATGCAGATACCAACTGAATGATGTTTTAAATTATATGAAAAACCTATTGAAACAATGGTGTTTTCACTAGTTTTTAATTGAGTTTTAATAGGGGTTTCTTATTATTTTTAAAGGATATCTCATTAGAAACTAATGGGATATCCTTATCGCCGAATTAAATCAATACGGTATACTTTAAAGATAATAGTACATACTATTAAAGTTTTATACGGTGTACTATTTCTTTAATATGGTTATTAAGTAGAAATAATAGTATACTATGTTTAACATAATATGACTATCCTATTAAAATAATAGTGTTTTCACAAGTTTTTGACTGAGTTTTAATACGATTTTCTTATTATTTTTATGGGAGCTCCCATCAGAATTTAATGAGGTTCGCCGATTTAATTTAATACGGTCCACTTTATATATAATAGTACATACTATTAAAGATTAATTCGATGCAATTTTAATTTAAAACTATAATACTATTAAAATAATAGTAGAAACCGACTATTGATTCAATAGTTTGAATATTATTAATTTAAAGTGATTTATACCATTGACAAAGTTTTGGACAAAAACTTGGAAGTCTGGCATCTCCCCTTCTGGTACCTCCCATACAAATATACCATCCCGCCACCTAAGAAATCGTGTAATAATACCAATTTTCCCATCGCGATCTTGCCCATATTCTGTATTTAGTAAAACTATAGCTAGACAAAGTTTTGGACAAAAACTTGGAAGTCTGGCAACTCCCCTTCTGGTACCTCCCATACAAATGTTCCATCCCACACCTTAGAAATCGGATAATAATATCAATACCACCAGCACGATCTTGCCCATTTTCTGTATTTAGTAAAACTATATCAAGACAAAGATTTGGACAAAAACTTGGAAGTCTGGCATCTCCCCTTCTGGTACCTCCCATACAAATATACCATCCCGCCACCTAAGAAATCGTGTAATAATACCAATTTTCCCATCGCGATCTTGCCCATATTCTGTATTTAGTATAACTATAGCTAGACAAAGTTTCAGACAACAACATGGAAGTCTGGCAACTCTCCTTCTGGTACCTCCGATACAAATGTACCATCCCGCCTCCTAAGAAATAGCGTAATAATATCAATACCACCAGCACGATCTTGCCCATATTCTGTATTTAGTAAATGTACCATCCCGATACAAATGTACCATCCCGCCTACTAAGAAATAGCGTAATAATATCAATACCACCAGCACGATCTTGCCCATATTCTGTACTTAGTAAAACTATATCTAGACAAAGTCTTTGACAAAAACTTGGAAGTCTGGCAACTCCCCTTATGGTACCTCCCATACAAATATACCATCACGCCTCCTAAGAAATCTCGTAATAATATCAATACCACCAGCACGATCTTGCCCACATTCTGTATTTAGTAAAACTATAGGTAGACAAAGTTTCGGACAAAAACTTGGAAGTCTGGCAACTCTCCTTCTGGTACCTCCGATACATATGTACCATCCCGCCTCCTAAGAAATCGCGTAATAATACCAATTTTCCCATCGCGATCTTGCCCATATTCTGTATTTAGTAAAACTATAGCTAGATAAAGTTTTGGACAAAAACTTGGTAGTGTGGCAACTCCCCTTCTGGTACCTCCCATACAAATGTACCGTCCCACCACATAGAAATCGTGTAATAATATCAATTCCAGCAGCGCGATCTTGCCCATATTCTGTATTTAGTGAAACTATAGCTAGACAAAGTCTCACACAAAAACATGGAAGTCTGGCAACTCATCTTAAAACTATATCTAAACAAAGTTTTGGACAACAACTTGGAAGTCTGGCCACGCCCCTTCTGGTACCTCCAACACAAATGTACCATCCCGCCTACATTAGAAATCGTGAAATAATATCAATATGATCAACGCGATCTTGCCCAAATTCTGTATCTAGTAAAGCTATGGCTGGAAAAACTTTTGAACAAAAACGTGGAAGTCTGGCAACTCCCCTTCGGGTACCTCCCATACAAATCTGTTATTTCGCCCAAATCTTGCGATCTTGCCCACATTCTGTATTTAGTAAAACTATAGGTAGACAAAGTTTCGGACAAAAACTTGGAAGTCTGGCAACTCTCCTTCTGGTACCTCTCATACAAAAGTACTATCCCACCCCTTAGAAATCGTGCAATAATATCAATACTACCAGCACGATCTTGCCCATATTCTGTATTTAGTAAAACTATATCTAGACAAAGTTTTGGACAACAACTTGGAAGTCTGGCCACGCCCCTTCTGGTACCTCCCACACAAATGTACCATCCCGCCTACATTAGAAATCGTGTAATAATATCAATATGATCAACGCGATCTTGCCCAAATTCTGTATCTAGTAAAGCTATGGCTGGAAAAACCTTTGAACAAAAACGTGGAAGTCTGGCAACTCCCCTTCGGGTACCTCCCATAAAAATCTGTTATTTCGCCCAAATCTTGCGATCTTGCCCACATTCTGTATTTAGTAAAACTATATCTAGACAAAGTTTTGGACAACAACTTGGAAGTCTGGCCACGCCCCTTCTGGTACCTCCCACACAAATGTACCATCCCGCATACATTAGAAATCGTGTAATAATATCAATATGATCAACGCGATCTTGCCCAAATTCTGTATATAGTAAAGCTATGGCTGGAAAAACTTTTTAACAAAAACGTGGAAGTCTGGCAACTCCCCTTCGGGTACCTCCCATACAAATCTGTTATTTCGCCCAAATCTTGCGATCTTGCCCACATTCTGTATTTAGTAAAACTATAGCTGGACAAAGTTTCAGACAAAAACATGGAAGTCTGGCAACTCTCCTTCTGGTACCTCCCATACAAATATACCATCACGCCTCCTTAGAAATCGCGTAATAATATCAATACCACCAGCACGATCTTGCCCATATTCTGTATTTAGTAAAACTATATCTAGACAAAGTTTTGGACAAAAACTTGGAAGTCTGGCATCTCCCCTTCTGGTACCTCCCATACAAATGTTACATCCCACACCTTAGAAATCGGATAATAATATCAATACCACCAGCACGATCTTGCCCATAGTCTGTAGTTAGTAAAACTATATCTAGACAAAGTCTTCGACAAAAACTTGGAAGTCTGGCAACTCCCCTTATGGTACCTCCCATACAAATATACCATCACGCCTCCTAAGAAATCGGATAATAATATCAATACCACCAGCACGATCTTGCCCATATTCTGTATTTAGTAAAACTATATCAAGACAAAGTTTTGGGCAAAAACTTGGAAGTCTGGCATCTCCCCTTCTGGTACCTCCCATACAAATATACCATCCCGCCACCTAAGAAATCGTGTAATAATACCAATTTTCCCATCGCGATCTTGCCCATATTCTGTATTTAGTATAACTATAGCTAGACAATGTTTCAGACAACAACATGGAAGTCTGGCAACTCTCCTTCTGGTACCTCCGATACAAATGTTCCATCCCACCCCTTAGAAATCGCATAATAATATCAATACCACCAGCACGATCTTGCCCATATTCTGTATTTAGTTAAAATATATATCTAGACAAAGTTTTGGACAAAGACTTGGAAGTCTGGCATCTCCCCTTCTGGTACCTCCCATACAAATATACCATCCCGCCTCCTAAGAAATCGCGTAATAATTCCAATTTTCCCATCGCGATCTTGCCCATATTCTGTATTTAGTAAAACTATTGCTAGATAAAGTTTTGGACAAAAACTTGGAAGTGTGGCAACTCCCCTTCTGGTACCTCCCATACAAATTTTCCATCCCACCCCTTAGAAATCACATAATAATATCAATACCACCAGCACGATCTTGCCCATATTCTGTAGTTAGTAAAACTATATCTAGACAAAGTCTTTGACAAAAACTTGGAAGTCTGGCAACTCCCCTTCTTGTACCTCCCATACAAATATACCATCACGCCTCCTAAGAAATCGCGTAATAATATCAATACCACCAGCACGATCTTACCCATATTCTGTATTTAGTTAAAATATATATCTAGACAAAGTTTTGGACAAAAACTTGGAAGTCTGGCAATTCCCCTTCTGGTACCTCCCATACAAATATACCATCCCGCCACCTAAGAAATCGTGTAATAATACCAATTTTCCCATCGCGATCTTGCCCATATTCTGTATTTAGTAAAACTATATCTAGACAAAGTTTTGGACAAAAACTTGGAAGTCTGGCAACTCCCCTTCTTGTACCTCCCATACAAATATACCGTCACGCTCCCTAAGAAATCGCGTAATAATATCAATACCACCAGCACGATCTGACCCATATTCTGTATTTAGTAAAACTATAGCTAGATAAAGTTTCAGACAAAAACATGGAAGTCTGGCAACTCTCCTTCTGGTACCTCCGATACAAATGTACCATCCCGCCTCCTAAGAAATCGCGTAATAATATCAATACAACCAGCACTATCTTGCCCATATTCTGTATTTAGTAGAACTATAGCTAGACAAAGTTTTGGACAAAAACTTGGAAGTCTCGCAACTCCCCTTCGGGTACCTCCTATACAAATCTGTTATTTCGCCCAAATCTTGCGATCTTGTCCACATTCTGTATTTAGTAAAACTATAGGTAGACAAAGTTTCGGACAAAAACTTGGAAGTCTGGCAACCCTCCTTCTGGTACCTCTCATACAAAAGTACCATCCCGCCCCTTAGAAATCGTGTAATAATATCAATTCCACTAGCGCGATCTTGCCCATATTCTGTATTTAGTAAAACTATATCTAGACAAAGTTTTGGACAAAAACTTGGAAGTCTGGCAACTCCCCTTATGGTACCTCCCATACAAATATACCATCACGCCTCCTAAGAAATCGCGTAATAATATCAATACCACCCGTACGATCTTGCCCATATTCTGTATTTAGTAAAACTATATCAAGACAAAGTTTTGGACAAAAACTTGGAAGTCTGGCAACTCCCCTTATGGTACCCTTCTTGTACCTCCCATACAAATATACTATCACGCCTCCTAAGAAATCGCGTAATAATATCAATACCACCATCACGATCTAACCCATATTCTGTATTTAGAAAAACTATATCTAGACAAAGTTTTGGACAAAAACTTGGAAGTCTGGCATCTCCCCTTCTGGTACCTCCCATACAAATATACCATCCCGCCACCTAAGAAATCGTGTAATAATACCAATTTTCCCATCGCGATCTTGCCCATATTCTGTATTTAGTAAAACTATATCAAGACAAAGTTTTGGACAAAAACTTGGAAGTCTGGCAACTCCCCTTATGGTACCTCCCATACAAATATACCATCACGCCTCCTAAGAAATCTCGTAATAATATCAATACCACCAGCACGATCTTGCCCACATTCTGTATTTAGTAAAACTATAGGTAGACAAAGTTTCGGACAAAAACTTGGAAGTCTGGCAACTCTCCTTCTGGTACCTCCGATACAAATGTACCATCCCGCCTCCTAAGAAATCGCGTAATAATACCAATTTTTCCATCGCGATCTTGCCCATATTCTGTATTTAGTAAAACTATAGCTAGATAAAGTTTTGGACAAAAACTTGGTAGTGTGGCAACTCCCCTTCTGGTACCTCCCATACAAATGTACCGTCCCACCACATAGAAATCGTGTAATAATATCAATTCCAGCAGCGCGATCTTGCCCATATTCTGTATTTAGTGAAACTATAGCTAGACAAAGTCTGACACAAAAACATGGAAGTCTGGCAACTCTTCTTCTGGTACCTCCGATACGAATGTACCATCCCGCCTAACTTAGAAATCGTGTAATAATATCAATACTACCAGCACGATCTTGCCCATATTCTGTATTTAGTAAAACTATATCTAAACAAAGTTTTGGACAACAACTTGGAAGTCTGGCCACGCCCCTTCTGGTACCTCCCACACAAATGTACCATCCCGCCTACATTAGAAATCGTGAAATAATATCAATATGATCAACGCGATCTTGCCCAAATTCTGTATCTAGTAAAGCTATGGCTGGAAAAACTTTTGAACAAAAACGTGGAAGTCTGGCAACTCCCCTCCGGGTACCTCCCATAAAAATCTGTTATTTCGCCCAAATCTTGCGATCTTGCCCACATTCTGTATTTAGTAAAACTATAGGTAGACAAAGTTTCGGACAAAAACTTGGAAGTCTGGCAACTCTCCTTCTGGTACCTCTCATACAAAAGTACCATCCCACCCCTTAGAAATCGTGTAATAATATCAATACTACCAGCACGATCTTGCCCATATTCTGTATTTAGTAAAACTATATCTAGACAAAGTTTTGGACAAAAACTTGGAAGTCTGGCAACTCCCCTTATGGTACCTCCCATACAAATATACCATCACGCCTCCTAAGAAATCGCGTAATAATATCAATACCACCCGTACGATCTTGCCCATATTCAGTATTTAGTAAAACTATATCTAGACAAAGTTTTGGACAAAAACTTGGAAGTCTGGCATCTCCCCTTCTTGTACCTCCCATACAAATATACTATCACGCCTCCTAAGAAATCGCGTAATAATATCAATACCACCATCACGATCTAACCCATATTCTGTATTTAGTAAAACTATATCTAGACAAAGTTTTGGACAAAAACTTGGAAGTCTGGCATCTCCCCTTCTGGTACCTCCCATACAAATTTTCCATCCCACACCTTAGAAATCGGATAATAATATCAATACCACCAGCACGATCTTGCCCATATTCTGTATTTAGTAAAACTATATCAAGACAAAGTTTTGGACAAAAACTTGGAAGTCTGGCATCTCCCCTTCTGGTACCTCCCATACAAATATACCATCCCGCCACCTAAGAAATCGTGTAATAATACCAATTTTCCCATCGCGATCTTGCCCATATTCTGTATTTAGTAAAACTATATCAAGACAAAGTTTTGGACAAAAACTTGGAAGTCTGGCAACTCCCCTTATGGTACCTCCCATACAAATATACCATCACGCCTCCTAAGAAATCTCGTAATAATATGAATACCACCAGCACGATCTTGCCCACATTCTGTATTTAGTAAAACTATAGGTAGACAAAGTTTCGGACAAAAACTTGGAAGTCTGGCATCTCCCCTTCTGGTACCTCCGATACAAATGTACCATCCCGCCTCCTAAGAAATCGCGTAATAATACCAATTTTTCCATCGCGATCTTGCCCATATTCTGTATTTAGTAAAACTATAGCTAGATAAAGTTTTGGACAAAAACTTGGTAGTGTGGCAACTCCCCTTCTGGTACCTCCCATACAAATGTACCGTCCCACCACATAGAAATCGTGTAATAATATCAATTCCAGCAGCGCGATCTTGCCCATATTCTGTATTTAGTGAAACTATAGCTAGACAAAGTCTGACACAAAAACATGGAAGTCTGGCAACTCTTCTTCTGGTACCTCCGATACGAATGTACCATCCCGCCTAACTTAGAAATCGTGTAATAATATCAATACTACCAGCACGATCTTGCCCATATTCTGTATTTAGTAAAACTATATCTAAACAAAGTTTTGGACAACAACTTGGAAGTCTGGCCACGCCCCTTCTGGTACCTCCCACACAAATGTACCATCCCGCCTACATTAGAAATCGTGAAATAATATCAATATGATCAACGCGATCTTGCCCAAATTCTGTATCTAGTAAAGCTATGGCTGGAAAAACTTTTGAACAAAAACGTGGAAGTCTGGCAACTCCCCTCCGGGTACCTCCCATAAAAATCTGTTATTTCGCCCAAATCTTGCGATCTTGCCCACATTCTGTATTTAGTAAAACTATAGGTAGACAAAGTTTCGGACAAAAACTTGGAAGTCTGGCAACTCTCCTTCTGGTACCTCTCATACAAAAGTACCATCCCACCCCTTAGAAATCGTGTAATAATATCAATACTACCAGCACGATCTTGCCCATATTCTGTATTTAGTAAAACTATATCTAGACAAAGTTTTGGACAACAACTTGGAAGTCTGGCCACGCCCCTTCTGGTACCTCCCACACAAATGTACCATCCCGCCTACATTAGAAATCGTGTAATAATATCAATATGATCAACGCGATCTTGCCCAAATTCTGTATCTAGTAAAGCTATGGCTGGAAAAACCTTTGAACAAAAACTTGGAAATCTGGCAACTCCTCTTCGGGTACCTCCCATACAAATCTGTTATTTCGCCCAAATCTTGCGATCTTGCCCACATTCTGTATTTAGTAAAACTATATCTAGACAAAGTTTTGGACAACAACTTGGAAGTCTGGCCACGCCCCTTCTGGTACCACCCACACAAATGTACCATCCCGCATACATTAGAAATCGTGTAATAATATCAATATGATCAACGCGATCTTGCCCAAATTCTGTATATAGTAAAGCTATGGCTGGAAAAACTTTTGAACAAAAACGTGGAAGTCTGGCAACTCCCCTTCGGGTTCCTCCCATACAAATCTGTTATTTCGCCCAAATCTTGCGATCTTGCCCACATTCTGTATTTAGTAAAACTATAGCTAGACAAAGTTTCAGACAAAAACATGGAAGTCTGGCAACTCTCCTTCTGGTACCTCCCATACAAATATACCATCACGCCTCCTTAGAAATCGCGTAATAATATCAATACCACCAGCACGATCTTGCCCATATTCTGTATTTAGTAAAACTATATCTAGACAAAGTTTTGGACAAAAACTTGGAAGTCTGGCATCTCCCCTTCTGGTACCTCCCATACAAATGTTCCATCCCACACCTTAGAAATCGGATAATAATATCAATACCACCAGCACGATCTTGCCCATAGTCTGTAGTTAGTAAAACTATATCTAGACAAAGTCTTCGACAAAAACTTGGAAGTCTGGCAACTCCCCTTATGGTACCTCCCATACAAATATACCATCACGCCTCCTAAGAAATCGGATAATAATATCAATACCACCAGCACGATCTTGCCCATATTCTGTATTTAGTAAAACTATATCACGACAAAGTTTTGGACAAAAACTTGGAAGTCTGGCATCTCCCCTTCTGGTACCTCCCATACAAATATACCATCCCGCCACCTAAGAAATCGTGTAATAATACCAATTTTCCCATCGCGATCTTGCCCATATTCTGTATTTAGTATAACTATAGCTAGACAAAGTTTCAGACAACATAATGGAAGTCTGGCAACTCTCCTTCTGGTACCTCCGATACAAATGTACCATCCCGCCTCCTAAGAAATAGCGTAATAATATCAATACCACCAGCACGATCTTGCCCATATTCTGTATTTAGTAAATGTACCATCCCGATACAAATGTACCATCCCGCCTACTAAGAAATAGCGTAATAATATCAATACCACCAGCACGATCTTGCCCACATTCTGTATTTAGTAAAACTATAGCTAGATAAAGTTTTGGACAAAAACTTGGTAGTGTGGCAACTCTCCTTCTGGTACCTCCGATACAAATGTACCATCCCGCCTCCTAAGAAATCGCGTAATAATACCAATTTTCCCATCGCGATCTTGCCCATATTCTGTATTTAGTAAAACTATAGCTAGATAAAGTTTTGGACAAAAACTTGGTAGTGTGGCAACTCCCCTTCTGGTACCTCCCATACAAATGTACCGTCCCACCACATAGAAATCGTGTAATAATATCAATACCAGCAGCGCGATCTTGCCCATATTCTGTATTTAGTGAAACTATAGCTAGACAAAGTCTCACACAAAAACATGGAAGTCTGGCAACTCTCCTTCTGGTACCTCCGATACGAATGTACCATCCCGCCTAACTTAGAAATCGTGTAATAATATCAATACTACCAGCACGTTCTTTCCCATATTCTGTATTTAGTAAAACTATATCTAAACAAAGTTTTGGACAACAACTTGGAAGTCTGGCCACGCCCCTTCTGGTACCTCCCACACAAATGTACCATCCCGCCTACATTAGAAATCGTGAAATAATATCAATATGATCAACGCGATCTTGCCCAAATTCTGTATCTAGTAAAGCTATGGCTGGAAAAACTTTTGAACAAAAACGTGGAAGTCTGGCAACTCCCCTTCGGGTACCTCCCATACAAATCTGTTATTTCGCCCAAATCTTGCGATCTTGCCCACATTCTGTATTTAGTAAAACTATAGCTAGACAAAGTTTCAGACAAAAACATGGAAGTCTGGCAACTCTCCTTCTGGTACCTCCCATACAAATATACCATCACGCCTCCTTAGAAATCGCGTAATAATATCAATACCACCAGCACGATCTTGCCCATATTCTGTATTTAGTAAAACTATATCTAGACAAAGTTTTGGACAAAAACTTGGAAGTCTGGCATCTCCCCTTCTGGTACCTCCCATACAAATGTTCCATACCACAGCTTAGAAATCGGATAATAATATCAATACCACCAGCACGATCTTGCCCATAGTCTGTAGTTAGTAAAACTATATCTAGACAAAGTCTTCGACAAAAACTTGGAAGTCTGGCAACTCCCCTTATGGTACCTCCCATACAAATATACCATCACGCCTCCTAAGAAATCGCGTAATAATATCAATACCACCAGCACGATCTTGCCCATAGTCTGTAGTTAGTAAAACTATATCTAGACAAAGTCTTCGACAAAAACTTGGAAGTCTGGCAACTCTCCTTCTGGTACCTCTCATACAAATGTACCATCCCACCCCTTAGAAATCGTGTAATAATATCAATTCCACCAGCGCGATCTTGCCCATATTCTGTATTTAGTAAATGTACCATCCCGATACAAATGTACGATCTTACCCATATTCTGTACTTAGTAAAACTATATCTAGACAAAGTCTTTGACAAAAACTTGGAAGTCTGGCAACTCCCCTTATGGTACCTCCCATACAAATATACCATCACGCCTCCTAAGAAATCTCGTAATAATATCAATACCACCAGCACGATCCTGCCCACATTCTGTATTTAGTAAAACTATAGGTAGACAAAGTTTCTGACAAAAACTTGGAAGTCTGGCAACTCTCCTTCTGGTACCTCCGATACAAATGTACCATCCCGCCTCCTAAGAAATCGCGTAATAATACCAATTTTCCCATCGCGATCTTGCCCATATTCTGTATTTAGTAAAACTATAGCTAGATAAAGTTTTGGACAAAAACTTGGTAGTGTGGCAACTCCCTTTCTGGTACCTCCCATACAAATGTACCGTCCCACCACATAGAAATCGTGTAATAATATCAATACCACCACCGCGATCTTGCCCATATTCTGTATTTAGTGAAACTATAGCTAGACAAAGTCTCACACAAAAACATGGAAGTCTGGCAACTCTCCTTCTGGTACCTCCGATACGAATGTACCATCCCGCCTAACTTAGAAATCGTGTAATAATATCAATACTACCAGCACGATCTTGCCCATATTCTGTATTTAGAAAAACTATATCTAGACAAAGTTTTGGACAACAACTTGGAAGTCTGGCCACGCCCCTTCTGGTACCTCCCACACAAATGTACCATCCCGCCTACATTAGAAATCGTGAAATAATATCAATATGATCAACGCGATCTTGCCCAAATTCTGTATCTAGTAAAGCTATGGCTGGAAAAACTTTTGAACAAAAACGTGGAAGTCTGGCAACTCCCCTTCTGGTACCTCCCATACAAATCTGTTATTTCGCCCAAATCTTGCGGTCTTGCCCACATTCTGTATTTAGTAAAATTATATGTAGACAAAGTTTCGGACAAAAACTTGGAAGTCTGGCAACTCTCCTTCTGGTATCTCTCATACAAAAGTGCCATCCCACCCCTTAGAAATCGTGTAATAATATCAATACTACCAGCACGACCTTGCCCATATTCTGTATTTAGTAAAACTATATCTAGACAAAGTTTTGGACAACAACTTGGAAGTCTGGCCACGCCCCTTCTGGTACCTCCCACACAAATGTACCATCCCGCCTACATGAGAAATCGTGTAATAATATCAATATGATCAACGCGATCTTGGCCAAATTCTGTATATAGTAAAGCTATGGCTGGAAAAACTTTTGAACAAAAACGTGGAAGTCTGGCAACTCCCCTTCGGGTACCTCCCATAGAAATCTGTTATTTCGCCCAAATCTTGCGATCTTGCCCACATTCTGTATTTAGTAAAACTATAGCTAGACAAAGTTTCAGACAAAAACATGGAAGTCTGGCAACTCTCCTTCTGGTACCTCCCATACAAATATACCATCACGCCTCCTTAGAAATCGCGTAATAATATCAATACCACCAGCACGATCTTGCCCATATTCTGTATTTAGTAAAACTATATCTAGACAAAGTTTTGGACAAAAACTTGGAAGTCTGTCAACTCCCCTTCTGGTACCTCCCATACGAATGTACCATCCCACCACATAGAAATCGTGTAATAATATCAATACCACCAGCGCGATCCTGCCCATATTCTGTATTTAGTAAAACTATATCTAGACAAAGTTTTGGACAAAAACTTGGAAGTCTGTCAACTCCCCTTCTGGTACCTCCCATACAAATGTTCCATCCCACCACATAGAAATCGTGTAATAATATCAATACCACCAGCGCGATCTTGCCCAAATTCTGTATTTAGTGAAACTAGAGCTAGACAAAGTCTCAGACAAAAACATGAAAGTCTGGCAACTCTCCTTCTGGTACCTCCCATACAAATCTGTTATTTCACCCAAATCTTGCGATCTTGCCCATATTCTGTATTTAGTGAAACTATAGCTAGACAAAGTCTCAGACAAAAACATGACAGTCTGGCAACTCTCCTTCTGGTACCTCCCATACAAATATACCATCACGCCTCCTAAGAAATCTCGTAATAATATCAATACCACCAGCACGATCCTGCCCACATTCTGTATTTAGTAAAACTATAGGTAGACAAAGTTTCGGACAAAAACTTGGAAGTCTGGCAACTCTCCTTCTGGTACCTCCGATACAAATGTATCATCCCACCACATAGAAATCGTGTAATAATATCAATACCACCAGCGCGATCTTGCCCAAATTCTGTATTTAGTGAAACTATAGCTAGACAAAGTCTCAGACAAAAACATGAAAGTCTGGCAACTCTCCTTCTGGTACCTCCCATACAAATCTGTTATTTCACCCAAATCTTGCGATCTTGCCCACATTCTGTATTTAGTAAAACTATATCTAGACAAAGTTTTGGACAACAACTTGGAAGTATGGCCACGCCACTTCTGGTACCTCCCACACAAATGTACCATCCCACCACATAGAAATCGTGTCATAATATCAATACCACCAGCGCGATCTTGCCCATATTCTGTATTTAGTAAATGTACCATCCCGATACAAATGTACCATCCCGCCTCCTAAGAAATTGCGTAATAATATCAATACCACCAGCACGATTTTGCCCATATTCTGTATTTAGTAAAACTATATCTAGACAAAGTTTTGGACAACAACTTGGAAGTATGGCCACGCCCCTTGTGGTACCTCCCACACAAATGTACCATCCCACCACATAGAAATCGTGTCATAATATCAATACGACCAGCGCGATCTTGCCCATATTCTGTATTTAGTAAATGTACCATCCCGATACAAATGTACCATCCCGCCTCCTAAGAAATTGCGTAATAATATCAATACCACCAGCACGATTTTGCCCATATTCTGTATTTAGTAAAACTATAGCTAGACAAAGTCTCAGACAAAAACATGAAAGGCTGGCAACTCTCCTTCTGGTACCTCCCATACAAATCTGTTATTTCACCCAAATCTTGCGATCTTGCCCACATTCTGTATTTAGTAAAACTATATCTAGACAAAGTTTTGGACAACAACTTGGAAGTCTGGCCACGCCCCTTCTGGTACCTCCCACACAAATGTACCATCCCACCACATAGAAATCGTGTCATAATATCAATACCACCAGCGCGATCTTGCCCATATTCTGTATTTAGTAAATGTACCATCCCGATACAAATGTACCATCCCGCCTCCTAAGAAATTGCGTAATAATATCAATACCACCAGCACGATCTTGCCCATATTCTGTATTTAGTAAAACTATATCTAGACAAAGTTTTTGACAAAAACTTGGAAGTCTGGCATCTCCCCTTCTGGTACCTCCCATACAAATATACCATCCTGCCTCCTAAGAAATCGAGTAATAATACCAATTTTCCCATTGCGATCTTGTCCATATTCTGTATTTAGCAAACCTATAGCTAGATAAAGTTTTGGACAAAAACTTGGAAGTCTGGCAACTCCCCTTCTGGTACCTCCCAAACAAATGTACCATCCCACCAGATAGAAATCGTGTAATAATATCAATACCACCAGCGCGATCTTGCCCATATTCTGTATTTAGTTAAACTATATCTAGACAAAGTTTTGGACAAAAACTTGGAAGTCTGGCATTTCCCCTTCTGATACCTCCGATACAAACGTACCATCCCGCCTACCTTAGAAATCGTGTAATAATATCAATACCACCTGTACGATCTTGCCCATATTCTGTATTTTGTAAAACTATATCTAGACAAAGTTTCAGACAAAAAAATGGAAGTCTGGCAACTCTCCGTCTGGTACCTCCGATACAAATGTACCATCCCTCATCCTAAGAAATCGCGTAATAATATCAATATCAAAAGCACGATCTTGCCCATATTCTGTATTTAGTAGAACTATATCTAGGCAAAGTCTTTGACAAAAACTTGGAAGTCTGGCAACTCCCCTTCTTGTACCTCCCATACAAATATACCATCACGCCTCCTAAGAAATCGCGTAATAATATCAATACCACCAGCACGATCTTGTCCATATTCTTTATTTAGTAAAACTATATCTAGACAAAGTTTTCGACAAAAACTTGGAAGTCTGGCACCTCCCCTTCTGATACCTCCCATACAAATATACCATCCCACCACCAAAGAAATCGTGTAATAATACCAATTGTCCCATCGCGATCTTGCCCATATTCTGTATGTAGTAAAATTATAGCTAGACAAAGTTTCAGTCAATAATATGTAAGTCTGGCAACTCTCCGTCTGGTACCTCCCATACAAATGTACCTCCCACCCCTTAGAAATCGCATAATAATATCAATATCACCAGCACGATCTTGCCCATATTCTGTATTTAGTAGAACTATATCTAGGCAAAGTCTTTGACAAAAACTTGGAAGTCTGGCAACTCCCCTTCTTGTACCACCCATACAAATATACCATCACGCCTCCTAAGAAATCGCGTAATAATATCAATACCACCAGCACGATCTTGCCCATATTCTGTATTTAGTAAAACTATATCTAGACAAAGTTTTGGACAAAAACTTGGAAGTCTGGCAACTCCCCTTCTGGTACCTCCCATACAAATATACCATACCGCCTCCTAAGAAATCGTACCATCCCATCGTACATCTGGCAACTCCGTACATCACGCCTACATTAGAAATCGTGCAATAATATCAATATGATCAACGCGATCTTGCCCAAATTCTGTATCTAGTAAAGCTATGGCTGGAAAAACTTTTGAACAAAAACGTGGAAGTCTGGCAACTCCCCTTCGGGTACCTCCCATACAAATCTGTTATTTCGCCCAAATCTTGCGATCTTGCCCACATTCTGTATTTAGTAAAATTATATGTAGACAAAGTTTCGGACAAAAACTTGGAAGTCTGGCAACTCTCCTTCTGGTATCTCTCATACAAAAGTGTCATCCCACCCCTTAGAAATCGTGTAATAATATCAATACTACCAGCACGACCTTGCCCATATTCTGTATTTAGTAAAACTATATCTAGACAAAGTTTTGGACAATAACTTGGAAGTCTGGCCACGCCCCTTCTGGTACCTCCCACACAAATGTACCATCCCGCCTACATTAGAAATCGTGTAATAATATCAATATGATCAACGCGATCTTGCCCAAATTCTGTATCTAGTAAAGCTATGGCTGGAAAAACTTTTGAACAAAAACGTGGAAGTCTGGCAACTCCCCTTCTGATACCTCCCATACAAATATACCATCCTGCCTCCTAAGAAATCGCGTAATAATACCAATTTTCCCATCGCGATCTTGCCCATATTCTGTATTTAGTAAACCTATAGCTAGATAAAGTTTTGGAAAAAACTTGGAAGTCTGGCAACTCCCCTTCTGGTACCTCCCATACAAATGTACCATCTCACCCCTTAGAAATCGCATAATAATATCAATACCACCAGCGCAATCTTGCCCATATTCTGTAGTAAGTGAAACTATAGCTAGACAAAGTCTCAGACAAAAACGTGGAAGTCTGGCAACTCTCCTTCTGGTACCTCCCATACAAATATACCATCACGCCTCCTAAGAAATTGCGTAATAATACCAATTTTCCCAGCACGATCTTGCCCATATTCTGTATTTAGTAAAACTATATCTAGACAAAGTTTCGGACAGAAACTTGGAAGTCTGGCAACTCCCCTTCTCGTACCTCCCATACAAATATACCATCCCGCCTCCTAAGAAATTGCGTAATAATACCAATTTTCCCAGCACGATCTTGCCCATATTCTGTATTTAGTAAAATTATATCTAGACAAAGTTTTGGACAAAAACTTGGAAGTCTGGCAACTCCCCTTCTGGTACCTCCGATACAAACGTACCATCCCGCCTACCTTAGAAATCGTGTAATAATATCAATACCACCAGTACGATCTTGCCCATATTCTGTATTCAGTAAAACTATATCTAGACAAAGTTTTGGACAACAACTTGGAAGTCTGGCAACTCCCCTTCTAGTACCTCCGATACAAACGTACCATCCCGCCTACCTTAGAAATCGTGTAATAATATCAATACCACCAGCACGATTTGCCCATATTCTGTATTTAGTAAAACTATATCTAGACAAAGTTTTGGATAAAAACTTGGAAGTCTGGCAACTCCCCTTCTGGTACCTCCCATACAAATATACCATCCTGCCTGCTAAGAAATCGCGTAATAATACCAATTCTCCCATCGCGATCTTGCCCATATTCTGTGCTTTGTAAAACTATAGCCAGAAAAAGTTTTGGACAAAAACTTGGAATTCTGGCAACTCCCCTTCTGGTACCTCCCATACAAATATACCACCCACCACTTAGAAATCGCATAATAATATCAATATCACCAGCACGATCTTGCCCATATTCTGTATTTAGTAGAACTATATCTAGGCAAAGTCTTTGACAAAAACTTGGAAGTCTGGCAACTCCCCTTCTTGTACCTCCCATACAAATATACCATCACGCCTCCTAAGAAATCGCGTAATAATATCAATACCACCAGCACGATCTTGCCCATATTCTGTATTTAGTAAAACTATATCTAGACAAAGTTTTTTACAAAAACTTGGAAGTCTGGCAACTCCCCTTCTGGTACCTCCCATACAATTATATCATCCTGCCTCCTAAGAAATCGCGTAATAATACCAATTTTCCCATCGCGATCTTGGCCATATTCTGTATTTAGTAAAACTATATATAGATAAAGTTTTGGACAAAAACTTGGAAGTCTGGCATCTCCCCTTCTGGTACCTCCCATACAAATGTACCATTACGCCTCCTAAGAAATCGCGTAATAATATCAATACCACCAGCACGATCTTGCCCATATTCTGTATTTAGTAAAACTATATCTAGACAAAGTTTTTGACAAAAACTTGGAAGTCTGGCACCTCCCCTTCTGGTACCTCCCATACAAATGTACCATCTCACCCCTTAGAAATCGCATAATAATATCAATACCACCTGCACGATCTTGCCCATATTCTGTATTTAGTAAAACTTTATCTAGGCAAAGTTTTTGACAAAAACTTGGAAGTCTGGCAACTCCCCTTCTTGTACCTCCCATACAAATATACCATCACGCTTCCTAAGAAATCGCGTAATAATATCAATACCACCAGCACGATCTTGCCCATATTCTGTATTTAGTAAAACTATATCTTGACAAAGTTTTTGACAAAAACTTGGAAGTCTGGCAACTCCCCTTCTTGTACCTCCCATACAAATATACCATCACGTTTCCTAAGAAATCGCGTAATAATATCAATACCACCAGCACGATCTTATTCTGTATTTAGTAAAACTATATCTAGACAAACTCTTTGACAAAAACTTGGAAGTCTGGCAACTCCCCTTCTTGTACCTCACATACAAATATACCATTACGCCTCCTAAGAAATCGCGTAATAATATCAATACCACCAGCACGATCTTGCCCATATTCTGTATTTAGTAAAACTATATCTAGACAAAGTCTTTGACAAAACCTGGAAGTCTGGCAACTCCCCTTCTTGTACCTCCCATACAAATATACCATTACGCCTCCTAAGAAATCGCGTAATAATATCAATATCACCAGCACGATCTTGCCCATATTCTGTATTTAGTAAAACTATATCTAGACAAAGTTTTGGACAAAAACTTGGAAGTCTGGCATCTCCCCTTCTGGTACCTCCCATACAAATATAACATCCCGCCACCTAAGAAATCGTGTAATAACACCAATTTTCCCATCGCGATCTTGCCCATATTCTGTATTTAGTAAAACTATAGCTAGACAAAGCTTCAGACAAAAACATGAAAGTCTGGCAACTCCACTTCTGGTTCCTCCCATACAAATATACCATCCCGCCTACCTTAGAAATCGTGTAATAATATCACTATGATCAACGCGATCATGGCCAAATTCTCTACTTCGTAAACCTATAGCTGTACAAAGTTTCAGACAAGAACTTGGAAGTCTGGCAACTCCCCTTATGGTAACTCCCATACAAATGTATGTGTAATTATACCCTCACCCTACGGGTAGGAGGGTATATATCATTTGATATGACATAAAAGTGTAACACATAGAAAAATCCACATTAGACCCCCGGTGTATTTGAACCAAATTCGATTCCTGACTTTCTGAATCGTTTGAGCCATGTCCGGCTGTCTGTCCCGCTGGTACGCACGATACCTTTCGAAAGAGTTAAACAATCACTCTGAAATTTGGCATGGCTTAATATTTTCCCAAAACTGCTAATGGGATTGCATATGGGCTATAAGGCCACACCCCTTCGGGTACCTCCCATACAAATATGATATTTCGCCCACTTTAGATATCATGTAATAATATCAATATGACAAATCTTGCCCAAATTCTGTATTTAGTAAAACTATAGCTAGTCAAAGTTTTAGACAAAAACATGGAAGTCTGACAACTCTCCTTCTGGTACCTCCGATACAAATGTACCATCCCGCCTCCTAAGAAATCGCGTAATAATACCAATTTTCCCATCGCGATCTTGCCCATATTCTGAATTTAGTAAAACTATAGATAGATAAAGTTTTGGACAAAAACTTGGAAGTCTGGCAACTCTCCTTCTGGTACCTCCGATACAAATGTACCATCCCGCCTCCTAAGAAATCGCGTAATAATACCAATTTTCCCATCGCGATCTTGCCCATATTCTGTATTTAGTAAAACTATAGGTAGACAAAGTTTCGGACAAAAACATGGAAGTCTGGCAACTCTCCTTCTGGTACCTCCGATACAAATGTACCATCCCGCCTCCTAAGAAATCGCGTAATAATACCAATTTTCCCATCGCGATCTAAGAAATCGCGCAAAAATATCAATACCATCAGCACGATCTTACCCATATTCTGTATTTAGTAAAACTATATCTAGTCAAAGTTTTTGACAAAAACTTGGAAGTCTGGCAACTTCCCTTCTGTTACCTCCCATACAAATATACCATCCCGCCTCCTAAGAAATCGCGTAATAATACCAATTTTCCCATCGCGATCTTGCCCATATTCTGTATTTAGTAAAACTATAGGTAGACAAAGTTTCGGACAAAAACATGGAAGTCTGGCAACTCTCCTTCTGGTACCTCCGATACAAATGTACCATCCCGCCTCCAAAGAAATCGCGTAATAATATCAATACCACCAGCAAGATCTTGCCCATATTCTATATTTAGTAAACCTATAGCTAGACAAAGTTTTGGACAAAAACTTGGAAGTCTAGCAACTTCCCTTCTGGTAGCTCCCATACAAATATACCATCCCGCTACCTAAGAAATCGTGAAATAATACCAATTTTCCCATCTCGATCTTGCCCATATTCTGTATTTAGTAAAACTATAGCTGGACAAAGTTTCAGACAAAAACATGGAAGTCTGGCAACTCTCCTTCTGGTACCTCCGATACAAATGTACCATCCCGCCTCCTAAGAAATCCCGTATTAATATCAATACCACCAGCACGATCTTGCCCATATTCTGTATTTAGTAAAACTATATCAAGACAAAGTTTTGGACAAAAACTTGGAAGTCTGGCAACTCCCCTTCTGGTACCTCCCATACAAATATACCATCCCGCCTCCTAAGAAATCGTACCGTCCCATGGTACATCTGGCAACTCCCCTTCTGGTACCTCCCATACAAATATACCATCCCGCCTCCTAAGAAATCGTACCATCCCATAATATCAATACCACCAGCAAGATCTTGCCCATATTCTATATTTAGTAAACCTATAGCTAGACAAAGTTTTGGACAAAAACTTGGAAGTCTAGCAACTCCCCTTCTGGTAGCTCCCATACAAATATACCATCCCGCCACCTAAGAAATCGTGAAATAATACCAATTTTCCCATCTAGATCTTGCCCATATTCTGTATTTAGTAAAACTATAGCTAGACAAAGTTTCAGACAAAAACATGGAAGTCTGGCAACTCTCCTTCTGGTACCTCCGATACAAATGTACCATCCCGCCTCCTAAGAAATCCCGTATTAATATCAATACCACCAGCGCGATCTTGTCCATATTCTATATTTAGTAAAACTATAGCTAGACAAAGGTTTGGTTTGTACCATCCCGCCTACCTTCGAAATCGTGTAATAATATCAATATGATCAACGCGATCTTACCCAAATTCTCTACTTCGTAAACCTATAGCTGTACAAAGTTTCAGACAAAAACTTGGAAGTCTGGCAACTCCCCTTATGGTACCACCCATACAAATGTATGTGTAATTATATAAACTCGCTCAACGAATCTTACCGAAATTCTATATTTAGTACAGCTTTAACTACATACATAAAAACGTGTTAAGGCCCATTTAGTCTCGACGGTTGACGGTGGACGGTAGACGGTTGACTCAATATTGTGCGTTTAGTGACGACGGTAAGACAAAACAAAATAAAAACAGCTAATTGAAGAGCATTTGTACAAAATATAACTTAACTTCGTTTATAAATACATTACCCACAACTTTAAACTATAAAATGTAATTTACAACTTATAAACAATTTCCGCGAGCAAAATGTCGAAGTGAAATCAATAACAAAAAACAGCTGATCGGTCTCGACGGTTGACGGTTGATTCTGCAACCTGCAGAAGTCTACCGTCGTCTACCGTCAATTTTAGTTGTCTCTCTCTAACACATGCAAAATGCAACCCCAACTCAAACAGCTGATCGTCTACCGTCAACCGTCCACCGTCAACCGTCGAGACTAAATGGGCCTTTATACAATATTTATAACCTCACCCTACGGGTAGGAGGATATATATCATTTGATATGACATAAAAGTGTAACACATAGAAAAATCCACATTAGACCCCAGGTGTATTTGAACCAAATTCGATTCCTGACTTTCTGAATCGTTTGAGCCATGTCCGGCTGTCTGTCCCGCTGGTACGCACGATACCTTTCGAAAGAGTTAAACAATCACTCTGAAATTTGGCATGGCTTAATATTTTCCCAAAACTGCTAATGGGATTGCATATGGGCTATAAGGCCACACCCCTTCGGGTACCTCCCATACAAATATGATATTTCGCCCACTTTAGATATCATGTAATAATATCAATATGACAAATCTTGCCCAAATTCTGTATTTAGTAAAACTATAGCTAGTCAAAGTTTTAGACAAAAACATGGAAGTCTGACAACTCTCCTTCTGGTACCTCCGATACAAATGTACCATCCCACCCCTGAGAAATCGCGAATAATATCAATACCACCAGCACGATCTTGCCCATATTCTGTATTTAGTAAAACTATAGCTAAACAAAGTTTTGGACAAAAACTTGGAAGTCTGGCAACTCTCCTTCTGGTACCTCCGATACAAATATACCATCCCGCCTCCTAACAAATCGCGTAATAATACCAATTTTCCCATCGCGATCTTGCCCATATTCTGAATTTAGTAAAACTATAGATAGATAAAGTTTTGGACAAAAACTTGGAAGTCTGGCAACTCTCCTTCTGGTACCTCCGATACAAATGTACCATCCCGCCTCCTAAGAAATCGCGTAACAATATCTATACCACCAGCACGACCTTGACCATATTCTGTATTTAATAAAACTATAGCTATACAAAGTTTTGGACAAAAACTTGGAAGTCTGGCCACGCCCCTTCTGGTACGTCCCACACAAATGTACCATCCCGCCTGCATTAGAAATCGTGTAATAATATCAATATGATCAACGCGATCTTGCCCAAATTCTCTACTTCGTAAACCTATAGCTGTACAAAGTTTCAGACAAAAACTTGGAAGTCTGGCAACTCCCCTTCTGGTACCTCCGACACAAATGTATCATCCCGCCTACCTTCGAAATCGTGTAATAATATCAATATGATCAACGCGATCTTGCCCAAATTCTCTACTTCGTAAACCTATAGCTGTACAAAGTTTCAGACAAAAACTTGGAAGTCTGGCAACTCCCCTTATGGTACCACCCATACAAATGTATGTGTAATTATATAAACTCGCTCAACGAATCTTACCGAAATTCTATATTTAGTAAAGCTTTAACTACATACATAAAAACGTGTTATACAATATTTATAACTTCAACCTACGGGTAGGAGGATATATATCATTTGTGTAACACATAGAAAAATCCACATTAGACCCCAGGTGTATTTGAACCAAATTCGATTCCTGACTTTCTGAATCGTTTGAGCCATGTCCGGCTGTCTGTCCCGTTGGTACGCACGATACCTTTCGAAAGAGTTAAACAATCACTCTGAAATTTGGCATGGCTTAATATTTTCCCAAAACTGCTTATGGGATTGCATATGGGCTATAAGGCCACACCCCTTTGGGAACCCCCCATACAAATATGATATTTCGCCCACTTTAGATATCATGTAATAATAGCAATATGACAAATCTTGCCCAAATTCTGTATTTAGTAAAACTATAGCTAGTCAAAGTTTCAGACAAAAACATGGAAGTCTGACAACTCTCCTTCTGGTACCTCCGATACAAATGTACCATCCCACCCCTGAGATATCGCGAATAATATCAATACCACCAGCACGATCTTGCCCATATTCTGTATTTAGTAAAACTGTAGCTAGACAAAGTTTTGGACAAAAACTTGGAAGTCTGGCAACTCTCCTTCTGGTACCTCCGATACAAATGTACCATCCCGCCTCCTAAGAAATAGCGTAATAATATCAATACCACCAGCACGATCTTGCCCATATTCTGTATTTAGTAAAACTGTAGCTAGACAAAGTTTTGGACAAAAACTTGGAAGTCTGGCAACTCTCCTTCTGGTACCTCCGATACAAATGTACCATCCCGCCTCCTAAGAAATAGCGTAATAATATCAATACCACCAGCACGATCTTGACCATATTCTGCATTTAATAAAACTATAGCTATACAAAGTTTTGGACAAAAACTTAGAAGTCTGGCCACGCCCCTTCTGGTACCTCCTACACAAATGTACCATCCCGCCTACATTAGAAATCGTGTAATAATATCAATATGATCAACGCGAACTTGCCCAAATTCTGTATCTAGTAAAGCTATGGCTGGAAAAACTTTCGAACAAAAACGTGGAAGTCTGGCAACTCCCCTTCTTGTACCTCCCATATAAATGTACCATCCCGCCTACCTTCGAAATCGTGTGATAATATAAATATGATCAACGCGATCTTGCCCAAATTCTCTACTTCGTAAACCTATAGCTGTACAAAGTTTCAGACAAAAACTTGGAAGTCTGGCAACTCCCCTTATGGTACCACCCATACAAATGTATGTGTAATTACATAAACTCGCTCAACGAATCTTATCGAAATTCTAAATTTAGTAAAGCTTTAACTACATACATTTTTCTAGTAAAAACTCTGCTTTACATTCCGCAGTTTTTGTAAAAACGTGTTATACAATAATTGTACCCTCACCCTACGGGTAGGAAGGTATATATCATTTGATATGACATAAAGTGTAACACATAGAAAAATCCACATTAGCCCCAGGTGTATTTGAACCAAATTCGGTTCCTGACTTTCTGAATCGTTTGAGCCATGTCCGTCTGTCTGCCCTGCTGGTACGCACGATAACTTTCGAAAGAGTTAAACAATCACTCTGAAATTTGGCATGGCTTAATATTTTCCCAAAACTGCTTATGGGATTGCATATGGGCCATATGGCCACACCCCTTCGGGTACCTCCCATACAAATCTGATATTTCGCCCACTTTAGAAATCATGATAAATATCAATATGACAAATCTTGCGATCTTGCCCAAATTCTGTATTTAGTAAAACTATAGGTATACAAAGTTTTGGACAAAAACTTGGAAGTCTAGCAACTCCCCTTCTGGTACATCCCATACAAATGTACCATCCCACCCCATAGAAATCGCGTAATAATATCAATACCACCAGCGCGATCTTGCCCATATTCTGTATTTACTAAAACTATACCTAGACAAAGTCTCCGACAAAAACATGGAAGTCTGGCAACTTCCCTTCTGGTACCTCCCAATCAAATATACCATCCCGCCTCCTAAGAAATCGCGTAATAATACCAATTTTCCCATCGCGATCTTGCCCATATTCTGTATTTAGTAAAACTATAGCTAGATAAAGTTTTGGACAAAAACTTGGAAGTCTGGCAACTCCCCTTATGGTACCTCCCATACAAATGTACCATCCCACCCCTAAGAAATCGCATAATAATATCAATACCACCAGCACGATCTTGCCCATATTCTGTATTTAGTAAAACTATATCTAGACAAAGTTTGTTTTTATTTAAATGTAACTGGAAAAAGTGCAACGTGCACCAAGTAGCGAACGTCACAATGGCTCCATGGCTGTTGATAAAAAATTACAAAAAAATGTTGTCTGTAAATAATAATTCCTAAGAAATCGCGTAATAATATCAATACCACCAGCAAGATCTTGTCCATATTCTATATTTAGTAAACCTATAACTAGACAAAGTTTTGTAAAAAAAGTTGGAAGTCTAGCAACTCCCCTTCTGGTAACTCCCATACACATGTACCATCCCACCCCATAGAAATCGTGTAATAATATCAATACCACCAGCGCGATCTTGCCCATATTCTGTATTTAGTGAAACTATAGCTAGACAAAGTCTCAGACAAAAACGTGGAAGTCTGGCAACTCTCCTTCTGGTACCTCCGATACAAATCTACCATCCCGCCTCCTAAGAAATCGCGTAATAATACCAATTTCCCATCGCGATCTTGCCCATATTCTGTATTTAGTAAAACTATAGCTAGACAAAGTTTCAGACAAAAACATGGAAGTCTGGCAACTCTCCTTCTGGTACCTCCGATACAAATGTACCATCCCGCCTCCAAAGAAATCGCGTAAAAATATCAATACCATCAGCACGATCTTACCCATATTCTGTATTTAGTAAAACTATATCTAGTCAAAGTTTTTGACAAAAACTTGGAAGTCTGGCAACTTCCCTTCTGGTACCTCCCATACAAATATACCATCCCGCCTCCTAAGAAATCGCGTAATAATACCAATTTTCCCATCGCGATCTTGCCCATATTCTGTATTTAGTAAAACTATAGCTAGACAAAGTTTCAGACAAAAACATGGAAGTCTAGCAACTTCCCTTCTGGTACCTCCCATACAAATATACCATCCCGCCTCCTAAGAAATCGCGTAATAATACCAATTTTCCCATCGCGATCTTGCCCATATTCTGTATTTAGTAAAACTATAGCTAGACAAAGTTTCAGACAAAAACATGGAAGTCTAGCAACTTCCCTTCTGGTACCTCCCATACAAATATACCATCCCGCCTCCTAAGAAATCGCGTAATAATACCAATTTTCCCATCGCGATCTTGCCCATATTCTGTATTTAGTAAAACTATAGCTAGACAAAGTTTCAGACAAAAACATGGAAGTCTAGCAACTTCCCTTCTGGTACCTCCCATACAAATATACCATCCCGCCTCCTAAGAAATCGCGTAATAATACCAATTTTCCCATCGCGATCTTGCCCATATTCTGTATTTAGTAAAACTATAGCTAGACAAAGTTTCAGACAAAAACATGGAAGTCTAGCAACTTCCCTTCTGGTACCTCCCATACAAATATACCATCCCGCCTCCTAAGAAATCGCGTAATAATACCAATTTTCCCATCGCGATCTTGCCCATATTCTGTATTTAGTAAAACTATAGCTAGACAAAGTTTCAGACAAAAACATGGAAGTCTAGCAACTTCCCTTCTGGTACCTCCCATACAAATATACCATCCCGCCACCTAAGAAATCGTGAAATAATACCAATTTTCCCATCTCGATCTTGCCCATATTCTGTATTTAGTAAAACTATAGCTAGACAAAGCTTCAGACAAAAATATGGAAGTCTGGCAACTCTCCTTATGGTACCACCCATACAAATGTATGTGTAATTATATAAACTCGCTCAACGAATCTTACCGAAATTCTATATTTAGTAAAGCTTTAACTACATACATAAAAACGTGTTATACAATATTTATAACTTCAACCTACGGGTAGGAGGATATATATAATTTGATATGACATAAAAGTGTAACACATAGAAAAATCCACATTAGCCCCAGGTGTATTTGAACCAAATTCGGTTCCTGACTTTCTGAATCGTTTGAGCCATGTCCGTCTGTCTGCCCTGCTGGTACGCACGATAACTTTCGAAAGAGTTAAACAATCACTCTGAAATTTGGCATGGCTTAATATTTTCCCAAAACTGCTTATGGGATTGCATATGGGCTATAAGGCCACACCCCTTTGGGTACCCCCCATACAAATATGATATTTCGCCCACTTTAGATATCATGTAATAATAGCAATATGACAAATCTTGCCCAAATTCTGTATTTAGTAAAACTATAGCTAGTCAAAGTTTCAGACAAAAACATGGAAGTCTGACAACTCTCCTTCTGGTACCTCCGATACAAATGTACCATCCCACCCCTGAGAAATCGCGAATAATATCAATACCACCAGCACGATCTTGCCCATATTCTGTATTTAGTAAAACTATAGCTAAACAAAGTTTTGGACAAAAACTTGGAAGTCTGGCAACTCTCCTTCTGGTACCTCCGATACAAATGTACCATCCCGCCTCCTAAGAAATCGCGTAATAATATCAATACCACCAGCACGATCTTGCCCATATTCTGTATTTAGTAAAACTGTAGCTAGACAAAGTTTTGGACAAAAACTTGGAAGTCTGGCAACTCTCCTTCTGGTACCTCCGATACAAATGTACCATCCCGCCTCCTAAGAAATCGCGTAATAATATCAATACCACCAGCACGATCTTGACCATATTCTGTATTTAGTAAAACTATAGCTAGACAAAGTTTCAGACAAAAACATAGAAGTCTGGCAACTCTCCTTCTGGTACCTCCGATACAAATGTACCATCCCGCCTCCAAAGAAATCGCGAAAAAAATATCAATACCATTAGCACGATCTTACCCATATTCTGTATTTAGTAAAACTATATCTAGTCAAAGTTTTTGACAAAAACTTGGAAGTCTGGCAACTTCCCTTCTGGTACCTCCCATACAAATGTACCATCCCGCCTCCAAAGAAATCGCGTAAAAATATCAATACCATCAGCACGATCTTACCCATATTCTATATTTAGTAAAAGTATATCTAGTCAAAGTTTTTGACAAAAACTTGAAAGTCTGGCAACTTCCCTTCTGGTACCTCCCATACATATATACCATCCCGCCTCCTAAGAAATCGCGTAATAATACCAATTTTCCCATCGCGATCTTGCCCATATTCTGTATTTAGTAAAACTATAGCTAGACAAAGTTTCAGACAAAAACATGGAAGTCTAGCAACTTCCCTTCTGGTACCTCCCATACAAATATACCATCCCGCCTCCTAAGAAATCGCGTAATAATACCAATTTTCCCATCGCGATCTTGCCCATATTCTGTATTTAGTAAAACTATAGCTAGACAAAGTTTCAGACAAAAACATGGAAGTCTAGCAACTTCCCTTCTGGTACCTCCCATACAAATATACCATTCCGCCTCCTAAGAAATCGCGTAATAATACCAATTTTCCCATCGCGATCTTGCCCATATTCTGTATTTAGTAAAACTATAGCTAGACAAAGTTTCAGACAAAAACATGGAAGTCTAGCAACTTCCCTTCTGGTACCTCCCATACAAATATACCATCCCGCCTCCTAAGAAATCGCGTAATAATACCAATTTTCCCATCGCGATCTTGCCCATATTCTGTATTTAGTAAAACTATAGCTAGACAAAGTTTCAGACAATAACATGGAAGTCTAGCAACTTCCCTTCTGGTACCTCCCATACAAATATACCATCCCGCCTCCTAAGAAATCGCGTAATAATACAAATTTTCCCATCGCGATCTTGCCCATATTCTGTATTTAGTAAAACTATAGCTAGACAAAGTTTCAGACAAAAACATGGAAGTCTAGCAACTTCCCTTCTGGTACCTCCCATACAAATATACCATCCCGCCTCCTAAGAAATCGCGTAATAATACCAATTTTCCCATCGCGATCTTGCCCATATTCTGTATTTAGTAAAACTATAGCTAGACAAAGTTTCAGACAAAAACATGGAAGTCTAGCAACTTCCCTTCTGGTACCTCCCATACAAATATACCATCCCGCCTCCTAAGAAATCGCGTAATAATACCAATTTTCCCATCGAGATCTTGCCCATATTCTGTATTTAGTAAAACTATAGCTAGACAAAGTTTCAGATAAAAACATGGAAGTCTAGCAACTTCCCTTCTGGTACCTCCCATACAAATATACCATCCCGCCTCCTAAGAAATCGCGTAATAATACCAATTTTCCCATCGCGATCTTGCCCATATTCTGTATTTAGTAAAACTATAGCTAGACAAAGTTTCAGACAAAAACATGGAAGTCTAGCAACTTCCCTTCTGGTACCTCCCATACAAATATACCATCCCGCCTCCTAAGAAATCGCGTAATAATACCAATTTTCCCATCGCGATCTTGCCCATATTCTGTATTTAGTAAAACTATAGCTAGACAAAGTTTCAGACAAAAACATGGAAGTCTAGCAACTTCCCTTCTGGTACCTCCCATACAAATATACCATCCCGCCTCCTAAGAAATCGCGTAATAATACCAATTTTCCCATCGCGATCTTGCCCATATTCTGTATTTAGTAAAACTATAGCTAAACAAAGTTTCAGACAAAAACATGGAAGTCTGGCAACTCTCCTTCTGGTACCTCCGATACAAATGTACCATCCCGCCTCCAAAGAAATCGCTTAAAAATATCAATACCATCAGCACGATCTTACCCATATTCTGTATTTAGTAAAACTATATCTAGTCAAAGTTTTTGACAAAAACTTGAAAGTCTGGCAACTTCCCTTCTGGTACCTCTCATACAAATATACCATCCCGCCTCCTAAGAAATCGCGTAATAATACCAATTTTCCCATCGCGATCTTGCCCATATTCTGTATTTAGTAAAACTATAGCTAGACAAAGTTTCAGACAAAAACATGGAAGTCTTGCAACTTCCCTTCTGGTACCTCCCATACAAATATACCATCCCGCCTATTAAGAAATCGCGTAATAATACCAATTTTCCCATCGCGATCTTGCCCATATTGTGTATTTAGTAAAACTATAGATAGATAAAGTTTTGGACAAAAACTTGGAAGTCTGACAACTCCCCTTCTGGTACCTCCCATACAAATGTACCATCGCACCCCTTAGAAATCGCATAATAATATCAATACCCCCAGCACGATCTTGCCCATCTTCTGTATTTAATAAAACTATATCTAGACAAAGTTTGTTTTTATTTAAATGTAACTGGAAAAAGTGAAACGTGCACCAAGTAGCGAACGTCACAATGGCTTCATGGCTGTTGATAAAAAATTACAAACAAATTTTGTCAGCAAATAATTTTTTTAGAATTCTCTTATATTCATCTTTCTTATAGGTATTTAATTTAGTGGGCTTTATTATGTCAAATTTGCTAAAAATTACGAAAACATACATTAACCTTCAAAGCTACTTCCATTTTTTGTAGCGTGCGTCACAATAGTTTGTACTACATTTTTTCCGTTTTTTTTATGGCATTCGAAAGTACACATATATCCCACTAAATGCTATGTGTAAGTTGAAGGCATCTCACGCAGTATTTGCCCATATGGTACAATGTTATTCCACTATTTGCAAAGTGGGCTGGTTTAGACTTCCAATTTTTTTTCTCGAACACTTTATCTAGTGAAAGCTTTACTTTATACAGGATTTGTTGTAAAAGACTATATCATTGTCCTTAAATTTTATATCTAATAAAAATCTTACCTGAAGCAAATTGATATTAATGAAACGCAAACCACCAAAAGATCTAATAAATTAAATGCGGATCTACAAAAAGCTCCATCGTGAAGAACAAATCCGTATGAAACCAATTTTAACACCAGTTCTATTGTGAAGACAGCCGTAAAAAAATAATCAAACTGGTTAAGAACCTATAAAAAAATAAGGTAAAATAGAAAATATAAGAAGGGATAATTATAGTATACAAAGTAATTCGTAATAAATACTGTCTATCTGAACTTAATCGATCTGAAAATTGTCGAAAATCTATTGGAAACTATCATTCTATTAATAGAAACACTTTTTGGACCCACCCACCATATGAGGAAGTGGGTACTTTATATGTCTTTCATCAGCAACGCTTTCAATTATCGATATATCATAATTATTTCCAGACTAAACTCTGAGATAATTGTAACATTAGAAATTGGAGAGTGAGCATACAAGAGTCAATCTACTGATGATCTTATACGCAGATATGGTTTAAAATTTTTTCTTTTATCGGTTTTGTAGTCGATGACAAGATGATATGTATCGATCTGCGTGTCATGGGTGTTTTGTTTCAGGTTTAGCTTCAGTCTTTCACACAACTAGAAACTAGAAAGTGTTATATGGGATGGATAAGAGACTTATTCATTTCCCCGTTTGAGGAAACTAACTGGTACATGCACTTTATCAGATCGTCTCCTTCGGTCTTATACAGATATCCCGATATTCCGTCGTGGGTGGAGGGTTGACCTTTCACACCATCGTCTATGACTGGGGTACTACCTGGATCTTTGACCACTAGTAATTTAGAGAAATGTGGTTTCCAGACTATCAGCATACCCGTCTTCTGGTTTCGTGTCTCAAGGCCATTACATTTGGTGATTTCTGTCTCCGACCAGACGTGGTGGTATCTCGAAACGGATAAGTTTACCTTACCAGACTTTGCGACAATATAGGGTTGAGAGACTTTTGAAATTTACTTGGACTGTGACTTGACGAATTTTTGGATTGACGATCCCTGGCTGCCGACTGAACTGAATTAGGACTTGGTTTTGGAATACGGTTTTTGGATTTGTTGACATAGCGAGTGGAAAAGCCACTCCAAAAGGGGACCACTCGGATGCGACGACGTGATGCACGGAGTCGGAGATCTCGGGAGACGAGGAAGTGCGTCGACGTGCTTTTGGTGGCTTTCTTTCCAGATGCGGATTCAGTGCTTCATTCTTCTCCTGTCAGTATGATGGATAACCCTCCAAGTCTGGAAAGAACGAACAGTGCCTATCGGGTTAGAAGTGGAAGGGTTCCAGGTTTTAACGGTATGTCTGATGAGTTGTGTAAAATCATCTGGAACGGCATACATGATTATGTGGGGACAGTCTATGCGAGGTGTATTAGCCAGGGTTAGCAATCGGAGCAATCCTCCCTCTTATCGAGCGACCAGCCTCCTTTAAGCATTTGCAAAAGTGCTGGAAAGGACCATGGTTGATCGACTGAGGGAGAGCAACAGTTCCAGAGGTAGAAGAGTGGTGGAACCCAGCTCATCCGTTCATACAAAGTGTGTGCGTATGAGGATGACTTGCCCATACTGGTCGAATGCTGTCTCGTGCTGTTCTTGAGACTCACAATCCATCGGCATAGGAGTGACAATGGCCATGTGTGTGACAGTGCTTCTCCAGGGTATATTGTCACATGCTCACCCACTCTCATATACTGTGGCGCATTAAAGATGGGCTCCTGGAAAAGCTATCTGCCGTTGATATAAATGTTAGGCGTATCCTTCTGAGTGACTGGGGCCTTGGTAGGCGGCGTGTTCTTGGCTTGCACAGCGTATGGTGCACCGTTATGGTTCGAAATAGCGATGTCTGTTGCAGGAAAAAAGGAGGTCCTTCCATGTAAGATAGTCTCTTTGGTGGAGTGTATGCCAGTATGCAAGACGGTGTCGACGGACGCATAGCATGTCTTGCTAGGCGTACCACCTCTTGACCTGGGATTAATACGTAGCCTCAGTCTGGATTTCATACTGACGGAATGTCCGACACCCCGGACGGTATGTGTGGTGGGGAATAAGAGGACTGGAGGCATGTACTGACTATATGTCTTTATTACCAAGACGTTAGGGACTTTGTAGGGATGAGTATTACCCAGACGGGGCAGGGTATGACTTTAGTATAAACTTAGAGGACGATCGGAAATATGGGAGGTTGCGCGAATTTGCCCGAGAGGTGTTTAATAGAGAAGACGAAAACATGTAAAGTGGAGGTTGTTGTCTATGCAGCCATTCGTAGCCCTGAAGCCATAGAATATCCGCCGAATGTGTGTTGCCTTTGTTGATGTCCTATTCACCCTTGGAGAGCTTAGACTAACTAAGGGGATCACATGCTAAAAACATGGTTTCGAATTGGTACTCACATTGTATTGGTTATTCCTAAAAAACACGCGCTGAAATTCCTCTAGTCTGCATTTCTGATTCAGCAAATAAAATTTATGGAGAATAAAGTTACAGAAATCTACGATATTGCCCCGCTTATTCCAACAAAGATTTTATTTCCGTCCAATAGATTAGATGCGGGTGAATATCATTAGCCCTTCTGACAGTATTAATGTACGTCCTTCGAGCCTGGTCATTATATGACAATAGAGTAGGTATAATGTCATCAACGTTTGAGCAAAATGTTGATAAATCCTTTTTCGACCATCAAATCCCTGTATTTTTTCTCATATTATATGACGTTTTTCTGGAGAACTTTATATGTTTATGGCTTTATTAAATACGGATTCTGGCACCTCCCGTACGAATGTACCATTCAGCCCATTTTTAAATCGTGTAGCAATATTACTACGCCCAATCCCATCTTACCCAAATTCCGTATTTTATAAAGCTGTAAACATATAATATTGCTACACCCAATCCGACATTAACTAAAATCCGTATTTTAAAAAATTTGACCCCTAGTCGGTCGCCTTCGGGTACCTTCCATACAAATTTATTTTTCTGTCCAATTTAGAAATCTTGTAATGATATTAATAAGCCCAACGAGATATTGCCCAAATTGTGAACTTAATAAAGCTATAAATGGAGAAAGATTCCGACAAAATCTTGGAAGTCTGGCCACACTTCCTCTGGTACCTACCATACAAATGTAGCACTCCACTCATTTTAGAAATCTTGTAATAATATGAACCCTTCGATGAGTGAGAAGGTCCCTAGGGACCTTTTTGCCTTTTCAAACTGAAATTACTCCTACTTCGGCCACTACAACCCACACAAGTTACTCTGCATTCTTAGAGTATTTTGTAGCGCATCTTTAGAAAAATTAAGCCGATCGGATCAATACTTTAGGAGTTATTGAGGTTTTAGTGAGAATAGTACGCGGACGTGTGAATAGGTCCGTATGGACCTTGTACTGAATTTCACTAAAAAATTCATGTTTTTCGGCATCATTATAATTTTTTTACTGTTTTTATTTGAAAGTATGGTGGTTATGCGATTCACAGAGTTATTATCCTGTGAAGGGAATGATATATTCTGGAAAACTGCCAAACCAACAACGGGATATAAACCAAGGGCAGAAAGTAGTGATGGATCTTGTGGAAAAATATTTAGATGCTGGCCGTACTATATACGCGGTGATTTCTTTACCACTCTTGACTTGGCGCGTATTTTGTGCGCTACAACAAAACATTCATTCCACAGGAGTTCAAGAAGAACCCGAAGCGCACCATCAATAGTACATTATTTGGGTTCAACGTAGGGGATATATCGTTATGCTCATACGTGCCGAAAAAAAATAAAGTGGTGAACGTGCTCTCCACAATGCACCACACCTGCCTCGTTGACGAGCAAACCGAGAAGCGGAAGCCCTATGCCATATTAGATTACAACGCCAACAAATGCGGCGTTGATACCATGGATCAAATGCTAGGCACTTGCAGCTGCAAAAGAGCAACACAACGATGGCCGTTGGCCATGTTTTATAATATGCTGGACGTCGCTGCATTGGCTGCTTTTACGATTTACAACGAAATGAAGCCTATAAAAGGGAGTGACAGACGGCGGTCGTTCTTGTTACTGCTAACGAAACCATTGGCCACACCAAATATCGAAGAACGTGCTCTGAACAACCATATAACCTCATATCCAAGGATACGCAATGCGATGGAAGCATTCGCTGTTTGCGGAGAACATAGCACACTTTTACATCGCTGCAACACTTGCGCACAGGGCGGGGGACAAGAAGTACACGCTCAAAAACAATAATTTGAATAAACTTTTTTATAATAGTCTTAAGAAAATTTAAAAAAATATTTTTGTATGTAGAATTTAGTTATAAACAGTAAAAACAAAAAAAAAATCAAAAAAAAACATGATTTACAAAAAAGGTCCGTAGGGACCTTTTCACACGGCCGTGAAGTTCAGAACTGCCACTCATCGGAGGGTTAATACGCTAAACCCAATCTTGCCGGAATTCTGTATTGAGTAAAGGTTTAACTAGATATAGTTTTCGAGAACAAAAAACTTGAAACTCTACTTTATACTTGTAAAACGTGTAATACAATATGCATTTGATATGATCCAAAAGTTTAACACATAGACAAAAAGTTGCAGTCGGGTAAACCGACTTATATATACCTTCACCCTCAGTAACAACATACAAGTCTCATATTCCAAAGTATCGGAAAGTCAAAAGTTAGAGTGGCTACCACAGTTGTATGTAAAATCTGATTAAATGTAATAATAGGAACCTAAAAATACAGAATGTTATAGAAAAATATTTTATTACACGTTTTTACATGTCCTCCTTTTTTAACACTGTCCTCCCGTCCTCCCACCTTTTTCAAAAAAGTGGAATTTTTCCTCCTTTTGTTTCAGATTCAAATTTATTTGTATTGTCATAATAATCAGTGTTTGATAGTTCAACAGTGAAATTTATTAGTTTGTAAATTGTAAGTATTGACGTAGTCGCTGTCCTCATTATGTTCAGCGCTACGATTAAAATGTGTGGTTACTGTTTACTATTTGGGTAGCAAACACCCAATATTTTTCAACACTACCTACCACCTGTCAAACATTTATTATTATTTTCGTGTTTACAAGTTTGCTAGTTCATCGCAGCCGAAAACTCATTTTTAATAAAAAATCATTGCTTTTCTAATTGTGTTTAAGAGTCGTTGGAGCAACAACTGCACACATGGACTCGTCAACCAAAACAAAGGGAAGTGGCGGGAAAAAACGTAAATGTAAATTCAAAGAAATAAGTGTTAAAGCAAAACATCCATGTTTTACTCCAGGAAGACACGATTATGAAGCAAAATGCACGGTTTGTGATCGATATGTTCAAGTTGGAAATAAGGGCATGTTTGATGTGGATCGACATATTGCAACTGATGTACATAAGAAGAATTTTCAAGATACCGCAAGTATCCAAGTTTTTTAACCCAAAATTTACGAAACATGAGGAACAATTAAGTGCAGCAGAAGGTGTTCACGCATTTCATACTATAAACCATAACTTGAGTTATAAAAGTACTGACTGTTCAAAACAGATTTTATTGATGAAGCTGTAGGAGTTTATAATTGCTGTACAGATAAAATATGGACACGTTCGTTGGAAGAATTTGCAATACTTGAATGTATGCATTTTAACGCCAACGCTGTGAAAAATTTGCATTTCGACGATTTGGGCCCATGTATAAACTATCTTCTAGAAAAATATATTTATATGGATGATGTTAAGCTATATGATGAGTTTCAGTCTCTAAAAAATGTCTTAGGAACAAAAACCCAGCTCTTTTTTAATAAACCTTGCCAACCCCAATGGGTTGATTTTTTCACCAACAGTAAACCAGCACCTGAAGTATATTCGCTCTAATAGCAATGTGGAAAGAGTATTGTCTTTGATTATTGCACAATGGACAGACGAGCGAAATCGCTTACAACTTGATTCCAAAAAAGCTATAATATCCACTAAATTTAATTTCAAAAACTTCTCTTGCATAGACTTTTATAAGTATTTGTTGTCAAAGCCGTTTCTTCTAAGGCAGATATCCTCCTCAGCTAAATATCAAAAATGTCCTCCTTTCCAAAAAATCTTTATGGTAACCCTGCTCATATTCCATAATAGCAACCTCTAAATATCGAATGTTGTAGAAAATTACCCTCAGTAAAAACATATTCTAAAGTATCGGAAAGTCAAAAGTGAGCGTGGCTAAAACCATTGAATGTAATATCTGATGAAATGTCATAATAGTGACCTCAAACTACTCATTGTTACAGAAAAAAAAATATTGTATTACACGTTTTTACAAAAAGGGCGGAATATAAAACAGAGTTTTTCTCGATAATTGTATGTAGAATTTCGGAAAGATTCGGCGAGCGAATTTATATAATTACTCTTAATTTGGAGGGCAACGAAATCAAATTTTAAAATACTGTAAAATATCTTGGAATACATTTCGATAAATTGTTAACATTTAATAATCATGCGAGACTAAATTTAGGTAAGGCGGAGCGTATTAAGGGAGCCCTCTCAAGAGTATTCAATAGTAAATCGGTGCCGATAAGTACAAAACTACTTTTATATAAAGTATGCATTAGGTCGTTACTACTCTATGCGTTTCCAATTTAGTATATCTATTTGGTATATCATATTTGGTATCTCCCACTGTTATGGGAAAAATGTAAATTTTCGAAAGAAAAATTTTACGGAAATGCATTGAGATAAATTTTCAGTGTATTACCAAACGATTTTTAAATAAATTCATATATGAGAAAGCTTCCTTAATACCTTTGGCAGGTTACGCGTTATGTCTTATGAAAAAAGTATGGAAAGGTTACAAAACTCAGAGGGATGCATTATCCAAGATATTTTTACTAGTGAATACTCGTACAGTTGGTCGAACACTAACTTTAATTCAGCAATTGACATTCTAAAAGAAAATATTGATACACTGTCTGGACAGAACTTTTATTCGCACACTTCTCCCGGCATTCACAGAGGGTTACATTTAATTTTATTATTCACTTTTTTTTTTATTATTTTTATTTATTTAGTTTAGATTTAAGAATAATTTGTTAGTAGATACAACTCTACTAAAATACTTTAGGTGCCGGGAGCAAGCACTATTGTATTCTTTTAGCGTTATTTCACCCTTAGTTCTAACACACTGACAAATATTTGTAAGACACATTAGACTTCACCACATAAAATTAAAACAATACGTAATAACAGGTGGAGCAAAAGTAAACTTCCGATGTTTTTTGGCAGTAATTAAAAAAAAATTAAAAACTTTGATCCTTCTTGTGGATTATTTCATTCTGGATCTTTTAATTTGTTGTACATCATGTCGAGAATATGATGTAAATGGCCGCCGCCACAGTTGCCACTGACATTAGGGGCCAATCGCAAAATGTATAGCATTTTCTGATAGGAGGATTACTTTTGCGCCACCTTGTAGTTTTAAGTTTTATAAATGTCATTACTTGTAAGATTCCTTTTTCTTTAAGAATGTTATATGTCTCAATAAAGCGAACCTTAAACCTTAATTACACGATTTCTACAGTGGGTGGAATGTACATTTTTTGATGGGAGGTACTGGATGGGGAGTTGCCAGACTTCCAAGTTTTTGTTTGAATCTTTGTCCAGTTATATCTTCACTAAATACAGAATTTGGGGAAGATCGCGTTGGTCGTGTTAATAACACTCTGCGACAAATGGTAAGGGTCAGTGATCGGTTTGGAATGAAACCACCGGGGAAAGTTATATTGGTAAAAAAAAAGTCATACGTGTTCCAGCGTTTCGCTGGGTCTCATCTAGGAATCGAGATATATCGATTTGAAGTTAGTAAGTATCGTATAGGGGAATTTGTCACGTTTTAGGCTCTTTTGTTTGACATAACTCGAGAACCACTCGTCCGATTTAGCTGAAACAAATTTAGAAAAATTAAGAATTACAATTCCTCTAATCTGTTCTTAAACCGTTTTCCTACTTAAGCAACAGTTTCGCAATTATAAATAAATGTATGAAAAAAAAAATTATTTTTGCCTAAAAATTAAATTTTTTTTTTTTTTAATTCCATCAAGTGGCCATGCCCATGGAAACGCGATATAAAGGCAAGAGGCTCGACTCGCTGGTGGCTGAAATTTGTTGGTGGTCCCAAAAGACGTACGATCCCGACAATGAAGATGAAGAAGAAGAACATACAATGGGAGTTTCCTCCGAGGATGAAGACAGATCCTCATCCGATACAGACTCTGAACAAGTAGGCGAACCACCACGCAAGAAAGAAAAGGGAGCAAACAAACGAAAATAAATGTATTTAAAAAAAAAAAAAAAAAAAATTTCTTCATGCGCTTATTTTTAACTTGGAAACTATTACTTGTAAAGGAAAATAATATATGAACAGATTAAGGGAATTGTAATTCTTGGTTTTTTAAAATTTATTTCAGCTAAATCGGACGAGTGGTTCTCAAGTTATGTCAAACAAAAGAGCCCAAAACGTGACAAATTCCCCTATACGATACTTACTAACTTCAAATCGATATATCTCGATTCCTAGATGAGACCCAACGAAACGCTGGGACACGTATGACCTTTTTTTGACCGATATAACTTTCCCCGGTGGTTTCATCCCAAACCGATTGTGGCTGTCGCACAGTGTAATATTACTTAAAAAGGGCGGGATGGTAAATTTTTATGGGATGTACCACAACGTGATGTGCCAGACTTCCAAGTTTTTGTCCAAAACATTGACTAGCCACAGATTTACTAAATACAAAATGTGGGCAAGATCGCGTTGGACATATTGTGGGCGAAATAGCAGATTTGTATGGGAGGTACACAAAGGGTGTGGCCATATAGCTCATATGCAATCCCATAAGCAGTTTTGGGAAAATATTAAGCCATGCTAAATTTCAGATTGATTGTTTAACTCTTTCGAAAGTTATCGTGCGTACCAGCAGGACAGACAGAAGTACAGGCGTACAGACGGACATGGCTCAAACGATTTAGAAAGTCATGAATAGAATTTGGTTTGAAGACACCTGGGGTATAATGTGAATATTTCTATGTGTTACACTTTTGAGCCGTATCAAATGATATGTACCATCCTACCCGTAGGATGAAGGTACAAAAAAGGGGGAATATAAAGCAGAGTTTTTTCTCGAAAATTTTATGTGAATTTAACTTTACTAAATATAGATTTTCAGAAAGATTCGATGACCAAATTTATATAATTACACGATTTCTAAGGCACGGGATGGTACATTTGTATGGGACGTACCATGAGGGGAGTTGCCAGACTTCCAAGTTTCTTCCGAAACTTTCTCCAGTTATAGCTCGGCTCGGAATCCATCCTATGCTGGAATGTTGTTACATTACTTATATATAATTATGTTAAATCACTTAGAAACTTCATTGCCCAAAAACTTCAGCCTCTGAATATTCCCATTTACACTAGAGCCCCGACTTGCGTCGTCCCGATTTGCGTCGTTTCAAGTTGCGTCGCTTTTTAAAAACTGGAAAAATTTGATTTGCGTCGTTGCAATTTCAAGTTGCGTCGGTCCGAGCTGCATTGTAGATTACCATTTTTTGCATTTGTAGTGCCTGATTTAGCATCTTTTCTGTCTTTTAGCATTTGTACAACTTCTGACAATAAATTAAATTTCAGTGCATTTTGTATATGTATAGAAAAGGTGATTCGATTTGCGTCGTTTCGAGTTGCGTCGCGTTCCTCCGGTCCCCATTAACGACGCAAGTCGGGGCTCTAGTGTATATCATTATTAAAACAAAACAAAAATAGTTTTAAATATTGTTTTACGCGATGCGGGTTATAATTTTTTACAGAATTTTTTATTCTCAATACAATTTTTGTATATGTATTTTTCGCTGAACTTTTCCTTCGATAACTTTTTTTTCCACATTTGAAGTTCCTTACCACTGGTATCGTCAGACGCCGCACAGTGGCGCCATTTGAGTTTTTTCGTTGCAAAAATCATATCTTTTGAACCGAATAAGATAATTGAACACTTTTAACAGCATATGATAGATAACTATTCAGCCTATGAAATGAGCGTTTGGAAAGGGTGCTACGCTTTGTAGGGGCCTACTTATGGGTTAGCAAAGTTGAAATTTGTGGAAAAATCAATTTTATGGGAAGTATAATAAAATGTTTTTAAACATTTTAAATGTTTTATGTTTCTTTTTAAAGGCTTTTATGATTTAAAATTATTCCAGAAAAGATTTACAAAAAAATGTTTTTTTTTTAAATTATTTTTAAATTTTTTGTAAAATATTGCTCACAATTTAAAAAAAAAATTTTGTCATTTAAATTGTCATTTCTCTTTACTTAATACTTAACAAGACTTTCTCACAGTTGTAAATAATAGTAGTAGATAATTAGTGGAGAGTTATTGCAGGGTTGCGTGTCATCAGAGATGGCACTACAATTAAATGTATCTTTTTGTAGTAAAATTTTTTACAGTTTTATTGTTTTTTCATGTACACGGGCAAGTATGGGCACCCAATTTCAAGAAAATAAGTTAGAGTATTAAATACTTAACAACCTCTGTTTAATAGTTCCCGTCACAAACCGTCACTTTTTTTGTTCTATTCTATTAAGTGTGAAAAATGACCCAAATATCATGTGTTTGCAAAATTGCGCCTGAAAAAAAATATTGGACCGAATAACCCTTTTTCTACATCGTCTCATTGGAATTAACATACCTTTCATCCGACACCAAAAAATTAATGATCGGTTGCATAGTTTGCCTGAAATTCAATTCAAAAGATGATATTTTTTTTTTTATTTAAACATTTTTTGTAAGTCCGAAAAATTGTCAACTTTGATTGACGCTAGAATTCATAATTTTTATCCAATTTTTTTGGATTCTTAATCAGTGAGAAGTTCTCTATCAGATGTAATTATTCATTTTATCATATTCTTCTGTTAAATTTTTGATTTTTGCAACGCTTTTAGGGAAAATGCGCCACAGTGCGCCGTTTGTCATTCATAGCATTCAGACGTGTAAAACATCAGCTGACTAATTGTAAATTTTCTGTTGGAAATAAATTATTTTTCAAATAAAAATGAGTTCTAAACGTAAGAGATTCTGGGGTAACAATCCTAAATACAAAAAACCAAAGGATGCTATACCAAGCAGCAGCAATAGATATCACTATCTATCTGACCTCGATGGAGATGACGATGACACCAGTGTGGATTTGGGCCACGACATCCAAGAAAAACAAAGAGTGCCGCCAATTACTATCGATAATTGTAATAAATTTACTGACATAATGAAGTTATTAGGAACCAAATGTAAGTACAAGCGCTTATCAATTGGGACAAGAGTTCTACCAAATCCTCTGACTGAGTATGAACAGTAGACGGGTTCATACCGGTATGCGATTTGCAAAAGTATCTCAGATTCTCGCTCCCCTAACAAAAAATGAAAGTTTCGGCAAAAAAAATAATAACTGTTAAAAAATTTCATAAAAAGGTGAAAAACTCGGAGAGCTCAAGCCATAAACGTACATTTTGAGCCAATTTGAAATGTCCAGAAATTATACTTTTGATAAATTGTCTGTAAATTGTTGTCGTTAAAAAAACTTTTCATGCAACAATTTTTTTAGAATTGAATTGAATAGAATTTTTAAATTGAATTTAACAAAATGTTTATTCAATACAGATTTAACTTATAATGAAAATGAAAAATATTACACTGATATTAAAAGATTACATGAAATACATTAGCAAGCTACTTATATTTGTCCATTATTGTTGATTTAATAGTATTTGGAAACTCTTTACGATGTTCTTCAACAACATGAAAAACTAGTTGTTTTTGTTCCTCGTTCTTTGTAAATTTATCATTATATGTTCCTGCTAGCGCAACTCCAGTTGAATTTCGAATTTCAGTTTTAAAGTGTTGAGATACTTTGGCGTCAAGAGGAACAGGTGGGAAAACCCAAACCTGGGGAAACCTCGATTACAATAAAACAAAGAGAATACTCGGGTTTAACAAAAATTAAACGAGTAAGCTAGTTGGGGTCATCACAGGACACACTAGCCTAAGAGCACACCTATTTAGAATAGGAGCGACAAATGTGGGGAATGCGGAGAGGACGCCGAGACGGCGGTGCCAGTGCCCTGCTTTCTGCAGGTCAGGAAAGTCCATTTAGGAGAGGACACCTTAGATGACCTATCGGCCGTGGCATAGGGATCTACATCCACAATCCGAGGACTGAACTAGTATACCAATTACCAAAGTACTCAACGATTCTACAAGCAGAGATCAAGGCCATCACAGAATGCCTAGAATGGCTGCGGAACAGAACCATAGGAAAAACTATCTGTATTTTCACAGACAGTCAAAACGCAATTAGATCCCTCAGAAATGATAATGTCAAATCAAGGACACTCATGTACTGTAAGGAAACAATAAAGGACGTATCGAGGAATAACGACATAGTTATAAACTGGATACCAGGCTACCAGGGCTGACGAACTGGCTAAAATAGGAAGGGATTCCGACCAAAATATTCTGCAACTGTCTAAACCTTTTCTAGAGACAAGAAAGGAGTTGAGGGAATGGATGAAGACGACCCATGCCTTAAGGTGGCTAGAGGAACAGGTGGGAAAACCCAAACCTGGGGAAACCTCGATTACAATAAAACAAAGAGAATACTCGGGTTTAACAAAAATTAAACGAGTAAGCTAGTTGGGGTCATCACAGGACACACTAGCCTAAGGGCATACCTATTTAGAATAGGAGCGACAAATGTGGGGAATGCGGAGAGGACGCCGAGACGGCGGTGCCAGTGCCCTGCTTTCTGCAGGTCAGGAAAGTCCATTTAGGAGAGGACACCTTAGATGACCTATCGGCCGTCAAATCAATAGGCATAAGGAATTTAAGGAACTTTATAGAGGGGACCGAATTCCTAAAGGGAAAAGGGGAAGCGGAATTTGTAGAAGAAACCAGGAGCGCACAACAGGCCAATTGCTGGCCTAGGTGTATGTCAGTAACATGAGACGGTCATGGTACATGACCGATCCTCAGGGTGATGATCGCTGGGCTAACCATATATTCGAAGTGTACAAAAAAACATTCAAGTGTTTAGGCTTTCTAAAGCGGTGCAAGAAATTCTGCACTCCATCTGATCTCGTAAATATTTACACCACCTAAATCCAACCTAAAATTAAATATAACTCCTATATATGGAAAGGAGCTCCAAAAACATCTTTGCAGCTTTTGGACCGTGTACAGAGGAGAGCGGTGGTGATGATAGAGTATGGTAGGGTATCCAACTCTATAGTCTTCCTACATGGTTGTATATCGCTGTCTACAGATATTTTAACGGTATCTGTTCGTCAGATATCCGTCGTCTGGTCCCTGAAGTTAGAACATGTAGCCGAAATACTCTGCAATCAAGGAAATCTCCTCCATTTATTGTCCAATGACCGGTTGACCGGACAACGCACTATAGATATAATTCGTTCTTCATGCGAACTGTGTGGAATAATGTTCCAACAAGTGTTTTTCCTGCCTGCTATAACATTACCAAATTCAACAAACACTACTCCCTCTTTCCTTCTTCCAATACCCCTATTTCCTATCGCTAAAACAGTGAATTGCATTTATAGGGGGCATCTGAGTGTTAGTAAAATAAAAAAATATAAGTAGTACTAATATGACAGGTATTTTGTTTGAAGAGGTGGCTACTGTGGGACTTGACAAAACTGCGTGGAACATGGTGGTGCATACAAGCATATCCGAGAACACAACGCCCAATGCGGGCCTGGATGAATTAGGAACTCGTTAACAAGGATGAAGATAAACCAGCACCAGATTGTATGAACGGACATGAGGACATTTATTGGCAGTATCCACTATATCAGCCTCAACGACAACTACTTGAATTATTGGCAAGAAATTAAAGATGTAGTAATAAACTACCGAAATCATCCTCTATTTTATACAAAGGAACTACTTGTGAAATATATATTTTGAAGCCAAGAAATATTCGGGAAGATGGCGAAGTACCCATGAAAAGAACCATATGTTTTGAAAACAAACCAATTCCTTAAAAACGCTGATATTTTACGTGTGCGAAAAAATGGCTGCGGAGATAAAGGCAATACAAATAATCGGAGTGATATTCTTGAAGAGTTCGAAATATTAAGGATCATGCTAAACCTCAACCTGTCATAAATTATTTCATCTTTACCATATGTAATTTTCAAACTAATTGCTGGTATATAGGTATAGAAAATGCATCTTATTCCCAAAATTCGGGATTTCCTTTGCGGATGGACGTACATCAGTTTGTCAGTCGTAAACTCCCCTTATGGTACCTCCCATACAAATGTACCATTCCCCCCACTTTACTAAAAACATTATATAGGCAAGATCGTGTTGGGTGTATTCGTATTGTTACATAGTCGGAATATCGAGTTTTTGTCAGAAACTTTCTCCAGTTATACTTTTACTAAGTACAGAATTTGGGCAAGATCGCGTTGATCGTATTGATATTACTACACGATGTCTAAGGGGGCGGGATGGTACATTTGTATGGGTGGTACCAAAAGGGTCGTTGTCAGACTTCCTCGTTTTTTCCGAAAACTTTTGTAGTTATATCTTTACTGAACACAGAATGTGTGCAAGATCGCGCTGGTCCTATTGATATTATTAAACAATTTTAAAAGTGGGTGGAATGGTAAATTTGTATGGGAGGTACAAGCAGGGGCGTGGCCAGATTTCCAAGTTTTTCTCCGAAACTTTCTCCAGTTATAGCTTTACTATGTACAGAATTTGGCCAAGTTCAAGCTGGGCTTATTGATATTATTACGCGATCTCTAAAGTTGTTGAAATAGATGATTTGTATGGGAGGTACCCGAAGGAATGTGGCCATACAGTCCATATGCTGTATAATAATGTTGCGTATAAAAATAATAGTGCGTGCTTCTAGAAAAAATTAAATAGTTTTCAATGAAAGTCGAATATTTTGGAAAACCAACATGCGCTTAATAATATTATTAGACGGTTTTAAAAGTGGATGTAATGGTACAGTTGTATGGGAGGTACCAGAAGGGGCGTCGCCAGACTTCCAATTTTATGTCCGAAACTTTGTTCAGATATAGCACAACTAAATTTGGCCAAGATCTAGCTGGGCTTAATGACATTATTACGCGATCTCTAAAGTTGGTGAAATAGATGATTTGTATGGGAGGTACCTGAAGGGATGTGGCCATACAGCCCATATGCAATCCCATAAGTATTTTTTGGAAAATATTAACCCATGCCGAATTTCAAAGCGCAAACACTTATTCGAAAGTGATCGTGCGTACCAGCAGAACAGACAGGCGACTCAAACTACTTAAAAATCATGAATCGAATTTGGTTAAAATACACCTAGAGTCTATTGTGAATTTTTCTATGTGTTACACCTTTGCGTCATATCAAATGATATAAACCCTCCTACCCGTAGGGTGTGAGCGTTATAATGAGCGAACATTTCAAAAATATGTGGATGTTATTTGCAGATAAGAAAGTGGTTCTTAATGAAATGGTTTCCATAAAAACTGTAACTATATATCATAAATGAATGGTACATTTCTAGTTTACATTTTTTTAAGTATGATGTTTTACATTACACAGAAATCTGAATTAGATTTAGGGATCGAATTCATTTTTTTTACTAACGCTAAGGGAATGCCTCCTATAAATGCAATGCACTGTGTTAGCGATATGATATTAGGGTGTGATGTTAACACTCTGTTCTGTCTTTAGTCCATTTTCTTCCAAAACCACTGAAAAAGTTTCAATCAATCACCCTCAGTAAAACCATAAAAGACTCATATTCTAAAGATTGATAGATGAATAGTCAAAAGTGGATGTTGCTACCATTACGGGATGTAATACCTAATAAAATGTCATAATAACATCCTCAAAATACCGAATTTACAGGAAACCTGTGAAAACTGCAGTCGGGTATACCGACTTATATATACCTTTACCCTCAATATGAAAATACAAGTCTCATATTCCAAAGTATAGGAAAGTCAAAAGTGAGTGCGGCTACCACCATTGGATGTAACATCGGATGAAATTTCATAATAGCAACCTTAAAAATACCGAAAGTTATAGAAATATATTGTAGTGCACGTTTTTGCAAAAAGGGCGGAATATAAAGCAGGTATTTTTTTTCTCGAAAACTATGTAATTATACCATTTCGGAAAAATTCGTTGTGCGAATTTATATTATTACACGATTTTCAAAGTGGGCAGAATAGTACATTTGTATGGGAGGTACCAGAACGGGGCGGACTATGGATAGCTTTATATGTTTATAGATTTAGCGTACTACTATTATTACACGATTTCTAAAGTGGGTGGAATGGTACATTTGTATGGGAGGTACCCGAAGGTGTCCGACAAGGTTCGAATTTTTTCTGAAGAACTTTGTATGTTTACAGCTTTATTAAGTGCGGATTTAGGGTAAGATCGGATTGGGCGCAGTAATATTGTTACACGATTTCTAAAGTGGGCGGAATGGTACATTTGTATAGGAGGTGATAATGCCAGAATCGTTATATTACATTCTATAATACTGGCAGACACATTGCTGGCCACCTTAATAGAAGTTGGTGGAGATTTATCCGCAAACTGTCGCGTGCACAAACACCCACACTAGTGTAATTACAAAAAAAAAAAATTATGAAACCACTTGCAATCGAGGAAGTTTTTTGTGTAATGTAAGAATATTAATTGCATTTTTGTGTTTTTTAAAAAAAGTTCCCCCTTCCATTCGGATGAAAAAAGTGAAAAAATAATTTTTTTTCAAAAAAATTACATGCTGTTTTTGGTTAATTCAAAAGATTAATAGCAAAAAAATTAATAATATAAAGCAGTTAGTAATAAGTTTAGAATGTACAAAAAAATGTTTAAAAATTATTTTTTGCTAGGAACTTTAGATTCAGAAATTCAAATTTTTTCGAGTTTGCATGTAGTCCCTCCATCAGTTTTACAGCACGTTCAGCATTTTGGTTAGATCTGGGAATGTCAATTAATGACTCCTCGATCGACCAGTTCGTCTTCAAACACTTAATTGCCTTCTTGCATTCTGTCTTGGTGAGTGAGGTTAACAGTTCATTGAAGGACGCTTCGTTGTAGTGTTGCGACTGGAACCAAGCATTTGCCCATTCATAGCAGATAAAGTCGAATGCTGTACCGAGGATGCGGCGCCACTCTGGCATGAGAAAAAAGGCTATAACAGCATATATTGCACGCGAGTTCCATCTTGCCTGGTGTAAGTTTGGGAGTTTCTTCCAGCTGATTCGGGGCCATCGTGAAGTTGTTTTGTACTGACGATATACCTGACAAAGTTCATATAAGAACTTTAAATCATCTCGCCATCCAGGGTTCTCGTCTGTGTTAACATCATCTGTCGTAACTTGGTGGTAATGAGTCTGAAGAGAGACATAGTTTTCTCTTAATTTGTCAATGAAGGAATAGTTCAATTCTGGTTGTATTCAAGCATCGTATTCATCAATTAGCTGATGTAGTTCCTTGTGAATGGCCGCGGCAACCACTCACACATTTCAGAATACCGAGTTTGATTTCGGTTGTGGTATTTTTCAGCAGAACTACTTGATATTCTTCCCCTTGGACTCTTTTACCATCAAACTGAAGACAATAGGGATCTTTGCTTTGAAGTTTTTAAAAAATTTTGGCTTTCATTTGCTGTCCTTCTGAGATTACTCATTTCCAGACACCAGACTGACTTGGAACCGGCACATCATGACCCTGTTTAGCAATGGTTGCAAGAACGTTATGTGCTTTATGTGTAGAAATGTTGTTTTCCAGTACTAGTAAACTCGCTGTTGTAGTGCTTGTTCTTTTGTATTTCGGTTTGCATTCAGAAGATGACGTGGAAGAAGAGCTTGGAGACTTGGGTGAAGAATCGGAGGCAGATTCGGAGACAATATCATGTATGGGTTGCGTTTGAGAAGTACTGGTTTAAGCTTGAGATATTGATAGTTGGATTCGTTTTCTTGGGTGGATTGATTCCAAAGGGGCTTGTTTGACCGTTGAATAACCAACCTTACCTCCACTCTCAACTTGACTCTGGTAGAATTCTTTATCTTCCGAGCTTTTCCATTCTCCATTCACGTTGGTGACATCAAATACCTGAGAAAGTGTTGCAGTGAATTTTTCAGACGGTTTCTTTTTGTTTTTATCATTTAGATCAATCAGCCGATTTAGTTTCTTTCTGATGAGTGCGGTGGATAAAAGTGGGAAGTCTAGAGTTTCCCTCCAGAGCAATTCTATATCCGTAATCATAATTTTGATTCGATCCAGTCGCCGTTTCTCGCTGTTGAAGAGAAAAGGGAAGTTTCCAAGAATGTGGCAGTTTGTCGGCATCCGTGTGAGATTGGAGAGCTTTTTAACAGATGGAATGCTTGGATCCCTTTTCTGTTTAGACGAGGAAGGTAGATTCTTCGTCCAAATAGACCTGTTTGCCTTTACAGTATTGCTGGAATTTCTAGAAGACATTTTATCGTGGATTAAAAGAGATTAAATGACTTTGTTGAAGACTGGAGCCTTTTCCAGTACCTTTTTCTACAAGAAAAAACAAAATTTTGGTGTATAGTTTTTTTGTGACAATTTTTATTTTTAATTATATGATGCAGCGAATCCAAACGACAAATGGCTACTAGTTAATAAAGGAAGAATCAAAGTATGCAAAAAAATTTTAACCCATTGTGAAGCAACGGCTGAACAGACTTCTTCTTAGTAAGACTTCCACTGAAAAGATTAAAAAAAAATTAAAAATGAAAAAGGGGGGAACTTTTTTAATTTTTTTTTTAAATTTGATGTTACTAGTGCCATCTGAATGCAATTATTCCTCGAATTTGAAGGGTTTTATTTTTGTAATGTAAAGTAATAAAACTAGTAATCACACTAACCCACACGTTTTGCTCTCCTGCGAACTTTCAGTGTGTTTGCTGTTTTCCAGTTCTAAATATAGCTACAATCTGTCTTATATACTCTCTCCCTCGCTTTGCTTTTACCAATATTGCGATTAAAACCTCACTCGTTGTTTTAACCTGTAAGTATACTGTTCCTATTGGTAAGACTCCGGCAATATTGTTCAAAAAAAGCAATATTCTATTTTCATTCGATTTATTCCTAATTCCATTTGTTTTCTTTTTTGTTGTTTTCTTTTTCTTTCGGCGAACAATCTTGTGAGAAATTTTCCCAATCTCCATTTGGAAATATTATTCAACAAAAGCCCATTTCTTCTGCTACAGGAAATTTTCAACCCTTCAACATTTTCATTGGTCCTAATCGAACTGGATTTCTAGTTCTTCTGTGACATCAAGGAGCCTTTCTATGAATAAATCATCACATCACCATTTTTTGGAAAAAGTTTAGTTTTTATTTTGTTTCATTTTAAACGATAGTGCATTTTTCTAAGCTACCTTTTGTGTCCAAATAAATATTCCGACCAAATTTTTATTGCGGAAAATCCTCGTTCAACTCAAACAAACGCACAATGTGTTGATGTGTCGCGATCGGTTTTAAAATATTCGGTGGAAATTTGTTTTCTTTTATAAAACAAAAATAATACGTTTCTTTATTTCTTCTAAAGAAAAATAATTTAAACAATTTTTGCGCAACCCAAATCCTAAAAAAATCTCCACCAACGTTTTGCATAAATTTTTAGCAAAACTCTAATATCCCCAACACACGCATTTCTTTTCTCTATTGCAATCATCCACCACCATTTCTTGAACTACCATATATACCTACACATATACGTACATTATTCCCGCACGACTAACGCCTTCCCTCCACCATCCACAAGCTGTATTTGTTATTTCGCTTTTCCTTCCTTAGATTCGTTGAAGTCAAACTTAAGAGTGGCTTAGAGTCTTTTGTAGTGGCGTTAGCAAATTCTCTTCTGAGTGTATGTGCGTGTATCCTACAGGCCATTCAAGTCGCGAAACAACTCATTGGTAACCATTGAATTTTAGATTTGTGTGGGAGGTACCAGAAGGGGCGTCGCCAGACTTCCAATTTTATGTCCTAAACTTTGTTCACAACTGTAGCACAACTAAATATTGAATTTGGCCAAGATCAAGCTGGGCGTATTGATATTATTAGGCGATCTCTAAAGTTGGCGAAACAGAAGATTTGTATGGGAGGTACCCGAAGCGATGTGGCCATACAGCCCATATGCTCTATATCAGGGGTGCCCAAAACCTTCTTATGGAAGCGCAAACACCAATACGTATACACTTTATTAACACACACAAGGAAAAACAAAAATATTTCATTACGTACACTGGTAAAAAAAATTGAATTTCATTTTTACAAAATTTAGGTGTAGCGAATATAAAAAAAAAATCATTATGGACACAAAATTTATTTGGAGATAATATTAAAAAATAAACAAAAAATAATTCATTATGGACACAAAATTTATTTGTAGTGAATATAGAAAAATAAACAACAACAAATTCATTATGGACACTAAAAAAACTACAAAACAACTAATTATTAAAATTAATTGTCTTTAAATCTTCCATTTTTAATATAAATGCCAAAATTTTGAGCGAAAAAATAATCGCTTTCCCACGTGTCATTCATTCTGCAAAATAATCTATCCGTTTCAAACTCACAACACATAATGATTTCTGCAAGTGCTTCTCATTCCACGAAATCATTCAAAAAATAGCAACAAAATTTACGATGCGAGCGCCTGGCACCAATGTGTACCAACAAAGCATGCGTTCTTGTTGCTGTGTATATGAAAGTGTTGTTGCTTTGAACTTGGGTATGTGTGTATTTCATACAAACAGTTATATGTGCATAGTAAGATGCTCAGCCTATGCTAAGCGCTTTTACAAAAACAAAAGCGCACCAAGCGCATAGGCCGTGGGCACCCCTGCTCTATATTAACACCGTGTTACAAAAAATAGATTTTTTTCTGTCCTATGAACCAAATGCACATATTCGGAAAGTGGGGAAAAAATTAAAATACACGTGTATCGGCGATTTTCATGTACACGTCAGAATTTTTTTTTTTTTAAGTTTGAAGTATAAACTCGTAGTGGCCTGTTTGAAAGCCTTTGGACCGATTTTTAACCCTTTTTCAGTGATCCAATCGAGCTGATTTTTTGCAGGCAGACTCGTGGAAATGTCTGTATCACGTCAAATTTTTTAAAAATAATTTTTATCAATTCTCAGTTTTTCCCCTTTTCTTAGCATAACTTGAAGAGACTCCAAATTTTTAAACTACTTAAGCGTTACGAAAATTTTTTTTGAAAAACGATAACCACTTATAAAAAAATTTAGGAAAACTGAGAATTGATAAAAATCTATTTTTTAAAAAATTTGACGTGATATAGTCATTTCCACGAGGCTGCCTGGAAAAAATCAGCTCGAGTGGATCACTGAAAAAGGGTTAAAAATCGGTCCAAAGGCTTTCACACAGGCCACTACGAGCTTTATACTTCAAACTTAAAAAAAAAAAATTCTGACGTGTACATGAAAATCGCCGATACACGTGTATTTTTATTTTGTATCCTCTTTCCGAAAAAGTAAATTTGGTTCATAGGAAAGAATGTGTGTAACACGGTGTAATAGTGCCTATGAAAATAATAGTACGTGCTTCTGGAAAAAAACGAAATAGTTTTCAATGAAAGTCGAAGATTTTGGAAAACTTACTTGCGCTTAGTACTATTATTACACAATTTCAAAAGTGGATAGAATGGTACAGTTGTATGGGAGGTACCAGAAGCGGCGCCGCCAGACTTCGAAGTTTATGTCCGAAACTTTTTTCAGTTATAGCATAACTGAGTACAGAATTTGGCCAAGATCATTCTGGCGTATTGATATTATTACGCGATCTCTAAAGTTGGCGAAATAGATGATTTGTATGAGAGGTATCCGAAGAAAAGCCGAATGAAACATCTAAAAAATTTTAAAATTTCTTTTATGGAGTGTAAAAGAGAATTTCACTACAACGTTGAGGAACTCTGTCTGCAGTCAACGACTGCAGATCGTAAAGGGACATTCGTTAATGATGTCCAGGAGGCAATGCAACTGTTCGAAAGTGTATACTAGAGCTCGACGAAGGCGGTTTTTTTTTGGCCGATGCCGAATCCTAAAATTCGGCCGAAGCCGAATGTTTTTTAGATTAATAATTAAAATAACGTACTTTTTGGTTGAGATCATAAAATAAAGCTTTATTTAAAAGTTATTCATACAAAAAAAAAAGAAAAAGGAGAAAACAATTCATTTAAATTGGATCAATACTCTTGTCTTTAAAATGTAATAAATCAATAATCAAAATTAAGGAGTTTAATATTAAAGTGGCAGAATAAGATCTTTTCGGCGTTTATTCCATGTAAGCTGGATCTTCTTTCTGCATATAGCCGCCCAGCGGCACTGAAAAGCTGTTCACTGGCAACACTACTAGGTGGAGCACTCAAATATTTCATAGCAGCTTTTTTTAATATAGGAAAAGGACAAGACTGCCAATATTCGTATATATTACAATTGCGCAGTTTTAGCGGTTCTTGGAGATATAATTATATTTCTTTATCAAGAGCGTCTTTGCTTGGTATTTCAGTTGTTGAAGTAGGCATATTGTCATGATTTTCCCAAAGTGATTTTTTTGTAATTTCTCTTGGCATTGAGATGGAAGAGTTATTATTGCAATCATCTACACCGGATCCAAAACATTCCTTTTCTTTTGTCATTTCTCTTGGCATTGAGATGGAAGAGTTATTATTGCAATCATCTACATCGGATGCAAAACATTCCTTTAATTAATCGATGGAAAGTTTTACCTGAAAGAGAATATAAATTGTCAGTCAATTATAATTTAAGTATACATATTTATATCTTATAGCTTACCTGAAATTCATCTAAGTATTTATTTTTAAGTCTTGGGTCAAGAAATGTTGCAATAATCAAACATGATCAGCCCGATTCTGAATACTCCCGGGGAGATAATTCCCGGGGAATTTAAATTTTTTCGAGAAGAAAATCCTCCTATTTTAAACAAACCGGGAAACAAACAAATCATCTGACTCGGAATAATCGAAATTGTATGTCCCTTATTATTATTCGCATGGTTTGTTTAGAATAGCAGGATATTGTTGTTGGGAAAAAGCAAATTCCCCGGGAATTATCTCCCCGGAAGTTTTCAGAATCGGGCTGGATGTGTTTGATAGATATGCAAATCTATGTATCAACGATTTCACTCATATCAACTGCTCCAAGAATAATTTTTTCTTTAGTCCCACCCGTTATAAAGTGTGCCGTAAAAGTCTTGCCTCGGCTAGACCAAATATCGGTTGTAAAACTTATCCAGTCCGATTTTAATATTTTCAATTTAACCTTTTGCTTAACTTGGTCATACGTGTCCAACATTAGGTCTCGATAAAATTGTTCCGATTTTAAGTTATATCGTCTTTTCACATTGGGGTCATTAAAATTCAACCTCTGAAAGGCAGCTCCTTTCACAACATTAAATGGTAGCATATCCACCAGTATTAAATCCATTACAGATTTATCAATACGTTTAGAAATTGGATCGTCATTGGTCCATTGCGTCATTTTGTCCACCAAACTTTTAATAGTTGCTTGCTTTTGTTTTGGACTAGATGGTTTCTCAGCCTTCTTCCCTTCACTCTGCAGTATCTTAAAACTTTTCCACTCAACGATGTGCATTTTTTCCAAATGATTTCGTAAGTTAGTAACAGTTTGCTTCTTTGGAATTTTGCTTCCCAGTGAAAGAAATTTTTTACACGTATTACATTTTGCCTTATCTTCACTTCTTTCGAAGAATCTCCATATTGGATTAATTGCAGTCATTCTAAAGTTGAAAATTAAAGTTAGTATGTACTGACAAAAATAAACAGTAATGGTAAATACCTTTTAATTGCTTAATCTGAAGTTTTTCTCACAAATTTAAGGTCGCGACCATATTTTGTAAAATTTTGTGTTCGCAGAGTTGTTCTTCTAACTTGCCAATCACAGCTGTGTCAAACCAAAATACAATAAAACAGCGTTGTATTTCAGGATGAAATAGAGATAGACGAAACACAATTGATGTCGACAGCGATCGACGACTTTATGTGCAAAAATCTAAAAAATTTGTATGAATAAATTGATTCCTAAAAAAAGTTGTTCGGCTTCGGCTAATCGGCCTTTTTTCGCCGAAGGCCGAATGTGGGCCGATCATTGACTTTTGGCCGAAGGCGGAAGCCGAAGCCGATTAATCGGTCGAGCTCTAGTGTATACTGCCACATGAAGAGGAGGGAGACGAACTTATCAAAATTGATATTGATTTACTATCGGGTTCTTTAATGAAGATAGTGCTTTAACAGAGTGGACGGCCGTGGTGTGGTAGGAAGATATGAACAGAAAGAACTTAGGGAAAATCCATGACATTAGACCGATCTCAAGTGTGCGTTCAAAAATGATTTGTTTATCTGTGTGGTCTGCAAGATCATCCGTGTACGCACTGTTCCTCATGGCAAGTACCCGACCGTAGGGAGGGAGACGAACTTATCAAAATTGATATTGATTTACTATCGGGTTCTTTAATGAAGATAGTGCTTTAACAGAGTGGACGGCCGTGGTGTGGTAGGAAGATATGAACAGAAATAACTTAGGGAAAATCCATGACATTAGACCGATCTCAAGTGTGCGTTCAAAAATGATTTATTTATCTGTGTGGCCTGCAAGATCATCCGTGTCCGCACTGTTCCTCATGGCAAGTACCCGACCGTAATAAAAATATTGTAAACAAAACGTAGCAGCAGTAAAAATGTCGAACCCTATTTAGAAAACCGACCGTAATAAAAGCATTGAAATATATTGAAAACTGAACCGTAATAAAAGTATCGAAGTATAAATTATTTTCGTTCTCGAATACGACCCATAAGTGTAACACATAGAAATTTTTTCTTTACACCTTTAAGAATTAGGAATGTTATATGGGCTATATGTCCACACCCCTTCGGGTACCTCCCATACAAACCTTCTATTTCGAACACGTAAGAAATCGTGTAATAATATCAATACGCACTTTACTATTTCATCAGATGTTACATCCAATGGTGGCAAATTTTTTTTTTTTTTTTTTTGACTAACACCCAGGGGATGCCCCCTATAAATGCAATGCACTGTGTTAGCGATTGGAAATAAGGGTATTGGAGGGAGGAAAGAGGGAGTAGTGTTTGTTGATGTTGGCCTTGAATTTGGTAATGTCATAGCAGGCAGGAAAAACACTTGCAGGAAGATTATTCCACAAACGAACAGTCCGGCTGAAGAACGAATTTTCTCTATAGTGCGTCGTCCGGTTAACCGGCCATTTGACAATGAACGGATGAGAGACCCTGGATAGCCGAGTATTCCGGCTAAATGTTCTAACGTCAGGGACCAGACGACGGATACCTTCTGAACAGATACCATTAAAATATCTATAGAATAGCGATACACAACCCACATTTCGGCGATGCTGTAGGGAGACAATAGTGCTGGATACCCTACCATCCCCAATCATCACCACCGCTCTCCTCTGTACACGGTCCAAGAGCTGCAAATATGTCATTGGAGCCCCTGCCCATATATGGGAGTTGTATTCTATTTTAGGCCGGATGTAAGTGGTGTAAATATTTACGAGATCAGATGGGGTGAAGTATTTCTTGCACCGCTTTAAAAAGCCTAAACACTTGAATGCTTCTTTCGACACTTCGAATATATGGCTAGCCCAGCGAGCATCACCCTGTATCTTCATGCCCAGAACATCAAGAGTGTCTGATTCGTCGATATCCACACCACCCATAGATATTGACGGCGATGCTGGATCAGTGGAACGTTTGTGTGACAACAAACAGCACAGGGTCTTTTGTGCATTAAAATCTACTCTGTTCATTTGGCCCCACTCACAAATCGTCGCCAAATCGCGGTTAAGTGAGTCGTTCATCGTTCGCCTTTTTTCCTCGACTTCCAGAGGACCTGGCCGATGATCAAATGAGTACGAATGACAGAGGTTGCAGTCATCCGCAAAGGAGTAGATTTGGTTCACAGTCTGCCCCAACAGGTCGTCAATGAAAATAAGAAATAGAGAAGGAGAGAGGACAGAGCCTTGTGGCACTCCTGCGGTCAACCTATGCTCGTTGGATGAGACACCATCTATAACAACTCGTATAGAGCGATCCCTGAGAAAACTCGATATGAATCGAGAGAAGGTATTACCGACACCAAATGCAATAAGTTTTGATATGAGTGCTCCGTGCCAGACCCTATCGAACGCCTTGGAAATATCCAGAGCCACGACCTTACTTTCACCAAGGCGGTGAATGGATCGACTCCATCGCTCCGTAAGGAACGCCATCAGGTCTCCAGTAGATCGATTTCTACGGAAGCCATACTGTCTATCATTCAGAAGGCCGTTAGACTCTAGATACCTTACAAGATGGTGGTTAACCATGCTCTCCATGACCTTCGAGAGCGCAGAACATATTGCAATTGGACGGTAATTCGCAGGATTAGTAGCCTCACCTTTCTTGGTGATCGGCTGAACATTGGCAACTTTCCAACGTGAAGGGTAAATAAGGGTTGAAATAGAAGATGAAGAATTGTTCCTTACCCTTTTAACGAATGACCAAAAGCTCTTACTTCCCCTGGGAGAAGAAAGAACTTTTGCACGAAGACGCTGTTCGTGAAGAAGTTTTTCGCGCCTAAGTACTCTAGCACAATTTGATCTTGCCTGCTTGCGTAGCAGTTCAGTAGTGGTATTTTTATTTAAACGCCATTTTCTGAATGCTTCCTCTTTGGATCTGACAGCTTCCCTGCATGTCTGATTAAACCAACAGTTCTTTGAAGGTTTAATCGAAGTAGTCTTCGAGGGAATAAATGTGTTTATGCCAAGAAGAATGATTTTCTCGACCATTTCAGCAGCAGCATCGACATTGTTGTCTAGGAAACATAATTTCCAATTAAATTGCTGATAGAAATTGTTGAGCTCGGCCCAACGTGCCTTTTCGTATATGTACATTGTCCGCTTCGTGACTGGTTTAGAAGTGGAACGAAGATCGGAGAACGAAGAGTATGATGAAATAGTGCAATGATCCGAATTACCAAGAGGTGCAAGAATGTTAACCTCGTACTTTTCAGGGTGGGAGGTTAAAAAAGGTCAAGAATATTTTGTTGTTGTCCTTCAACACGCGGAATGTGTGTTGGTTCATTCACTAATTGCGCCAAGTCATTGTGCGCAGCAAAAAGCTCAGCGTACTGGCCCTCCGGAGATGTATGGCTCGAATGGGAAAGCCAAAAATTATTATGGACATTGAAATCCCCAGCAACTACAATTTCACTGTCCGGATAATCTTCTAAGACTTTAGAAATAGAGTCGGAAAGGGCGTCGAAGCCATTTAGGGTAGCCTCCCTTTCCAAGTTTGGGCTTCTGTAAAGAAACCCGAAATGTAATGTGTGCGATCCAATCTTGAACTTAACCCAAAGGGAGTTAAATTCTGGATTTCAAATGTTGCTGACTCTGGAACACAACACCATTACGTATGTATAACACAAGACCTCTGTGAGAAAAAAAAGAGGACAGAGTGTGATAGCCAGGAATGTGAAAATCCTGTGGATCAGAATCCTCACACACCTGGGTCTCACATAGAGCGAGGACATCCGGCCTATGGAAACTAATGTGCGAGTATACCGCAAAAAAATTCGACCTCAGCCCGCGAATATTTGCGAAGTGAATTTTATACCTACCTACCATGACATTACCAAAGCACAAGACAACATCAAAGCAAAAAAATACCTCGGTTTTGAAGTCAGTGCAGGAAAGATAATGCCAAACCCTAAGAAAATTGAGGCCTTGACCGCGTTGCCTCCACCCGAAACTGTTACTAAATTGCGGCAATTTATAGGACTTGCATCCTACTTTAGAAAGTTTGTGCCTACATTTTCTCAGATTATGGCCCCATTGTATTCGTTAACGTCTAGCAAGAGTAAAATTTATTGGAAACCCGTGCATCAAGTTTTAAGACAACAGATGATAACAGTTTTGACTTCCGAGCCTGTATTGGTTATATTTGATCCTTCATGCCCAATAGAACTTCATACGGATGCTAGTGCTATTGGATATGGTGCAGTTTTAATGCAGAAAAAAGATGCGAAGAGTTTTGTAATTGCCTACATTAGCAAGAGAACTTCGGTCGCTGAATCTAAGTACCACTCTTACGAATTAGAAACCCTGGCTGTTGTCAACGCGATTAAGCATTTTCGTCACTATTTACACGGGCGTAAATTTGTTGTTGTTACTGAATGTAACTCCTTACAAGCTTCGCGTAAAAAGCTTGATCTTACTCCTAGAGTGCATAGATAGTGAGTATTTGATTTGTGTCATGCGGACTTCTTTTCAAGGAATCCACTGCCTTCATCTGATAGAGTGTATGAAAAAGTTGAGCCCAAAATCGTTAACATAGCCGAACTGTCTGATAATTGGCTTTTGGCAGAGCAACAGCGTGATGGCGAAATTGTAAAACTTATGTCCGATTTAGGTGAAGGTAAATGATGATGATATCATAGTTCGTTGGAATTGCTTATAGGTAAGGTAGCTAGACCTACCGAAATGCTAGTGTCCGATGAAATTGAACCATTGGTAAACCTTGATGATGTTCGAAATGAGGCCATTTGTAACATAAAAAAAAAATGCTTGTTATGATAAGATCAGATTTGATAGAACTAAGTCCAGATTGGACAATTTTGTAGTAGGTGACTTGGTGTTACTACAAAACGAGGAGCGCAATCAGACAGAGCTTGATCCAAAATACAAGGGTCCATTTAGAGTGATGGAAGTTTTGGATGGTGACCGGTATATAGTTAAGTCTTTAAGTTGTAATCGAACGTACAAGAATGCTCGTGATCGTATAAGGCGAAAGCCACAAGGTTACGTCCCTGTTGATATTGACGATGATAATGATGAAGAGCGAGATAATTGACCTTTTTGTTAGTAATGAATGAGTAATGTAAAATATAATAGGCATTGTTGTGTTTGGTGGTGATTGTATTGCTGGATAGAAGCAATGGTGTGAATTTGAAATTAGTATCACCGGATAGAGGTGGTATTAATTATTTTTCCGGATAGAGGCACTGTAGTATCACTGGATAGAAGTGATTGTTGAGATTAGTAACCGAATAGAGGTTGCTGTTTTAGGATGTCACTGGATAGAAGTGATATTGTTTATGAGTAATTGGAGAGAAATTACTAAACTGAACAATGTGAATTATTTTTGAATCGATTAAATGGTTATTTTGCTGTTTTATGCATATGGGATGCGATAGTTGGCTTCGAATGGAGAACCGACTCACAGAATACGACTGCTATTGATTTGTTTTATAATTTAAAATCGTAATGGATATTTGATAAGAAAATTATGTTATGTTACTAAAAGCTTTATTTTGGTCAGAATTGGCCGAGTGCTAAAGTTAGATGCTGTATGGGATTTTGTTTCTTCGTTTCAGAGTGTTTGTCTTTTGTTTCGTGCACACGCACATTTTGTCCGTCCGTCGCGTTTTTGTGCTTTAGTGTTTTTATTTTTAAACAAAAATCAAAATAAAAATCTAACAATTCTACTAAAATTAAACAAAAACTAAATACAACAATTACTAACAAATAAAATAAACAACACAATCATAAATAAAATGTGCAACACAAATCAAACAAAATAGAAAAATAAAAAAAAATAAAGAGAACATAACATATCAACAACCACAACATTACAACAACAACAGCAACAACCAAATGAAAACAAACAAACAAAATAACCAAGCCGCGCTCGCACTTTAACAACACCAACAATAACCAGCTCTACGCATCAACACAAAAAAGACAACACTAAGGGCTTTTTTATGCCCCCCACGTTGTCTGTCACTTGTGTTCCCCCTTCCACTACCCAGTCGCAAATCACAAATAGTTCTGCATTCTTCTTGTCGCAGTTCTGTTAGTTGTTGTAGGCATAACACTGAACAACTAACAGAAATAACAGCGGCGGGAGGGGTGCAGCGTTATTTGTAATTCTGCTTTGATGTTGTCTTGCTTTTTGGTAGTGTCATGGTAGGTAGGTATAAAATTCACTTTGCGAATATTTGTGGGCTTAGGACGAATTTTTCTGCGGTATACTCGCACGTTAACTTCCATAGACCGGATGTCCTCGCTCTATGTGAGACCCAGGTATGTGAGGATTCTGATCCACACGATTTTCACATTCCTGGTTATCACACGCTATCCTCTTTTTTTCTCACAGAGGTCTTGTGGTTTATATTCGTAATGGTGTGGTGTTTCAGAGTCAGCAACATTTAGACTCACAAGATCCAGAATTTAACTCCCTTTGGGTTAAATTCAGGATTGGATCACACACTTTGCATTTCGGGTTCCTTTACAGAAGCCCATGTTTGGAAAGGGAGGCTACCCTAAATGGCATCGACGCCCTTTCCGATTCCATTTCAAAAATTTTAGAAGATTATCCGGATAGTGAAATTGCAGTTGCTGGTGATTTCAATGTCCATAATAATTCTTGGCTTTCCCATTCGAGCCATACATCTCCGGAGGGTCAGTACGCTGAGTTATTTACCGCGCACAATGACTTGGCGCAATTAGTGAATGAACCAACACACATTCCGCATGTTGAAGGGCAACAACAAAATATTCTTGACCTTTTCTTAACCTCTCACCCTGAAAACTATGAGGTTGACATTCTTGCGCCTCTTGGAAACTCGGATCATGGCACCATTTCAGCATCCTTTTCGTTCTCCGATATTCGAGGCTCTTCTAAACCAGTCACGAAGAGAACAATGTACATATACGAAAAGGCACGTTGGGCCGAGCTCGACAGTTTTTACCAGCAATTTAACTTGAAATTATACTTCCTAGACAACAATGTTGATGCTGCTGCTGAAATGGTCGAGAAAATAATTCTTGTTGGTATAAATACATTTATTCCCTCGAAGACTACTTCGATTAAACCTCCAAAAAATTGTTGGTTTAATCAGACATGCAAAGAAGCTGTCAGATCCAAAGAGGACGCGTTCAGAAACTGGCGTTTAAATAAAAACGTCACTACTGACCTGCTACGTAAGCAGGCAAGATCTAATTGTGCCAGAGTGCTTAGGCGCGAAAAACTTCTTCACGAACAGCGTCTTCGTGCTAAAGTTCTTTCTTCTCCCAGGAGAAGTAAGAGCTTTTGGTCATTCGTTAAAAGGGTAAGGAACAATCATCTTCTATTTCAACCCTTGTTGACGGTGATCAGATATTCACAGACCCGGTAGATTTTAATGCACAAAAGACCCAGTGCTGTTTGTTGTCACACAAACGTTCCACTGATCCAGCATCGCCGTCAATATCTATGGGTGGTGTGGATATCGACGAATTAGACACTCTTGATGTTCTGGGCATGAAGATACAGGGTGATGCTCGCTGGGCTAGCCATATATTCGAAGTGTCGAAAGAAGCATTCAAGTGTTTAGGCTTTTTAAAGCGGTGCAAGAAATACTTCACCCCATCTGACCTCGTAAATATTTACACCACATACATCTGGCCTAAAATGGAATACAACTCGCATGTATGGGCAGGGGCTGCATTAACATCTTTGAAGCTTCTGGACCATGTACAGAGGAGAGCGGTGGTGATGATAGGGTATCCAGCTCTATTGTCTCCCTAAAGCATCGCCGAAATGTGGGTGGTGTATCGCTATTCTATAGATATTTTAATGGTATCTGTTCAGAAGATATCCGTCGTCTGGTCCCTGACGTTAAAACATTTAGCCGGAATACTCGGCTATCCAGGGAATCTCATCCGTTCATTGTCAAATGGCCGGTTGACCGGACGACGCACTATAGAGAAAATTCGTTCTTCAGCCGAACTGTTCGCATGTGGAATAATCTTCCAACAAGTGTTTTTCCTGCCTGCTATGACATTATCAAATTCAAAGCAAACATCAACAAACACTACTCCCTCTATCATCCCTCCATTACCCTTCTTTCCCATCGCTAACACATTGCATTTATAGGGGGCATCCCCTGAGTGTTAGTCAAAAAAAAAAATAGTACTTTTCAAATTTTATAGGTGATTGAAATCGAGGGAATTGTTCTGGAAGTTTTGTTTCATGTTCTGCCAGATCCCTACTTGCATAACAAGATAATGATTGGGCGAGAAATTCTTCATCAAGGTATTACGGTACATATGGCATCAGACAAGTTGTGTTTAAGCAGAGAAAACCTTGTTTTGACTTGTGAGTCAACTACACCTCGGGATATAACTTTTGATTTAATTGACTCTGACATTCCTCAGAATCTAAAGCCAAAATTGATAGATACCTTAAGTTATTTTAGAGAAAATTTTGTTACAACATTTCCTAAATCTCATGCTAATGTAACACCGATGCAAATAGGCCTAAAAAATTGATTGGAAACCCGTGCATCAAGTTTTAAGACAACAGATGATAACAGTTTTGACTTCCGAGCCTGTATTGGTTATATTTGATCCTTCATGCCCAATAGAACTTCATACGGATGCTAGTGCTATTGGATATGGTGCTGTTTTAATGCAGAAAAAAGATGCGAAGAGTTTTGTAATTGCCTACATTAGCAAGGCTATTTATACGGGCGTAAATTTGTTGTTGTTACTGAATGTAACTCCTTACAAGCTTCGCGTAAAAAGCTTGATCTTACTCCTAGAGTGCATAGATGGTGGGCATTTGATTTTGAAGTTGTCTATAGAAAAGGGAACAGCATGTGTCATGCGGAGTTCTTATTTATTTTATTTTATTTATTAATTACAATACAAAGTAAATTTATATTCTAATTTTTGGGTCCAAGGATAAACCGAGTGACAAAGACTATTTGGCTTGATTTTTGCAGCGACAGACCAAAGCCTCTGGTGGGAATCGAACCCACAACCCCCACGCTGATAGGCAAGCACGCTACCAACTCGCCTACCGGGGCGCCTTGCGGAGTTCTTTTGAAGGAATCCACTGCCTTCATCTGATAGAGTGTATGAAAAAGTTGAGCCCAAAATCGTTAACATAGCCGAACTGTCTGATAATTGGCTTTTGGCAGAGCAACAGCGTGATGGCGAAATTGTAAAACTTATGTCCGATTTAGGTGAAGGTAAATGATGATGATATCATGATGATATTTCTAAGACTTATGACATCCGACATATATATATATTTATGCTACAGATAACCATAAACGTATACTATTACAACCCCACAATCCTACCGCCCACCACCCCACCACACACGGCTTTACGTAAAACTTAAAAACGACAATGCACGTAAAATTTTTTTTACCTCTCTACCAGAACCCGTTTACAGCGCCTTGTTATTTTAAAAAAAAAATATTTTTTTAATACTTACAATATTCCTACTTGCATCGGCTTTAAGAGGGTTCTCCGCTGCTAACATTGCTGAAGAAAACATAATGCAGCATAATATAAAGTTGCCAAAATTACTGTGATTACACAATCCATGACAATACACACGAAACCTTAATATAGAAATTTTTAATCTCAATCATGTGTTTTTTTATAAAAAATTTAATGTTTATATATATAGGCACACAGCAAAAAATATTGTAAAATCTACATAAAACAAACATGATTTTTGTTGGCTTTTATTTTGTTTCATAGTTGATTCAATATGTTACCACTTTATTTTGTAATCAACATGTCTACATTTTAATACAACTATGAATCTAGTTAAATTGATATCCATTTGATTACTGTACTTTTACAGTTGTGATTACTCGAAATGACTCCGCCGCGAAAACTTACAGCATGACCGCACGCTGCAAACCTCAAAACCGGAGTGGATATCCATGTAGAGTTTACATGACAATTAAATCAATCAATGTTGTTCCCATGTTAAAAAAACATTGTTCCATGTAAAATAGAGGATTGGCAACATTGAAAGTGATCAGACAAAAGTTCTTGTCCGCGATTTGCATACGACAAATTTAAAACTAAAAAATAAACAGTCGTTATTGTACACGGGAAACTTATAAATTATTTTTTTGCTGTGGTTGTTTTTTAAAAAACACAAATAAGATGAGCAGTAAAAACCGTCGCAGTATAAAAAAATAAGAAAATCATTTGCGGCCAATGTAAAATGGAAGTTTTGGAAGGGTCTATTCAGTGCGATAGTTGTCAGAGAACATAGCATCCACAGTGTACGAAGATGGATAAAAGAGAATTTGAAAAACTTGTAAAGATGACTCTCTCGATTTCAACCGTCATATATGCTATCTATCAACAATTAAAGATAAAGTAAATCATCTAAACGAAATAAACACAACTATAAAATACATGTCAGCCCGATATGATGAGATTCTAAAAGGTTCCAAAATAAACAAAAAGAAAAAAAAGAAACTAGAGAAAGAAAACAAGACACTGAAAGATGAAGTTACGAATTTGAAATCATCTGTTAGATTCTTAAGTGATGCTAGAGTTTATAATGACTGTGTTATACCAGGAGTTTAAACTATGGAGCTTGCTGCTAATGTGGTTTTAGACATTGCAACCAAAATTGAGTCAAGCATAACCGAGAACCAAATTGAAGATGCATATTTTATTGGTGAAAACCAGGAATCCAATAAAAGCAAGTCTATTGTTGTTAAGTTCTCAAATCAAAAAAGCAAAAAAAAAATTATGGATTAAGAAAGAAAGAAAATCAAAAAGGTTTATGTTAATGATTATTTATCAAAAGAAACTTTGGACATTTTCAATCATGCAAAGTCCGTGAAAGCTGTCGGTTATCAATTCGTTTTTTGCAAGCGCAACAAAGGGTTTGCCAAACAAAGTGAAAATAGTCGTGCTATTTTGATAAAAACATAGGAAGATGTTGATAACATGTTATTGAAGTCGGCTACTGTTGGTGCTGTGACAAGTCGAAGCCCATTGATAATGCCAGACGATGAGAGTTCCAATGGATATGAAGCAGAGGAAACTGCGTTGAAATATTCATTTGAGTATTGTTTTATCATTATATTAAATTTTATGAATAATAAATATTTTCATAATATACAGCTATTTAATGAATATTTGAATAAATTTCATACTGATTATATTAATTCAATTCTGTTTATTCATCCATAATATTTACATTTAATATTTATAAACTATAATAACTTATTTAAGAGTTCAAGAATTTTTCTTTTTCAACTTAATAGTTAATTGTGTTATTTATAAATTTTTCCATCTACATATATACAATATTTTTAATGGAGGCAAAAACGGGGCAAAAACCTATTTAAATACACTTAAACCTACTTAATTACAGACTAGATAATTGTTTAAGATGAAACGATTTCATTGATATGAACAAAGTCAGAATACTCGCATCTGCTATTAAAATTGTTAGTCAGCTTCAAGACTCTGTCTGCAACTAAATCTAAATCAGCAATCTCATGAAGGCGATTTGTAGAAAAAAACCACGGTAGGTTGTAAATTAATTTTAATAATTTATTTTGTGTAATTTGTAACCTTTTTTATGACATCTAGCGCTAGTAGACCAAACTGGGGATGCATAATATATTACAGCAAGAAAAATTGACTTTAATATGAGTTTCTTGTTATGGATACTCAGGATAGAGTTACGATTTATAAAAGGGTATAATATACGAATTAACAAATTCACCTTATTATTTATATAGGATATGTGATCCTTAAATAACATTTTGGTGTCAAGCACAATGCCCAAATATTTAACCCTCTGTAGCCATTGGATAGGAATGTTATTAATATTAATACAGTTCTGAGGTGTATAACAAATTTTTCTCTTTCTGGTAAAGTATATTGTCTGCGTCTTCTCATAGTTTACCATAATTTTCCACTTATCGAAATACGATAGTATAACCGCTAACGCTCTGTGCAAATTAGCTATTATATCTGCAGCCAGAATTTCAGAGCTGAGGACTGCTGTATCATCAGCGAAAACAGATAATTGACAATAATTAAATTGAGGAAAATCAGCTGTATACAAGTTATATAAGATAGGGGATAAACATGACCCCTGGGGGCAACCTGCTGTAATTAGACGACGCTCGGAGTTGTGTGGGCCAATATGAACTTTAAAACTACGAGAACAAAGAAAACATTGAACTATTTTAGTGAGATATGTTGGAATATTTAATCTTATCATTTTGAAAATGAGTCCGTCGTGCCAAACTGTATCAAAGGCGGCTTTAACATCTAATAACACCATACCAGTTGATTTTTGGTGGATGAAATTATTCCTAACTAAGTTCCTTATTCTTGTTAGAGGGTGGGCCGTATTGTGTCCTTTCCGAAAGCCGAATTGATGATTTGGTAAAATTTTGTGTTCTTCCATAAAATCTATCAGCCAAATTTTTATGACCTTTTCAAGAAGTTTGCCTATACTTGATAATAAACTTATAGGGCGGTATGAATCTGGGCCGTCTGGTTGCTTACCGGGTTTCCTAATTGGTATAGTTTTAGATTGCTTAAATTCTTTGGGAAAATATTAAAGTTTTAGGCATGAATTTATTATAACTGTTAGGTATTTTATTGCCTTATTTGGAAGTGCCTTTAGGCATCTGTTATTTATACCGTCAGTGCCGGCAGCTTTTTTATTCTTTAACATTCGAATCATAATAGCAATCTGTGATGGATTTGTTAAATTAACTTCTGATAAGTTTTCGTTTACTGATATAAACGAATTCAGCGTGTCATTTACCAAAGACGTTGTAACAGGGTCCCCAAGACTGTCAGAAATTGAATGATTGGAGGCAAAAGTCCAGATTAGTGGTATAACGAGAGCCGTTGTGATTTAGAATAGGAACGTCGTTAGACTTTTTCCTTAAAACTTTTGTTAAATTCCAAAACGGTGGTGAACCCTTTTCCAACGTTGAAAGTAAATAATTCCATGATTTGTTTCTGAACAATACAATTTCAGCACGGATTTTCAAATTTAACCATTTCATTTGGTAAAAATCATTTAAATTTCTATAGCGTTGCCAATTTTTCCTGCATCTATTCCTCTGTTTTATCATATTCTTAACATTGTATGGTAATTGTTTCCTTCTAGTTGAGGGATATCTTTTAGGCACACAAAAGGCAATAGCCTCCACTAAACAATTTGTAAAGTGTAGAATAATATTATCTATATCTTCAATACTCACAATACTTTCAATGTTTGGTAATCTTAGATGTCTATTTAAGAATCTAGAGAATTTATTCCAATTAGCTTTATTAAAATTATGACAATAAAATAAGGTGTTATTGTAGTTGCCGTTCAAGGAAACTTTCACTGGCAAGTGATCGGAGCTCAGCTCATTTATAACAACCGCAGATGACAAAATACTGGGTGCATTCGTTAGAAAAAAGTCCAGTGTTGAACCCTGTCTATTTGCACTTGAGGGGATATGAGTATGGTCACAAGGATATACGATGTTCATATTGTAAGATTCTAACTTTTCGTGTAAAATATTGCCCCAGCAATTGGCCCTGATGCATCCCCAGGACTGGTGCCTGCAATTGAAATGGCCACCTAGAATATATCTATCGTTACCGCTAAATCTATGCAAGTCAGATGCGAATTGCTGTTTCCTCGTGTTGCCTGCTCCAGCTGCACCACCAGGGTAGTAGCATGAATATATATTAATGGGACCCAAGGAGGTAAAAACTTTTATGGCAATGTTCTCAATAATAGTCGTGTCAATAATGGGTAGTAATTGATGTGCGACATTTTTTCTTACAATAACAGCAACTCCACCACCTCTACTGGTTGTCCTATCATTTCTGTAGATTTTATATTCGCTGTTTTTGATGGATAGGTTTGAATTAAGACCTGTTTCCGAAACTAAACATATATGTATATTATAGCTTATTAAAAACTGAAATAACTCTAAATGTTTGTTCCGAATGCCTCTAGCATTCCAGGTTATCATGTTAATGCTATCGTTCTCCATTAAGATAAAAATTTGCATGCGAGGTTAGTAATGACCTCAAATTGATCTGCTTTGTTCTTACAATTTCGAAGATTTGTAATTAATTCTAGTGTTAAATTTTTAATTTCTTGAAGAGAGAAGAGTTCATTTGAATCATTAATATTGCTGTAACTGTTGTTAGAAAGACCTCTTGGTGGTAGCCAGTTATTGATTGCTGTTGGTGCACTTTGGCGGAGTGTGTTAGGGAAGTTGTTATTATAGTTCCCCACTGGTATATCTTCGGTAAGGGCACGAACTCTACGACGTGGAGCGTGCTGTTGTCTGATTTGTAGATAATTTATCTTACTTGGGCATTGGTCAGATGTGGATTTATGATTACCATTGCAATTTGCACACTTAGGTGTTAGCTCCTTGCAATCTGAAGTCTGTTGTCCAGCACAATTCGCACAAAAGGTTTTAACCTTGCAGTGACTAGATCCATGGCCATGCATTTGGCAGTTATAGCACTGAGTAATCCTGGTGGTCTTCGTATGTTGGAACTCCCACCTTACCTTGAGGTAATCAATTACAGAATAATTTTTGCGTAATTCTTTAATAGAAATAGTTTGTCGTTTAAAATAGACGACATAAAATACATATTCAACGTTATATTGGTTCTTCTTTATAACGATTTTTACATTCAAACATTGCAGTCCCATCTCGCAGAGTTTTTTTTAATGATCGCTGGATCGCGTTTATCAAAACAAAATAGTATGGCTTTGTACGGGTTTTCATCCTTCGTGGCGTAGCTGAAGAATTCATATTTTTTGTCTGTAAGCACTTTGCAGATGGTGTCATAATCTGGCCTAGTTTTAAGGAACAGTTTAAGCCCAATTGAAATTTTTCTTAAGGCATAATCAGAGATTTTGCTGGCTTTACAAAGACCATGAATTTCTTCGATTTTACACTTTAAAACAGTTATTGGAGGAATGAACACTTTTGCTTTTTTTTCCACTATAACTTCATTGTCTTCTAAATCGTCATCTTCTATGGTTTGAAGAGGAGAAAAATAATTTTTGTTGTTTGTACCACTTGGTGTATTTGTTATTGTTTTTCGTTTTTTGTTATTCATATTTGTAACGCTGAATGCGTTGACATTGTCACTAGCATAAGCTCGTTTGATCTTGTTTGTTTATATTGTTTGTGTTTTAGGCAGTTGTTCTTTTTTGCTATATTTGCTTTGTTCATTAGATAAACAGGTTTTTTAAGCAACACTTTACTATGTTATTATGTATGTACTATGAAGGTGATGAACTACTCGATAGAAAGAAAACACGTCTGTTGACATGAAGAGCTCAAACAAGACTGATGATTATATTAAAATTATGTAAATTAATACCAGGAGTGTTGCTTCATTCTTCAATTTAATAAATTTAAATATGAAATAAATACCTTTTCAAAACTGCCTGATATTCTTGTAATTCAGGAATCATGGTTCAGTGAGACTTGCAGTCAGTTGTATAATTTACCTGGCTATGAAGCAGTACACTATTGTAGAAGTGATGGCTATGGAGGAACATCTATTTATGTATTAAGAAATTTAAAGTACGAAGTTTTTATGAAGGAAAGCTCACAGTATATTGACTACATATGTCTTCTCCTGCCAGAGGTAAAATTAAATAATAAACCGTTAACGATAATTACCTTATATCGTTCGCAAAAGTGTAATGTTCCAGTGTTTCTTGGTAAAGTAGAGATGATATTGGAATCGTTTCGTTCTGAGGCTTGTCTATTTGTTGGTGATTTTAATACTGATATGAGCATAACTAACTCACAGTCTATTTCATTGATCAACCTTTTTGGTGAATATGATATGTGTCCGCACCACACTACCACACTTACCACTAGAATAATTAGTGGATCATCTATTGCTGGGGTATATGGTACATTGCATTGAAAATAAATTCACTGACCATAACTATTTATGCTCTATATTACAATTCAGTGCTAAATCAAGTTTTAATATTGATGAAAATTTCCTAAGGATAAACTATAATAAATTTGGCAAATATATTGATAAAAATCTTGATCTCAATGTTAGCGCTTAGGATGCATCTGAGCAGTTTGACAGTCTAGTTAATTGTTTGAGAAATACAATTACTTATAGTTCTGAACTTAAAACAGTTCATAATGATGTTCATTACGAGTTAAAACCGTTGATGAGTAGAGGCTTGCTGGATTTAATCAATTTCAAAAATAGGTTATTGAAAAGAAGAATAACGAATAAAAATGACTCATCCTTATTAAGTCAGATCAAATGAATATCCAAAGTAATTACATAAATGCGCAAAGGATTGGAGATTTTTAAATAAGGAATTAGGGAGATCTACTACAAAATGTCGCGTATTAAATGATAAACAAGGAAACATATTAGGATCTGATAAGAAGAAAACCGTTGCACACAAAATTTTTTTTTTACAAAGTGGTTCAGAACTTACGGATTAATATTGTTATAAATATTGATGACCACTTTAATAACTTTCGTACGTTGTCATACAATAGTTTAATCTTTAATTTTCAGAAAGTTAATACTGATACAGTGGAGTCTATGCAGAAAATTATGCCTAAAAACAAGGGATGAGGACATGATGGAATAACCACTAAAATTTTACCTGTACGTCAGTTTTTTATTTCGATATTATTGACTTGATTTAACGGAATGATAGATCTAAGCAAAGCTTTTGACATAGATCGAGTACGATGCATCATTTTGTTTGAATATGCGCGTCTTAATAAATAATGTATAAATGCTGATAAGACCAATTTTGTTACATTTAGGCCATATTTATTAAAAAGGGAACCAGATATGTCAGTTTATATATATGGTAAACTTGTGAATGAATCTCACTCAGATAAATAACTTGGAGATATTCTTAACTCAAACCTTTCCTGGGACATGCATATTGAAATGCTAAAAAAGAAGATTTCTGCAGCTAAAGGAATTCTACGGAAATTTAAGAATAGACTGTCAACTGAAATAAAACAGCAATTATATTACTCTCTAATTCATTGCCATTTCGTATATATACCTGTAGTATATGCCTCAAAATCCTGTTCTGCTTTGAAATCTTTGCAGTTATCTCAAAATAAAGCCTTAATAGTATACAGTATATACCTACCTAGAGAGTTTTCCACTGTAGAACTGTATAGAAGATATGCCAACCCTTTATTTTTAAAAATAAAATATTATTGCTAATGTACAAATCCACAAAGCGGGTTGGAAATTCGTTTTTTCAATTTCATCAACACTTTGATCAATCACAATTGAATACACGCAATCGTTTAAATATTATACCATCGAGATACAGACTTGAATTAACAGAGCAGAAGATCGAGTATGCAGGGCCTCACGAATATAATCAATTATCCATCGATATAAAAGACATCGCTAGAATATAAATTTTTATAACAAAAGTAAAATCAAATTTACTTGATGAAATATTTTAACTTGATGAATTATATTAACTATTGATGTTTGTAAATTGTATTCGATATATACATATATATATTTGTGCATATATATATATATACATACATATGCATTATTTATTTATTTTATTTTATTTTTTATTTTATTTAATTACAATACAAAGTAAATTTATATCCTAATTTTGGGTCCAAGGATAAACCGAGTGACAAAGACTATTTGGCTTGATTTTTTGCAGCGACAGACCAAAGCCTCTGGTGGGAATCGAACCCACAACCCCCACGCTGATAGGCAAGCACGCTACCAACTCGCCTATCGGGGCGCTTACATATGCATTAAATAATATATATTGTATAGAAATATACGATAAATTGTTGCCATTTAGTCTCTTCTCAAGCCTATAAGGCGCGGAGACGCTGAATTCATTGTAACAGGTTTTACCAGCAATTTAACTGGAAATTATGTTTCATAGACAACAATGTCGATGCTGCTGCTGAAATGGTCGAGAAAATAATTCTTCTTGGTAAAAAATACATTTATTCCCTCGAAAACTACTACAATTAAACCTCCAAAAAATTGTTGGTTTAATCAGACATGCAAAGAAGCTGTCAGATCCAAAGAGGAAGCGTTCAGAAACTGGCGTTTAAATTAAAACGTCACTACTGACCTGCTACGTAAGCAGGCAAGATCTAATTGTGCCAGAGTGCTTAGGCGCGAAAAACTTCTCCACGAACAGCGCCTTCGTGCTAAAGTTCTTTCTTCTCCCAGGGGAAGTAAGAGCTTTTGGTCATTCGTTAAAAGGGTAAGGAATAATTCTTCATCTTCTATTTCAACCCTTGTTGACGGTGATCAGATATTCACTGACCCGGTTGACAAAGCATCTTTGCCAGAAAGCAGTCAACCACTCCCCGTGATCGAGAACGTATCTAGTTCGATGCCTCAGATATTTTTTCGAACACGTGGAGTTAGATTGATTTCTACGTATGCCTAACTGCCGATCATTTAGAAGGCCGTTAGACTCTAAATACTTAACAAGATGGTGGTTAACCATGCTCTCCATGACCCTGGAGAGCGCAGAAAATATTGCAATTCGACGGTAATTTACAGGATTTGTTGCCTCACCTTTCTTGGGGATCGGCGGAAAATCCAAACATTGCAGTCCCATCTCGCAGAGTTTTTTTTTAATGATCGCTGGATCGCGTTTATCAAAACAAAATAGTATGGCTTTGTACGGGTTTTCATCCTTCGTGGCGTAGCTGAAGAATTCATATTTTTTGTCTGTAAGCACTTTGCAGATGGTGTCATAATCTGGCCTAGTTTTAAGGAACAGTTTAAGCCCAATTGAAATTTTTCTTAAGGCATAATCAGAGATTTTGCTGGCTTTACAAAGACCATGAATTTCTTCGATTTTACACTTTAAAACAGTTATTGGAGGAATGAACACTTTTGCTTTTTTTTCCACTATAACTTCATTGTCTTCTAAATCGTCATCTTCTATGGTTTGAAGAGGAGAAAAATAATTTTTGTTGTTTGTACCACTTGGTGTATTTGTTATTGTTTTTCGTTTTTTGTTATTCATATTTGTAACGCTGAATGCGTTGACATTGTCACTAGCATAAGCTCGTTTGATCTTGTTTGTTTATATTGTTTGTGTTTTAGGCAGTTGTTCTTTTTTGCTATATTTGCTTTGTTCATTAGATAAACAGGTTTTTTAAGCAACACTTTACTATGTTATTATGTATGTACTATGAAGGTGATGAACTACTCGATAGAAAGAAAACACGTCTGTTGACATGAAGAGCTCAAACAAGACTGATGATTATATTAAAATTATGTAAATTAATACCAGGAGTGTTGCTTCATTCTTCAATTTAATAAATTTAAATATGAAATAAATACCTTTTCAAAACTGCCTGATATTCTTGTAATTCAGGAATCATGGTTCAGTGAGACTTGCAGTCAGTTGTATAATTTACCTGGCTATGAAGCAGTACACTATTGTAGAAGTGATGGCTATGGAGGAACATCTATTTATGTATTAAGAAATTTAAAGTACGAAGTTTTTATGAAGGAAAGCTCACAGTATATTGACTACATATGTCTTCTCCTGCCAGAGGTAAAATTAAATAATAAACCGTTAACGATAATTACCTTATATCGTTCGCAAAAGTGTAATGTTCCAGTGTTTCTTGGTAAAGTAGAGATGATATTGGAATCGTTTCGTTCTGAGGCTTGTCTATTTGTTGGTGATTTTAATATTGATATGAGCATAACTAACTCACAGTCTATTTCATTGATCAACCTTTTTGGTGAATATGATATGTGTCCGCACCACACTACCACACTTACCACTAGAAGAATTAGTGGATCATCTATTGCTGGGGTATATGGTACATTGCATTGAAAATAAATTCACTGACCATAACTATTTATGCTCTATATTACAATTCAGTGCCAAATCAAGTTTTAATATTGATGAACATTTCCTAAGGATAAACTATAATAAATTTGGCAAATATATTGATAAAAATCTTGATCTCAATGTTAGCGCTTAGGATGCATCTGAGCAGTTTGACAGTCTAGTTAATTGTTTGAGAAATACAATTACTTATAGTTCTGAACTTAAAACAGTTCATAATGATGTTCATTACGAGTTAAAACCGTTGATGAGTAGAGGCTTGCTGGATTTAATCAATTTCAAAAATAGGTTATTGAAAAGAAGAATAACGAATAAAAATGACTCATCCTTATTAAGTCAGATCAAATGAATATCCAAAGTAATTACATAAATGCGCAAAGGATTGGAGATTTTTAAATAAGGAATTAGGGAGATCTACTACAAAATGTCGCGTATTAAATGATAAACAAGGAAACATATTAGGATCTGATAAGAAGAAAACCGTTGCACACAAAATTTTTTTTTTACAAAGTGGTTCAGAACTTACGGATTAATATTGTTATAAATATTGATGACCACTTTAATAACTTTCGTACGTTGTCATACAATAGTTTAATCTTTAATTTTCAGAAAGTTAATACTGATACAGTGGAGTCTATGCAGAAAATTATGCCTAAAAACAAGGGATGAGGACATGATGGAATAACCACTAAAATTTTACCTGTACGTCAGTTTTTTATTTCGATATTATTGACTTGATTTAACGGAATGATTGATCTAAGCAAAGCTTTTGACATAGATCGAGTACGATGCATCATTTTGTTTGAATATGCGCGTCTTAATAAATAATGTATAAATGCTGATAAGACCAATTTTGTTACATTTAGGCCATATTTATTAAAAAGGGAACCAGATATGTCAGTTTATATATATGGTAAACTTGTGAATGAATCTCACTCAGATAAATAACTTGGAGATATTCTTAACTCAAACCTTTCCTGGGACATGCATATTGAAATGCTAAAAAAGAAGATTTCTGCAGCTAAAGGAATTCTACGGAAATTTAAGAATAGACTGTCAACTGAAATAAAACAGCAATTATATTACTCTCTAATTCATTGCCATTTCGTATATATACCTGTAGTATATGCCTCAAAATCCTGTTCTGCTTTGAAATCTTTGCAGTTATCTCAAAATAAAGCCTTAATAGTATACAGTATATACCTACCTAGAGAGTTTTCCACTGTAGAACTGTATAGAAGATATGCCAACCCTTTATTTTTAAAAATAAAATATTATTGCTAATGTACAAATCCACAAAGCGGGTTGGAAATTCGTTTTTTCAATTTCATCAACACTTTGATCAATCACAATTGAATACACGCAATCGTTTAAATATTATACCATCGAGATACAGACTTGAATTAACAGAGCAGAAGATCGAGTATGCAGGGCCTCACGAATATAATCAATTATCCATCGATATAAAAGACATCGCTAGAATATAAATTTTTATAACAAAAGTAAAATCAAATTTACTTGATGAAATATTTTAACTTGATGAATTATATTAACTATTGATGTTTGTAAATTGTATTCGATATATACATATATATATTTGTGCATATATATATATATACATACATATGCATTATTTATTTATTTTATTTTATTTTTTATTTTATTTAATTACAATACAAAGTAAATTTATATCCTAATTTTGGGTCCAAGGATAAACCGAGTGACAAAGACTATTTGGCTTGATTTTTTGCAGCGACAGACCAAAGCCTCTGGTGGGAATCGAACCCACAACCCCCACGCTGATAGGCAAGCACGCTACCAACTCGCCTATCGGGGCGCTTACATTTGCATTAAATAATATATATTGTATAGAAATATACGATAAATTGTTGCCATTTAGTCTCTTCTCAAGCCTATAAGGCGCGGAGACGCTGAATTCATTGTAACAGGTTTTACCAGCAATTTAACTGGAAATTATGTTTCATAGACAACAATGTCGATGCTGCTGCTGAAATGGTCGAGAAAATAATTCTTCTTGGTAAAAAATACATTTATTCCCTCGAAAACTACTACAATTAAACCTCCAAAAAATTGTTGGTTTAATCAGACATGCAAAGAAGCTGTCAGATCCAAAGAGGAAGCGTTCAGAAACTGGCGTTTAAATTAAAACGTCACTACTGACCTGCTACGTAAGCAGGCAAGATCTAATTGTGCCAGAGTGCTTAGGCGCGAAAAACTTCTCCACGAACAGCGCCTTCGTGCTAAAGTTCTTTCTTCTCCCAGGGGAAGTAAGAGCTTTTGGTCATTCGTTAAAAGGGTAAGGAATAATTCTTCATCTTCTATTTCAACCCTTGTTGACGGTGATCAGATATTCACTGACCCGGTTGACAAAGCATCTTTGCCAGAAAGCAGTCAACCACTCCCCGTGATCGAGAACGTATCTAGTTCGATGCCTCAGATATTTTTTCGAACACGTGGAGTTAACAGGGTTCTTACAGATCTCAACGTAAATGAAACTCCGGGCCCGGATGGTATTTCAGCAATTGTCCTATGTGAGTGCTCTTCGACGCTAGCTCGTCCATTGCGCAATCTTTTCAACATGTCGTACCGTGCTGGTATTTACCCTTCACGTTGGAAAGTTGCCAATGTTCAGCCGATCCCCAAGAAAGGTGAGGCTACTAATCCTGCGAATTACCGTCCAATTGCAATATGTTCTGCGCTCTCGAAGGTTATGGAGAGCATGGTTAATCACCATCTTGTAAGGTATCTAGAGTATAACGGCCTCCTGAATGAGTATGGCTTCCGTAGAAATCGATCTACTGGAGACCTGATGGCGTTCCTGACGGAGCGATGGAGTCGATCCATTCACCGCCTTAGTGAAAGTAATGTCGTGGCTCTGGATATTTCCAAGGCGTTCAATAGGGTCTGGCACGGAGCACTCATATCAAAACTTATTGCATTTGGTGTCGGTAATACCTTGTCTCGATTCATATCGAGTTTTGATATGAGTGTTCCGTGCAAGACCCTATCGAATGCCTTGGAAATATCCAGAGCCACGATCTTGCTTTTACCAAAGCGGTAAATGGATCGACTCCGACGCTCCGAAAGGAACGCCATCAGGTCTCCAGTAGATTGATTTCTACGTATGCCTAACTGCCGATCATTTAGAAGGCCGTTAGACTCTAAATACTTAACAAGATGGTGGTTAACCATGCTCTCCATGACCCTGGAGAGCGCAGAAAATATTGCAATTCGACGGTAATTTACAGGATTTGTTGCCTCACCTTTCTTGGGGATCGGCGGAAAATTCGCAACTTTCCAACGTGAAATACCAGCACGGTACGACATGTTGCACAGATTGCGCAATAGACGCGACAGCGTCGAAGAGCACTTACATACGACTAGTGCTGAAATGCCATCCAGGCTCAGAGTTTTGTTTACGTTAAGATCTGCGAGAACCCTTTTAATAGCACGCGTTCGAAAAAATATCTGGCGCATCGAAATAGATACGTTTTCGACGTTTTCACGGAGAGTGGTTGAATGCTGTCTGGCAAAGATTAATTCTTTACAAATAATTCAGCCAGAAGGTTAGCTTTTTCAACCGGGTCAGTGAATATCTGGTCATCGTTAACGAGACATGGAATAGAAGACGAAGAATTGTCCCTTACTCTTTTAACAGATGCCCAAAAGAAAGAACTTTAGCAGGCGCCCCGGTAGGCGAGTTGGTAGCGTGCTTGCATATCAGCGTGGGGGTTGTGGGTTCGATTTCCACCAGAGGCTTTGGTCTGTCGCTGCAAAAATTTAAACATATGGTCTTTGTCACCCGGTTTACCCTTGGACCCAAAATTAGAATATAAATTTACTTTGTATTGTAATCCTAAATATAATAATTTGTGCACCTCACTGCCTGCGGTGAAGCATTTCTTTACTCTCCTTCATTACTCTCTTGCTCGCTCATTTTTTAACACGTCATCATTCTCTTTTCACAGTCGCAGTGTGTGTGGCTGTGTGAACAACAAACACACATAAAAAGCAGAAAGACATGTTTTTTCGACCGTTGTTTGACGGGCTTTTCAACTAGTTAATAATAAATAAATAAAAAAATAAAAAAAGAACTTTAGCACGAAGGCGCTGTTCGTGAACTTCGAGAGAATAAACGTGTTTATACCAAGAAGAATGATTTTCTCGACCATTTCAGCAGCAGCATCGACATTCATTCGTCGTACTTTTCAGGGTGTGAGGTAGTGTTGGGCATTATCGTTCACTGAACGGACCGGTCCTTTTCGTTCCGTTCAGGTAATGGAACTCGTTCAGTCTTTTCGTTCCATCGTTCCTTTTGGCTCCTTCGTTCAAAAGACATTCATTCGGTCAAATCTCTGTTTACCGTTCAGTGCTTTTTTTTTCACTCCGAGACATAGACATTAATAAATAGTAGAATTGTATTCCAAATAATAAAATTAAATTTATTAGCCTTAAATGTATTTATATTATTTAATATCACAACTGTGACTGTTAAACAGTTTGAAAAATAAAAAAAATATTTAATTCAAATAAAAAAAAATTTAATTCTAATAAAAACAAAAAAAAGTTAATTCAAATAAAAAAAAATGTAATTCTAATAAAAACAAAAAAATTGTAATACAAATAAATAAAAAAAAATTGTTTAAAACAATTATGGTATCAACAATTTGGTTTTTGTAATTCTTCCCAATAATTACTCACATGTTATTGTGAAGAAACACAAGCTTATTAACCTTTGTAGGCTTCAGAAGAGTTCGCCGATCGTTTATTATTTGTCCGGTAGCAGAAAAAATCCTTTCACAGGGCACAGATGTTGCGGTTATACATAACCTTTTCAGAGCATGACTGTATACCCTTGGATATAGTTTTTTTCTCTCCATCCACCACTGCAAAGGATCCATTTTCCGATCGATGTACTCTTCGTTGATGTATTTATCAAGCTCTCTTGTAGCTGCAGCGGTATTGTTTTCCGGGCGTATGGTCCTATTGAAGTCAATATCAAAATGACTCCAATATTCGGGTTCACAAGCAGTATTTGGTGTTGGATCGTTCAACTCGACTACGAAATTGGAATTGTCAGCGGTTGTCAGGTTTATACGGCAAATTTTCTCTCTTAGCTGCCTTAAGGCCATATCGTACGCACATTTATTCTTAAAGGCTTTGCGTTTGAATCGAGGATCCAAGATGGCACTTTCCGTATAAAGATAATTTTGCTCATAATCCCCAAAACGTGAACTCATATCTGTTTTTATTGCATTTAACATTGCCGATATTTTGGGATTCATTGAGCTAAAATTATGCATTGTATATTCCAAAATGTTGCTTAGAACAAGAACCTTTGATAGCGTTACTGTCTTCTCTGCGGAAATTTCCGTTGTCATTTGAAAAAAAGGCTTTAATATTGGAATAATTTCCTTAATAATATCCCATTCTTCCAATGGCAACGATAAGTCTGGACGAGTTAATGACAAAGTCATCGTCACCGCATCTTTTTGGCTATATATTCGTTCAAGCATTTCGTATGTTGAATTCCACCGAGTTTCCACATCTTGCTTTAACTTTAAAATGGCCAGCTCCATTTGTTTTTGTGTATCACATAGTTTTTTTAATGCATTTGGACTTTTGTGGAAAAATTTAACTTTTTTTAAAATGTCTTCAACATAAACATTTTGGACCACTAAATTTAAAGTATGTGCAAAACACCCAATCCATCGCCAATTTGCAGCACGGATGGCTGCAACAACATTTGCTGCATTGTCTGTGACAACTGCTGCTATTTTGTGTAGGACTCCAAACTCGTCAGCTACCTCTTTAATTCTATTAGCCAAATTTTCCGCCGTGTGCCTTTCGGAAAATTCCACACAAGATAACAAATGTGACTTCATTTCTGTTTGATCACTTATGTAATGTGCTGTTACCGCCACGTACCTACAATTCGCTCTAGAAGTCCATCCGTCAGTAGTAAGGCAAACAGCAGAGGCAGATTGTATTTGCATTTTCACGTCCACTAAAACTTCGCTATACGTGCTATCCAGCATATTATTGGATATTGTTTTCCGAGATGGCAAGGCGTAATTTGGGCATTGAGAAACAAGCCCCAAAAGATTTTTAAATTCCGTTTCTTCTACAATACGAAATGCGTGGTGTCCTTTTACAATCATTTTCAGAACCTGTCGATCAATCTTTTCGGCCTTACGTATTGGTGGTGGTCTACGGAAAAACTGGACTATATTCGGCTGAACATTCAGAATTTGAGTGCTTGTTCCCGCTTGAACTGGGCATAGTTCGGTTTCGCCAGCCTCCAATTCGATTGTTTGCACGGGTGCTTGTCTATCAAGTGCAATTGGTGTAAGTGGGTGCTTTCTTTTCATGTGGCGGCTGAGATTTCCTGTAGATCCGCCAGCGATGCTAATTAAAGCTTTGCAGTATTTACATTTCGCTTTTTGATCTCCATCTTCCTCAAAATGCAACCAAATCGGGCTAGATTTCCTTTTCGAAGACATTTTTGTTCTATGAATGGATCGAAGCGTTTTCAATATTATTACCAACGAAGCTACCTACTATTACTATTTGTAAGTTCATTCTAAATATCACTGCGTATGTATATAATGAAACTTACCGATGAAAGGTTTCCAAAAATACTTGCGATATTTATTGCTGTGCACCACAAATAATTTTTTTTTAATTTTATAGCGTTTTTCGCTATGATTTATCTTTTCTTCAACAAAATGTGTACTTAATCAACGGAAAATTTAAGAAAGAAAACGAACGAATACTATGGATGCCACCCGATCGATATAAAGGAACGGAATTTCATTTTGGCAAAATTAGTGTGGCAGCATTTGAGAAATAATCGTTCAGAAAAAATCTGGCAATAAAATGAACGAAGGAGCCATTGAACGTTCCAATGAACAAAAGAGAAATACATGCAAAAGAACAAAGGAACGAAGTGAACGATGGAACTGCAAGAACGAAAAAACAGGAACCAATTCCAGTCGTTCCACCAAGGGAATCGTTCAATTGAACGAGTTCGTTCCGGAACGACCCAACTCTAGTGTGAGGTTAAGAAAAAGTCAAGAGTATTATAGTATTGCCCTTCAACACACGGAATGTGTGTTGGTTAATTCACTGGTTGCGTCAAGTTGTTATGCGCGGCGAAAAGCACTGCGTACTGTCTCTCCGGAGAAGTGTGTCTCGAATGGAAAAGCCAAGAGTGATTATGGATATTGAAATCCGCAGAAACTACAATTTCACTGTCCGGACAATCTTCTAAAATGTTTGATATAGAGTCGGAAAGCCGTATAGGGTAGCGTCCCTTTCCAAATTTGGGCTTCTGTAAGGAAACCCGAAGTGTAATCTGTGTGATCCAATTCTGAACTTAATCCAAAGGGAGTTAAACTCTGGATCTTGTGAGTCCACATGCTGCTGGCTCTAAAACACCATACCATTACGTACGTATACCACAAGGCCTTTGTGGAAGAGAAAGAGGAAAGAGTGTGATAGCCAGGAATGTGAAAGTTCTGTGGATTAGAAATTTCACACACCTGGGTCTCACATAGAGCTAGATGTTTGAGACTGCTGTTGGTGTTGTTGTTGATGTTGTATTTATTTAGTAGGTTATTGTTATTTGTTTGTGGAGATGGTGGTTGGTTTTTTTTTCGTTTTTGAATATTCTTATGGTTGTTTTGTGGGACACTATTTTTGTTTTTTCACTACACGAACTAAACGGACAGAACATACAAATAAATAAATCAAAACGCGACGACGACCGGACAAACAAAAGTTCGTGTATACCTAACAAGAGACAAACCACTTTGCATGTCTATATCTTTAGTAAATACAGAATTTGAGGAATTTAGCGTTGGTCATATTGATAATATTACACGATTTCGAAGGTAGGCGGGATGGTACATTTGTATGGGAGATACCAGAGTTGCCAGACTTCCAAGTTTCTAAAGTGGGCTAAATAGCAGATTTGTATGGGAGGTACCCGAAGGGGTGTGACCATATAGCCCATATGCAATCCCATAAGCAGTTTTGGGAAAATATTAAGCCATGCCAAATTTCAGAGTGATTGTTTAACTCTTTCGAAAGTTATCGTGCGTACCAGCAGGACAGACAGACGGATGGACGGACATGGCTCAAACGATTTAGAAAGTCAGGAATCGAATTTGGTTCAAAGCATAGCTTGGAAATAATGATTAGAAATCCTAATGATTAGCAATTGGATTAGAAATTTTAATTGTGCTGAAAAATTGATTAATTATGATTAGTTAGCCATTTTAGACGATTACTAATTGATTTGATTAGAAATAATCAAAAATGTAATCACAATTAGTGACGATTAGCATTTGTAATCGAATCTAATCAAAACCAATCCAAAAAATAATTGATTAGATTTCTTGATTATTTTTGATTAGATTTGATTAGATCAACTATTTTTAACTATTTTTGTGAAAAGAAAATATTTATTTATCACATTTGTTGCTATATTTACATAATATAACAGTTTTTGAATATTGCATAAAATTGCATACGGTGCACCCTGTTATTTAAATAAACACTAGACCAGGGGTGCCCAAAACCTTCTTATGGAAGCGCAAACACCAATACGTATACACTTTATTAACACACAGAATATAACAACACACATACGCTTACTTAAATGACCCGGATCCCGGCCCTGAAATTTGAACCAAATATAATGTTTTGAAGGAAGCATTCCTATTGTGTAACATCCCACTGGCGTCGTCAGCACCCGTTGAACGACTATTCTCATTTGCAGGCATCATCAATACTCCAAGACGAAATTCATTGTCAGACTTTTCTTTTGAAAAGTTGGTATTAATGAAGTCTAATGTCAATTTTTTGTGAATAATATATAAGCAGCTGTGTCTTGTGTTTATTTAAAGAACAGGGTGCACCGTATGCAATTTTATGCAATATTCAAAAACGGTTATATTATGTAAATATAGCAACAAATGTGATAAATAAATATTTTCTTTTCACAAAAATAGTTAAAAATAGTTGATCTAATCAAAAATAATCAAGAAATCTAATCAATTATTTTTTGGATTAGTTTTGATTAGATTCGATTACAAATGCTAATCGTCAGTAATTGTGATTACATTTTTGATTATTTCTAATCAAATCAATTAGTAATCTGAAATTTTTATCAAAATTCAATTCTAATGATTAGATTATTTTATTTCTCTAATCGTAATGATTTCTAATTCTAATCGCAATTCCCAAGCTATGGTTCAAAGACACCTGAGGTCTAATGTGGATATTTCTATGTGTTACACTTTTGGGTCGTATCAAATGATATATACCCTCCTACCCGTAGCGTGAGGGTATAAAAAATGGGTCCGACGAGGAGGACCCAAAAGTTAACACAGAAATATTCACATTAGACCTCAGGTGGTTTTGAACCAAATTCGATTCATGACTTTTTAAGTCGCTTGAGCCATTCCCGACAAAACTTCGTATTTCGTAAATCTATAGATAGACAATGTTTTGGACACAAACTTGGAAGACTGGCAACTCCCCTTCTGGTACCTCCCACACAATTGTATCATCCCGCCTACCCTAGAAATCGTGTAATATTATCAATATGCCCAATGCGATCTTACCTAAATTCCGCATTTAGTAAAGGTATAACTGGACAAAGTTTCATACAAAAACTTGGTCTGGAAACTCCCCTTCTGGTACCTCCCGTATAAATGTACCATCCCACCCCTTAGAAATCGTGTAATAATATCGATACCACCAGCGCGATCTTGCCCATATTGTGTATTTAGTAAATCTATAGCCAGACAAAAACCTGGAAGTCTGGCAACTCCCCTTCTGGTACCTCCCATACAAATGTACCATCCCGCCCCTTATAAACCGTGTAAGTTTATCAATATGCTGTACAAAGTTTCAGACAAAAACTTGGCAGTCTGGCAATTCCCCTTCTGGTACCTCCCATAAAAATGTACCATCCCGCCTACCTTTGAAATCGGGTAATTTGATCAATATGACCAACGCGATCTTGCCAAAATTCTGTATTTAGTAAATCTATAAACATCTAAAGCTATCCAGAAAAAATTGTACCCCTAGTCAGACTCCTTCTGGTACCTCCCATACAAATTTACCATTCCACCAACTTTTGAAATCGTGCAATTATATAAGTTCGCTCAACGAATCTTCGCTCAACGAATTCTATATTTAGTAAAGCTCTAACAACATACAATTTTCGAGAAAAAAAACTCTGCTTTATATTCCGCCCTTTCTGTAAAAATGTGTAATACAATATTTTTCTATAACATTCGGTATTTTGAGGTTGCTATTATGGAATATGAGACTTGTATGTATGTTTTTACTGAGGGTGAGGGTATATATAAGTTAGTTTACCCGACTGGAACTTTTTCACTGGTTTTAAAATGTTGTTGCCCATTTCTTTAAATTTATTAACAAGACATTTTCGAAAATCTGCTCGTTTGTGACATTTTAATTTGGGGCGTTCCATGCGATCCGGCTTCGTACGTCATTATTAGTAGTGACCTCATAGACATTAAGCTCCTTATATTGTCCTTGCAATTTGTTGGAATGCTTGGGAACGTTTTAAGCCTGGAAATGCAAGAGTCATCGTGCGCTGAAATGAGTTCGGTACTATTTTTCAATCAGTACGGAAGTCGAGAATTTCGATATGAGCCACTGCTCGTTGAAAAAAAAGTTATATTGCGTGATTTTTGACGGGAATGATGGTAATCCACTACTAACCGCCATCTTCTCTCAGTTGAGTTTAATATTGGTCCCGTGGGTACTAAGAGGGCTATTGTATTCGGAAATTGATGGTTGCACTATGCCATTTTTGATTAGTTTTGAGACCTGTTTATTCATATTACTCATTCAGGAATCCTGTAATTCTTTATATATACAGGTGTATTGTTCTTCAGTCTGAGTTATTGTTTGTTGAAGTTGTTTGCAGTGATAGGTTCGCTTTCAATGCCGAAAACATCGCTGAATTCCGTACATAGATTTGTTAGTCCTTTTTCAACGAGAAGGGGAAATTTTAACTTTCTCAATATCTTTTTTTGTCCTATTATCCTGCTGTACTCTGGCTGATACTATTTCATATTTTTTTAAGGACTCAAATTGAACATCCTTTCTGCTTATTGCAGTGTCTTCCGTAGTTGTGTTAATTATTCTTATATGTCTCGTTGAAGTTCCTGATTTGGTACTAATACTGATTTCTCACTAGTTAGTACACTGCGTATCATAACTATAGACGCATCTTTAATTCAATTGGTATGTTAGTTGACAAAAAAATTGGACCCATTTAGTTATTATATACAATAAAATGATCCAAAACACATTTTATTCAACAAAAATATTCCATTTACTCTTTATGGTTTTCGCTTAATTCTGCACTTTCAAACTTATTGATGTTTCATAACTATAGACGCACTTTTACCAAATTAGATAAATTTATTTTTAAAAACTTAAATAAAATAAAATAACTTTAATCAATAATGGGTAGGGTCTCCCTAATTTTGAATATGTTCAAAAATTCTATCCATCATACTGTCTATCAAATTTGTTCGCAAATCTTTATCGATTGACCGCCATTAATCGATAATCATTTCTTTGAGGTTAAATACAGTTTGGTATTGGCGGTTTTCTGCATAGACACGACGAGCCAAAATTCCCCATATGTTCTCGATCGGGTTCTGGTCAGGAGAACATGCGGGCCAGTTCATAGTTTGTCTTGGAAGATAAATTATTGCCATTTTGGAAAAGCAGCAACAATGAAGGACTCATTTTTCAGGAGGCCAACACGTCAGTTCATATAAGTCGCCACACTCAAGAATGGTTACAATCGAAAAATATTCAAACTATGAACGCATGTTCTCCTGACCAGAACCCGATCGAGAACATATGGGGAATTTTGGTTTTATCGTAAAACTATCATTTCCATTTTGAATATGCAATAAACAATTATATTTTCTAATAAAATTCATTCCAAGTATTCCGTCGCATTGTGTGGGAAAATTCTCTCGTGTAAAGATCCTAGAGATTTTATTATTCCTTTTTGGATACGAGATAAATTAGTTATATAATTAGTATTAAAATGTTCATATTGTTCAAATGTATTCTTCAACAGCGATATGTCGGCACCAGTGTCTGCACGATATATAGTAAAAAAAACCTTGGAAGTCTGTCCATGCCCCATCTGGTACCTACCATACACACGAGCATACCCTCCTTAGAAATCGTGTAACAATATTACTACGCCCCATAGGATCTTACCCAAATTCTGTATTTTATAATCCTGTAAATATGTAAAGTTATCCAGAAAAAATTAGACCCCTAGTTGCTTCCTTCTGGTACCCCCTATACAAATGTACCATTCCGCCCACTTTAGAAATTGTGTAACAATATTACTAACCTCAATCCAATTAGACCAAATTCCGTATTTTATAAAGCTGTTAACATGTAAACATCTCCAGAAAAAATTGGATCCCTAGTCGGTTCCCATCTGCTACCTCCTTCTCACCACTTTAGAAATCGTGTAATAATATTAGTACGCCCGATCCGATCTAACCAAAATTCTGTATTTTATAATGCTGTAAAGATGTAAAGTTCTACAGAGAAAATTGGACCCCCCATACAAATGTACCATTCCACCCACATTAGAAATTGTGTAATAATATCAATAAGCCCAATGTGATCTTGCCTAAATTCTGTTTTTAGTAAATTTATAACTGGACAAAGATTTCCACAAAATCATGGAAGTCTGGCCACACCTCTTCTTATACCTCCCATACAAATGTACCATCCTGCCTACTTCAGAAATTGTGTAATAATATTACTAAGCTTAATCCGATCTGACCAAATGCGGCTAAATTCACTAAACAATCTCTTTGAAATTTGCCATGAGTTAACATTTTCCCAAAACTACTTATGGGATGGCATATGGGCTATATGGCCACAGCCCCAAAGTGTGGTCACGCCCCTCCTGGTATCTCCCATACAAATATACCATACCGCCTACTTTAGAAATCGTGTTATACTATTACAAAGCTCAATTCCATCTGACCAAATTCCGTACTGTATAAAGCTGTAAACATGTAAAGATCTGCAGAAAAAATTGGACCCTAGTCGGTCCCCTTCTAGTACCTCCCACACAATTTCTGTATTTAGTAACGCTTTAACTAGATACAGTTTTGAAGAAAATTATTTGGAACACTACTCTATATTTCGCACACTTTGTAAAACGTGTTATTTTGAGGTTGCTCACTTTTGACTTTCCGATACTTTGAAACATGAGACTTGTATGTTAATAAGGGTGAGGGTATATATAAGTCAACTGCAACTTTTTCACTGGTTTTGGTTTGTTGTTTATACCCTCACCCTACGGGTAGGAGGGTATATATCATTTGATACGGCTCAAAAGTGTAACACATAGAAATATCCACATTAGACCCCAGGTGTCTTTGAACCAAATTCGATTCATGACTTTCTGAATCGTTTGAGCCATGTCCGTCTGTCCTGCTGGTACGCACGATAACTTTCGAAAGAGTTAAGCAATCACTCTGAAATTTGGCATGGCTTAATATTTTCCCAAAACTGCATATGGGCTATATGGCCACAAATATGCCCAACGCGATCTTGCCCAATTTTTGTAATTAGTAAACGTATAGTTAGACTAAGTTTTGGCCAAAAATTTTGAAGTCTGGCAACTCCCCTTCGGGTACCTTCCATACAAATGTACCATCCCGCCTACCTTAGAAATCGTGTAATAATACAAATATGCCCAACGCGATCTTGCCCATTTTTTGTATTTAGTAAACGTATAGTTAGAATAAGTTTTGGCCAAAAATTTTGAAGTCTGGCAACTCCCCTTCGGGTACCTTCCATACAAATGTACCATCCCGCCTACCTTAGAAATCGTGTAATAATACAAATATGCCCAACGCGATCTTGCCCAATTTTTGTATTTAGTAAACGTATAGTTAGACTAAGTTTCGGACAAAAACTTGGAAGTCTGGCAACTCCCTTTCTGGTATCTCCCATACAAGTGTACCATTCCACCCACTTTAAAAAAGGTGTAATAATATCAATACGACCAACGCGATCTTACTCAAAATCCGTATTTTATAAATCTATAAACATCTAAAGCTCTCCAGAAAAAATTAGACCCCTAGTCGGACTCGTTCTGGTACCTCCCATACAAATTTACCATTCCACCAACTTTAGAAATCGTGGAATTATATAAATTCGCTCATCGAATCTTGCCGATATTCTATATTTAGTAAAGCTTTAACAACTTACAATTTTCGAGAAAAAAACTCTGCTTTATATTCCGCCCTTTCTGTAAAAATGTGTAATACAATATTTTTTTCTATAACATTCGGTATTTTGAGGTTGCTATTATGGAATATGAGACTTGTATGTATTTACTGAGGGTGAGGGTATATATAAGTCGGTTTACCCGACTGCAACTTTTGCACTGGTTTTGTATTACTTTCATTGCTTAACATTTTTTTGGGAAAAAATACTTTTGAAGCTGTTTGGTTTTTGTTATGATCATGGGTTTTTGTTATTGCGTTATATTAAGAGTGTTATACTCAAAAATAAATTAAAGGAAATAGCTTTCGAAATCATAGACAAAACCGTCGTATGTGTTAAAGTAATGTCTTGTATTGGAAAAAAGACAGACAGACAAGTCTGTTAAATGGTAGAGTTATCGATACTCAGTGTTACTGTTCGTTGCTCTTTATCAATAGTATGTAGTTCTTAGAAGTAATTTCATAGTGAGATACGTGTATACAGAACGAAGAAACTACAGCACGATGGTATTAATAAGTCGCTTAGCCAACGACGAAATGCGTCTACCTATGGTTCTGTATAGTGTACTTTCGCTGACCCATCATTTCTCTCCATTTGACAACAAAAAAACCACTGATCATTTAGCTTGCTTTCGAGTATAACACTCTTAATATACCGTAATAAAAAATACTTTTGTTTTTACTTTAAATTGTTTTCAATTAGTTTGATTTATGTTAGTTTATTCACACGGTTAACTAGAAATTAAACAATTGTTTCAAAGGCTCAAAACTGACTTGTCTGTCATCACTTTGTTTGGTCAAAGTGGATGACGGACAAGCAACGAAAGAAACACAACAACAATAACAATGCGATCTCGTTACATGTATGTGTATATGTACGAGAGAGCGACGATCGCATGTTTGTTGTTTTTGTGTTTTATCTATGTTGGGAAACGAAATAGAATAAAACACATTTCTTCTATGTGGCCCTTTGTTATGTCCATATAACGAAAGGGAAGTCAATGTCATGTTTGGTACATACATATTTTGGAAACATGTATGTACGTACAAAACATATGGGTCGTTCCATATAAAAAAAGCAAAATATGAACAATTCAAAAGTGTCGGAAATTAATTTCAAATGGATGAAAAGGTTGAGAATTCATTTCTTATAGAAATGGATTAAATCTAAAAAATACAAATATAAGTATTTTATAATTTTACATAACATAAGTAAATTATAGTTCAACGCGACGTCGATTGCCGTCATTTCCGTTGGAGGACATCTGTGGATAGAGAAAATTGTGAGTGGCGTTTTCGGAAATATCTGTGCGGGGCAACCTCGACTACCTATAAATCTTGCGAATGCTGCAAGGAAAGCATGAGTTGAGAGGTCACTGACATAGCCTTTTGTAACTAAGCAAGCTCAGACTGTGAGATTCCGAATGTTGAAAGGTCCTGCAAAGTCTAGGCCGGTATTGTGAAAAGGTCTCATGATAGTAATACGATCAGGTTTTAATTATGACATGATTTGAGTCTGGCTATGCTTCTTATATAGTAGGAAGGGTTTGCAGTGATTTATAATTACTTATAATTATGACGAAAAATTCAAAGTTTATCGTAGAATTATTAGATGTCGTTCACTATGTCAAAATCGGGGATTGTGCACGAACAATTCCGTGTGAATCCATAAATGTATTTAAAGTCAAAAGCGAACTATTGACGCAATTTTTGCTTTTTGTAACAAATGAGAATATTCTTCAGCAAAGTAATGTTTTTGTGTCAGAAGGATAAGTCATGATTTTGCAAAGGTGATTTCTTCGGAAGAATGTTTGCTTGAGGCTGCCTCAGATGGCGTATATGTATCCCGTGTTTCTCCAAAGTCGAAAAACTTCGGAAAATACTCTATAAGCTCGAAAAGTCGAGTTTACCCTACAAATATATTCCGTGTTAGAGACGAATGTATAGGGTCGCCGTTTTTGATGTAATTTTGCCATGTAATGCAGGTCAAGGGTATTTGCGTCGAAGGCAACTCTCAGTTTTGTAGAAACGCGTCGAGGTTTTATTACTGCGTGATGAACCAGGTAATAATACGGCGGTTTGTTTATGTTCTGTGGATGAACATTCTTCATATGGCCTATGTCCAGATATTCAAGAATGACTTGATCATACGGATTTTTAATGTCAAGTTTGGAATTGAGCATCTTTTCCATACGAAGAAATTGTGTCATTGCAATATTCCATGAAAATCGCATTGGTGCGATTAGTATATCGACGGGTTAGCTGGTATTAAAATTAGGAACTGCTGGTCGTTGTGTGATGTTGTTCGAAAATTCCATATCGAGACTTTTAGGTGGCAAATTCAATGACAAGGTCTTGAGTAATGGTGCCCAGACATCTAATCTGAAAGTCTTTTCCACCAGAGATGTCTCTGTGACTCTGGGACTAAGTCCTGAAACAAGAATCAGGATTCGCTTGGATGGAAGTCTCAGTTGATTTTTAAGTTTCTCAGAGATAAAAACCGGTAGTGATCCAGGGTCGATGATTTCTCTGGCTTTGTATCTCTGTCCGTTGTTCTCTATTTCCACTAGGGCTGTGAAAAGCAAAGTGATTCTTGTGATTCTTGCTCATCGCGTAGAGCTAAGGACTTGATGTCCTGCAAGTGTGAATTTTAAGTTGACTGTATCGTTGTAGTATGTGCCTGTGTATGGTACTAGGTCGGGTTACGTTTTTATGAAGTAGGTTATGGTGACTTAGATTGTAAGTTCGGCAACTGAATTTGTTTTTGCATTCTGTGACGGCATGTGCGAGACAATTCACTAGCCAACAGTCGTTTTGTTATTTGGTTCTAGCATAATTTTTCTCATTGATTTTGACCTGAGTTTTAAAAATGAGTTTTAAAATTTTTTCTGTCGATTGGTTTTCGATTCGGTTTTGAACTTTTTTTTTTAATTTTTGGAGGTACACTTAAAATTTTGAGCATATCTTTCGTCTTCTTTGACCTCAGAAAATTTTCAAATCGGGTAAGTAGTTTTGATGTTGGCGGCTTAAAAAGGTTAAAAAACGGCGTTTTTTTAGTAAAAATGTGGCAGAAAAAACCATATAAAAATTCATATAAAATATAAAACACGACGTTAACAGCAATTTTTTACGTATAGCTGGCATTTTTACAAAGAAAATAAGCCCTTACTTAACTAAATCTGACAACAAATGGCGGACTTATATTTTTTTTGGTAAAAGACCGAAATTCCGCTATTTCACAATATTTTGATTGTCATTATTTGCACAGCTTACACAGAGAAAACAAAATTCGTTACACGGCGCGTGTAGAAACGGCAATCCTAAGCGATTCGTATTTAGCCCTGCTAAATTCAAAACGTTAAATGTATAAAACAGAAAGTTACACGGGACATGTAGAAAAACTGCACGCCACGTATAGAAAGGAAAATTAAACGCTGCATGTAGAAAAGTTGGTATATTTTGTTTTCTCTGTGTACCTACCCAACGCAAACGAATAAATACATTTGAACTTAATTTTAAATAAACAAATTAGTCTTAGTATATTATTTTTTAATTTATTTAGAGCACTACATACTCAATGTATGGCACAATTAGAAATGGATGTGCCAGGTTAGCTAAACTAACAAAATTAACCAAATCAACGCCCAAAAAAAATGAGTAGAAATAAAGATATAACTGTCATTTTATGCCGTGAAAATATAATACTTCCTCCGATGCACATAAAATTGGGTTTGATAAAAAATTTTGCCAAAAAATTGGACAAAGAAGGTGAAGCTTTTCAATTTTCTTTAATTTGAGTAGTAGTAGGATCAAATATGTCAAAGAAGACGAAAGATATGCTCAAAATTGTAAGTGTACCTCCAAAAATTTAAAAAAAAATGTTCAAAAATTTGTATCTCGAAAACCAATCGACAGAAAAATTTTTAAAACTCATTTTCGTGTTTAGTAGGTCAAAATCAATGGGAAAAAGTATGCTAGAAACAAATAACAGAGAAAATTTTGTTATTTGTAACCTAGTGTTATAGCCAGATATGATAAATTGCACTGTGTAAATGCGATCATTCCAAAAATGTCGGATAATTTCGTCAATATGTGTTGTGGTTGTTTATGAATTTCGATTCAGTTGGTTTTTGTATGTGACTTAAATTAGTCTGAAACGAAGGAATATTTTTTAACCTTGAAGGCCGATTTTCGGATATCGCGATGTTGAATGTCGGTTGGTTTAAAATCCCTACAAGTTTCTTTCGTACGTCTGACTTGGGTCCATAGATAATCCAAATGAACCCGAAGAACTGCGAGGGAGTGAATATTATCTTCGGCGCTGGCTGTTGCCTGAACTTCTTCGACGTCTGTCAGGTCGTTGTAGGCTAGTGAAGTTGCTGTCAACTTTAATACTAAAAAGTTCCAGTGTACTATAGTATTACGCAAGATGAAAATAGAAGGAAAATCTTTAAAAAACTTTAACAAGACGATGTGTATCGATGGTGCCGTTATAACAGTACGCAAATAATCGAAAGTACACCAGAAGTTGTATGTACTTTCTTTTTGATGTCACTGATTTTTAAATTGATTCTTTTAGTTTGTAGTTTTTTGGGAAAACAACAACAGTAAGAATGCGATCCCGCTACATATTTCTGTATATGTACATGAGAGCGACGATCGCATGTAGTACTGTTATCTATGTTGAGAAATGAAATGGAATAAAACACATTTCGTCTATGTTCCCTTTTGTTATGTCCATATAACGAAAGTCGTATATGTCGACGGCACTCAGATGACGAGAATTCAAACAAGATTCTATGCGTGCCTCAATGGTAAATTTCATGTTTGGCTTCATTTTACGAAGAAGGATTTTGAAGAATTTCACTCCCGCTTCTCAAAGTCCACCCATTTGGGGTGCTCCTGGAGGTATAAATTTCCACTCGATGTTTTGAGTACAATTTTGTTGTATGACGCTGCTTTGAAGTTGTCGAATGAAGTAATTTTAGCATTTCTACTGTTCCAACGAAGTTTGTGCCATTTTGGGAATTGATCTGTGCCGGGTAACCTCTATGAGCTATAAACCTAGCGAATTCTGCAAGGAAGGCTTGAGTTGAGAGGTCACTAACTGCTTTAGTAGAAAAGAAGACAAAAAAGAGAACTAATTGACGTAATTTTTGTAACAATAGAGTATATTCTTCAGCAAAGTAATGTTTTTGTGTTAGAAGGATGTCGATATTTGACGAAAGTTATTTCTTCAGAAGAAAGTTCGGTGACCTAAGAATCCCGATGTTTCTCCAAAGTCGAAAAACGTAGGATAATACTCTATAAGCACTATATGGAGTGGAAAATTGCTCAAGTGGGTCATCAAATATCGTTGTGACCAAAAGTTTTAGGTTTTTCCTCGATATTAGTGTCAGCGAAATATCTGTGTTCTAACCATTGATGTTTCGGTATTTTCAACCATGAAGGTCCATGTCACCATAAATCGTGGTTTTATAAGCCGATGGATAGTAGCAACGGTACTGTCATATGTCAGTTCGCTGAAAATGCATAATTTGAAGATGGATTTCCGCGAGCAATACGCTTGCGATTTATATCAGCTGTGAACTGTCTTGTTTACATTGTACTAGTTGATTTTAAAAAAATTATAATTTAAAAATGTTGTATTAATGCGATTAGAACAGATATTTTTTTTGTTACATATAAAGCAAATTAACATTCTGAATAATGGTGATGAGTTTTTAAATAGTTAAGCAAACGTTTGAAACATATCTGTCGTCAGGTAGTGAAATTTAATAACAAAAATTTTTGTATGAATAGCCATGGATCGCTTGTAACGGACAGGATGTTACGTGACCCTTACTCCCTTTGGTTGTGCCTTGCTAGCTCAAATACGGGCGTGTATATTTACCCATAACCACCAGGTTCACCAACAATAAAAAAATCACAGATACACGAATTGACATTTACATTCTTTATCCGAATACCTCCGATGGCTGCTTTTTCGATACCAACATCAAGGCCCATCCTGCTCCAACATCATCCTCAGCCAGACCAGCGAACCCGAACCCAAATTACAAAGTTTTTAAATTTTGGTTCAATACACATTGTTTATTATACAAAAAAAAAACTATGAAACAAAATTACAACGTCAATATGACAACATTAATTACAAATAGAAAAATAAAATTCAATATAAAAAAGGCTGTTAACAAAAAGTTAAAAAAAAGATATAAATATAAAACAACAAAATTCGAAATACCTCCAACGAGGACACAAGAAAAATATGTAAATAAAAATAGAAAAAATAAAAGAAACTTAAAACATTTATTTTCTCATCTCAGAATCAAAACTGAAGTATTCGAATTTTGTTTAAATGTTAATTTAAAAACTCGAAAATATTTATGAATTTATCTTAACACTTTGAGAGAATTCCACAAATAAAACAGGATCGATTTAATTTAATCCGATTAAAGAAAACGCGTTCGCTTGATTTGGCTGTAGATTAAACTCTGCTTTTATTCATTTATTAATTTCAGTATTGAAGTTATTTGTTTACATCAAATATTCAATAATGATTCATATTACAAACTATTTGGGTGTGGCCCCTTTGTGGATCAACTTATTGTTTATGTTTACAAATATGTGGGGTGATTCTTTTAAAGTGAACTCTTTGTGTTTGTTTATGTTTACAAATATGCGGGGTGATTCTTTTAAAGTGCACAGTGGTACAATGTGCATAATTATTCAAATGGACTTAGATTGGACCTCGCTTCCTGAAGGGATTAGAGGGACATTTACTGATATTTGTGCAGGTTTATTTTTGCTTAATTGTTTTAAATATGCATATATTATCAATACAATAATACAAATTAGTATTATGATATAGATCAAATAATTCTGTGTTTTCTGTTTATATGTTAATTCTTTTATCATATTGGTATGTTGAACATGATTATATTGTAATTCCTTTATGGATATATTTGTATTTTTAACATTTCAATATTTATACCCTCACCCTACGAGTAGGAGGGTATATATCATTTGATACGACCCAAAAGTGTAACACATAGAAATATCCACAGTAGACCCCAGGTGTCTTTGAACCAAATTCGATTCATGACTTTCTGAATCGTTTGAGCCATGTCCGTCTGTCCCGCTGGTGCGCACGATAACTTTCGAAAGAGTTAAACAATCGCTTTGAAAATTTGCATGGGTCAATATTTTCCCAAAACTGCTTATGGGATTGCATATGGGCTATATGGCCACTCCCCTTCGGGTACCTCCCATACAAATCGTCTATTTCGCCCACTTTAGTAATCGTGTAATAATATCAATACACCCACAGCCATCTTGGCCAAATTACGTATTTGGTAAAAGTACAACTGGATAAAGTTTCGGACAAAAACTTGGAAGTCTGGCAACTCCCCTTCTGGTACCTCCCATACAAATGTACCACATCGCCTACATTAGAAATCGTGTATCAATATCAATATGCCCAACGCGATACTGCCCAAATTTTGTACTTAGTAAACCTATAGCTAGACAAAGTTTTGGACAAAAACTTGGAAGTCTGGCAACTCCCCTTCTGGTACCTCCCATACAAATGTACCATCCCGCCCCTGATAAACCGTCTAAAACTATCAGTATGGCCAACGCTATCTTGCCCAAATTTTGAATTTAGTAAAGCTATAGCTAGACAAAGTTTTGGACAAAAACTTGGAAGTCTGGCAAATCCCCATCTGGTACCTCCCATACAAATGTACCATCCCGCCCATTAAAAATCGTGTACTAATACCAATATGCCCAACGCGATTTTGCCCAAATTTTGTATTTAGTAAAAATATAGCAAGACAACGCTTTGAATAAAAACTTGGAAGTCTGGCAACTCCCCTTCTGGTACCTCCCATACAAATGTACCATCCCGCCTACCTTAGAAATCGTCTAATAATATCAATATGCCTAACGTGATCTTGCCCAAATTCTGTTTTTAGTAAAGATATGGCTGGAAAAAAATGTGGACAAAAACTTGGAAGTCTGGTAACTCCCCTTCTGGCACCTCCCATACAAATGTACCATCCCGCCCACCTTAGAAATCGTCTAATAATATCAATATGCCCAACGCGATCTTGCCCAAATTCTGAATTTAGTAAAGATATGGCTGAAAAAAATTTTGGAAAAAACCTTGAAGTCTGGCAACTCCCCTTCTAGTACCTCCCATACAAATGTACCATCCAATATTTTTTTTCTATAGCATTTCTATAGTATTTTAGGTTGCTATTATGACATTCCACGAGATGTTACATCAAATGATGGTAGCCACGGTCACATTTGACTTTCCGATACTTATGAGTATGTCACTTGTAAGTTTTAACTGAGGGTGAGGAGGGGGTATATATAAGTCGGTTTACCCGACTGCAACTTTTTCACTGGTTCTTAGTGGATTTGGTATAATTATACCATATAATTATAATTATACTTGGTATAGGTTTTTATCATACCATTTATCTAATTGGATTTTACAATTTTCAATATATATTAAGTAGTGTCCTTGTAGTTCTGTTGGGAATTGATTACATATTTGTGTTACATTTTGATTAATATTTATAGTTATAATAATGTTTACACCTATTTCTATTACTTCCGTTTTTGGATTTTCCTCATACAAGCAATACATAGTTTCCTTGGTAAGGATGTTCTCAATACATTGATTATCTATTCGTTTTATATTCTTAATTTTATTAGTTATTTCAAATATTTCATTATTTTTAATTAAATAATTATCATTATTCAGCACCAACTGTTTGTTATCCTTGTTAGGTATTGTTTGTATAATTATCTCTTTGTATATTTCCTGACTAAAATTTGGAATAGTTATAATGAATATGATATCAGTGTCCTTGGTTGCTACTTTTAATTCAATATTTTCGAGTTTGGTAATGGTAATATTATATTCAGTTATTTCTTGATCTGTCAATATGTCTCGTGTAAGTGTATTTAATTTTGCTGCTAACAATAATTCTCTAACTTGTCCGATTATTTTTTCTAAGTGGTCTAATTCATATTTTAGGCTAACTGTTTGAAATTCAATCATTGTTTGATTCAATAGTGCAGATTGAAGAGAAATTAATTTAGCTTGTTCATTTCTAAGGATTGTAAGTTTATTTAGCTGTTCGTCAAAGTGTTGGTTAATTCGTACTTGTTTATTTGACTGGTCTATTATATTATGATCATTTGTTTCAATTATTCTAAGTTTTTCTTCTATTTCCTGTCTATCATCGTTGTCCATTGTCCCGTAAAGATATTTTAGTCCAGTTCCAAATATATTAATCAGTCCTCTTTTCTGTCGGTATTTAGGTATTAAACTTGTTAACTGAGTTCTAGTGTGTTCTAACTGATGTTTCAAATAAGGGTCATCTATTATCAGTATTTCCTTTTCTAATTGATTCAAATATCCTAAGTATTGGTCAGGTTTAAATACGTGTAAAATTATCGAATAATTTTGAATGAGTTCCTTTCCGCCTAGTTGTATCATGGTGTATCGATTTCCTTCGTTCAAATCAGTCACTATCAGCTTCTGTGTCAATACTGGAGACATCATCAAAATGATCGCCAACAAGTATTTCCAAAGATCTAGAAAGATTTTTACTTTTAATAAATTGGTCCTTATGTAATGTAGTCTTTTCATTTTTCTTATTTCTGAGCCTTACATTTTTTTAACTTTACTGGTCAGTTTGTCTGTTTTGTAATTTTTCAAAAAATTTTTATTAATGTCTTCGTCTTTCCTGTCCCTATTTCTGTATTCCAAAATTGTTTCCTTTTTCAATTCTATTCGGTCATGTATTTCTTCCAATTCTATATCCGACCTAAAATGTAAATTTATGGGTTTTTCTCCCGTGGTTAAATGTATCGTGTTATTGTAAGCTTCTAAAGCTTGATAGGGTAAATCAATAGTGTATGCTATATCGAAATCTTCCTCCCGAACTTTTAAAATCCTTATGTGCTCATTTAATGAACTATGAAATCTTTCTATGTCCGAATTTCCTGTATGTCTCATAGGGGTAGTGAAATGATATTGGATTTCTTTTTTGTCTACAAAGTCAGTAAATAGTGGGGTCTTAAAAGCTGATTCATTGTCTAAAGTTATTTTTTTAGGGGTCTTCATGTATAAAAAGAGTCTCGTAAATGTCTTTACAAGTTGTAATGATGTCTTGTCGGGTATTTCCTCTATTGCTGATAATTGGAAAATTTATCTATTACTGAAATATACCTGACACGTTCACCTAAATAATATATATCTACATGGTAATGTTCATGGGGTCCGTTTGGAGTTTCTGTCTTTTCGAAGGCAAGCTTAACAGGGGTTCTTTCTATCTTAAAATTACAAACTAAGCAATTATTTATAAATTTGGTTATTTCCTTTTTTAAATTAGGATAATAGATTTCCTTTTTTAATTCCTGGTATGTTTTTTCTATCCCAGGGTGATTATTGTCAAACCTATGATGCTTAGCTATTTTCTCTAGCAATTCTTCATATTTCGCATCAAGATGTAATTTAGTAGTTAATTTAATATTCATTATCTTTATGTTATTTGGATTTTCATTCCAATTTTTATATTCCGGTTGAATCTGAACCAAATTATTCATATTTTCGCTATATAAACCTACATTATCATGAGTAGCTGCATCTAATAATATCTTCATTATTAACTGAGACGTCAACTGCCTGTAATGATAGCTTATTCTATTTTTTCCAAAAACTGTCTCCTCAATTATTTTGTCTTCATTGTCTGGTTTCAATATTATCTGGTAATTAAAAGTCTGTAACGGGTTTTCCGAAATTTGGAAATAATCCGTGCCATCTTCTTCGGCCGAATGTACCGTATCTACAGGAGATTGGCTCCTAATTTCCGTCATTAAATCATTAATTTTCTGTTCATCTAGTTTATGTTTATTCCTATAATGTTTCCTCAATGTACTCATATGAGCCAACAAAGCCTTGCATATTTTACAAGTTCTGCTTTGTTTGTCACCATGAGACTTCAAGTGACGTAATAATCCTCTCCTAGCTTTGTATGATTTCTTACATACAGTGCAAGTATGAGTCTTTATTAATTCATTTACATTTGTTTCCCTAATTCTTGAAAGTGCGTCCGCAACTTTATTTTCCTTTCCTTCTACGTGTTGAATATCGAATTCGTATTCATTAAGCTTTATCTTCCAGCGTATTAGTTTAGAATTTGGTTCCTTGAGGTTAGCTAACCATACCAAGGGTTTGTGATCAGTCTTCAAAAGGAATTTCCTACCATAAAGGTAGTGCCTAAATTGCTTTACTGTCCATACTATGGCCAGTAACTCTTTCTCTATTGTCGAGTAGTTTATTTCATGTATATTCAATGTCCTAGTAATAAAAGCTATCGGTCCTCGTGACTGTGATAACACAGCACCTAGAGCGTAATTGCTTGCGTCCGTAGTCAATTGAAACTGTTCGTCAAAATTTGGGTGCCTCAAAACCATATCCGACATGAGTATCGCCTTGAGCTTCTCAAAGGATTGTTGGTAATCCTTGTCATTTACGTTAATGACTGAGTCCTTTTTCAACCTCAGTGTCATTGGTTTAGCTACTTTTGCATAGTCCGGAATAAATTTCCTATAATATCCACTGAGTCCTAAAAAACTCTGGATTTCTTTAATTGTCCTGGGTAAGGGTTGCTTTTTAATTCCGTCAACCTTATTAGGATTCGGTTTGCCTTTACCGTCCTTTGTGACTATATGTCCTAAAAAGTCTGTCTCTTTCTTCAAAAAGTCGCATTTATTTAGCGAAACCTTTAAGTTTGCCTGTCTTAAGGTCTTAAAAATCATCTGAAGATTTTGGATATGCTCCTGTAATGATGTGGAAAAAACTAAAAAGTCGTCCATATATATCACGCATATCTGATTTACATACTCCCTGAAGACATTATTCATCATCCTTTGGAACGTTGCCGGAGCATTTTTTAGCCCGAAAGGCATTCGCCTGAATTCATAGTGTCCGTCGTGTGTCGTAAAAGCTGTCTTTTCTCTATCATCAGGATCTACCTCTATCTGGTAAAATCCTTTAGTTAAATCTAAAGTCGAAAAGTAATTTACCCTTCCTAACTTGTCGAGTATGTCATCTATTCTGGGAATAGGATATTTGTCCTCACGGGTCACCTGATTACGTTTCCTATAATCAATGACCATCCTCCATTCCTTAATACCCTCCTTATCCTCCTTCTTTGGTACAATCCAAATAGGAGCATTATAAGGTGAATTGGAGTGTTGGATAATTCCCTGTCTTTCCACCTCTTCAGTATGGATGGCTGGATATCTGTACGTCTTAGTATAAATAGGTCCTGAAAGTCCTATATCTATCTTGTGTTTTACTTCATTGGTAAACGTTAAGTCGTCTCCTTTATGATAAAATATGTCGTCATTCCTTCTCATTAGATTTCTAATAGCTATTGCTTCTTCTTCATTTAAATGGTCTATTCTTAACTGATCTTCTGGAAATAGCTGTTCAATCCTTAATGATCCTTTAGGAATCAATCCTTCGTAGGTGACTGAAAATTTCCCTGAAAATTGATTTTATTATAACTGGTTCTGTCATTTGTTTTACGAATTGTGGGGGACACTGGTCAAAATTCAAAAAATTTTCTGTCGAGCCACTATCTATCAATAATCTGAGTTTTCGCGATTTTCCTGTGAGTAAAATATAGGGTAGTTCGTACTTCCTGAGGCCGTTAACTGAAAATTTCCATTTTCCACTGATTCACAATTATTCTCATTATTACACCGTAAGACAAATTTAAATTTTTTTTTTAACACATGAGCAAGACCTTATACACGTGAAACTAGAGGCTCTCTGGAGTAAAACTGCGTTTACAGTTTTTGTTGGACACTTTGTCGCGATACCAATACTATTCATAAGCGCCAACAGAAATGTATACGGTTTACCTGAGAAGGACGCTAATATCGAAATTTTTAAATAGTTTTTTATACTTATATACTTATGTAGTTACATAAACTTCTATCACATTAAAGGACAATGTAGTCATGAATTTGGTCAAGTTAAATTTTAATTTTGTACATGTTTAATATTAAAAGAAAAAAAATTAATGGATAAATAAATAAATAATGTTGTCTTATCCATAATTAGAAATGTGACAGCAGTAAAACTGCATCTGAAATTCTTGTCTTGGACTCCATATACATTGTATGTATATTAAAAGTTTTTGAATTTTGTATGTCCCTTAAAACTTTAAAGTGCTTTTAAAAGGAGACTAACAAAGTGAGTACAATGAAATTCAGCAACGTGTTAGCGTATATTAATGTTCTTAACATATATTTTTTCTGGAAGAAATGGTTGGAAATTCTCAAGGATATTAAAGGACAAAATTTTGAAAAGAACTTGAATAAGGTCCTTTTGTCCTGATATAACAACACAAAATCGAGGGGAGTCTCCTCTTTCATTTGCTTTTTATCTCAGCATCGTAGGATCAGTAGAAATACATAAAATATTTTTTTCTATTTAAATGTCCTTTAAAACTTTAAAGTCCTCTAAAAAGGACAAATGAAAAGAGAATGAACAACTGTAAACGCAGTTTTACTCCAGAGAGCCTCTAGTTTCAGGTGTATAAGGTCTTGCTCATGTGTTAAAATTAGTGTTGTACAGTGTAATGCTAGAAATGGTCGTTCGAGGTCGTTGCACTAATTCACCAATTTCTTTAATAGTTTTATTTTGCTTGTAGGCATTTATAATAATTTTCCGCTCTTCACTTGTAGTTTCTTTTCTTTTTTGGCTCATTTTTGCAATTTTCTCGATTCACACGCGTCGTTAGCCAATTTTTCTAACGGAACTTGTTGAAAACGCAGCTACTTAAAAGGCAGTAGATTGATTTTGAAGTTGCCATATCGGTATAAAGTATTCATACCTTTTAAATGACATGAACAATTTTAGTGACGAACACTTTTGTCCACATGAATCACTGACTATTTTTGTTTTTCATTATTTATTTATAAGCAAGTAAACCTGAAGTAAGTTGTTTCTTCATTAATATGAAATAAATGTATTATAATTTCTGCGACAAATCTTAAATTTTTTGTTTCTAGTATTTTCTGGGCGTGGCAGCTCTTCAAACTATGAAGAAGTGAAATGACGATCACTTTTGTCCATGTGTGTATATTTATTTACAAACTATCGTGATCGTATTGTGATGGTGCCGGATAGTTACCGGGCAGCCATCAGGCTTGGAGATGCTGCGATTGAAATGTCCAACGATGGGCTGGTTGGTGATGGCGATGCTGCTGTGTTTCTTTTTTTTATAAATTTTTGTTTTGTATGCTTGTATGTGTCGATTGTCTCTCGTGTATTTTATGTTTAATAAACTTGTTGTTCAATTCCTTGTTTCTTTTCTTTTTTTTCAACTGTTTATTTTATTTTTGTGACATCGCCACCAAACCAACTTGTTTCAAGTCCAGCCAGACAGAGGAAACTCTAGCCGCAGGAATCGGTCATTTTCCCCTCATTTTCGCTTCCCTCCTCGCCCACTCATTCTGCCGGCTATCAATTTTGCCTTTTTATAGCAAACCAGGTGTTTGCCCTATTTTCTTGTCCTCACACACTAAACACAGCCCTTAACCGTTAAGACGCACACTACAAACCCAACCATCCGTTGAACATCACTGTGAGACGGATAGGAGGGAAAAATTTTGATGTTTGTTCAAAAATGGTTGCTTTGTCAATTTTCTGGGATTTTGGGTATTTTGGAGTTTACCCCTTACTCGAAATCACGATCTGGTAACTCCTAGTAAACATTCCTTAATTTCGATAATTTCAGAAAAATTGTCGGTCGGAAGTTCCATCTCTAGTACAATGGATCAAAATCGAATACTACCTGGTATCGTTTTATTTACCATCACTGGTTAACAAACGGCGGAGAGCAGGAATTAAAAATGGTAAGTATAGTGAATGAAATTTATAATTAAGCTATCAAATAAGTGTTGTGATAAAAAAATACAAAAAAAAATATACGCGAAAGTGATAGTGGCATGAAATTATTAATGAATTTAACAAAAACTATTGCGTAGTGCAATGAAAGTGTGTGTGTGTGAAAAGTAATCATTGGCCATCAATAAAGATTTGTAATTTACAGTGCGCGGCAAAGAAAACCGGACGTGTAAAAAGAAATAAAATTACATATTAATATTTATTGCCGAAAAGTGATATTCTGTGGAAATTTAAGTAAAAGAGATAAAAAAAATAAAACGTGGTCATAGACGGGTCATGAAATTCCATTAAAAACGGTAAAAGTTCTCTTCTGTGTGAGTGTGAAGGAAAAAAAGAAAAATGCCGGTAACTATGTGTCATATGAGTGTGGGTGTAAAAAAAAACTAGAATGGAATGAAGTGAATGGAGAAAAAAAATAACTGCGATTTTAAAACTGGAATCAAGTTGAATTTAAGAATGAATGCAAGGCAGCCAAAGGAACGATGAAAGCGTGAAAACCAAAAGAACAACTGATAATAACAAAACAAAGAAAGTGCAAAAACTTAATTGGATGGAATTCTACCAGTGCGGTGATTTTTAAACTATTATGTGAATGTTAGAGTTTAATGGAAAATAAAATCCAAAGAAAATAAAGAAACTAAAAAAGGAAACTAAAATCAGATTGAAAATCTGACGAAAAAAAACTACCAAGACCCCAAAAAAAATTAAAACTGACAAAGTGTGATGCAAGAAAACCCTGTGTTTTTAGAAGTAATTAAAAAAAAATCAAAAGAAATTTGGTGCAAATAACGGAAAACTTAAAAACTGATTAAAAGTATTTGAAACGATAAAAAAACGTAATGGAACTAAACGCATGATACTAAATTGAAATTTTAATTTTGAAATTGAATTGTAAACAAAGAACTGAGCTGGAAAACGGGATTGTGTGCTTAAATAAAAAAATAAAATGAATTAAGGACTAATAAAATTTAATACCTAAGTATTTTTCTTGCCAAAACTATAATACAAATGAACTGAAATTAAATGAACCCGAGAAAAAACCCATGAAAATTGAAAACAAAATGGATTCGAAAGAAAAAAAAATAATTTATATAAAACGCGAATTACATTTATTAAAATTGTAAACTATATAAGAACCTAGTACCCATAAACGATTTATATATACATATATAACTTCAAACTGTATTGAAAATTAAATTTACTAAAAACTGACTAAAAACTCCTTTTCCTATCTTTTCAGATCATAAACTTCAAATCGATCTTCAAAGGACAAAGGAACTTTTTCTAAACTACGAATACTTAAAGGCAATGAACTCAAGAGCTAAAATCTAAATAATTCAATATTTTTTTTCTACAGGCTAACCAACTTTTTTGTTTCTGACTACATAATTCATGGTGAGTCTAGGAACTTTGAAGGGCTTATACTAAAACTAATTAACCCTAATTCTACAACCTACGCCCTTGTTCAAAAATTCATTAATAAATTCCTTAAATTTACAAACATTTTACTAGAAAACTCTTTCTTGCAGGTATATATATGGAATTTCGCAGTATCGCTTGGACCTTGCAGTGAGTCAAACTTCTCTCTTTAACCTCACCCGCTCAATAAAAATTAAAATAAAAACTAAGTAAAACTAACTAAACTCCATTTCTTGAAAACGAGCACATTGCTCCAAACCGCAACAAGTAGGTTCTCAAAGAAACTGACCCTAACGGGTTTTTTGCAAAAAAAAAAGTCTGACACTGAGAACCATCAGACTCAGAAACGTGCCCCGAGACAGGTGACAAACCACCCTTAGTCCTTAATGCCATAGTTGCCCATGGCGTTTATAGGGAGGCACTTCGTCAACGGGACGGTTACACACGTAAGTGGCTATAGATTGAACTAATTACTCAGAATTCTCTACCGGCCAAATATTCCCACCGCTGTTGGTATTCACGCAGGAAATGGGGAAATATCAAAAACACCTCTCCGAACTACTGCTTCAAATCATTGCCGTAGAAAATTCCTAAAGCTCTACCCTGCAAGTCAACTTCGCGTTGGAGTTCCTCTTGAAATCACTTTGAAGTCTTCCTCCGGTAGACTTCCTGTGCGGGAACGAATCTGACTTTTCGGCATCGAACATTGTAGGTCTTTTCGTTTCGGATATGCGCTTTATGGAGATTTTCCCGAATCTTCTGTCTGACCAAATCGAACTTGGAATATTTTGGAAGGATGTTGTTTTCCGTGTCATCCAAGATTTTCAATTTCCTTGCTATTTGGTAGACACTGCCATGGGTGAACATATTCATCCCGAAAAGTGCGAAATAAGGCGTCACTCCAATTGCACTGTGTAGGGCTGATTTCAGCGAACACTCTACCTCTGACAAAAGATTGTCCCACTCACGGTGCTCGTCTTGCAGGTAGGAACGAATTGCTGACAGGATAGATTGGATTACCCGCTCTGACGCGTTTGCCTGTGGCGAATGCCTAGCGCTCCTGAATGCCAAAATTATTTATTACGTCTGCAAATTCTTTACTGGTAAACTGTTTGCCATTATCTGAAATGATGTGATGCCAAATGATGGTGTGCCAAATTTATGAAACACCTCTGAAATTAGAAATTTCACCACATTCTCGGTATTCGCCTTGGCCATCGCTTTCAGAAGAACAAACTTTGTTAAATGGTCCAACACAATAAATATAAAACAATTCCCTGACTTAGATCGCGGGTAAGGATCTAAAAACTATGAAAATCCGCTGAAACGGACGCTCAACAGAAATTTCATTACCCATGGGTGGTCTTAGAGTAGTATTGGCCGACATCGCTTCTTTACAGACATCACAGTTTTGCACGAAGTTGCGTATATGTACATTTTGGTGGGGCGAATAAAGATATTCTTTTACTCTACGTAGAGTTTTCGCCATTCCACCATGCGACACTGTAGGCGGATTGTGAGCCTTCTCAATTATGCTTGCCGTTAACTCTTGTGGCACCCAAAGCTTCCAAGCGAAATATTCATTAAGAGGTATGTAGATTACCCCATCTACAATCTTAAAGTCGGGCAATTGTTCTGCATTTTCTTCTATGGCCTCTATTAGTTCACGATAATCTTCTGATTTAAAGGCTTGTGAATTTAAATCAATCAGTAGACCTACACTCGTGGACACTTCCGACACTAGGGTGTCGGGAACAATATTCTGTTTATGTTCGACTGCGAAATCGTACGACTGCAGATGAAGACCCCACCTAGCTAACCGTCCACTAAGGTCCTTATATGACATTAGCCATTTAAGGCTACTGTGATCTGTTATCACAGAAAATGGCATCAACTCGATGTAAGGTATACATTTTTGATCGCCAAGACTACGGCTAGACATTCTCGTTCAGTGACTGAATAATTTCTCTGTGTTGATGTTAATTTGTGCGAAAAGTATGCTATTGGGTGCACTCCCCTTCATCATCTTTCTGGAAAAGCACTGCCCCCAATATTCTCACTAAGCTCAATGACACCTAAGTGAAGCATTCGATCCAGCTCCGCTTACATCAAATTCTGCACAGCCGGGGAGACTGGATAATGGCGATGTTTCACTGGCATTGCTTCACCAGTGTCGATTGTGTGCGTCTCAAGATGGGTTGTTCCCAGGCCTTTCTTTGTGTAGCATGGAAATTTGCATCGCATTGACTCCAATTGTTGTTGCTGTATCGGTAAAAGTGTATGCAAGTTTCCATCTTCTGTACTTCCGGCTTCTTCACAGAGGCTAACACCGTTCGTGGTCAAACTCTCTACTCCCGCAAATAACCCAAATAAACGCATGAAATCTAGAGTTCACGATTAAGAGTTGGTATCAAGTAAAATGTTACGTCGTGCGATTTTCTATTAAATGTAACATTGGCTCGAACTCGACCTACTATGCCATGAGCACTGCCATCGGCGGTTTTAATTTCCGATCTAAAACAGTGAACATTTAGATTGGCTCTCTGAACAAAATCGGCACAATTTTTCCCCAAACAAGTCACTGTCGCACCACTGTTTCTGTCCCTATCAGTCGTAGTGAACGGACGTGTTTTTTGAGAGCTCCTCAACAGAAAATTTAAATTATTGATTACGGCGAAACCTGAAGAGTTTCGTTGGCAATTGTTTTTTGGGACACCAGATCGGTTGTCTCAGTACCATTTTCTGGAATTTATTTTGTGCCTAGGGCCAAATATTGTATCGGATCGGCTTTTTGAACTAGACTTGGATTGGACATACCTATTACGCATTATTTGGAATTGACGACATGACACCGCCTGCTGGTGGTAAGCGAAAGGAGATGCCTCGGATGCTACGGTGGCTAGGAAGACACCTAGGAGAATCCGTCATACGGAGAGTGAAAACTCCGTGGAGGTGATGACAGCAAGAGGTTCAAGCCGGGGTCCTCTAAGGCAAAGCGAGCTGCTGTTGCTGGTGATGATGCAGATGCTGATGACGCTGCTGCTGCGGCTAGTATTGAGCCCGTTGCTGTTTCGGAGGTGGATGTGGCCACGGGTGACGAGGTCAGGAGGAGCAGGGCGCGACGGAGGATACCTGTAGTGGCTGCGTCGGTCTCTGTGAAGAGTGTGACGGTACGTCTCACCGATGTCGTTTTTTGGAGAAGCTGTACCCCTGAAGGTGGCTAGGGGAGAGATGGAGCACGCCGGGAAGTACGAGGCGCTCCTTATGAGGCGGCTCATGAAGAACGAGCGGTTAAAGGGGCGTCTCGATGGAATTAGTACCAAAGGCGTAATAGGTGGTGCAAACGGGGGGCTCAACGCATCACCGGTGTTTGCGCGACCATCTGCTGTGGCTGTCCCCAAGCCGGTGGAGACCTGGTCCGTGGTGGTCAAAGGGAAAGGGGTTACGACGTCGAAGGAAGTGATGGACAAGGTGGTGAAGCAGGTGGGACCAACCCTTGGGGTTCGTGTGCACGATGTGCGTCCAACGAGGGATGGAGGTGCCGCGATTCGCACCCCATCGGTAGCAGAGCGGCAGAAGGTGGTGGATAACCCGAAATTCACAGAGGTCGGATTGGAGGTGTCTGTGAAGGACAAGCTAGGTCCGCGGGTGGTGGTGCAAGGAGTGCCCACTGAAATGACCTCGGAGGAGTTCATGGAGGAGGTGAATTCGAAGAACGTGAGAATGCTGATGCCCCGGGAGCAGTTTTTAAGGAGCGTTCGCTTGGTGACAAGCCCATGGAAGGTTGGCAACAGTACGGTCAATGCGGTCCTGGAGTGTACCCCGAATGTTGTGGAGCAGTTAGTGGCCAGCGGAGTATATGTGAATTGGTTCCACCTGCGAGTTAGAGCGCAGGATGCGGTGGCAACGTGTTTTCGTTGTCTTCGTTTTGACCACCGAGTGCGGGATTGCAGGATGACGGAAGACGTATATCGCAGGTGTGGAATGGCTGGCCACTGGGCACCCCAATGAGTTGCGGTGTCGCAATTGTGCCTTCAAGGGACTCCAGGCTGATCACCAGATGCTATCGCAGGCATGCCCGATTCATGCGACGCTGACTGCTAGGGCGAACGCTTGTCATTAAGAACGCTTGGCTTAAGATACTGCAACTCAATGAGTTGCGGTGTCGCAATTGTGCCTTCAAGGGACTCCAGGCTGATCACCAGATGCTATCGCAGGCATGCCCGATTCATGACATACTGCAACTCAACTGCCAGAGGGGGTATGCAGTGATGTGTGAGTTTGGGCAGGCAATGCGGCATCAGGGGGCGTCCTTTGCGCTTTTACAGGAGCCATATTCTACGAGCGGTTGTGTTAGGGGACTACCGGGGGGTATACGAGTTTTTACAGTGGTGGATGACAGTGACGTGGACTGTACCGTACTTAGCACGAGCCAATGGGGGGTCTGCATTGCAGTAGAAGGGCGGTTTGGGAGGATACTTTTGGATACATGGATACGGTATTACTCCTTGCGAGTAATAATCCGATTATCCTTGGTTTAGACGCTAACGCATGCTCTCGTATGTGGTTCAGTAAGATGCCCAGGACTGCACCTGGTCATCAGAACTACATACGAGGAGTAATGCTAAGTGATTGGCTGGTCACAAAGTGTCTCATTGTTCTCAATGAGCCGATTGATCTGTATACGTTTGACGGTCCAGTGGGTACTAGTGACATTGAGGAGACAGTCGAAAATGGGGCGGCAATGACAGCTTTTGAAGCTAGGTGGAGGGTGTGTGACAATTGGGGGATCAGTGATCATAATTCAATTGAGATTATGGTCACTTGTCGTAGACAGACAGGGTATACTGAATTACCACGACAATGGCGACAGCATGACGTGAACTGGGACGTTTACGCGGACGAGATTAGGGCAACTGCCGCAGTGGAGTCACTAGATGACTTTGACATGGTTAGCAAAATTGACCAGTGGATGTGCTCGGTCAATGATACACTGCTTGGTCGAGCTCGCTAGGCTCGGCCAAGTAGGGTCAAATGGTGGACTAGAGAGTTAGATCGGATGCGGAGGACCGTCAGGCGGCTGCGGAAGCAATTCCAAAGGGCCGATGAGGAGCATCTGCCTCAGCGAAGAGTCGCCTTTTTGACTAGCCAAAGGACGTACAAGGACATGCTTGTTAGGGTAAAAGAGGACGAATGGAGGAGATTCGTACGAGACAATAGAGAGGGCCCCTGGGGTAAGGTTTACCGTATCTGCAGGGGTAGGAATATGGCGACTGACCTGGCCTCTCTTCAGGTTTATGGTATTACGCTGTCCTCCTGGAAGGAGTGCGTCGATGTACTTCTGGGGGCTTTCTTTCCAGATGCGGACCCGGTCTTGCGGACTCCACCTGTGTGGGAGATGGATGACCCTCCGTCTCTGGAAAGAACGGAAGTTGGGGACAGTGTCTATCGTGTCAAAAGTAGGAAGGCTCCAGGCTTGACGGTATGTCCGGAGAGATGTGTAAAAGCATCTGGAAGGGCATACCTGATTATCTGGAGACAGTCTTTGCGAAGTGCATTAGCGATGGCTATTGTACTGACTACGTGGCTCCTTTACCAAGACATTAGGGATTTAGTGGGGATGGGTATTACCCAGACGGGGGCAGGGTATGACTTTAGTAGGGCCGTAGAGGACGATCGGACATTTGGGAGGTTGGGGCAATTTGCCCGTGGGGTTTTCAGTAGGAGAAGACTTAGACAGACATAGTGGAGGTAGTTGTCTACACATACCGTCTCGTAGACCTGATGCCGTACGACAGCCGCCAAACTGTTGTCCATTTTTGTTTTATGTTATCCCAGTCACCCGTGAGAGGGACTGTCTTGTTGTTGTTCGTCCTGTCCTGCAGGGTCAAGTGATATGGCCATGAATAGCCCGTTAGGGCTATTGTTGCATGTTTGTGGCGTTTGTGTTGGCAATTTATTTGGGATGGAGGAGAAGCTGATGGGCCACCAGTCCTGAACTGTTTGGAGTTCAACTGGTAGTAGTTTCGGCTACGAAGTCTGACCGGTGACTCAATTCTGGTACCACGGGAGCCATGAGCCCCTGGACTTTGTCCAGCCTGGCTGTTGGTGCGGCTCCTTGGGGAGTATCGTGGTGGCTGTGGTTTAAACCCCAAATCGCGGGGAGAGCTTCGGCTCTATGTGGAGTTGCATATTGATCTCTACCATTTCGTGTTCTCGGTATGGATTCGTTTGTTGATGCCTCAATTTTATTACCGCATTGTTAAGATCTTCGAACGTCTCTAGTGGCAGTTGGCGGCGATTCAGAATCTGCGACTGGATCTGAAATTCGTTTGCATACCGGCGATACTGTGCCAACAATGCAGTCTCCATCTCACTCCAAGATCGAAACTGGACGGTGATTCCAATACCAGTCGAGGGCTGGCGCGCCCAAAAGCTGGTGGAATTTCGCCATGAATTCCTTGTCAGAACCATAATCTCTGTTCAGCTCTCAAACTCGGAAAATGAAATTTTGGACGTCCATTGTTTTATTCGTGCCATCGAATCTTATGCCCCGTTTTGCCAAGTTCAGGCGGCCGGAATTCTCAGTGTAATGGCTAGTCTGCGCACTTGGGATCGGCGTCTGCACCTGACGGTACATCGGCTGTTGCATTGGAATATGCGGCTGCTGCTGTGGTAGCTGTTGTACCATATGCGGAGAACAATGTGCTGTCGGTGTTGGTATTTGTGGTTGCTGCTGAAAATCAGATGTTTGTGGTTGTTGCTGAGCCAAATGCTGCGACGAAACTCGTAAATATTGCGACTCTGCTCCCAAAGACGAAATGGCTGGAGCCTGCTGAGAAAACCATTCTGGCCGCGCGGTCACTACTGGAATCTGAGACATGCTTTGTGGATGTGCATATGCTGGTGGTGGCTGATACACAGGAGGACGAGAAGGAGGTAAATGTGTCTGTGCAAAGACGGACTGTCTGGGCACTGCTGATGGTAATTGGAATGCATCCTGGACACTTGGCACTGACGACCGTGGTAATCTCGAGGATGGAAATACCATATTGCCTGGTGGTGCATCCCCATCAGAGCGTATCGCATCATCCCCAAAGAGCGTATCGTTGCCTCAACAATTTGTGACACCAGATTTCGAAGACGTGTTGCCTCTTCTCTCTCAAATTCTATTCGGGCCAATCCAACTGCAGAATTAATAATCTCACGCATTCCTGCGATGATTCCTGGTGCATTCGCTAGATCTTCAGCCCTGCTTGTTGGTAACTGCCTATGATCGCTATAGGCTGTACTCAGGAGCTGATATTGAGTTATTGGAAAGGAGACCGGTGCTGTTCAAAAAACTTGAGAAATCTAGCATTCCTAGCGGAGCCTATTATGCTACGGACGACGTTGGTGCAATAGCATTTGTAGTTGGCACTGTGTTTGTGGTAAGAGTCACAGTGTTATAGTGTCACCCAATATTCTACTTACACCTGCTAATATAATTTAACGTAACAATGTCTCCCAAATTTCCCCTCAAATAAACCGACTCAAAATTAATCGCAAAATCATACATTCAAAATTCGGTCAACAATTCATTTACACGTTTTGCAAATCCGTTACCACAAACGGGAGAACAAACAATTCCAAAGAATTGTTTGCCAAATAATTTAGTCTACCAAGTTTTCCCGTTTCTTCATTTCCGTTCACGCTTTGGCAAGAATTTCAAAACCAAAGCAAAATTCAGACCAGACAAAATTCCACTTAATTTTGGGCCACACGAAAAAGTGGTAAACAGTTCCAACGAACTGCTTACCAAACGATTGACATTTACAAAATATAAATATTGTACGATCGAACCGATCGAGTAGTCTTAAGATAGATTCGAATTGAGAAAGAACTCGCGAATAAAGTAAACACTTGAAAGAGGGATTAAGAAAAAATTAATTTGGTTATATTTTTTTTTCCGTTCACACAAAGTGATTACGAAAGTGGCGCAGTCGGTAGGATCCGCGATATATGTATCGAACATATATACGTTTCAACGTTTAATCGTGGAACCAAATATAGAAGACTTAAAAGATAAGATACATCCTCGAGTTCGAAAAACAAAAATAAAATAAAAGGACTCTATATCCTTAGTTAAAAAAAAAGGAATTTATCCTTGTGAACGCATATTTTTCTTAAAAAAAAAGAAGGATTTTAGATCCTTCGTTCAAAAAAGGACTTATCCTTACGAACAATTTTTTTTTATTTTTTTAACAAAAAGGAATTTATATCCTTTGAAAAAAAAGTGACTTTAAGAAAAGATGCTTAAACATTTTTTCCCCCTAAAAAGACTTTAAGATCTTTACGCGGGTTTAAACCAACAAATTGTCCAAATTTATGGATAACTAAATTAAAAGATAGAAACAAGTGGCTGAAACCGGAATTGCATTTAAAGATTGCTGAAAAGAAGAACAGTAGCCGCACAACACTCCATCCAACTACCAAGGAAATCATCTACACCACCAGAAGGAAGAAACTGTAGAGTAAGATTGCATAAGTAATATTTAAGATATATAAGATATTTTTTGGAAATTTTGTAGTACAAAATACGATTTTTTTTTCTTGCGCTTAATGAGCGACACTGAATCAGTTTCGGATTATCCTTCCGATTTAGAATTGGGAATAGAAGTGAAAATAGTAGAATTAACTCGAACACTTGACTCAGGTTTTGAATCGAACGACGGATATTCGACCGACGTTAACGAAGACATCGGACAAGAAGACAATATTCGCCCCCTAAGACTTAGTAGGAATAGACGGATTAATAGAAGACGAAGACGTCGAATTCACTTGTAACTTGTAAAAGAGAGACTATTGACCCTAGTGACCAAGGAGAAATGGCAGAACCAGTCACCCCTCTATCCTGTTAGAATCGATCCCCTTAAGTATCTGGATCGTCTTCCAGAATTTAACGGAGATCACCGGGATCTTCAGACGTTCCTTAATTTAATAGAAAGAGTTCATCCTATTCTAAGAGCCTATGATGAACAGTCGCAGTATTTATTCAGCGACATAATCAAGAGTAAGCTTAAAGGAAAGGCTAGGGAAATAATAGAAATTAATTGCCAAGCACAATCTTGGGCAGACGTTAAGACAATCCTTGTTAACAATTTTGGTGAAAAATGTAGTTTGGAGGAACTTTTCGACAAATTGAAGAGTACTACCTTCAGAACCAACTGTGTGGAGTTCTATAACGACATAAAACAACGCCTTAGGAGTCTTAACAACAAGACTATTACCTTAATAGGAGCAGGATCAGCAGCTAAGGAGTGTGCAAGAAATAACATGAGGACAGCTCTGAACGTCTTTAAAGAAAAAATACCCGAACCCATGAAAACAATACTTACTTGTAGAAATCCGGACAATTTGGAAGGAGCTATGGAGATTCTGTTTCAATCCGGGTATGCTTATTCCACAGGTCCAAATGGAATTTTTGGACATAATGGAAAACAACCAAATAAGCAGAACTACCAAAAGGACGACCAAAAACAAAATAATGAAAAGGGAAAACAAGACAATAACAGAACTCAGCAAAACGGACACAGGAACCAAACGCCTCAATATAGCATTAAACCAAGACCCAATATTAATAACCGAGGAAACCAGATAAGATACAACCAATATAATACCTCCCAACCGAACGGACCCAATTGGAATAATCATCAACGTAATTGGGCACAGCCTAATAACGATTACCACCAACCCCGACCCGAAAATTATGGACAACGCCAACATAATTACCAAATGAAGAACCGACAAATTCCCGAACCCATGGATATAAATATGGTTTTAGACAACTCCAACCAACATGATGATATTAACACTTCCGAAAATTTTCTTATGCAGGCCTCACAGGAGAACTACCCCATATAATAGTAAAAGGTAAATTAAAATTCATCATAGACACTGGAGCTACACACTCCATAGTAAATCCTGGATTATGTAACCCAAAATGGAGAATAAAATCAGGATCACTGACACTCAAGACTCTCCAAAACCAGATAAAAACCACCATCATATATAGAGTACCCCTTTTCTCTGAACTTGGCGACTACAATGAAAAATTTAACTTGATAGAGTGTAAATTTCATGACTTCTACGATGGAATAATCGGAAACGATGTCCTTAAACGCTTCAAGGCAAAAATAGATTACACGAATAATACTTTAACCATTGATGACAAACAAATTCCTCTTTTATTTGGCAAAACTCGAACAATCCAATTTGTAGTGGCAGAAGAAAATGGACTTGTTCACCTCAAGGAACAACGTAATAACACAGGTGATTTAATTCTTCAAGAAGGAACGTCCAGAACTTTAAGGTCGAGATGCAGACTTCCGTTGACAGTTTGGACATAGTATATATTAATAAAGCAGATCTGAAAAAAGTCGATGCAAAAAATTTCTGCGTAATGGATAAGGAATTTCAACATTCTGAACCAATTTTACAACAAATTCGTACTGCTCACATGAACTCCGAAGAAAAGGCCGAGATCCTGAAAGTAATAAAACGTTACCATAATATATTTTACCGGTCAGATTCCAATCTAACGTTTACTAATGCAGTAAAACACAAAATAAATACAACAAACAAAATTCCAATTTATTCTAAATCTTCCTTGTGGATAGAAGTATAGAACCAAATTCAAGAGATGTTAGATAATGGAATAATACGACATAGTAAATCCCCGTACTCTGCACCTATTTGGATCGTACCCAAAAAGGAGAATGCGAGCGAAAAAAAGAAATGGCGACTCGTAGTCGACTATAGGAAATTAAACGAAGTCACCATAGACGACCGTTATCCTATCCCAAATATTGAAGAAATACTTGATAAACTTGGAAAATGCATGTATTTTACAACACTAGATCTAGCCAAAGGTTTCTACCAGATAGAAGTTGACGAAACCGATGTTCATAAGACAGCTTTCACCGTCGAAGGAGGACATTATGAATTTTTGAGAATGCCATTTGGTTTAAAAACCGCTCCTGCAACATTCCAAAGATTAATGAATACAGTTCTACAAGAATACATCAACAAAATATGTCTTGTCTATCTCGATGACATAATTATATTTTCTACCTCCCTCCAGGAACATGTACAGTCAATAAAGCTAATTTTTCAGAGATTAGAAGAAGTCAACTTAAAAGTACAACTGGATAAATCAGAATTCTTCAAAAGGGAAACCGAGTTCCTCGGACATGTGGTTACCCAAAACGGAATAAAACCCAACCCGAAAAAGATCGAATGCGTTATTAATTTTCCTTTGCCCAAAACTCCAAGACAAATTAAAAAATTTTTAGGATTAACGGGTTATTATAGAAAGTTCATTAAGGACTATTCACTGATTGCTAAACCGATGACAATTTTCTTGAAAAAGGACGCTAAAGTCAATCCCTCTGACCAAAGATACCAAGACAGTTTCAATACATTCAAAATACTCCTGACTAATGATCCAATTCTCGTATACCCTGACTTTTCAAAGAAGTCCACTCTCACGACAGATGCCAGTAATTATGCACTGGACGCCATACTTTCCCAAGATGACCACCCAATTTGCTATGCGAGTTGGACACTTAATGAACATGAGATCAATTACAGCACAATAGAAAAAGAACTATTGGCTATCATTTGGGCCACCAAATATTTCAGGCCATACCTTTTCGGACGAAAATTTCTCATTGAGACCGACCACAGACCGTTGACATGGCTCTTTTCAATTAAGGAACCAAATTCTAAACTCGTTAGATGGAGACTCAGATTATCGGAATTCGATTATGATATAATAAGAAAGGTACGAAAAATAGCAACGCCGACGCATTATCTAGAATCGAACGAGAACCCCCAGACGTTAACTTACTAGTATCCCATGAGTCCGCCATAAAGGAAAGCAATTCACCTATCAATATGTTTAGAACACAAATTATTTTAAAAAAGATAACATCGGTCTCGGCGAGAATAAAGAACGAGAAAGTTTTCCAGAATACTAGGAAAACCATAGGAATACAAATTCTCGACAGAGAATATGCAATCACCTTGTTGAAGACCCACTTTGACCCAGACCACATAAACGCAATTATGATAGACGAAGAGCTCTATGATAAATTTCGCAATACTTACTGTGAACTATTTTCGGAAAATAAGAATTTTAGAATAATAAGATGCTCTAGAAAATTGGAGGATATAGAAGACGAACTCAAATTAACGGAAGTTATAGAGAAGGAACACTTAGATAAGAATCACAGAGGAATACAGGCTGTATTCGAAGAATTGAAGATCAAGATATATAATCCAAAATTAAAACTAAGGATAACCCAATTCATTAATAACCAGTTTATAAATACATATGGAAAGATGGGAAAGATAATAGTTGACAACGAACTGGGTTTTAAGGCCATTCCGATGAGGCAATTCTTAAGTGAGGAAAACATTGACATTCATTTCACATCAAATAGTACCCACACGTCCAATGCCGATGTGGAAAGGTTGCACAACACGATTAATGAACACATAAGACTCCTTAGACATAACGAACAGTACAAAGACGAAACTATAGAAGAGAAAATAATTAGAATCATTGGATCCTACAACAATACAATACACAGTACTACTGGCATCAAGCCTATAGATTTCGTTAATGGAAAGGTTCACGAGGACAAGTATAATGAAATCCACGACAAAATAGCTTCAAGGAAGGAAGGTTATATTAAAAGACTGAATAAGGACAGAAACGACGTTGAATTAGAAGAAGGAGCTAACTTCATAAAAGAAATTAGAGGCGGAAAAACCCACCGCAAATATAGGAAAATAGATGCTTTGAAAGTGGACGAGGAACATATTGCGAGCAAAACAACAGGACATAAATACTATAAGACACACGTTAGACCTAAGAAAAAATATCAAGACAGAGATAACCCAACCATTGAGGCTAATAAATGATGTTATATTTTAGATGACGACCTATATCTTGATAATATTCTTCTTGACGATGATAAACGCCCAGACTCTCGATATTCAGGACCTAACCAACAACAACGGATATATACCGATTAAAATAGATGAAATAAAGGTGATCGAACAGTACAAAAAAAATTCTCCACATTGTCAACACAACTCACTATACGGAATCACTCGACTTAATCCTTGACAACATACGCAAACTGAATACGACCACAGTCGAAACTAAGACCTTATTGGATACGACAAATAAAAATGTTGCCCTGTTGAAAGGCAATATAGAGAACCTCAACCCACACTTTAGATCGAAACGCGGACTGGTGAACGCATTAGGGAAAGGACTGAAACTTATAGCAGGATCAATGGACAGTGATGACGAAACACGGATTGACAACTCACTAAGATCATTATACAGGAATGAAAGAACCTTGACAGACAGAATAGACAATTTGACATACGTTAATAATTTTATGTCTGATCAGATACGTAACATTACCGAACACATTAATCAGAAACAGATCTTGATAGGAAACTATCTGAACAGGTTCAAAGACTATTTACAGAATAAAATATCGACCTTAGAAGACGAAGTTACATTCTTGGGACAAATATATCAGATAAACAACGATTTGTCACTTTTACGGGACCATAGAGGACATAGGACAAATTGTATTTTCTAGCAAACTCGGAATAATCCCCACAGACATACTGACAAGAACCGAACTAGACCTAATTAACGACTTTGACAGTTATTCGAACATAAAAGTGGCCGTAGGTCTTGACAATAATAATATCGTGATTATTCTTCTAATTCCACAATATTCGGAGGACGTTCTATCAAAAATAGTATTTGAACCAATTCCAAATATTGATAATAAATCAATAATTCTCAATACTTATGAGATATTAGTGAACTTTAACAACACTATTTATGATATCGTCATCAAAGATAATCTAAGAAAAAACTTAGTTAGAATAAACGATAGATGTTTAACAAACATACTTAATTTTAAGAAAGCACATTGTAATATGGCAAATTTAAATCAAACAATTGTAACAGAAATTATCGCCGGTATACTGATATTTAAAAACATTTTTAATGAAATGTCACATAACTGCAATAGAATGGATATAAAAATGAAAGGAAACTTTCCGCTGAAATTTGAAAATTGTGAAATTAAAACACTTAATAAAACCTTTTCAAATATTAAAATCAAAATCTATGATAAGTTCATTTTACCAAACGTAATAACCAAAATAAAAGAAAAATCTAATTCTATGGCAAATATTAAATTAGAATCTCTATATATCAAGCAAATTAAACACGAAGAAGCCATAAGCAAAATTATATATCAAAACAAGAATTCAAATGTAATAGGCATACACATAGATTTAATAATAATATTGATTATCATACTAATAATAATTTTTGTAACAAAACGAAAAATGTCAATCTTACAAATTTCGTCGGAGCCTCAAGCTAACAGTGGGGGTGTTATAGTGTCACCCAATATTCTACGTACACCTGCTAATATAATTTAACGTAACAATGTCTCCCAAATTTCCCCTCAAATAAACCGACTCAAAATTAATCGGAAAATCATACATTCAAAATTCGGTCAACAATTCATTTACACGTTTTGCACTTCCGTTACCACAAACGGGAGAACAAACAATTCCAAAGAATTGTTTGCCAAATAATTTAGTCTACCAAGTTTTCCCGTTTCTTCATTTCCGTTCACGCTTTGGCAAGAATTTCAAAACCAAAGCAAAATTCAGACCAGACAAAATTCCACTTAATTTTGGGCCACACGAAAAAGTGGTAAACAGTTCCAACGAACTGCTTATAAACGATTGACATTTACAAAATATAAATATTGTACGATCGAACCGATCGAGTAGTCTTAAGATAGATTCGAATTGAGAAAGAACTCGCGAATAAAGTAAACATTTGAAAGAGTGATTAAGAAAAAATTAATTTGGTTTTATTTTTTTTCCGTTCACACAAAGTGATTACGAAAGTTCACAGCTGGTCGAGTTGCAGGTGCGATTGGAAGATTGGGTACGGTATCCTGTCCTAAATTACCGATCGCATCTCTATTCGTAGACCGTGTGCAGGGCATTTAAAAAAAAAAAGATTTAAAATTTCCAAAACGAAATCGGTATGAAAAAAAATTAAATATAAAAAAATGTAAATCTGTCTGTGTGGTAGATTTATGGAGGAGAGACAAAGTTCGTAGAGGTAAGTAATAATAACTTATAGTCTTTCCTGAATGTATGGTGATTTTTTAACAAATTTTTCTATTTCTAACCATCGTGAGTGCAAAGAGTAAAAAAATAATTAAGAAGAATGAAAAATGGAGCTAGAGCTGTCGGAGCCACAAGAAAAAGGTTTCCCTATGTCCTTGTTATTTCATATATATGAAAATAAGGTAAGTCCTCTTAAAAGCTTTCTGAGCTACTAACTTAAAAAAAAAATTTGCTTTAAAGAATCAAAAAAAAAACAATAAAACTAAAATCGACCATCACCTGATATACTATAGCAAATGGAAACACCCTTTAAAGCGAAACTTGTCCCACGACTCAGTACATCAGGCATGACGAATGAAATGGCATTCCTGAATCTTCAAGTTCTTCTCATCCTCAAAAATGACTGGCTTCGCGCTTACGACAAAAAAATCGATTAGCGGGACCGAGGCCTTTCAAAATGATCCGTACTTGACGATACAGAAAAGCTAAAAAGAATAAGTTAATTTAAGAAAAAGTTAAATTTGCAGGCTAATGATTTGAAATCTAAATAAATTCTCCCTTTCAATTTCAGGGTAACATTTCCCCTCACACCTATGATGTGCAACGAGTTAAGGACTCTTACATTTACCTAACTGGACTACATTTTCGGAAGGAACGGAAATCGCGAATTCTCAAAAAAAAACGGACGGACTAGGGACTAGACTTGCTTCGGGCCACACGTTGGGCGCCATTCTGTACTGCACTGTTCTGTGGATAAAATCCCACACTTCATTGGTTGGCAAGATCGACAGCGTTGCCGGAATGCTGGCGTTTAGCGCGGCTAAGCTCGCCGGTTGGGGGTGGTTCTTGGCTGTCTCTCTGGCATGTTGTGGCAGTAACAAAAAAATATCATTCATACCGGGAATATCATGAATAAGGAAAAAAAATTACAGGTCCCGAAACAAGTCTAAAAAAAACGGATACTCACGAAAACTAAACACCGCAAACATACCTTTCAAAAAAAACATCTCTTGGCTGTATTGGCATAAGACTTGACCCTCCCTATTGGAATCACTTAGCGATTCCACCAGGATACCTTCTCGATTTTGTTTGGTATCCCAAATCCTCCCTCTACTTACTGTTCTCCTTCCCCTCCATTTCTACCACAGGTAAATTATTTATTTAGAAGACAACTTGTTTCAAGTCCATCCTGAAAGATGGAACTCTAGCCGCAGGAATCGGTGATTTTGCCCTCACTTTCCTTTCCCTCCTCGCCCACTCATTCAGCCGGCCATGAATTTTGCCTTTTTATAGCAAACCAGCAGTTTGCCCTTTTTCTCTTCTTCTTCCCTCACACACATAACACAGCCCTTAACCCCTTAAGGCGCACACTACACAACCTTTGAAGAAACGAATTTTCAAATAATTTCGAGAATGTTTGCTAATTGTCTGATCAGCCTATATGAAGATATTTTTGTTTCAGGCTTACCAGATGTAGGTATCATTATGGAAAGTGCCGAAACCTCAAAATCGCATTCCATATTAAAGTGAGAAACGTGATGGATTTTTTGGTTAGTTTATTCACAATTTGTGCATTTATTAAGTCATAGCCGGGTGATTTTTTCTTATTTAGCTTGTTGATTTTTCGACTCACTTCAGTAGGTTTGACCACCATGTCCATTTGAAACGGAACATTCAAAAAGTATTTCTTCTTGTTTGGCATCACTCATGAAATTATACGGCTGGAATATATGTCATATTCCTCTCAACCTTCTTTGTTCAGAAATCTTATTTCAGACGAAATTTGAAATTGATTATGGTGATTTATGTATGTTTTTTGTGGCCAGAGCTGCAGCCTCGTGAATAAGGATTGTACAATTTTCTACAGCTTCATCTAAATCGTTATCAGTTTTCAAGCGAATGTTAAGATTTAAATGTTGGTCAAGCCAGGATTGGAAAAAGGGTATATTAGAGTACAGATTTAAAATATGGTGAGTGTGTTCCTTTGTAGTTGCAGATATATTGTAGTTTACAATTAGTGGTATATGATCTGAACTTAAGTCATTACAATCGTAAATTCTAGGAGTTGAGATGCAATTCCAAAATATACCACAAAGTCTAACACATCAGGAATCTTTTTTGGATCTGATGGCCAGTACATAGCAGAGCCAGTGGAGAAAGTAGAGTACTTTTCATCCGTTATACATTTCGGATTTGAAAGGCGATAGCCCTACCATGGATGCCATTGAAGTCTCGGCCTACACAGAATTTGTGACCCAAGGAAGTGAAGAAACGTTTGTAAACATCTGATTTTATTAAATGTCGGGGAGGAAAAAAAATTTATGAAATTACGAAATCACCCGAAATGCTTTTAATTTTTATGTTCGCCGCTTAAAGATTCGTTTCTTTAACTACAGGTAATAATTCGTATTTAATGTTACTTTTTATTAGTATGTGGTTCATGCATACTAATCAGCTCGATTTCTAGGATAATGTCATAACCTTTGATGTTGAAATGAAATCTACTGGTGAAATGAGTTTCTGATACAAGGAGTATATCAATATCTATATATAAGTTAACAGCAAATACATTTAAATACCTCTTGCAGTCACACATGTGCCGTTATCAAGTGTCATTGCAACATTCCTAAATTCTGGTGGGAACTAACATCGATTATGTTTCTCGTGATCACACCCGAAACCTCACAAATAAGCTGTTATGCTGATACAGCGTCAACGACTTCGCGCGTGTTGGGGACACACCAAAACGTTGGTTACATTAAGGGTTGAATAGCATTTAAATTTGTGAGTTAGTTTTGAATCCATAAAGATAAGACGAGTTGTCGCGGACAATATGCTACGTTTTTTGAAAAGGAAAATAAATAAAGATTTCATTAACTGGCACCCGAGCAGGGACCTTGTTATCCTCACAACATAAGTCTGCCTGAGGCAGCCAGCCGTGTAAGGACAAAACGATTACCAAATAAAAAATCTGGCATAAAACATCAGTCAAGGAATCTGACTTAAAACGTCAGTCAAGGACTCTGACTTAAAACGTCAGTCAACAAATTTATAGACCGCGGAAACGACGCACTTCATTAGCTGTACAACAAACAAGGGGCTTAGAGAGGTCAGTAGCCATGGTATAGTTTTAGGGAAAAGTTTAGGAAACAAGAAAGCAAAAGAAACTGTGAACTAAAAAATACCGGAAAAAATTGTGAATTAAAAAATGTTTTAAAGAAATTGTGAATGAAACAACAATTAAAAAATTTGCATTAAATAAAAGAATTAAAAGAATAAGAAAGAAATGTTATAAAAAATTATTTCTGATAATTAATCAAAACAAAAGATGAAAATTTGTGAAATTGAATATTAAAAACAGTGAACACGTTCCATTCGGGTAAACCGACTTATATATACCCTCACCCTCAGTAAAAACATATAAGTCTCATATTCCAAAGTATCGGAAAGTCAAAAGTGGGCGTGTCTACCACCATTGGATGTAACATCTGACGAAATGTCATAATAGCAACCTCAAAATACCGAATGCTTTAGAAAAATATTGTATTACACGTTCTTACAAATAGGGCAGAATAAAAAGCAGAGTTTTTTCTCGAAAATTTTATGTAGTTAAAGCCTTACTAAATATAGAATTTCGGAAAGATTCGTTGAGCGAATTTATATAATTACACGATTTCTAAAGTGGGTGGAATGGTACATTTGTATAGAAGGTGCCAGAAGGGGAGTTGCCAGACTTCCATTTTTTTGTCCAAAACATTGTCTAGCTATAGGTTTGCGAAATACTAAATTTGGTCAAGATCGTGTTGGGCATATTGGTATTATTACACTATTTATAAGGAGCGGGATGGCACATTTGTATGGAGGTACCAGAAGGGAAGTTGCCAGACTTCAAATGTCTAAGGGCGCGCGATGCTACATACACTGACTCAAAAAAGTCTCCGTACAAGCACTTCATTTTGATAAAAACAGATATATATTCACTACATAATAAAAATGGAGAAAAAACTAAATTACAAATAAATGTAATTGCATTTAATAGCACTGTTTATTTGCATGGCAACCCTACAATATAATTGAGCAAACATGCAGCGAAAACTGTTTTCTACACCAAAAAAGTCTCCGTACAATGATTGTTTTTGTAAAGTAACGGAACTTCTAGCTTCGATAATGCGTTCTATTGGCAACTAAAGTCATTGTTTGCACTTTAAGCTGTGTTTTCGTCAAAGAAACAATTAAAGAAAAACAGGAAATAGTCATGGATAGCAAAAATAAGCAAATTTCGATGGACACTAAAAAAATTATAATTAACCTGAAAAAAGACGGGAAAACTTTATCTGAAATATCAGAAATCATTAAAAGACCTCGCTCGTCCGTTCAATACGTCATTGAGCAATTCAAAAAAACTAAATCTATTGCAAATTGACCAAGATCAGGACGACCAAGGAAGATTGACCATCGTTTGGAGAAGAGAATTGTGCGAACTGTGAATAAAAATCCCAAAATTAGTGCGTGTGTAATTGCTGGAAATCTTAAATCTACTGATGGAATAATAGTCGACCCTCAAACCGTGAGAAATTGCCTTAAACGAAATGAATACAATGGTCGGGTGAGCCGAAAAAAGCCATATGTTCGAAAAGCTAATATGCAAAAGAGGTTGGAGTACGCCCTCGAGCTCATTGATAAGGATTTTTCGTTTTGGGATCAAGTAATTTTCAGCGATGAAAGCAAATTTAATATATTTGGATCCGATGGACGCAGAATGGTATGGAGAAAACCGAATACTGTAATGGAACCGAAAAATTTGACCCCAACTGTAAAACATGGTGGCGGGAATGTGATGGTTTGGGGATGTATGGCTTCATCAGGCGTGGGCAATCTTGTTTTCGTTGAAAATACAATGGACAAAATGGTGTACTTAAATATATTAAAAGAAAATTTAAAAGAAAGTGCCAATAAATTGGGTTTGGGGCCAGTGTATTACTTCCAACATGATAATGACCCCAAACACACCTCTAGAGTGGTGAAGGAATGGCTGCTTTACAATGTTCCGAAAACGTTAAATCACCCCGCCCAATCACCAGATCTCAACCCAATCGAACACTTATGGGATCATTTAGAGAAAAAAATTCGAGAGAACTGTAATAATGGATGAGTGGAATAAAATAGACCAAGAAACCACAACAAAGCTTGTTCATTCTATGAAAAACCGATTGAATGCTGTAATTACTAATAAAGGTGGACCAACAACCTACTAATTTTAATTTTAATATGATAACATGGACAATTCTAAAGTATTCGACGAAAAGTGCTATACTGTACGGAGACTTTTTTGGCCTTGAATTATGTTTTTTTTTATCATTTTATAAATTTTGTCCTTTTTTATGTTTTTTCCTTTAAAGTTTTTTTGAAAAAAACTTCGCTAATATATGTACCTTTATAATAAAATTTAACCAAATCATCATATACTACTAATGTGTTCATAAATTAACAGGTGTTGCGACAACCATCTTTGTACGGAGACTTTTTTGAGTCAGTGTATGTATGGGAGGTACCAGAAGGGGAGTTGCCAGACTTCCTAGTTTTGTCCCCTATAAATGCAATGCACTGTGTTGGCGGAAGGAAATTAGGGTATCGGAAGGAGGGAAGATGGAGTAGTGTTTGGTGACATTTGTTTTCAATTTCTGAATGTCACAACTGGCAGGAAACACATTGGCTGGAAGCATATTCCATATACGAACGGTTTGGATGAAGAACGAATTGTTTCTATAGTGAGTCGTCCGATCAACCAGCCTCTTGACATCGAACTGCTGAGAGCCTCTGGAAAGCCGCGTATTCCGGCTAAATGTTCTAACATCCGGGACAAGACGACAAATATCTGAGGAGCAGATACCGTTAGCAGATACCCACATTCCGGCGATGCTGAAGCGAGACAATAGAGTTGGATACCCTACTATGCCCAATCATCACCACCGCTCTCCTCTGTACTCGGACCAAAAGCTGCAAAGATGTCTTTGGAGCTGCTGCTCATATATGGGAGTTATATTCCACACCACCCCTTACTATTTTAACGAATGTCCAAAAGCTTTTAGTTCCCCTGGGAGAATTAAGAACTTTAGCAGGAAGTCGCTGTTCGTGACGAAGTTTTTCGCGCCTAAGTACTCTTGCACACGATGATCTAACGTGTGTAGCAGTTCAGTAGCGACATTTTTATTTAAACGCCAATTTCTGAATGCTTCCTCTTTAGATCTGTCAGCTTCTTTGTGGGTTTGATCAAAGTAGTCTTCGCCGGAATAAACGTAATTATGCCAAGAGGAATTATTTTCTGGACTATTTCAGGAGCAGCATAGACAATATTGTCAAGGAAACATAACTTCAAGTTAAATTGTTTATAAAATATTTTGAGCTCGGCCAAACGTGTCTTTTCGTATATATACATTGTCCGCTTCGTGACTTCGAAGATCAGTGAACGAAAAGGATGCTGAAATAGTGCAATGATCCGAGTTTCCAAGAGGCGCAAGAATGCTAACGTCATAATTTTCAGGGTCAGAGGTTAAGAAAAGTAAAGAGTATTTTGTTGTTGCCCTTCAACACGCGGAATGTGTGTTGGTTCATTCACTACTTGCGCAAGGTCGTTGTGCGCGGCAAACATCTCAGCGTATTGACCCTCCGGAGATGTATGACTCGAATGGGAAAGCCAAGAGTTATTGTCGACATTGAAATCTCCAGCAACTAGGATTTCACTGTCCGGATAATCTTCTAAATTTTTTGAAATGAAATCGGAAAGGGAGTCATAGCCATATAGGGGAGCCTTCTTTTCTAAATTAAGGCTTCTGTAATAATGGGTGAGATCCAATCCTGAACTTAACCTCAAGGGAGTTAAATACTGGATCTTGTGAGTCCAAATGCTGCTGGCTCTGAAACATAACGCCATTACGTATATATACTATAAGGCCTTTGTGGGAAACGAAAGAAGAAACAGTGTGATAGCCAGGAATGTGAAAGTTCTGTGGATCAGAATCCCCACATACCTGGGTTTCACATAGAGCGAAGACATCCGGCCTATGGAACCGAACATGCGAGTATACAGTAAAGAAATGTTGGAAAAATGTGTATTAAATGTACCTACCATTGTAACATACAGAAAAAGAAAACAATGTCAAAACATAAATACAAATAACTCTACCCCCTTTTTGCCGTCGCTATATCCATCAATGTCCATGCCTTGGTGCATTTTTTTTTCTTCATTTCATTTATTAAACCTGTAATTCAAAGCCCATTGGCCTATTAAAGCTAAATTACAATATGCATCAAAATTAGAGTAATCTTCTTGATAAAGGTATAGTAAAAATAAATAACTATATAAATATATTAATAATAAACCCGATTGCACAGGCAAGCGCATATGCGTATAAGTGGCAAGAAAAAACAAAATCTCAGGAAGGCGTGAGAGAAAACCAAATTAATTGAAAGATATATTACAGGTTACTAGTGGAAGAAAAATTGTTAAAATAAGTGAATGCAGACCCATTAAAAGCTTTTAAGCTGCAGGGTAATGCGTTATATAAACGGGCTACTCTAACGAGGAATATTGTTGAAGTAAGTTTTTACGGAAAGTGAATGCAGACCCATTAAAAGTTTTTAAGCTGCAGGGTAATACGTTATATAAACGGGCTACTCTAACGAGGAAGGACCGATCCATGAGGGGAGTTACTTTTGGAATAATTAATTGTTTATTACGAACAGAGTGACTGAATACAAACGAATTAGCAAGGAAGAGAGGAAATTGAACTTTGTGTATTTTATAGAAAAGGCACAGTACACGAATGTAGACAAAATCTACAAATGAATTCCCTAAAAAAGCGTTAACAAAGGGTGATATATGAGTGTATGTCTTAATGGAGTATAAGTACCGCATAACTCTATTAAATGCTAATTTTATAATGTTTATATTCCTACTAGTAGTGCCAGAGTACACCTCTAAACAGTACAGAATATTCGGCATTATTAAGGCATGGACCAATTTTGACTTCGTCGAAAGAGGTAAAATCAGGTTAGTGTTGTAAAGCTGCCGAAGAGTGACATGTATGTGTGATGCAACACTACGAATATGTTGATCAAAGCATAGCCTATCGTCTAAGATTACTCCCAAACATTTCATACTGTGAACAAACTCTATATCATTATTATTATATCTTAAGCATAAATTGATAGGGGAGTGTAAGGAAAATAGCATCGCCTTTGTTTTCGATGGATTGATAGTAATTAAATTTGAACGCATCCAAAAGCTCAATGAATTTAAAACGTAATCAATCTTTGCTTGAAGAACGTCCAGGTACTGATCTTTTCCACAAAATAATAGTTGCACGTCATCCGCAAACGAATAGGGTATACACCAATCTCCCAAGCTACTGAAGAGATCATTAATGAACAATACAAACAAAATTGGTCCAAGAACAGAACCCTGGGGAACACCACTGGTAACAGGTTGAACAGACGAATTTACACCTTTGATACTAACGAATTGTTGTCTATCATACAAATAGGATGATACCAAGCTACACGCACTCCTTCCAAAGCCATAATTTCTGTGTAATTTATCTATTAACAAAGCATAGTCTACGCGATCAAAGGCTTTCTCTAAATCTAAAGACAACAAAACACACAACTTTTGACCATGCGTATTCATCCTTATGGAGTCCGTAAGCCCAGCTAATAAAGAGGATGTGTTTCTGTTATGGCGGAACCCACATTGGCAATCATGCAATAGTTTTTCACTCTCAATGAGACTTAACATATGTGTTTTTAAAACGTTTTCAACAACTTTAGATAAAATAGGAAGCAAAGAAATTGGCCTTGAATTATCAGAAGAGTTAGGACAAGACTTTTTCCGAATGGGGGCAACTCTAGCTACTTTCCAATCCATCGGAAAGCAAGAAGTAGTTATTATAGTGTTAACTAAATGCTATACATGGTTCCCTATAAATGGGAATACTACCCTAAGAAATTTAAGAGAAACCCCATCGCACCCCGAAGCATTAGACTTGATCGACAAGAAAGCTAACATTAACTCATTCAAAGAGACGTTACGAAAAGAGAAGCCACCATTACCATTAAGTGAATTCAAAAATCTACTGTCAGACGAGAATGTGAGTTGGTTATTGATGAAACGGGAATTCAATTCATTAACATCAACATCTGATTCTGATGAGGCAACATCGCCCAGCAATCCATTGTTTCTCAATCTCCTCCATACTGTCTTGGCATCATTGTTCCCAACAAACAGGGATGAATGAGCTTCTCTCTTGGTCTTTCTAATAACCGCCTTGGCTTTATTTCTAGCCCTGCAAAAAATTTTCCAATTAATATCACTTTTTTCCTCGAGAAAAGCTTTATATGCTAAATCTCGCACAGAACAGTTGTACCTTATCTGAGGAGACGAGAACCATTTATCGTTGCTGCAATTTCTTCTTCTTCTTTTTTTTGGGAAAATAGAATTCAAACCTGCCATTATTACATCCAACTGCAAATTTACATCTGATGTGTTATAAATACCTCTAAAATTAAAACAGTCAACTGCTTCATATAATACGTCTTGTCCAATAGCATTATAGTCAATAAATTCAATATACTCTTCAGTACGTTGTACTGAAATATACATTGAAAGATACAAAAACGCGTGTCTAGAAATTGCGGAACAAACATATTGACCTGACGTTAACAAATATTGAGGATGGGTTACTAAAAAATAATCAATCAATGAAGTCGATTGATGTACTACGTCAAAATGTGTTGGACAGGAATTATGATGAACATGTAAACCCAAATTGTTACAAACATTTCTTACTACATTGGAACATGATAAATTGAACAAATTATTATTAAAATCTCCCATAATGACAATATTGGAATATCTACACACTACATCTGCAACATCATTTTCAAATACATTAATATCACCATGAGGTAGGTACGCTACTCCAACAAGTAATTTCTCACCATACGAAACAATCTCTACAAATAGACATTCAACAATTCCAAAACGTGTTCCCTTATAAACCACTCTATATTTCAGTTTTTTTGAAATATAAAGTGCCACCCCCCCACCCCTTTGAACGGGACGATCTATCCTACAACATGAATATCCGGCAAGATTAACACTCTTCGAGGATATTGAAGACTTCAACCAGGTCTCGCTAACGCCCACAATATCTAACAAACTCCCTTCCACTATATTTCTAATTTCCGAAATCTTTGAAGATGACGGATTAATATTGAAGCTCTGACAATTGAAATGAGCAAAATGAATACAATTATTGTAAGCGCCTAGCTGGGAATTTAATAATCTATTGCCATTTATAACGTTTCCTAAATTATTGACAGACATCAGTAAAAGAAAAAAAAATATCTCCAATAAACACAATCGAAAAAAAAAATTATATAAATTACATTAGAAAGGGACTGCTCACACACTACTATATATCACCAACATACATTCATTACTTAATCCATGTGTTAAAAAATTCAAGAAATATTAAAGTGATATTACTATATGGACGTGTGAACTGCCCGACTATAACTTAGCCACACAATATTGAAAGTAAGTAAGCATATCAAAACAAAAATAAAGCATAACTTGAACTTGAAGACCTGAGGCAAATATTACACTATATTATCGAAGCACATCGACATATCACAGATAATATACAAAACAATATACGTTGTTATTACTAGATTGAGTCTTGACAAAACCGAATCGGCATACGTTACGAAATTAACAAAATGATTACAAGTTTACATCATGTGGAGTTTCTGAGATTCTACTTAATATAGCCTCACATTCTTGGATATTCAAGCACTTAATAGTATTATTAATAAAAACTATCTTGACTTTTGGAGCATCGCCGTTGATCAATGTGTACTTGATGATGAGCTTTCGATCACGCAAATTTCGACATAAATGTGTAAGTTTTGCCGAATTTGCCGTCCAGTGATCATTAAGGTACACTCTAGATCGTACTTCACCACCAATAACATCATTTAAAAATAACGGTCCAGACCGGTAGTAATTAGCCATGATGACATCCCGTGCGTAGACAGAGTTCAACTTAACAAGCACTGATCTACCATCAGCAAAGTAGCAACTATGTTGAATGTCAGAGTAGCTCAACTGAATATTGCATAGGCTACTAATCTTTCTTATCGGCTTCCGAATATCCCGTATGCCTTGTGGAAGACCATTTATCACGATGTTGGCACGATTCGACCTCCTCTGCGAGATATTAATTTGTCTCTCCATAACCTCTAACCTGCTTTGAACATCATTTTGGATTTCATCCACAGTGTTCCGGCAATCATTTATTTCGGCCTTTAAATCATTAATGCGCCCATTAAACTCACTCCGCAAATCTCTAACAAGCTCGTTGATTTTGCTTTCAAAAGCCGACATACAACCCTTTAAGTGATCATCGAGCTCTTTCTGTTGCTGACGCACTTGCTCCTTTATAGAAGTACTTATATCAGCCATAAGTTTCTGCTGTTTTTCTTCCAGTTGCTTTTTTAACGTCTCCCCAAATTCTGCAAAACAATCCTTCAGATTGCTCTTGTTTATGTACGGATCTTTGCATCTAACACAACAGTACGCCAGTGACTTGTTGAGTCGAAGATCCGCTTCTTGAATACCTGCACACTTTGGATGGAAGTATTCATTGCAACCACTGCAACACACACTAAAAGTGGATTTGGTTATATTCTTTTTACAGCTCGGGGAGACATAAACACGGACACTTGGGGCCATAGCTAAGATCAATTAAACAATATTTTATGTATTGAACACAAAGCAATAGCGGAAAAAATTGCGGTTCTGGGGTTTGTTTATGCAGATTACTGGATTTCGATTTTAACTTGGCTTTATTTATGCTGTTAATGTCGTTAAATCTCACAATCAATCACTTTGAATGTGCAAAAACAGTGTCACTACAATTTTATTTAAATTTAAATAATTTATATATTTTTTTTTCGACGGAGCGATTTCTAAATTCAGCTGTGCATACCGAGTTGCCAGATGGCAACGACATGAAGAAAACACAATTATTTGTACACAAGTAGAAGCGAAAAGGGAAGCACAAGAGCCATTTGTGTTGTCATTGTTGTGTGCTCGATGATCATGTGGTTCTCTTCTGTTGTTGTTATTGTTGTCTTCGGACGGAACGGAGATGAATAGGTTTTTATTTTAGTTGTGTGCTGTGAATTTGTTTATTTATTTTTAATATTCGGTTTAGTTTAGTTTTCGTTTTATTGTAATAATTTCAAATAAATAGTTTTCCTTCTTTTCCGGTACTTTTGGACACATTAGACACTTTACAAAAACAATTAAACGGACGTATGAATAAAAGTGAGACGCGGACAAGATATCAATCGCGTGTACACTGTATGGAATACAAACACTTACTACATACAATAGCAATAGCTTTAGTAAATACAGAATTTGGCCAAATTTGAGATGAGCATATTGATTTTATTACACGACTTCAAAGACGGCGGGATGGTACATTTGTATGGGAGGTACCAGAAGGGGTGTTGCCAGACTACCAAGTTTTTGTCAGAAACATTGACAGGCTTTAGATTTACTAAATACAGAATTTGGACAAGATCGAGCTGGAAGTATTGATATTATTACACGATTTCTAAAATGAGTGGAATAGTAAATTTGTGTGGGAGGTACCACATTTCCACGTTTTTGTCCGAAACTTTCTCCAGTTATAGCTTTACTGAGTACAGAATTTTGCCAGAACGCACTGGTAGTATTGATATTACTAAACGATTTCTTAAGTGGGCGAAATGTACGATTTGTATGGAAGGTACCCGAAAGGGTGCGGCCATATAGCCCATATGCAATCCCAAAAGTATTAACCCATGTACAATTTCAAAGCGATTGTTTAACTCTTTCGAAAGTTATCGTGCGTACCAGCAGGACAGACGGATATGGCTCAAGCGACTTAAAAAGTCATGAATCGAATTTGGTTCAAAAACATCTAAGGTCTAATGTGAATATTTCTATATGGTAACTTTTGGGCCCTACTCGTCGGGTGAGGGTATAATGATCGGTTTTACTGTTGGCGTTTCAAAGTTATAGTCTTCAAACTTTTGTATCCACAGATTTAAAGCAGTTGTGACACTTTATAAAAAACTTTTCAACGTGTTTGTTGGTAGATTGGTTAATCCGCTATTTTCGGTAATTTTATTAAATGTCGGAGAGGAAAATAAATTGATGAAATTACGAAATCACCAGAAATGCTTTTAATTTTTATGTTTGCCGCTTGAAGATGCGTTTCTTTAACTGCAGGTAATAATTCGTATTTAATGTTACTTTTTATTAGTATGTGGTTCATGCATACTAATGAGCTCCATTTCTAGGATAATGTCACAACCTTTGATGTTGAAATAAAATCTACTGGTGAAATGAGTTTTGATACAAGGAGTATATCAATATCTATATATAAGTGAACAACAAATACATTTAAATAACTGTTACAATCACACATATGCCGTTATCAAGTGTCATTGCAAAAAAAAAATAGAAAAATAGTGAATTAAAAAATGTTTTAAAGAAATTGTGAATTAAACAACTATTAACACCAGTGAAAAAGTTGCAGTCGGGTAAACCGACTTATATATACCCTCACCCTCAGTAAAAACATACAAGTCTCATATTCCAAAGTATCGGAAAGTCAAAAGTGAGCGTAAGATTGGATGTAACATGATGAAATGATAATATGATGAAATGTCATAATAGCAACCTAAAAAATACCGAATGTTATAGAAAAATATTGTATTACACATTTTTACAGAAAGGGAGGAATATAAAGCAAAGTTTTTTATCGAAAATTGTGTGTTGTTAGAGCTTTACTAAATTCACTGAATTCGTTGAGCGAATTTATATAATTGCACGATTTCTAAAGTTGGTGGAATGGTAAATTTATATGGGAGGTACCAGAAGGAGTCCGACTAGGGGTCCAATTTTTTCTGGAGAGCTTTAGATGTTTATAGATTTACTAAATACAGAATTTGGGCAAGATCGGAGGAATTTTTTGTTCAAAACTTTGTCTTGGTATAGCTTTACTAAATACAGAATTTGGGCATATTGTTAATATCACACGGTTTATAAGGGCCGGGATGGTACATTTGTATGTGAGGTACTAGAAGGGGAGTTGCCAGACTTTCAACTTTTTCTTCAAAACTTTGCCATGCAATAGCTTTACTAAATACAAAATTATCTTGTCCAAATTTTGTATTTAGTAAAGCTATTGCATGGCAAAGTTTTGAAGAAAAAGTCGCGTTGGGCATATTGGTATTATTACACGATTTCTGATGCGGCGGGATGGTACATTTGTATGGGAGGTATCAGAAGGGGAGTTGCCAGACTTCCAATTTTTTGTTCAAAACTTTGTCTTGCTATAGCTTTACTTTATACAGAATTTGGGCAAGATCGAGTTGGTCATATTGATATTATTACTCGATGTCTAAAGTGGGCGAAATAGACGATTTGTATGGGAGGTACCCGAAGGGGCGTGGCCAGTAGTCCATATGCAATCCCATAAGAAGGTTTGGGAAAATATTAAGCCATTCCAAATTTCAGAGTGATTTGTTTACTCTTTCGAAAGTTATCGTGCGTACCAGCAGGACAGACGGACATGGCTCAAACGATTCAGAAAGTCATGAATCGAATTTGGTTCAAAGACAACTGGGGTCTAATGTGAATATTTCTAGGTGTTACACTTTTAGGTCGTATCAAATGATATATACCCTCCTGCCCGTAGGGTGAGGGTATAAAAATGTGCATTAAATAAAATAATTAAAAGTAATAATAAGAAAGAAATGTTATACAAAAATATTTCTAATTATTAATCAAAACAAAAGATGAAAATTTGTGAAATTGAATATTAAAACCATTGAACACGTTGCATTCGGGTAAACCGATTATATATACCCTCAAGCGCCCCGGTAGGCGAGTTGGTAGCGTGCTTGCCTATCAGTGTGGGGGTTGTGGGTTCGATTCCCACCAGAGGCTTTGGTCTGTCGCTGCAAAAATCTAAACATATGGTCTGTGTCACCCGGTTTACCCTTGGACCCAAAAATTAGAATATAAATTTACTTTGTATTGTAATTAATAATAAATAAAATAAATAAATAAATATATACCCTCAGTAAAAACATACAAGTATGATATTCCAAAGTATCGGAAAGTCAATAGTGGGCGTGACTACCACCATTGGCAACCTCAAAATACCGAATGATATAGAAAACTAGTGTAAAAGTTCCAGTCAGGTAAGCCGACTTATAAATACCCTCACCGTCAGTAAAAACAGTCTCATATTCCATAATAGCAACCTCAAAATACCGAATGTTATAGAAAACTAGTGTAAAAGTTCCAGTCAGGTAATTCGAATTATATATACCCTCACCCTCAGTAAAAACATACAAGTCTCATATTCCATAGTATCGGAAAGTCAAAAGTGAGCGTGGCTACCACCAATGGATGTAACATCTGATGAAATGTCATAATAGCAATCTCAAAATACCAAATGTTATAGAAAAACAGTGAAAAAGTTCCAGTCGGGTAAACCGACTTATATATATATATATATATATACCCTCACCCTCAGTAAAAACATACAAGACTCATATTCCATAATAGCAACCTCAAAATACCGAATGTTATAGAAAAATATTGTATTACACATTTTTACAGAAAGGGCGGAATATAAAGCAGAGTTTTTCTCGAAAATTTTATGTCGTTAGAGCTTTACTAAATATAGAATTCGTTGAGCGAAGATTCGTTGAGCGAATTTATATAATTGCACGATTTCTAAAGTTGGTGGAATGGTAAATTTGTATGGGAGGTACCAGAAGGAGTCCGACTAGGGGTCCAGTTTTTTCTGGAGAGCTTTAGATGTTTATAGATTTACTAAATACAGAATTTGGGCAAGATCGCGTTGGTCATAGTTATATTATTACACGATTTCTAAGGTAGGCATGATGGTTTATTTGTATGCGAGGTAACAGAAGGGGATTTGCCAGACTTCCAATTTGTTGTTCAAAAGTTTTTGTCCAAAACTTTGTCTAGCTATAGCTTTACTAAATACAAAATTTGGGCAGGATCGCGTTGGGCATATTGATATAATTATAAGATTTCTAATGTAGGCGGGATGGTACATTTGTATGGGAGGTACCAGAAGGGGAGTTGCCAGACTTCCAAGTTTTTGTCCAAAACTTTATCTAGCTATAGCTTTACTAAATAAGAAATTTGGGCAAGATAGAGTTGGTCATATTTATAATACTACACGATTTATAGTAGGCGGGATGGTACATTTGTATGGAAGGTACAAGAAGCGGAGTTGCCAGATTTCCAAGTTTTTGTCCAAAACTTTATCTAGCTATAGCTTTACTAAATACAAAATTTGGGCTGGATCGCTTTGGCATATTAATATTAATACACGATTTCTAATGTAGGCGATATGGTACATTTGTATGAGAGGTACCAGAAGGGGAGTTGCCAGACTTCCAAGTTTTTGCCCGAAACTTTGTGCAGTTGTACTTTTACCAAATACGGAATTTGGTCAAGATCGAGCGTGCGCGTGTTGATATTATTACACGATTACTAAAGTGGGCGAAATAGCATATTTGTATGGGAGGTACCCGAAGGGGTGTGGCCATATAGCCCATATGCAATCGCTTATCGTTTGGGAAAATATTAAGCCTTGCCAAATTTCATAGTGATTGCTTAACTCTTTCGAAAGTTATCGTGCGTACCAGCAGGACAGACAGACGGACATGGCTCAAACGATTTAGAAAGTCATGAATCGAATTTGGTCCAAAGATTCTTGGGTTATAAAGTGAATATTTCTAGGTGTTACACTTTTGAGCCGTATCAAATGATATATACCCTCCTACCCGTAGGGTGAGGGTATAAATATTGTATTACAGATTTTTACAGCAAGGGCGGAATATAAAGCACAGTGTTTTTCTCGAAAATTGTATGTTGTTAGAGCTTTACTAAATATAGAACTCGTTGAGCGAAGATTCGTTGAGCGAATTTATATAATTCACGATTTCTAAAGTTGGTGGAATGGTAAATTTGTATGGGAGGTACCAGAAGGAGTCCGACTAGGGGTCCAATTTTTTCTGGAGAGCTTTATATGTTTGTAGATTTACAAAATACAGAATTTGGGCAAGATCGCGTTGGTCATATTGATCATATTACCGGATTTCAAAGATAGGCGGGATGGTACATTTGTATGGGAGGTACCAGAAGGGGAGTTGCCAGACTTACAAGTTTTTCTCCAAAACTTTGTCTAGCTATAGCTTTACTAAATACGGAATTTGGCCAAGATCGAAGTGGGCGTATTGATATTATTACACGATTTCTAAAGTGGGCGAAATAGCAGATTTGTATGGGAGGTACCCGAAGGGGTGTGGCCATATAGCCCATATGCAATCCCATAAGCAGTTTTTGGAAAATATTAACCCATGCCAAATTTCAGAGTGAGTGCTTAACTCTTTCGAAAGTTATCGTGCGTACCAGCAGGACAGATGGACGGACAGACGGACATGGCTCAAACGATTTAGAAAGTCATGAATCGAATTTGGTCCAAAGATACTTGGGTTATAAAGTGAATATTTCTAGGTGTTCCACTTTTGAGCCGTATCAAATGATATATACCATCCTACCCGTAGGGTGAGGGTATAAATATGTTATTAGACGTTTTTACAAAATGGGCGGAATATAAAGCAGAGTTTTTTCTCAAAAATTGTATGTATTTAAAGCTTTACTAAATATAGAATTTCGGAAAAATTCGTTGAGCGAGTTTATATAATTACACGATGTGTAATAATGTCAGACATTATTACTCGATTTCTAATGGGGCAGGATGGTACATTTGTATGGGAGGTACCAGAAGCGGAGTTGCCAGACTGCCAAGTTTTGTCCAAAACTTAGTCTAACTATACGCTTACTAAATACAAAATTTGGGCAAGATCGCGTTGATAGTATTACATGGCTTATAAGGGACAGGATGGTACATTTGTATGGGAGGTACCAGAAGCGGAGTTGCCAGACTGCCAAGTTTTTGTCCAAAACTTTATCTAGCTATATCTTTACTAAATACAGAATTTGGGCAAGATCGCGTTGGTCGTATTGGTGTTATTACACGATTTCTAAGATTCGCGGGATGGTACAATTGTATGGGAGGTACCAGAAGGGGTGTTGCCGGACTGCCACGTTTTTGTCCAAAACTTAGTCTAGCTATACGTTTACTAAATACAAAATTTTTGCAAGATTGCGTCGGGCGTATTGATAGTATTACATGGCTTATAAGGGACGGGATGGTACATTTGTATGGCAGGTTCCAGAGAGAGAGTTGCCAGACTTCCAAGTTTTTGTCCGAAACTTTGTCCAGTTATACCATTACTCAATACGGAATTTGGCCAAGATCGAACGTGCGCGTGTTGATATTATTACACGTTTTATAAAGTGGGCGAAATACCAGATTTGTATGGGAGGTACCCGAAGGGGTGTGGCCATATAGCCCATATGCAATCCCATAAGCAGTTTTGGGAAATATTAAGCCTTGCCAAATTTCAGAGTGATTGCTTAACGCTTTCGAAAGTTATCGTGCGTACCAGCAGGACAGACGGACAGACGGCCATGACTCAAACGATTCAGAAAGTGATGAATCGAATTTGGTTCAAAGACACCTGGGTTCTAATCTGAATATTTCTATGTGTTACACTTTTGAGCCGTACCAAATGATATATACCCTCCTACCCGTAGGGTGTGGCCATATAGCCCATATGCAATCCCATAAGCAGTTTTGGGAAAATATTAACCCATGCCAAATTTCAGAGTGAGTGCTTAACTCTTTCGAAAGTTATCGTGCGTACCAGCAGGACAGACAGACGGACATGGCTCAAACGATTTAGAATGTCATGAATCGAATTTGGTCCAAAGATACTTGGGTTATAAAGTGAATATTTCTAGGTGTTACACTTTTGAGCCGTATCAAATAAATATTGTATTACAGATTTTTACAGAAAGGGCGGAATATAAAGCACAGTGTTTTTCTCGAAAATTGTATGTTGTTAGAGCTTTACTAAATATAGAACTCGTTGAGCGAAGATTCGTTGAGCGAATTTATATAATTGCACGATTTCTAAAGTTGGTGGAATGGTAAATTTGTGTGGGAGGTAACAGAAGGAGTCCGACTAGGGGTCCAATTTTTTATATGTTTGTAGATTTACTAAATACAGAATTTGGGCAAGATCGCATTGGTCATATTGATCATATTACCGGATTTCAAAGGTAGGCGGGATGGTACATTTGTATGGGAGGTACCAGAAGGGGAGTTGCCAGACTTACAAGTTTTTCTCCAAAACTTTGTCTAGCTATAGCTTTACTAAATACCAAATTTGGGCAAGATCCCGTTTGGCACATTAATATTATTACATGGTTCTTAATGGAGCGGGATGGTACATTTGTATGGGAGGTACCAGAAGGGGAGTTGCCAGAATGCCAAGTTTTTGTCCAAAACTTAATGCAGTTATACCTTTACTAAATACGGAATTTGGCCAAGATCGAAGTGGGCGTATTGACATTATTACACGATTTCTAAAGTGGGCGAAATAGCAGATTTTTATGGGAGGTACCCGAAGGGGTGTGGCCATATAGCCCATATGCAATCCCATAAGCAGTTTTGGGAAAATATTAACCCATGCCAAATTTCAGAGTGAGTGCTTAACTCTTTCGAAAGTTATCGTGCGTACCAGCAGGACAGACAGACAGACGGACGGACAGACGGACATGGCTCAAACGATTTAGAAAGTCATGAATCGAATTTGGTCCAAAGAGGCTTGGGTTCTAATGTGAATATTTCTAGGTGTTACACTTTTGAGCCGTATCAAATGATATATACCCTCCTACCCGTAGGGTGAGGGTATAAATATTGTATTACACGTTCTTAGAAAGGGCGGAATATAAAGCATAGTTTTGTATGTAGTTAAAGCTTTACTAAATATATAATTTCGGAAAGATTCGTTGAGCGAATTTATATAATTACACGATTACTAAAGTGGGTGGAATCGTACATTTGTATGGAAGGTACCAGAAGGGAAGTTGCCAGACTTCCATGTTTTTGTCCAAAACATTGTCTTGCGAAATACAAAATTTGGTCAAGATCGCTTTGGGCATATTCGTATTATTCCACGGTTTCTAATGGGTGGGATGGTATATTTGTATGGGAGGTACCAGAATGGGAGTTGCCAGACTTCCAAGTTTTTGTCCAAAACTTTATCTAGTGAAAGCCTTACTAAATACAGAATTTGGCCAAAATCGCGTTGGGCAAATTTAAATTATTACACGATTTCTAACGCGGACAGGATGGTACATTTTTTTTTGAAGACTAACACTCAGGGGAACTCCCCTATAAATGCGATGCACTGTGTTAGCGGAAGGAAATTAGGGTATCGGAAGGAGGAAAGATGGAGTAGTGTTTGTTGACATTTGTTTTCCATTTCTGAATGTAACAACTGGCAGGAAACACATTTGCTGGAAGAATATTCCACATAAGAATGGTTCGGATGAAGAACGAATTGTCTCTACAGTGCGTCGTCCGATCAACCGGCCTCTTTACATCGAACTGCTGAGAGCCTCTGGAAAGACGCGTATAGAACAGTAATAACAATATACAACCCACATTCCCGCGATACTGAAGGAAGACAATAGGTTGCTGTGATCCACAAAGGAGTAGATTGGGTTCACAGTCTGCCCCAAACAGGTCGTCAATGAAAATAAGAAATAGAGAAGGAGAGAGGATAGAGCCTTGTGGTACTCCTGCAGTCAACCTATGCTCGTTGGATGAGACCCCAACATGTTGAAAAGATTGCGCAATGGACGAGCTAGCGTCGAGGAGCACTTGCATAGGACAAGTGCTGAAATACCATGTGGGCCCGGAGTTTTATTTACGTTGAGATCTGCAAGAACCCTTTTAACTCCACGTGTTCGAAAAAATGTCTGTGGCTTCGAACTAGATACGCTTTCGAAGAAGAAGTTTTTCGCGCCTAAGTACTCTGGCACACGATGATCGTGCCTGTTTGCGTAGCAGTTCAATAGTGACATTTTTATTTAAACGCCAATTTCTGAACGCTTCCTCTTTAGATCTGACAGCTTCTTCGCATGCCTGATTAAACCAACAATTCTTTGTAAGTTTGATCAAAGTAGTCTTTGCAGGAATAAACGTATTTATGCCAAGAAGAATTATTTTCTCAACCATTTCAGCAGCAGCATCGACAATATTGTCAGAGAAACATAATTTCAAGTTAAATTGCTGATAAAAATTGTCGAGCTCGGCCCAACGCGCCTTTTCGTGTACATAAATAGTCCGCTTTGTGACTGGTTTAGAAGTGGATCGAAGATCAGGGAACGAAAAGGGTGCTGAAATAGTGCAATGATCCGAGTTTCCAAGAGGCGCAAGAATGTTAACCTCATACTTTTCATGGTCAGAGGTTAAGAAAAGTAAAGAGTATTTTGTTGTTGCCCTTCAACACGCGGAATGTGTGTTGGTTCATTCACTAATTGCGCAAGGACGTTGTGCGCGGCAAATAGCTCAGCGTATCGACCCTCCGGAGATGTGTGGCTCGAATGGGAAAGCCAAGAGTTATTGTCGACATTGAAATCTCCAGCAACTAGCATTTCACTGTCCGGATAATCTTCTAAAAATTTTGAAATGGAATCGGAAAGGGAGTCATAGCCATTTAGGGGAGCCTCCCTTTCCAAATTTGGGCTTCTGTATAGAATACCGAAGTGTAACGGGTGAGATCCAATCCTGAACTTAACCCCAAGGGAGTTAAATACTGGATCTTGTGAGTCCAAATGCTGCTGGCTCTGGAACATAACACCATTACGTATATATACTACAAGGCCTCTGTGGGAAACGAAAGAAGAAACAGTGTGATAGCCAGGAATGTGAAAGTTCTGTGGATCAGAATCCCCACATACCTGGGTTTCACATAGAGCGAAGACATCCGGCCTATGGAACCGAACATGCGAGTATACAGTAAAGAAATTCGCTTTCAGCCCTTGTATGTTGGCAAAATTTGTTTAAAATGTACCTACCATTGTAAGTATAGAAACACAATACTGCGGCTGCGGAAACCGGTGCGGCGAGAGCAAATGAATTAAATGACGACGGTTGCGGTAGCGGTTTTTGTTGTCATTTCACAGATGTTCGTTATTATTATTTGATTTCAACTGAAACAAAAGAATTATTTTGAATTTTTAATATGGCAGTTTTTGTAATTTACAGATTGTAAATTGTACAAGCATTCATGTTGCTCAACTTTTTCGATAATCTTTTGTAATTGGTCCATATTTAAAATTTTCTTTCTCACAAATAATTATCAAATTGTATTTGTTCCTTCTTCTTACTGAAAATATGTACAAAGAACCAGTAGACCATATGTTTTGTGTTTACAAAAAACAGGAAAATATGGCAACACAAAGAGAGAGGCAGTATCAAAAATTCAGAGCGTAAGAAAATCCGCAGAGAAATTAAAAATAGATTTAATTCATTGCGGTTTTTTAGTGCGGTTTTCCCTCTCAATTTTCCATACGAATTTGACAACCGCTGCCGCAGCCGCAGTGTTCTGTTTCTACACTAACATACAGAAAAAGAAAACAATTTCTAACGTTGCTATATCCATCAACTGCCCAAGGTTATGCCTTGGTGCATTTGATGACAACGACATGAAGAAAACACAATTAATTGTACACAAGTAGTAGCGAAAAGGGAAGCATAAGAGCCCTTTGTGTTGTCTTTGTTGTGTGCTCGATGATCATGTGATTCTCTTCTGTTGTTGTTATTGTTGTATTCGGACGGAACGGAGATGAATAGGTTTTTATTTTAGTTGTGAGCTGTGAATTTTTTTTTATTTATTTTTAGTATTCGGTTTAGTTTAGTTTTCGTTTTATTTTAATAATTTCAAATAAATTTTTTTTGTATTTTTCCGGCACTTTTTTTTTTTTTTTTTTTTTTTTTTTTTTTTTTTTTGCTGGCCAACACTCAGGGGATGCCCCCTATAAATGTAATGCATTAGGGTATCGGAAGGAGGAAAGAGGGAGTAGTGTTTGTTGACATTTGTTTTGAATTTCTGAATGTCACAACTGGCAGGAAACACATTTGCTGGAAGATTATTCCACATACGAACGGTTCGGCTAAAGAACGAATTTTCTCTATAGTGCGTCGTCCGGTCAACCGGCCATTTCACAATGAACGGATGAGATACCCTGGATAGCCGTGTATTCCGACTAAATGTTCTAACGTCAGGGACCAGACGACGGATATCTTCTGAACAGATACCATTAAAATATCTATAGAATAGCGATACACAACCCACATTACGGCGATGCTGTAGGGAGACAATAGAGCTGGATACCCTACCATCCCCTATCATCACCACCGCTCTCCTCTGTACACGGTCCAGAAGCTTCAAAGATGTTAATGGAGCCCCTGCCCATATATGCGAGTTGTATTCCATTTTAGGCCGGATGTAAGTGGTGTAAATATTTACGAGATCAGATGGAGTGAAGTATTTCTTGCACCGCTTCAAAAAGCCTAAACACTTGAATGCTTCTTTCGACACTTCGAATATATGGCTAGCCCAGCGAGCATCACCCTGTATCTTCATGCCCAGAACATCAAGAGTGTCTGATTCGTCGATATCCACACCACCCATAGAAATTGACGACGATGCTGGATCTGGTGAACGTTTGTGTGACAACAAACAGCACTGGGTCTTTTGTGCATTAAAATCTACTCTATTCATTTGGCCCCACTCACAAATCGTCGCCAAATCGCGGTTAAGTGAGTCATTCATCATTCGCCTTTTGTCCTCGACCTCCAGAGGACCTGGCCGATGATCAAATGAGTATGAATGACAGAGATTGCTGTCATCCGCAAAGGAGTAGATCGGGTTCACAGTCTGACCCAACAAGTCGTCAATGAAAATAAGAAATAGAGAGGGAGAGAGGACAGAGCCTTGTGGAACTCCTGCGGTCAACCTATGCTCGTTGGATGAGACCCCATCTATAACAACTCGTATAGAGCGATCCCTGAGGAAACTCGATATGAATCGAGAGAAGATATTACCGACACCAAAAGCAATAAGTTTTGATATGAGTGCTCCGTGCCAGACCCTATCGAACGCCTTGGAAATATCCAGAGCCACGACCTTACTTTCACCAAGGGCGTGAATAGATCGACTCCATCGCTCCGAAAGGAACGCCATCAGGTCTCCAGTAGATCGATTTCTACGGAAGCCATACTGTCGATCATTTAGAAGGCCGTTAGACTCTAAATACTTAACAAGATGGTGGTTAACCATGCTCTCCATAACCTTCGAGAGCGCAGAACATATTGCAATTGGACGGTAATTCGCAGGATTAGTAGCCTCACCTTTCTTGGGGATCGGCTGAACATTGGCAACTTTCCAACGTGAAGGGTAAATACCAGCACGGTACGACATGTTGAAAAGATTGCGCAATGGACGAGCTAGCGTCGAAGAGCACTTACATAGGACAAGTGCTGAAATGCCATCCGGGCCCGGAGTTTTGTTTACATTGAGATCTGCAAGAACCCTTTTAACGCCACGTGTTCGAAAAAATATCTGAGGCATCGAAGTAGATACGTTTTCGATTACGGGGAGTGGTTGACTGCTGTCTGGCAAAGATGAATTCTTTGCAAATATTTCAGCCAGAAGGTTAGCTTTGTCAACCGGGTCAGTGAATATCTGGTCATCGTTAACGAGAGTTGGGATAGAAGATGAAGAATGAATAAAAGTGAGACGCGGACAAGATATAACTCGCGTGTACACTGTACGGAATACAAACACTCACTACAGACACTAGCTATAGCTTTAGTAAATACAGAATTTGGCCAAATTTGAGCTGGGCATATTGATATTATTACACGACTTCAAAGACGGCGGGATGGTACATTTGTATGGGAGGTACCAGAAGGGGAGTTGCCAGACTACCAAGTTTTTGTCAGAAACTTTGACAGGCTTTAGATTTACTAAATACAGAATTTGGACAAGATCGAGCTGGAAGTATTTATATTATTACACGATTTCTAAAATGAGTGGAATAGTAAATTTGTATGGTAGGTACCACATTTCCACGTTTTTGTACGAAACATTCTCCAGTTATAGCTTCACTGAGTACAGAATTTTGCAAGAACGCACTGGTTGTGTTGATATTACTAAACGATTTCTTAAGTGGGCGAAATGTACGATTTGTATGGGAGGTACCCGAAAGGGTGCGGCCATATAGCCCATATGCACTCCCAATAGTATTAACCCATGTACAATTTCAAAACTATTGATTAACTCTTTCGAAAGTTATCGTGCGTACAAGCAGGACAGACAGATATGGCTCAAGCGACTTAAAAAGTCATGAATCGAATTTGGTTCAAAAACATCTAAGGTCTAATGTGAATATTTCTATGTGGTAACTTTTGGGTCCAACTCGTCATATTTAAAGCAGTTGTGACACTTTATAAAAAACATTTCAACGTGTTTGTTGGTAGATTGGTTAATCTGCTATTTTCGGTAATTTTATTAAATGTCGGAGAGAAAAATAAATTGATGAAATTACGAAATCACCAGAAATGCTTTTAATTTTTATGTTTGCCGCTTGAAGATGCGTTTCTTTAACTGCAGGTAATAATTCGTATTTAATGTTACTTTTTATTAGTATGTGGTTCATGCATACTAATGAGCTCGATTTTTAGGATAATGTCATAACCTTTGATGTTGAAATAAAATCAACTGGTGAAATGAGTTTCTGATACAAGGAGTATATCAATATCTATATATAAGTTAACAGCAAATACATTTAAATACCTGTTGTAATCATACATGTGCCGTTATCAAGTGTCATTGCAACATTCCTAAATTCTGGTGGGAACTAACATCGATTATGTTTCTCGTGATGACACTCGAAACCTCACAAATAAGCTGTTATGTTGATGCAGCGTCAACGACTTCGCGCGTGTTGGGAACACACCAAAGCGGTGGTTACATTAAGGGTTGAATATAATTTAAGTTTGTGTGTTAGTATTGAATCCATAAAGATAAGACGTGTTGTCGCGGACAATATGCTACGTTTTTTGAAAAGAAAAATAAATAAAGATTTCATTAACTGGCGCCCGAGCAGGGACCTTGTTATCCTCACAACATAAGTCTGCCTGAGGCATCCAGCCGTGTAAGGACAAAACGATTCCCAAATAAAAAATCTGGCATAAAACATCAGTCAAGGAATCTGGCTTAAAACGTCAGTCAAGGACTCTGACTTAAAACGTCAGTCAAAAAATTTATAGACCGCATAAACGACGCACTTCAGTAGTTGTACAACAAACGAGGGGCTTAGAAAAGTTTAAGGAAAAGTTTAGGAAACAAGAAAGCAAAAGATACTGTGAACTAAAAAATACCGGAAAAAATCTTGAATTAAAAAATGTTTTAAAGAAAAATTAAATTAAAGAATTAAAGGTAATAATAAGAAAAAAATGTTGTAAAAAATTATTTATAATTATTAATCAAAACAAAATATGAAAATTTGGGAAATTGAATATTAAAACCATTGAACACGTTGCATTCGGGTAAACCGATTATATATACCCTCAGTAAAAACATACAAGTATCATATTCCAAAGTATCGGAAAGTCAAAAGTGGGCGTGACTACCACCATTGGCAACCTCAAAATACCGAATGCTATAGAAAAATATTGTATTACACGTTCTTACAAAAAGGGAGGAATATAAAGCATAGTTTTTTCTCGAAAATTGTATGTAGTTAAAGCTTTACTAAATATATAATTTCGGAAAGATTCGTTGAGCGAATTTATATAATTACACGATTACTAAAGTGAGTGGAATCGTACATTTGTATAGAAGGTACCAGAAGGGAAGTTGCCAGACTTCCATGATTTTGTCCAAAACATTGTCTAGCTATAGGTTTGCGAAATACAAAATTTGGTCAAGATCGCGTTGGGCATATTGGTATTATTACACGGTTTCTAAGGGGCGGGATGGTATATTTGTATGGGAGGTACCAGAAGGGAAGTTACCAGACTTCCATGGTTTTGTCAAAACTTTATCTAGCTATATGTTTACGAAATACAAAATTTCTAAGGGCGCGGGATGGTACATATGTATGGGAGGTACCAGAAGGGGAGTTGCCAGACTTCCATTTTTTTGTCCAAAACATTGTCTAGCTATAGGTTTGCGAAATACTAAATTTGGTCAAGATCGCGTTGGGCATATTGGTATTATTAGAAGGGAAGTTGCCAGACTTCAAATGTCTAAGGGCGCGGGATGGTACATATGTATGGGAGGCACCAGAAGGGGAGTTGCCAGACTTCCTAGTTTTGTCCCCTATAAATGCAATGCACTGTGTTAGCGGAAGGGTATCGGAAGGAGGAAAGATGTAGTAGTGTTTGTTGACATTTGTTTTCCATTTCTGAATGTAACAACTGGCAGGAAACACATTTGCTGGAAGATTATTCCACATAAGAACGATGCGGATGAAGAACGAATTGTCTCTATAGTGCGTCGTCCGATCAACCGGCCTCTTTACATCGAACTGCTGAGAGCCTCTGGAAAGCCGCGTATTCTGGCTAAATGTTCTAACATAAGGGACAAGACGACAAATATCTGAGGAGCATATACCGTTAAAATATCTATAGAACAGCAATATACAACCCACATTCCGGCGATGCTGAAGGGAGACAATAGAGTTGGATACCCTCCTATCCAAATCATAACCACCGCTCTCCTCTGTACACGGTCCAAAAGCTGTAAAAAAAGCTTTGGAGCTCCTGCCCATATATGGGAGTTATATTCCATTTCAGGCCGGATGTTGGTGGTGTAAATATTTACGAGATCAGATGGAATGAAGTATTTCTTGCACCGCTTCAAAAAACCTAAACACTTAAATGCATCTTTCGACACTTGGAATATATGGCTTGCCCAACGAGCGTTGCTCTGCATCTTCATGTTCAGAACATCAAGAGTGTCTGATTCGACGATATCCACACCACCCATAGATATTGACGACGATGCTGGAACAGTGACAACAAATAGCACTGGGTCTTTTCCGCATTAAAATCTACTCTGTTCATTTGGCCCCACTCACAAATCGTCGCCAAATCGCGGTTAAGTGAGTCATTCATCGTTCAACTTTTGTCCTCGACCTCCAGAGGACCTGGCCGATGATCAAATGAGTATGAATGACAGAGGTTGCTGTCATCCACAAAGGAGTAGATTGGGTTCACAGTCTGCCCCAACAGGTCGTCAATGAAAATAAGAAATAGAGAAGGAGAGAGGATAGAGCCTTTTGGTACTCCTGCAGTCAACCTATGCTAGTTTGATGATACCCCAACATGTTGAAAAGATTGCGCAATGGACGAGCTAGCGTCGGAGAGCACTTGCATAGGACAAGTGCTGAAATACCATCCGGGCCCGGAGTTTTATTTACGTTGAGATCTGCAAGAACCCTTTTAACTGCACGTGTTCGAAAAAATATCTGTGGCATCGAACTAGATACGCTTTTGATCACGGGGAGTGGTTGATTGTTTTCTAGCAAAGATGAATGCTTTGCAAATATATCAGCCAGAAGGTTAGCTTTGTCAACCGTGTCAGTAAATATCTGGTCACCGTTAACAAGAGTTGGGATAGATGATGAAGAATTGTCCCTTTCTCTTTTACCGAATGTCCAAATGCTCTTACTTCACCTGGGAGAATTATGAACTTTAGCACGAAGACGCTGTTCGTGAAGAAGTTTTTCGCGCCTAAGTACTCTGGCACACGATGATCTTGCCTGCTTGCGTAGCAGTTCAGTAGTGGCATTTTTATTTAAACGCAAATTTCTGAACGATCTGACAGCTGATCAAGATCTGACAGCTTCTTCGCATGCCTGATTAAACCAACAATTCTTTGTGAGTTTGATGAAGGTAGTCTTCGCAGGAATAAACGTATTTATGGCAAGAAGAATTATTTTTTCAACCATTTCAGCAGCAGCATCGACAATATTGCCAGGAAAACATAATTTCAAGTTAAATTGCTGATAAAACTTGTCGACTGGTTTAGAAGTGAATCGAAGATCAGCGAACGAAAAGGATGCTGAAATAGTGCAATGATCCGAGTTTCCAAGAGGCGCAAGAATGTTAACCTCATACTTTTCAGGGTCAGAGGTTAAGAAAAGGTCAAGAGTATTGCGCAAGGTCGTTGTGCGCGGCAAATAGCTCTGCGTATTTCCCTCCGGAGATGTATGGCTCGAATGGGAAAGCCAAGAGTTGTTGTCGACATTAAAATCTCCAGCAACTAGGATTTCACTGTCCGGATAATCTTCTAAATTTTTTGAAATGGAATCGGAAATGGAGTCATATCCATATAGGTGAGCCCCCCTTTCTAAATTTGGGTTTTTGTAATAAAACCCAAAGTGTAATGGGTGAGATCCAATACTGAACTTAACCCCAAGGGAATTAAATACTGGACTTGTGAGTCCAAATGCTGCTGGCTCTGGAACATAACACCATTACGTATATATACTACAAGGCCTCTGTGGGAAACGAAAGAGGAAACAGTGTGATAGCTAGGAGTGTGAAAGTTCTGTGGATCAGAATCCCCACATACCTGGGTTTCACATAGAGTGAAGCCATCCGGCCTATGGAACCGAACATGCGAGTATACAGTACAGAAATTCGCTTTCAGCCTTCGTATGTTGGCAAAATCTGTTTTAAATTTACCTACCATTGAAACACACAGAAAAACAAAACAATGTCAAAACATAAATACAAATAACTGTGCCCAGTGGTATGCCTTGATGCATTTGATGGCAACGACATGAAGAGAACACAATTATTTATACTATGCAAAACGGAATAAGGAGTGGAAGGGGGGAACTCAAGTAGAAGCGAAAAGATCCCTTTGTGTTGTCTTTGTTCTCTATTCCTTATTTTCATTGCCGACCTGTTGGGGCAGACTTTGAACCCAATCTACTCATTTGCGGATGACAGCAACCTCTGTCATTCGTACTCATTTGATCGGCCAGGTCCTCTGGAAGTCGAGGACAAAAGGCGAAGGATGAACGACTCACTTAACCGTGATTTGGCGACGATTTGTGAGTGGGTCCAAATGAAGAGAGTGGATTTTAATGCGCAAAAGACCCAGTGCTGTTTGTTGTCACACAAACGTTCCACTGATCCAGCACCGTCATCAATATCTTTTTTTTTTTTTTTTTTTTTTTTTTTTTTGACTAACACTCAGGGGATGCCCCCTATAAATGCAATGCACTGTGTTAGCGATGGGAAATAAGGGTATTGGAGGGAGGAAAGAGGGAGTAGTGTTTGTTGACGTTGGCCTTGAATTTGGTAATGTCATAGCAGGCAGGAAAAACACTTTCAGGAAGATTATTCCACAAACGAACAGTCCGGCTAAAGAACGAATTTTCTCTATAGTGCGTCGTCCGGTCAACCGGCCATTTGACAATGAACGGATGAGACTCCCTGGATAGCCGCGTATTCCGGCTAAATGTTCTAACTTCAGGGACCAGACGACGGATATCTGATGAACAGACAACGTTAAAATATCTATAGAATAGCGATACACAACCCACATTCCGGCGATGCTGTAGGGAGACAATAGAGCTGGATACCCTACCATCCCCTATCAACACCACCGCTCTCCTCTGTACACGGTCCAGGAGCTTCAAAGATGTTAATGGAGCCCCTGCCCATATATGCGAGTTGTATTCCTCGCATATGCAAGAGATACGGTGCAAGAAATACTTCACCCCATCTGACCTCGTAAATATTTACACCACCTACATCCGGCCTAAAATGGAATACAACTCCCATATATGGACATCTTTGCAGCTTCTGGACCGTGTACATAGGACAGCGATGGTGATGATAGGGGATGGTAGGGTATTCAACTCTATTGTCTCCCTACAGCATCGCGGGAATGTGGGTTGTGTATCGCTATTCTATAGATGTTTTAATGGTATCTCTTCACAAGATATCCGTCGTCTGGTCCCTGAGGTTAGAACATTTAGCCGGAATACTCGGCTATCCAGGGTCTCTCATCCGTTCATTGTCAAATGGCCGGTTGACCCGACGACGCACTATAGAGAAAATTCGTTCTTCAGCCGTACTGTTCGTTTGTGGAATAATCTTCCTGCAAGTGTTTTTCCTGCATGCTATGACATTATCAAATTCAAGGCCAACGTCAACAAACACTACTCCCTCTTTCCCCCTTCCAATACCCTTATTTCCCATCGCTAACACAGTGCATTGCATTTATAGGGGGCATCAACTGAGTGTTAGTCAAAAAAAAAAAAAAAAAAAAATGAGACGCGGACAAGATATAACTCGCGTGTACACTGTACGCAATACATACACTCACTACAGACACTAGCTATAGCTTTAGTAAATACAGATATTGGCCAAATTCGAGCTGGGCATATTGATATTATTACACGACTTCAAAGGCGGGGGGATGGTACATTTGTATGGGAGGTACCACATTTCCACGTTTTTGTCCGAAACTTTCTCCAGTTATAGCTTTACTGAGTACAGAATTTTGCAAGAACGCACTGGTCGTATTGATATTACTAAACGATTTCTTAAGTGGGCGAAATGTACGATTTGTATGGAAGATACCCGAAAGAGTGCGGCCATATAGCCCATATGCAATCCCAAAAGTATTAACCCATGTAAAATTTCAAAGCGATTGTTTAACTCTTTCGAAAGTTATCGTGCGTACCAGCAGGACAGACGGATATGGCTCAAGCGACTTAAAAAGTCATGAATCGAATTTGGTTCAAAAACATCTAAGGTCTAATATGTGGTAACTTTTGGGCCCTACTCGTCGGGTGAGGGTATAATGATCGATTTTACTGTTGGCGTTGCAAAGTTATAGTCTTCAAACTTTTGTAGCCACAGATTCAAAGCAGTTATGACACTTCATAAAAAACATTTCATTACCTTTAGAAATTTCATGACATTGTAAAAACTAGAGTGGTAGTGATCCCATCCAGAGTTGACGGAAAGACAATTCCATATTCCGAAATTAGAACAAAAAGTAGATGGGTTGTGAATAGCTTGTGTGGTAGTACCGTATTGGGAGTACTGGAGTCAACGTGTTTGTTGATTAGAATATAGAATATAAAGTTACTTTGTATTGTAATTAATAATAAATAAAAATAAATGTAACTAATCTGTCTTAAAAGATGAACACGTAATAATCGGTTATTTTCTTTCAATTAGCGATTTAATTGTATTGAAAATTCTATTGCCATTAATTGGAAAATTAATCGATTATTCCCAAATTAATCGTTAAACATCCCATCACTTAAAAAACGCAAAGGATGAATAACAAAGCAAAATACGGAAAAGTGACCAGGGAAAAAAACTTAGTGCGCGCGGAATAAAAAACCATTATTATACTTCCATTTCCATTATTATATTTTCCAACTTAAGTGGCACCTAAAAAGAAGTATATAAATGGCTCCAATTCGAAGCGAAGTATGGAAGTATTTTTTAAAAGAAAATACCACAGATGTGAAATGTCGATTGTGCCACAAAATTTTAAAGTGTTCTAACCACATCAAACGTGATGCAACATGTGAAACTAAAGCACTCGAAGGATATTAAACCCTTAAAGTAAAAAGAAGCTAAATATAGCATAAACATGATATGAAATTTAATAAATTTTTAATGAGTTTAGGCATTATCAACAAATGAAGAATTGCAAAGCAGGTGTGATGAAGAAAATAGCAACGAAATAGCCACCACCAGCCAAAAGTCAACATCAAATTGCAGTCAGCCCAACGTTGCGACAATTTTTTCAAATGCACATAGTTATGCATCAGGTGGTTCTAAATATCAAAAAATTACACAATCGATAGTGGAAATGATTGTAACTGATAATTTTCACATATTGAAGGTAATTTTAAATATTATGCCTATTGCTATATTAACTTTTATTTTTATTTTGCATTTATTGCAGGCAAGGGCTTTTTGAATTTAATGAAACAACATTTTTCACTTTACAAAGTTCCCTCCAGAAATACAATAAAATCACAGATGGAAAAAATGTATGTCAAAGAAGCAGCTAATTTCAAAATGACGTTGTCGCAAGTGTCTAATATATGTTTGACCACTTACATTAAAATGAACAGCATGATCGGCGTTACTGTGCATGGCTTGTTCGAAATCAAACAATTTTGTGGAACAATTTGCGTTTTTAAACTAAACGAAGGCCATACATCTAAGCATACATATATCCGAAGTTCTAGTAAATGCACTTGCCGAATTCTCCATCAACAAAGAAAATGCCATGGCTGTTGTTACAGACAACGGCGCTAATATCGTTAAAGCAATACGTGATATATTGGGGAATGATCGTCACATTCCATGTTTCGCTCATACGTTGAACTTAGTTTGTGACTGTTCATTAAAGTTCGCGACATTATCACAAAATGCAGAGATATAGTAATCTGGTTTAAGCGAAGTGTTAAAGTCAATGATAGTCTGCAGCATTTGCAATCTTCTGCTGGAATACCTGAAGGTAAAATGTTTAAACCTATTTTGAGTGTAACAACAAGATGGAATTCTACCTTCTATATGATTGACCGCTTCATCAAATTAATTCCATACATCAGCCAAATTTAATAAACCATTCCGAAGCACCACCCATGATAACAACAAAAAATAAAGATGAAATTATGGAAATTAATAGTTTATTAAGACCTTCGGAAGCAATGACAAGTAATTCCACTTGCTCATTGCGGTTGCCAACAAATTATGAAAATATGTTGTACATCTCCGGTGGCAAATAATTTAAAAGAATCCATTTTGAACCAGTTTTCCCGTCGCTTTGGGGAAATGGAACATTCATTTCTATTGGCAGCATCTACCTTGCTGGACCCAAGGTTTAAACAAATTCATTTTCAAGATCCCTTAGCATTATCAAAAGTTATGAGACATCTAAGAAATGAAATGATAGAAATTGCTAATATAGATGAGTATTGGAAGTGGAAGCTAAACATCTACCACTGGTGATGTTGAATTTGATTTATGGGCTCACCATAAGTCTTTAGCCCACAAACGAAGAAGAAAGGACGGTGACTCAGCACATCCCCAAGATGAACTAAGCTTCTTCCTCAATGCTCCAGTACTCAAATTAAAACACAATGTGGTTGACGCCTGCGAAGAAGTAAAAACTGTCTACCCTAAACTTTACTCTCTTGCGCAAAAATATTGTTTTTTAATTGGAACATCTGTACCCTCAGAGCGGCTTTTTCTAAAGCGGGTGCAACAATAACCGAAACTCGGAATCGTTTAACAACGAAACGCTTATCAAAACTTTTGTTTCTAAACTCTGTATTTAACAAATAATTATTTTGTACAAATTTATTAAATATGGAAAAAGTTGTGTTTAATTACTAAGAGCAAATTTTTCTTATTTATGATAATTTTAAATTTTAGCTGAAAATACCGATTAATCGGTTAATTGTTTTGAATTAATTGCAATTAATAATCGGTCGTTTCAATTAATCGTATGATCTATTAACCGATTATTAATTTTTTTCTGCCATCCCTATATACAGGCTGGAACATGCCTAGACTGTTATCAATTACATTACCTATAGAAAAAAGTTATACAGTCCACTTAACGATATTATTATGTACAGCCAAATTATGCGGTTGAATTTTTCCGCACGGCAGAATGTTCAAAGATGAACACGTTTTCTGTGGTGTTGGTTTTCCTAAGGGGTTTTCTGAGTATACATATACATACATGTATTTTCAAATATTACCCTTGTAGTTAAAGGATGCCCACACATGGCGACATACCACACACGTTCCCATAGATACACTAATATTGATACCATATTTTGTATAAATAGTTCTATTTCAAATCAGTATTATTCAAGGTTTCATATAGATAATATGATCTACGTATTCACTGGGTGTATTAAAACATATCCAGATAAACTGAATACTAGCAGTAATAAATACGTTTGTGTTTTTTGTTTGTTTTTTATCTTGGACGATGCCCGCAAGTTGTAGGAGATTCCCCCTTCTGACTTCTGATTAAAAAACTTTATATTCGATTAATTCAAAGTGAATGAAACACAATTGTTTTGCTTCATAACAAACATTGAATTGCATACCGACCTAGAAGAAGAAAAAATAGCCAAACCTTATGGAAGTGTCGCGAAGAAGGCGATCCAATGGATATAGAAAAGAAAAAGAAGAAACGTGTGTGTGAGTGCATTTAAAAGTGGCAAAGCTACTAACATAAGAAAGTCACAAGCATACAAACAGACGAAAGAAAAACGTCTTACCGGTGCACAGAAAAAACAGTAAAACAAAGTTGAAAAAGATACCTTATAGAATGTAACCAAATACAGAGAACAAAGTGGTTGCCGTGTTGATGTGTATACGTGGCCGAGACGCAGTCAACAATAAGTTCGATGCAACATCGCTGTTTCTTTTTTTCTCCCTGTAAATAGACTGCATATATAACATTGTTTGGTAAGTGGGCGAAAATAAAGGGTGTTTTTTATTGGGGTTTGGAACTTTAAGTTGGCATCACTTTTTTAACTGGCGGCCATTTTGTCAGCTGTCAAGTGATTAATATTTAGTTTGGTTTGCCATTTCATCATGAACAGGTTGACAAAAGAACAACGCTTGCAAATCGTGCAAATTTATTTCGAAAGTAATGGTTCAGTTCGCGAAGTTCACCGCAATCTCCGTCCGAATGAATCGATTCGACACCGTGCACAGCAATTGGAGCTTTGTCCATCATCTTTATGGAAGATTTTGCGCAAAGATCTTGGCTTGCGACCTTACAAGATCCAGCTTGTGTAAGAATTAAAACCGCGAGACCATTCAATGCTTCGTGATTTTGGTGTATGGGCCGAAAATGAGATTCATCTCGATGCTGATTTTCATCACAATTGGAAAATTGGACCTGTAGAATTGGCTTTATTCGAGCCAGCCGCGGCGGCCACATGCCCGCAATCATGTTTAAACATTAATGGCATAAAATTATCCTTCCAATAAAGCCAAATTGATGGACATTAAAACGATTTTCTTGTGTTTTATTTCAATTCGAAGTTCTATACCTCAATAAAAACGCCCTTTACTAGATAAACCCTGGGTTTTGGTTTAAACAATGGAAAGATAACATTCTGCAAAAGGAAATCGAACTGTGTGGTTTAGAATAGGTATTGGAAGTTACGCTAGGTCAAATATATCATACAACATAATTCTTACCTGTTCGTTTGAGAAAACATAAAAAACGAGTAACCCGCTGGTATGGGCTGAATTTGAGTGACACTATTAACCTCCGTCACGTGTCCACGCATTTCAAATATATCTCCAATACTTTCTGAATAATTTAGAATGAAAAATAGTGCACCAGACTCCAATAATATATGAAATATATAGTTAATGCTGTTCAGAAAGTTATCGTGCGAACTACCCAGAATGAAATACAGACGGGCAGGGCTCAAATGTCTTTAAAAGTTGTGAATCGAACTTATTTCAAAGACGTTATCTGAATGTACGATTAAAGTGTAAAAGTTAATTAACCAGCAAATTAATTTATAGAAGCGACATACTGCCGGTGAAACATTTTCTCATATATCCGTTAAATTAACTGGCTGACAAATGTTAAGTACGGTAACTCTTTCGTGTAGATCAGCGATAGTCAACCTGGTCCCTACCGCCCACTAGTGGGCGATACGGACTTTTTGGTGGGCGGTAGGATTTTCCTAAGTATATTATATATTTTAACTATCTTATTGCTTTCAGTTTTATTTAAAAGACAACGTGCTGTAAATGTAGAAGCTTACAACGCAAATTATTTTTTTTTACTATTTACACACACAGACGATGTATTAAGTAGATAGGTTATTTGAAGTTGTTTGTTGTATTTGTACCACAACAAAATGGCAGAGGGACGCCTTTAATGGTAAATCACATACAAACTCTACCTCCATCTAGATTTTTTATTGACACATCCAATATCATAGTTACCAGATCACCAAAAGCATAAATTAGTTTTCTTTACTTTTTCCATTGCCACTGTGGCAATACTTTTTAGCACAACACTGTTGCAAACGAAATTGACAACTGTTGTCACTCCTCCTGCAACGTTTTGTTGGGATTTCCCCTTTCTTTTGAATGGTCCATTTAGTGTTGCGAATGTGTCACAGTCGGTCATTTCATTTACAGAAGCATTTTAAAAAACATTACAAAATGTCCCAAAAAAAGAAATACGCTCGTGATTATTCACCGGAAGTTTGGTTTCATTGAAAGCATCGTAAATAAACAAAACCCAATGTGTTTAATATGTAATAAAACACTATCAAATGAGGCAATGAAGCCAAGAAGATTGCGAGAACACCTGTCTACAAAACATCCAAATGATAAGAACAAGCCGATGGAATATTTTCAAGAGATGCATAAAAAATTGCTAGATCGGCCAACAATCGTTGCATCATTTAAAAAACAAAGTGCAGCGAATGAAGATGGTTTACTAGCCTCTTATCTCATATCGCAATTAATTGCAAAAAGTGGTAAAAGTTATAATATTGGAGAAACATTAATAATACCGTCGATAAAAGAATTCATCACCACTGTCATGCATCAAAATTTTCCTCAAGCTTTAAAAACAATGCCATTAAGCGATACAACAGTGAAGCGAAGAATTGAAGATATGGCAGTAAACGTGGAAAATAAACTGATTAGTATTCTCCAACAATGTCAATTTTCCATGCAATTGGATGAGTCTACCATTGCAGACAATAACGCTCTATTGATGTCCTATGTACGTTATTTTGATGAAAACAACACGTTACAAGAAGAAATGCTGTTCGCAATAAACCTTACTACAGATACAACTGGATTATCCATATTTACTACTGTGAAATCATATCTTACCAAAAATAATATTCCTTTGCATAATATTGTTGCTTGCGCTACCGATGGAGCACCAGCAATGGTAGGTCGCTATCGTGGATTTGTTGCTTTTTTGAAGGCTGAAGTACCAAATGTTTTATGTATCCATTGTGTAGTGCACAGACAACATCTTGTTGCAAAAAATTTAGGTGAAAGTCTCCATTCGTCATTAAATATAGTAGTTCGAGCTATAAATAAAATTAAATCTAATGCCAAAAATGATAGAATGTTTCGGCTGCTATGTCAAGATAATAATAAAGAATATATAAGACTTGTTTTGCACACAGAAGTACGATGGCTGTGAAAAGGTGCGTGTTTAAATCGTTTTGTTGCATTATATAGCACTATTATACAATTTTTTGAAAGGAGCTCTGAAACCACTCTCTGCCAACAATTAGCAGTTGTTAAAAAGGATGCCTTTTATTTGGCAGATATTTTCAAATGATTTAATGACGTATTGTGTCATTATTTATTGACAAACTGGAACTTTTCCGTCATAATCTGTTAAATGGAGAGCTTTGTCAGTTTCCTGAATTATTATCTATAAAAGATGAAGTAACTCCAAAGGATATTGATAAGTTTTGCAGCCACCTTAGTGAACTTAAGTCTGACATGAAAAAACGATTTGAAGACATTTTGAACTTAAAGGTGTACCAATGGATGAAAAATCCATTTACAGCTAATGCTAAGGAAGCTGATACAAAGTATCAAGAAGAACTATTAGAAATAAAATATGATGAAGATTGTAAACAGAGTTTCGAAAATGGCGGATATGAAAAGTTGTGGCAACATAAAAAAATACCTCTTTTATATCCAAATATGTGGAAAGAGGTATTCAAATTATTAATACCTTTTCCTACCTCATATTTAGTCGAATCAGGATTTAGTGCTGTTAACCACATCATGAACAAAGAAAGAAACCGCCTTAATATTTCTGAAAGAGGAGACCTTCGCTTGTTTTTGACGAAAATAGAACCAGATATTAAATATTTAATTTCGCAGCATCAGCCTCAGGGATCCCATTAAATACTCAATATTTCACTATACTTAATTAAAATTACTTAATAAAATGTAAAAACCTAATAAATAAAAGCAGTTTATCAATAAACAACACTGTGGATTAGGTGGGCGGTAAGAATATTTTTCTATTACTCGAGGTGAAAAAGTGGGCGGTAAGTAAAAAAAGGTTGACTACCCCTGGTGTAGAAGATTATCCGGACAGTGAAATAGTAGTTGCTGGGGATTTCAATGTCCAGAATAATTCTTGGCTTTCCCATTCGAGCCACACATCTCCGGAGGGTCAATACGATGAACTTTTTGTCGCGCATAACGACTTGGCTCAATTAAGGCAGCAACAAAATACTCTTGATATTTTTTAATACAGCTAGTTCAATCCAGCTGCAGGAATTTTCAGGGTTTTAAAAGATATTGAATGAACCAACTCAAGCCCGTTGTTTTAAAATATATTTTTCATCACCTGATGCGAGCATTAGTGTTGAAGCATTAATTGTTGTTAGTCATGCCAATAAAAAAACATTGTATTTGTTGTTGTAATATATTCTTCCTGATAATTCTTTTATTTACCTTATTTTGTAAATTTTTTTATTATAGGAACCAATGCATATTTTCACCCATATATGTTTTTGACTCAACAAGTGTTCGACGAAGTAGTCAAAATATTGATTTTGAAGGCTACGAAAATACGTTTTGTGATCATAGATCTTTATGTAGAAAAATTAGAGAGAAAAATCATCGCATAAAGTCAAAAGTTAAAAAAACAACTCTGCTAGGCTCGCTACTTAAGAGGTTGTTCCATTACAGCTCAAAACCATATCATTGTCAATTAAAGAAGAAGGACCAAAGCAAAAAAAAACCTTAACCAACGTTGAATAGCAAGGGTGGTAGAAATTGAAGACTCCCCAGCGGATGCCTTACTTGGGGAATATTTAGATAAACCGAAGCTACTGTGTGAGTATTTGTTGAAAAAAAATATAAATATATTTTTGTTAAAAATATACAACAACATTTTCTGGATACTGACAACATACTATACATCAACAAAGTTATAACAATCATTAGAGCCGTTTGGACAACCATATCTGCAGTTTGTAAGATCTTATTAAGTATATAATTAGTTGACAAAAGATTGTTTGTGTAGCGTTTTAAAATTGTTCGCTACGAGGTATAAACAACGTTTTTTAAGGTTCGAATTCTGTAAGATTTGTCTCCCAAACACATTTTCTTGTATGTAGCTAACAGCTTAAGTTTGAATAATGGTATCTTTTGTAAATTTCTATGCATATAAAGGTTTGTTTTCAAAACTGTCTCATTTACCGTTATACTATTTTCATACCCTCACCCTTGGGGTAGAAGGGTAAAACTTTATAGACAATGGCACATTATCTCAATGTCCGATTAAAATTTATCGTAACAATATACCACCGGATAGTACAATTTACTTTTCTCAATATCTACTTAGCGTTTATATGATCGATAAATGATAACCGGCACTTGACCGCTGATTAGTCGTTTATCATATCGAAAACCACGAACAGCTGTCATCAGCCTGTGTACCTCTTCCACGAAATCCTCCATTTCTTCTGATTGATATTTATTTGACATTAGCATATTTTTATTTGCTAAAACCAGTGAAAAAGATGTAAAAAAATACCGAATGTTATCGAAAATCACAAGGGGAGTTGCCAGACTTTCCAGTTTTTTTCCGAAACTTTGTCTGTCTATAGATTCACTAAATACAGAATTTGAGCAAGATCGCGTCGGGCATATTGATATTATCACACGATTTTCAAGGGGGCGGTATGGTACATTTGTATGGGAGGTACCAGGAGGGGAGTTGCCAGACTTTCAAGATTTTATCCGAAAATTTGTCTGTCTATAGCTTTACTAACTAAAGAATTTGGGCAAGATCGCGTTGGTCATATTGATAATATTACACGGTTTATAAGGTGCGGGATGGTACATTTGTCTAGCTATAGCTTTACTAAATACAGAATTTGGGCAAGATTGCGTTGATAATATTACACGGTTTATAAGGGGCGGGATGGTACATTTGTATGGGAGGTACCAGAAGGGGAGTTGCCAGACTTCCATGTTTTTCTTCAAAACTGTGTCTATATATTATAGCTTTATAAAATACAGAATTTGGGTAACATCGCGTACACAGATTGATATTATTTCACGATTTCTAAGGTAGGCAGGATGGTACATTTTTATGGGAGGTACCAGAAGCGGAGATGCCAGACTACCAAGTTTTTGTACAACACCTTGTCTAGCTATAGCTTTACTAAATACAGAATTTGGGCAAGATCGCTGTGGTCATATTGATAATATTACACGGTTTATAAGGGGCGGGATGGCACATTTGTATGGAAGGTACCAGGCTTCCAAGTTTTTGTCCAAAACATTGTCTAGTTATAGCTTTACTAAATACAAGATCTCGAAGGGCGTATTGATATTATTACACGATTTCTAAACTGGGCGAAATAGCAGATTTGTATGGGAGGTACCCAAAGGGGTGTGGCCATATAGCCCATATGCAATCCCATAAGCAGTTTTGGGAAAATATAAAGCCATGCCAAATTTCAGAGTGATTGCTTAACTCTTTCGAAAGTTATCGTGCCTACCAGCAGGACAGGCAGACGGACGGACATGGCTCAAACGATTAGAAAGTCATGAATCGAATTTGGTCCAAAGAGACTTGGGTTCAAAAGTGAATATTTCTAGGTGTTACACTTTTGAGCCGTATCAAATGATATATACCCTCCTACCCGTAGGGTGGGGGTATAAAAACCAAAATAAAACAAGTGGACAAATAGTAAGTTCGGCCGGGCCGAATCTTATATACCTTCCATCATGGATCCTTAAAAAGTCAATAAATAAGAAAACTATGAAGAAAGTAAGTGCTTTGAAAGTGTTAACATTTATTTAAATTTAACATAATTTTAAATCGTTTATACATTTACAGTTTATAAAAATTTTATCCAAATCATGAAAATAAATGCATATTTGGGTTCGCGAGAAAATTTCGTTGCATTTCGATACCCATATGTCTATGTTTGTCAAGGGATGGTTTTTTGGCCGCTGGTGACCCGATAGTCCCAGAAACCGGATCAAAAAATTTAGGAAAATCATGAAAATAAAGGCATATTTGGGTTCGTGAGTAAATTTCGTTGCACTTCGATACCCATATGCGCATGTTTATCATGGGCCCTTTTTTGGGCCCCAAGGGTCCACGGAACCCATGAGCACGCCCATTTTTGGGATTTTTTTCCCCATCTATAAATTATATAAACTTAGAACAATTTTACCAAAAAAAATCAGATGTAGTGAAAAAAATTATTTGAAAAATTTGATTATGGCCGGGATATATTTAGTCCCGTAAAGGGGAACTTTTTCCCCTTTGGTCCGATATTGCCCATTCTCGAACTTAACCTGCTTATGGGCAAAAAACATCTTCCTACAGCTTCTTAGCGTTGGTCGTTCGCACTCTATCGTGATTTCAACAGACGGACAGACGGACATCGCTAGAATGTCTTAGAATGTTACACTGACCGATAATATATATACTTTATAGGGTCGCAGATCACTCTTTCGAGGTGTTGCAAACGGAATGACAAACTTAGTATATACTCCATCCTATGATGGAGTGTATAAAAATAAGTTTGACATACATACAAAATACCTGAAAAGAACAATCAGCATTGTATTTGCAAAAAATAAGCCAAAATGTGTTTAATAATAAATTATTTCAAATTGTATAGGGGGTCTGGCCAGGCATATGTGATTGTTCGAGGGGGACTTTCTTCTTTTGAAGTTTTCGTCGTGTTGGAACGATATTTTTGAATTTTTTGTACAAATAGAAAGCCAACAATATTGTAGGCGTCTACCGGGAAATACAAGTATCTACCTAAACTAGAAGTATACTAAGCGTCATAAGTCTACGCTCCCAACTCATTACCAACTATTACTGCAAACAAATTAAGTCCAGTGTACATAAAACAACAAATTGTTATATATTAACTGTTGTTTATAGTTCAATAAACTTTAACGACTCCCATTTTTTTCATACATGCATAACACAGGATAATGAGCGGCATTTTTTTCAGTACGTCTGTAGGCAGCATCAAACGTGTATGCTCATAACAACAGATGTCCAACGAAAGTTAAAAAAATCGATTAGTCTGTCCTGCCAGAAGAATTCTAAGAAAGGATGATTACCATGGTCACGTAGCCTGAAAGACACCGTTCATTTCGTTGGTCAACCGAAATGCAGTAAATTCTGCATTTTTGGGATCAAGGGCAAACAGATAGTGTGGAGAAAATCGGTAACCGCTCCCAATAGAGAAAATTTACTGCCAACAGTTTTTTTTTTAATTGGCTAACACTCAGAGGTTGCCCCATATAAATGCAATGCACTGTCTTAGCGATAGGAAGTTATTGGAGGGGGGAAAGAGGGAGTAATATTTGTTGAGGTGGCCTTGAATTTGGTAATGTCATAGCAGGCAGGAAAAACACTTGCAGGAAGATTATTCCACATACGAACAGTCCGGCTGAAGATCGAATTTTATCTATAGTGTGTCGTCCGGTCAACGGGCCATTTGACAATGAACGGATGAGACTCCTTGGATAGCCGTGTATTGCGGCTGTTCCAACTTCAGGGACCAGACGACGGATATCTGATGAACAGATACCGTTACAATATCTATAGAACAGCGATATACAACCCACATTCCGACGATGATGTATGGAGACAATAGAATTGGGTACCGTACCATCCCCGATCATCACCACCGCTCTTCTCTGTACACGGTCCATAAGCTGCAAAGATGTCATTGGAGCCCCTGCCCATATATGGGAGTTGTATTCCATTTTAGGACGGATGTAGGTGTTGTAAATATTTACGAGATCAGATGAGGTGAAGTTTTTTTTGAACCGCTTTAAAAAGCCTATACACATGAATGCTTCTTTCGACACTTCGAATATAGGGCTAGCCCAGCGAGCATCACCCTGTATCTTCATGCCCAGAACATCAAGAGTATCTGATACGTCGATATCCACGCCATCATAGATATTGACGACGGTGCTGAATCAGTGGAACGTTTGTGTGACAACAAACAGCGAGGGGTCTTTTGTGCATTAAAATCTACTCTGTTCATTTGGCCCCACTCACAAATCGTCGCCAAATCGCGGTTAAGTGAGTTATTTATCGTTCGCCTTTTGTCCTCTATCTTCGAGGGAATTGGTACGAGTACGAATGACAGAGGTTGCTGTCATCCGCAAAGGAGTAGATTGGGTTCACAGTCTGCCGCAACAGGTCGTCAATGAAAATAAGAAATAGAGAAGGAGAGAGGACAGAGCCTTGTGGCACTCCTGCGGTCAACCTATGCTCGTTGGATGAGACCCCATCTATAACAACACGTATAGAACGATTCCTGAGAAAACTCGATATGAATCGAGAGAAGGTATTGCCGTCACCAAATGCAAGAAGTTTTGATATGAGTGCTCCGTGCCAGACCCTATCGAACGCCTTGGAAATATCCAGAGTCACGATCTTGCTTTCACAAAAGGCGGTGTATGGATCGACTCCATCGCTCTGAAGGATCGCCATCAGTTCTACAGTAGATCGATTTCTACGGAAGCCATACTGTCGATCACTAAGAAGGTCTGTAGACTCTAAATACCTAACAAGATGGTGATCAACCATGCTGTCCATGACCTTCGATAGCGCAGAACATAATTCAATTGGACTTTAATTCGCAGGATTTGTAGCCTCACCTTTCTTGGTGATTGGCTGAACATTAGCAACTTTCCAACGTGAAGGGTAAATACCAGCACAGTACGACATATTGAAATGATTGCGCAATGGACGAGCTCGCGTCGAAGAGCACTTACATAGGACAAGTGCTGAAATACCATCCGGGCCCGGAGTCTTGTTTACGTTAAGATCTGCAGGACACCAAGCGTTCGAAAAAATATCTGGCGCATCGAACTATATACGTTTTCTATCACTGGGAGTGGTTGACTGTTTTCTGGCAAAGATGAATTCTTTGCAAACATTTCTGCCAAAAGGTTAGCTTTGTCAACCTGGTCAGCGAATATCTGGTCATCGTTAACGAGAGTTGGGATAGAAGATGAAGAGTTGTCCGTTACCCTTTTTACGAATGACCAAAGGCTCTTACTTCCCCTGAGTGAAGAAATAACTTTTGCACGAAGACGACGTTCGTAAAGAAGTTTTTCGCGCCTAAGTACTCTGGCACACCTTGATCTTGCTTGTTTTCGTAGCATCTCAGTGTTGGCATTTTTAATTAAAGGCCAATTTCTGAACGCTTCCTCTTTGGATCTGACAGCTTCTTTGCATGTCTGATTAAACCAACAATTCTTTGGGGGTTTAATCGAAGTAGTCTTCGAGGGAATACATGTGTTTATGCCAAGAAGAATTGTTTTCTTAACCATTTCAGCAGCAGCATCGACATTATTGTCTAGGAAACAAAATTTCCAGTTAAATTGCTGATAAAAATTTTTGAGCTCGGCCCAACGTGCCTTTTCGTATATATACATTGCCCGCTTCGTGACTTGTTTATAAGTGACTCGAAGGTCGGAGAACGAAAAGGATGCTGAAATGGTGCAATGATCCGAGTTACCAAGAATGTTAACCTCGTACTTTTCAGGGTGTGAGGTTAAGAAAAGGTGACGAATATTTTGTTGTTGCCCTTCAACACGCAGAATGTGTGTCACTAATTGCGACAACTCGTTATGAGCGGCAAAAAGTTCAGCGTATTGACCCTCCGGAGATGTGTGGCTCGAATGGGAAAGCCAAAAATTATTGTGGATATTGAAATCCCCAGCAACTACATTTCACTGTCTGGATAATCTTCTAAGACTTTTGAAATACAATCCGAAAGGGCGTCGAAGCCATTTAGGGTAGCCTCCCTTTTCCTTTTTGGACTTCTATAAAGAATACCGAAGTTTAATACGTGCGATTCAATCCTGAACATAACCTGAAAAAGACGTATTTTTGACGATATTTAAGTCGCGCGTACAAAACAATTAAATAAGTAAATAAAAACTGTGCTGTGAAAGTTGCACAAACATACAAGTTGAAATAAATCGAAATATGCGTAAATCAACGGCTCGTCGCACATTATTGCAAAAGTGTGTGATGAATGCAAAAATTAAATTAAAGAAGAAACCGATGACTCTATACAGTGCGATAAGTGCGAGACTAATTTTCACTCTCAGGGCTCTCGCATAAGTAGGAGAGAATTTGAGAGACTATTAAAGAATGAGAACGAACTTTTCTATTATCACTGAAGATGGAGGGGAAATAAGAAAGGAATTAACCACAATAAAAACAGAACTAAAGTAACTAGAGAAATTAGAAATACTCGATCAGCTGACTGAGTTAATAAATTTTATGTCAGCAAAGTTTGATGAGGTATTCAAAGATGTCGCTGAGAACAAAAAAAAAAGATAATTGAAATTGAAAAAGAAAAAGAAAATAAAAAACTTACAACAGAAATACAATCACTTAAATCTTCTGTTAAAATATTAAATGATTACCGTGTAAAGAATGATTGTATTATCAGTGGATTGAAAGTAGATGACGGCACAAAGTCTTTTGATGCAGTTGTTAATTTAACAAAAACTGTTGGTGTTGAAATTGGTACGAGTGAAGTCGAAGATGTTTATTTTCATGGAGATGGTAAACAACAATTGAGTATCAACATAAGAAGCATTTCCTCCATAGAAAAATTCAACAAACTTAAGACATTGATTTCTGGCCTTCCCAAACTGCAAGATGTTATAGCGATTCAAGAGAATGGTTTCAAAGTGATATTACTGATATGTATACATTCCGAGGTTTTACTAGTTGAACACTTGTTGCAGAGATGACGGGTATGGAGTTACTTCGCTATATATTAACAATAGTTTACAGCACTCTGTGGAAATTTGCAAGAGCAAGAATTATATAGAACTTATAACGGTTACATTGAACCATTTAAACATTGATTCCAAACCATTAAAACCCATTTCTTTTTATCGATCACAGAAAAGTCACATTAACAATTTCATAGATTGTTTAGATGACACTTTAAACATACATGCACAAAATCTAATAGTTTTACTGGGAGACTCCAATATTTATTTGTTAGATTTTGTTGTCAAATGTATTTTTTTTCTTTTTACAATTGTTTCTTTTTTTATTGTCTCAGATATTTTTTTTACAAAAATGACGTGTTTTTTAACTAATTTGTGTTATAATCTGTGAAAAAATGTGATTAAAAATATTGTAAATAAAAAAAATGAGTAAAATCAAAATGAATAAAAGATTGGTTAAAACCCGATCAGCATTATATAAAAAATGAAGTGTCCAATGTGAGCTTGAAGATAGTGACATTGAAATTGTAAAAAATAGTGAGGACTTTGTGGAGCTGTTACAAATGGAAAAATGAATTATTTTCGTCCCAAAGTAAGTTTTTTCTAACCCGTTTTACTCATTTATTAAAAATACACTTCGTTGCTATTGTAAATTATTTTTTTTTTTCAGATAATTCAAAGTGTACATGCTGTCAAGAAGTTGGAAAATAGCTTGACACGGTTCTTGCGATTTTAGCAGAGCATAAAGTTTTGCTGGATCGCGCTGTTTTCCAAAACGAAAGCATATCCATATGTAAGTACTTTCTGTTTCCGAAAACATAATTAACAATTAACTTATTTAACATATACCGTAATCTTGTTGCAGATTCGACAAATAAAAAATCTAATCGCTGGCAACGTCGAGCGTAATTTGCACCAAAATATTTGGTCAACAAATTATTATGGGTTTTAATGTTGACGGTACTTTTGGGAAAAAGGCTTAGTGACTTTGGCAATGTTGTCAATAGACGATTACATTGCTTGGGGTACACTTTGTCAGTAGTACTACTGACAATGTCACTATGATTGTGACTGTGTCCATAATTTAATAACAAGACCGATAGAATTTACGTCGATTCAGTAGAGTGCAAGCTATCAGACCACAGCATGATTTGCTGTAAATATGAAGTATGCAGAAAAGTTTCTTCTGAGTACTTGACAGTATGTACAACTTTTTGCGATTACGTTAAATTAACTTTTACATAATAGTTTTCATGGTAATTATAGAACTCTTAATGTATCAGATTAAACTAATAATCTTATAAATAGTATTCCTTCCGCAATTATTGGTTCTACTGTAGCTACTGAAATAAAAAACAAATGCGATTCGAACTTGCTCCGTGGATAAACAAGAAACTTCAAGACTTAATTGCGTATAAAGAAAATTACTGAAAAAGAGGCGAAGACTAAAGAACAAACTTTCTTTAACCCATTTACGCATGACCACCGATTCCCTTGTCCGATTTGATGAAATTTCATACATTGACGTGGTATTTTTTTTTAATTTTTGTCGGTCACACATGGGCCTGTGGCCTTTGGGTATTTTTCTACCCACTTAGGCATTAACGTTTCCTATACTATGTATAAAACGCACTAAACACTGAATACCGCTAGTGTGTGATGTGGGTGTATGCATGGTGCGTTCGGAGTTGTATTTTTGCTAAACATGAATTTGGGGCTTCCCGTTGTTATTGTGCTGTTGTATCAATCAGCTGATATATTGTGCCTTGGCAGTTTGTTGTGTACATTGATAGGGTTGTGAAATTTTATGAAAATGATTCGACGTCGCAAAGTTTTAACCGTAACTTTGTTACAAGCAGAAATAGATGGATAACGAGGAAAACAATGTCGATAAAATTAATGTTGTGGTTACTCCGCCGGATAAGGTTGACGACATTAGCGACAATGGAGATATAGATGATAATCTGCAAACATTTCACGACAAAACTCAATTTGCTAATGAAATACCTGGGCAGTTTGAGATTGAGTACATATATGAAGATAACAATGTGAATCTACCGAATATTTATCAATTAGTGGATTCAAACTATGGTCCTTTGGATACAACCAATGATCCCCAACCATCTACATCGAAGTCAAAATGTCGTGTATCGGTGGAAAATAGGCTTAAATGGAGTAAGGGCCATAATTACAAATTTGATAAACAACCTTTCGACAATGAAGAGAATGCCCAAAAAGCATTGTACGAGATAATTGGTAAGTTGTATGCATTTCCATCTTTGAATACAATTCTATAGAGCTACATATTTCTAAAGTGCGCAAATTGGTACATTTGTTTGGGAGGTACCAGATAGAGCGTGGCCCATATATTTTCCCCAAAACTGTATCCAGTTATAGCTTCAATAAATACCGAATTTTGTCAAAAATGTGTTGAGCGTATTAATATTAATACAGTATATTAGGGGCGTAGTGGTGCAGTCCCATAAGTCTTTTTCAGAAAATATTAACCCATGTTGGAGCGATACCGAGAGTTGAGGAGGGAGAAAAATCGTAGAAAAAAGAGATGGAAAGACGGAAATGTGAGGAGATTGAATTCTATAGAAATAGAAATGATGCCAAAAATTCTACCAACGAGGAAAACATCAAAGCCAAGACTCGACTACTGGCACAAGTTCGTGTTAGTATGAAAATTAATCTGGTGACAAACATGTCGAGTATGCTGAGGATTTGGAAGCAACATTTCTTCAGCTTCTTAGTGGCCGAAGAATCCTGCGAAGAAACACACACAGTGGCAATGCATAGATGTGGGTGTTGAATGTCAACCCCTAACCCAGTTAAGTCCAAATGAGCAATTGGCCGGCTTAATAACAATAATGCCGCTGCACTATAGGTCAAAGTAGGCATTTTACTGGCCAAAATTAAAAAAGCCTAAAAGTGATACAATTTTTTCTATAATGTTTAAGGAACGCATAATTAAGGAACATTTTATGAAAATAAAACAACAAAATTAACCCTTTCAAGAACCTTAACCCATTTGGAGGCAAACACAAGTAAACATTTTTCGTTGGATTTAATACACTTTCTTCGTTTCCATTGGCTTCATTAACAATAGCATTGTCAATCTCTGATACTTTATTTGGATCATCAGAAACTGGAGGAAGTGTTTTTCAGATGTTGCAATCTTTTGCTTACGCAAAGGGATGAAATAAAGGGATCCGATGTATCCATGGCTCTATTAACTATATCTCGAAGATTGTTGATTCGACTGTTTTTTCGGGCGTGATGTAGTCTGTCAGACTTATATATTTTTTGCCGACATTCCGCTGCACCTTCTCCAAAGAAGCCTACTGGAAGTACAGTGTTATCCATGATTTGCTTCGAATGGATAAGGACTTTACCTGTACCTGTCATCGGCAACCAAGGATAGTTTGTCATTATTAAATCCGCGGTTTGAAAGCAGAATGATTGAAATTTGTCCACATTTAAGGGAAACTGGTACGATACACAAATTACTACAATCTTTAGACGAAATATTAAGTTTTTATGTATGCCAGTAATTTCTAAAAAATAGTGCATGTTCTGTGAAAGCTCGTCGCGCAGTCTTACCATCATTTGTGTTTCCACATCCTCCAATTTTAGGTTTGTCAACATGAAGACTGAGTTTATTCCAAAAATCGTTTTGAATTTTTTGTTTTCAAAACGGCATTTTTTTCAATTTCTTTTCTACTTTTCCACTTTTTTATTTCACTTTGTAGCCCACGTGCAATACAAACTCGAAAAATCGAATCCAGCAATGTAAAGGGCTTATGCCATACTTCACGTTAGATTCGTTTGCCAGAAATTTATCGGAGTTATACGATTTAGTCTGAGTCAAAATGTTTGAAACTTTCCCATCAATACAAGTTAAATGTAGCTTGAAAGATATGTTAAGGGATTTCTCTTCAACGATTTTTATCCGTACCATTTCTAAAACTTCGATTTATTTTTTTCAATCTCCAATCTTCTTCCAAAATCTTGTCGATTGCGGTGTTCGATTTTTCCAAATTAGTTTTCCTGAGATCAGAGAGAGTCGTACGGATATTTTGTTCTCTAAATTTAAAAAAACTCACTTCAAACTTTATAGATTAGACAGGTTAAGCAACCTCTATGACAATAACATGTGGATCATGCTACATTTGACAGACGCTATTAAAAAGTAAATTATTTTTGATGAAAACGAAATGTCATTTTCTAAGTTTTAATGTGTTTATAGTTAAACTAAGACAACAACAAAATTATAATATCATGTCCGAAAATTTGATTTTGGCCAGCAAAACGGCATCTATGACCTACTGTGCGGTGGTGCCAACGGAACAGCTGTGAAAGACGGAAGGTTAGCTTTGTCAACCGTGTCAGTGAATATCTGATCACCGTTAACGAGAGTTGGAATAGAAGACGAAAAATTGTCCCTTACTCTTTTAACAAATGCCAAAAATCTCTTACTTTCCCTGGGAGAAAGTAGCACGAAGGCGCTGTTCGGGAAGAAGTTTTTCGCGCCTAAGTTTCCTGGCACTCGGTGATCTTGCCTGTTTGCGTATCAGCTCACTATTGGTATTTTTAGTTAAACGTCAATTTCTGAACGCTTCCTCTTTGGATCATACAGCTTCTTTACATGTCTGATTAAATCAACAGTTCTTTGGGGGTTTGATCGATGTAGACATCGAGGGAATAAATGTGTTTATACCAAGAAGAATTATTTTCTCAACCACTTCAGCAGCAGCATCGACATAATTATCTAGGGAACATAATTTCAATTAAATGGCTGGTAAAAATTTTTGAGCTCGCCAGGAGGTGCAAGAATGTTAACCTCGTACTTTTCAGGGTGTGAGGTTAAGAAAAGGTGACGAATATTTTGTTGTTGCCCTTCAACACGCAGAATGTGTGTTGGTTCACTCACTAATTGCGACAACTCGTTATGAGCGGCAAAAAGTTCAGCGTATTGAACCTCCGGAGATGTGTGGCTCGAATGGGAAAGCCAAGAATTATTGTGGACATTGAAATCCCCAGCAACTACAATTTCACTCTCCGGATAATCTTCTAAAAAAATTTGAAATAGAGTTGGAAAGGGCGTCGAAGCCATTTAGGGTAGCCTCCCTTTTCTTATTTGGACTTCTATAAAGAATCCCGAAGTTTAATACGTGCGATCCAATCCTGAACATAACCCAAAGGGTAAATTCTGGATCTTGTGAGTCCAAATGTTGCTGACTCTGCAACACAACACCATTACGTATAAATACTACAAGGCCTCTGTGTGAAACGAAAGGGGAAAGATAAGCCGGAATGTGAAAATCCTGTGGATCAGAATCCTCACATACCTGGGTCTCACATATGCCTATGGAAACGAATATGCGAGTATACCGTCCTAAGCGCGCGAGTGTTCGGAAAGTGAAGTCATAATACTACCTAAAAACAGGACATCATAGCAAAATCACAAATAACCCTGCACCCTTCCCGCCGCTCTTATTTCTGTTAGTTGTTCAGTGTTATACCTACAACAACTAACAGAATAGCGACAAGAAGAACGCTGAATTATTTGCGATATGCGAAAGGGTAGGAGAAGGGGAACACAAGTGCAAAACAACAAGTGGGCATAGAAAAGCCCTAAGTGTTGTCTGTTTTGAGTTGATGTGTGTGTGTGGTTGTTCTTGGGAATGCGCGACGGCATGGTCCGGTTTATGTTGTTGTTTGTGATTGCTGTGTTGTTTTTAGTTTATTGTTGATGTCTGCGTTGTTTTGTTTAGGTTAGTACTTTTTTTTGCACTATTGATATAGTTGTTCGTTTTTATAATTTCTTTTGGTATCGAATTTTATTATTACTTTTGTTGTTTACTTATTTGTTGGACAAAGACGTACCAGACAAAGGCGACGCGGGCGGAACAAAAAAATTTTGCGTGCACAAAATACTAATAATACTACACTTTTCACCAAATATTTCAAAATCAAAGTTGTTAGATATTTTAACAATTTTTTCGTTCTCCCGTAAAATTGCAGCTTTTTAAATAGGTTGTTTTGTCAAAAGGCCACAGATATATACTGCAACTTTTTCACTGATTATGTTAACAATCCAACAAGGTGTTGGAAATGTATTAATAGTACTCTCGGTAGATCAGGAGTTAAAAACCAGAATCTAATTAATTGAGAAGGTCAGATGATATCGAATGAAGAAATCAATGCGAATTGCTTCAATGAGTTTGTTATTACTGCTGTTATAGACCTTAAACAGCAAATTGTAATGAAACCTGGTAACACATTTAATTTCCTACGAATACTTTTTATATAAATTAAAAAATAAACTAATCCTCAAAGCAACACGAATGATATATGAAACATTAATACAGTCTCATTTAAGCTACATGCCAATTGCCTATGCATCCAATAAGAGCAATATTTATTTAAGATTACTGGTACTGCTGCGGTCAACCTATGCTCGTTGGATGAGACCCCATCTATAACAACCCGTATAGACCGATCTCTGTAAATATAGAAAATCTTGTCCAATTTCAGTATTTAGTAAAGCTATAGGTAGCTTTATAAGTTTCGAACAAAAACTTGGATGTCTGGCCGCTACCCTTCTGGTACCTCATACACAAATGTACCATCCTGCGCCATTAGAAATCGTGTAATAATACGAATACGACCAACTCGATCTGCTCCAAATTCTGTACTTAATAAAGCTATAGCGAGGCAAAGTTTATGACAAACTCTTGGAAGTCTGGCAACTCCCGTTCTAGTACTTCCCATACAAATGTACCATCCCGCCCACTTTAGAAATCGTGTAATAATATCAACATGACCAACGCGGTCTTGCCCAAATTCTGTGTTTAGAAAAGCTATGACCAGACAAAGTTTCGTAAAAAAAACTTGAAAGACTTGCCACGCCCCTACTGGTACCTGGCATACAAATGTACCACCACGTCAACTTCAGAAATCGTGAAATAATGCCAATATGCCCAACGCGATCTTGCTCAAGTTCTATATTTAGTACATTTATAGGTAGAGAAAGTTTCGGACAAAAACTTGGAAGTCTGGCCTCTTCTGTTACCTCCCATTGAAATGTACCATTCCACCCACATTAGAAATCGTGTAAGAATATCAATATGACCAATGCCATCATGCCCATATTCTGTACTTAGTAAAGCTGGAACTGGAGAAAGCTTAGAACAAGAACTTGGAAGTCTGGCAACTCCTCTTCTGGTACTTCCCATACAAATCACCTATTTCGTCCATCCAGCCAACTTTAGATATCGTGTAGTAATACCAATATGCCCAAACTTGGAAGTCTGGTCAGTCCTCTTCTGGTACCTCCCAGACAAGTGTACCATTCCACCCACATTATAAATCGTGTAAGAATATCAATATGACCAATGCCATCTTGCCCATATTCTGTACTTAGTAAAGCTGGAACTGGAGAAAGCTTAGAACAAAAACTTGGAAGTCTGGCAACTCCTCTTCTGGTACTTCCCATACAAATCACCTATTTCGTCCATCCAGCCAACTTCAGAAATCGTGTAGTAATACCAATATGCCCAAACTTGGAAGTCTGGTCAGTCCTCTTCTGGTACCTCCCATACAAGTGTACCATTCCACCCACTATAGAAATCGGGTAAGAATATCAATATGACTAGTGCCATCTTGCCCATATTCTGTACTTAGTAAAGCTCAAACTAGAGACAGTTTAGAACAAAATCTTGGAAGTCTGGCCAGTCCTCTTTTGGTACCTCCCATACAAATGTACCATCCCGCCAACTTCAGAAATCGTGTAATAATACCAATATGCCGAACGCGATCTTGCTCAAGTTCTATATTTAGTAAATTTATAGGTAGACAAAGTTTCGCACAAAAACTTGGAAGTCTGGCCTCTTCTGTTACCTCCCATTGAAATGTACCATTCCACCCACATTAGAAATCGTGTAAGAATATCAATATGACCAATGCCATCTTGCCCATATTCTGTACTTAGTAAAGCTGGAACTGGAGAAATCTTAGAACAAAAACTTGGAAGTCTGGCAACTTCTCTTCTGGTACTTCCCATACAAATCACCTATTTCGTCCATCCAGCCAACTTCAGAAATCGTGTAGTAATACCAATATGCCCAAACTTGGAAGTCTGGTCAGTCCTCTTCTGGTACCTCCCATACAAGTGTACCATTCCACCCACATTAGAAATCGTGTAAGAATATCAATATGACCAATGCCATCTTGCCCATATTCTGTACTTAGTAAAGCTGGAACTGGAGAAAGCTTAGAACAAAAAATTGGAAGTCTGGCAACTCCTCTTCTGGTACTTCCCATACAAATCACCTATTTCGTTCATCCAGCCAACTTCAGAAATCGTGTAGTAATACCAATATGACCAAACTTGGAAGTCTGGCCACGCCTCTTCTGGTACCTGCCATACAAATCTACCATTCCACCCACTTTAGAAATCGTGTAAGAATATGAGTATGACTAATGCAAACTTGCCCATATTCTGTACTTAGTAAAGCTCAAACTAGAGAAAGTTTAGAACAAAATCTTGGAAGTCTGGCCAGTCCTCTTTTGGTACCTCCCATACAAATGTACCATCCCGCCAACTTCAGAAATCGTGTAATAATACCAATATGCCGAACGCGATCTTGCTCAAGTTCTATATTTAGTAAATTTATAGGTAGACAAAGTTTTAGACAAAAACTTGGAAGTCTGGCCACTCCTTTTCTAGTACCTCCTATACAAATGTACTATCCCGAAAACTTCAGAAATCGTGGAATATTACCAATATGCCCATCGCGATCTTGCCTAAATTCTTTATTTAGTAAAGCTATGGCTAGACAAAGTTTCGTAAAAAAGCTTGGAAGTCTGGCAACTCCCCTTCTGGTACCACTCATACAAATGTACCATCGCGCACCCTTAGAAATCGGGTAATATTATCAATATGACTAAACACGATCTTGCCCAAATTCTTATTTAGTTATGCTATAGATAGAGACATTTTCGGACAAAAACTTGGAAGTCTGGCCTCTTCCGTTACCTCCCATTTAACTGTACCATTCCACCCACATTGGAAATCGTGTAAGAATATCAATATGACCAATGCCATCTTGCCCATATTCTGTACTTGGAAGTCTGGCTACTCCCGTTCTGGTACTACCCATACAAATCTCCTATTTCGTCCACTTTAGAAATCGTGTAACAATATAAATATGACCAACGCGATCTTGCCCAAATTCTGTATTTAGAAAAGCTATAGTTAGACAAAGTTTCGGACAAATACTTGGAAGTCTGGCCACGCCTCTTCTGGTACCTGCCATACAAATGTACCATTCCACCCACTTTAGAAATCGTGTAAAAATATCATTATGACTAATGCAATCTTGCCCATATTCTGTTCTTAAAGCTCTAACTAGAGAAAGTTTAGAACAAAATCTTGGAAGTCTGGCTACTCCTATTCTAGTACCTACCATACAAATGTACCATCCCGCCAACTTCAGAAATCGTGTAATATTACCAATATGCCCAAACTTGGAAGTCTGGTCAGTCCTCTTCTGGTACCTCCCATACAAGTTTACCATTCCGACCACTTTAGAAATGGTGTAAGAATATCAATATGACTAATGCAATCTTGCCCATATTCTGTACTTAGTAATGCTCTAACTAGAGAATGTTTAGAACAAAATCTTGGAAGTCTGGCTACTCCTATTCTAGTACCTCCCATACAAATGTACCATCCCGCCAAATTCAGAAATCGTGTAATATTACCAATATGCCCAACGCGATCTTGCCTAAATTCTGTATTTAGTAAAGCTATGGCTAGACAAAGTTTCGGACAACAACATGGAAGTCTGGCCACGCCTCTTCTGGTACCTGCCATACAAATGTACCATTCCACCCACTTTAGAAATCGTGTAAAAATATCATTATGACTAATGCAATCTTGCCCATATTCTGTACTTAAAGCTGTAACTAGAGAAAATTTCGAACAAATACTTGGAAGTCTGGCAACTCCTCTTCTGGTACTTCCTATACAAATCTTCTATTTCTTCCACTTTAGAAATCGTGTAACAATATAAATATGACCAACGCGATCTTGTCCAAATTCTGTATTTAGAAAAGCTATGGCTAGACAAAGTTTCGTAAAAAAACTTCAGAAATCGTGTGATAATACATATATGTCCAACGCGATCTTGCCCAAATTCTGTATTTAGAAAAGCTATGGTTAGACAAAGTTTCGTAAAAAAGCTTGGAAGTCTGGCAACTCCCCTTCTGGTACCACTCATACAAATATACCATCGCGCGCCCTTAGAAATCGTGTAATATTACCAATATGAATAAACGCGATCTCGCCCAAATTCTGTACTTAGTAAAGCTATGGTTAGACAAAGTTTCGTAAAAAAACTTGGAAGTCTGGCAACTCATCTTCTGGTACTTCCCATACAAATCTCCTATTTCGTCCACTTTAGAAATCGTGTAACAATATAAATATGACCAACGAGATCTTGACCAAATTCTGTATTTAGAAAAGCTATGGCTAGACAAAGTTTCGTAAAAAAAACTTGGAAGTCTGGCAACTCCTCTTCTGGTACTTCCCATACAAATCTCCTATTTCGTCCACTTTAGAAATCGTGTAACAATGTAAATGTGACCCACGCGATCTTGTCCAAATTCTGTATTTAGCAAAGCTATAGTTAGACAATGTTTCGGACAAAAACTTGGAAGTCTGGCGTCTTCTGTTACCTCCCATTTAAATGTACCATTCCACCCACATTAGAAATCGTGTAAGAATATCAATATGACCAATGCCATCATGCCCATATTCTGTACTTTGTAACGCTGGAACTGGAGAATGCTTAGAACAAACACTTGGAAGTCTGGCCACTCCTATTCTAGTACCACCCATACAAATGTACCATCCCGCCAACTTCAAAAATCGTGTAATAATACCAATATGCCAAAACTTGGAAGTCTTGTCAGTCCTCTTCTGGTACCTCCCATACAAGTGTACCATTCCACCCACTTTATAAATCGTGTAAGAATATCAATATGACCAATGCCATCTTGCCCATATTCTGTACTTAGTAAAGCTTTAACTAGAGAAAGTTTCGAACAAATACTTGGAAGTCTCGCCACGCCCCTACTGGTACCTGGCGTACAAATGTACCATCACGCCAACTTCAGAAATCGTGTAATAATACCAATATGCCCAACGCGATCTTGCCCAAACTCTATATTTAGTAAACTTAAATGTAGACAAAGTTTTGGACAAAAACCTGGAGGTCTGGCCACTCCTATTGTAGTACCTCCCATGCAAATGTACCATCCCGCCAACTTCAGAAATCGTGTAATAATACCAATATGCCCAACCCGATCTAGCCCAAATTCTGTATTTAGAAAAGCTATGGCTAGAGAAAGTTTCGTAAAAAAACATGGAAGTCTGGCTAATCCCGTTCTGGTACCACTCATAACAATATACCATCGCGCGCAATTAGAAATCGTGTAATATTATTAATATGAAAAGCGCCCCGGTAGGCGAGTTGGTAGCGTGGTTGCCTATCAGAGTGGGTGTTGTGGGTTCGATTCCCACCAGAGGCTTTGGTCTGTCGCTGCAAAAAGCAATCCAAATGGTCTTTGTCACCCGGTTTACCCTTGGACCCAAAATTATAATATAAATTTACTTTGTATTGTAATTAATAAATAAATAAATATTAATATGAATATGAATAAACGCGATCTTGCCCAATTTCTGTATTTAGTAAAGCTAAAGTTAGACAAAGTTTCGTACAAAAACTCGGAAGTCTGGCCCTTCTGTTAACTCCCATTTAAATGGCAAGTGCCATCTTGCCCATATTCTGTACTTAGTAAAGCTCTAACTAGAGAACATTTCGAACAAATACTTGGAAGTCTGGCAACGCCCCTTCTGGTACCTGCAACACAAATCTTCTATTTCGTTCACTATAGAAACCGTGTAATAATATCAATATGACCAAAAACTTGGAAGTCTGGCCCAGCCCCCTCTGGTACCTGCCATACAAATGTACCATCCCGCCAACTTCAGAAATCGTGTGATAATACCAATATGCCCAACGCGATCTTGCCCAAATTCTGTACTTAGTAAAGATATAGCTAGCCAAAGTTTCGGACAAACTCTTGGTAGTCTGGCAACTCCCGTTCTGGTACCTCCCATATAAATGTACCATTTCACCCACTTTAGAAATCGTAAAAAAACTTGGAAGTCTGGAAGCTCCCGTTCTGGTACCTCTCATACAAATGTACCATCCCGTCAACTTCAGAAATCGTGTAATAATTCCAATATTCCGGAAAAACACTTGGAAGTCTGACAACTCCGCTTCTGGTACTTCCTGTACAAATGTACCATTCCACCCACTTTAAAATTCATGTAACAATACCAATATGACTAATGCAATGTTGCCCATACTCTGTACTTAGTAAAGCTCTAACTAGAGAAAGTTTAGAACAAAAACTTGAAATTCTGACCCCTCCTCTTCTGGTTCCTCCCATACAAGTGTACCATTCCACCAACTTTAGAAATCGTGTAAGAATATCAATATGACTAATAAAATCTTGCTCACATTCTGAACTTCGTAAAGCTCTAACTAGAGAACATTTCGAACAAATACTTGGAAGTCTGGTAACGCCCCTTCTGGTACCTGCAATACAAATCGTCTAATTCGTCCACTTTAGAATTCGTGTAATAATGACAATATGGTCAACACGATCTTCCCAAATTCTGTACTTAGTAAAGATTTAGCTAGCCAAAGTTTTGGACAAACTCTTGGAAGTCTGGCAACTCCCGTTCTGGTACCTCCCATATAAATGTACCATTCCACCCACTTTAGAAATCGTGTAAGAATATCAATATGACCAGTGCCATCTTGCCCATATTCTGTACTTAGTAAAGCTCTAACTAGAGAAAATTTCGAACAAATACTTGGAAGTCTGGCCACGCCCCTTTTGGTACCTGCAATACAAATCTTCTAATTCGTCCTCTTTAGAATTCGTTTAATAATACCAATATGCTCAACACAATCTTGCCCAAATTCTGTACTTAGTAAAGATATAGCTAGCCAAAGTTTCGGACAAACTCTTGGAAGTCTGGCAACTCCCGTTCTTGTACCTCCCATACAAATATACCATTCCACCCACTTTAGAAATCGTGTAATAGTTCCAATATGACTAATGCAATGTTGACCATATTCTGTACTTCGTAAAGCTCTAACTAGAGAAAGTTTAGAACAAAAACTTGGAGGTCTGACCACTCCTCTTCTGGTTCCTCCCATACAAGTGTACCATTCCACCCACTTTAGAAAACGTGTAAGAATATCAATATGACTAGTGCCATCTTGCCCATATTCTGTACTTAGTAAAGCTCTAACTAGAGAAATTTTCGAACTAATACTTGGAAGTCTGGCCACGCCCCTTCTGGTACCTGCAATACTAATCTTTTAATTCGTCCACTTTAGAATTCGTGTAATAATACCAATATGCTCAACACGATCTTGCCCAAATTCTGTACTTAGTAAAGATTTAGCTAGCCAAAGTTTCCGACAAACTCTTGGAAGTCTGGCAACTCCCGTTCTTGTACCTCCCATACAAATATACCATTCCACCCACTTTAGAAATAGTGTAATAGTTCCAATATGACTAATGCAATGTTGACCATATTCTGTACTTAGTAAAGCTCTAACTAGAGAAAGTTTAGAACAAAAACTGGGAAGTCTGACCACTCCTCTTCTGGTTCCTCCCATACAAGTGTACCATTCCACCCTCTTTAGAAATCGTGTAAGAATATCAATATGACTAGTGCCATATTGCCCATATTCTGTACTTAGTAAAGCTCTAACTAGAGAATATTTCGAACAAATACTTGGAAGTCTGTACAAATACTTGGAAGCAGGTACCTTTTGGTACCTGCAATAAAAATCTTCTAATTCGTCCACTTTAGAATTCGTGTAATAATACCAATATGCTCAACACAATCTTGCCCAAATTCTTTACTTAGTAATGATATAGCTAGCCAAAGTTTCGCACAAACTCTTGGAAGTCTGGCAACTCCCGTTTTGGTACCTCCCATACAAATGTACCATCCCGCCCACTAGTAATAATATACTAATATCAAAATGACCAACGCGATCTTGCCCAAATTCTATATTTAGTAAATGTATAGCCAGACAAAGTTTTGGACAACTCCTTTTCTAGTACCTCACATACAAATGTACCATCCCGCCAACTTCAGAAATCGTGTAATTATACCAATATGCCCAACGCGATCTTGCCCAAATTCTGTATTTAGTAAAGCCATGGTTAGACAAAGTTTCGTAAAAAAATCTTGGAAATCTGGCAACTCCTGTTCTGGTTCTTCCCATACAAATCTTCTAATTTGTCAACTTTAGAATACGTATAATAACATTAATATGACCAAAAACTTGGAAGTCTGGCCAGTCCTCTTCTGGTACCTCCCATACAAATGAACCATTCCACCAACTTTAGAAATCGAATAATATTACCAATATGCCCAACGCGATCTTGCCTAAATTCTGTATTTAGTAAAGCAATAGCTAGACAAAGTTTCGGAAAAATACTTGGAAGTCTTCTACTTCGTTCAATTTAGAAATCGTGTAATAATATAATATACTAATATCAAAATGTCCAACGCGATCTTGCCCAAATTCTGTATTTAGTAAACCTATAGTTGGACAAAGCTTCGGAAAAGTACTTGTAAGTCTGACAACTCCGATTCTGGTACTTCCCGTACAAATCTTCTAATTCGTCCACTTTAGACTTCGTGTCATAATACCAATATGCCCAACGCGATCTTGCCAAATTCTGTATTTAGCAAAGCTATAGTTAGACAAAGTTTCGTAAAAATACTTGGAAGTCTGACAACTCCCGGTCTGGTACCTCCCATACAAATGTAACATTCCACCCACTTTAGAAAACGTGTAAGAATATAAATATGACTTATGCAATCTTGCCCATATTCTGTACTTCGTAAAGCTCTAACTAGAGAACGTTTAGAACAAAAACTTGGAAGTCTTGCCAATCCTCTTCTGGTACCTCCCATACGAATGTACCATCCCGCCAACTTCAGAAATCGTGTAATAATACCTGTACAGTTCTGTACACATTGTAAGATTGGTACTATCTATAGTTCCAACCATATGTTTGTCTTTTTTGGTATGAGTGTTAAAGGTCGTAAATATTGTTATTTTATTACGAATGCATGCAGTGTCAACCTTGTTTAATGCAGTTGTATGCTTACTTTCTCGGTCTCCAAGTTGTGGGTTAATCTAATTATAAATTCTGATTAGAAGACCGAACAACATAATGTCAATGACACTGTGTGTTAATGGACAGAGTTGGAGGGGTGAGAATGTAGCATGTCAGGTTTATTTGATAGAGTCTAAATATATTCCACTATCTGTGTATTTATTTAATTGTCATTCTCTCCGCGTTTGATGGAGATCAAACGCGATCTTGTCCAAATTCTGTATTTAGCAAAGCTATAGTTAGACAATGTTTCGGACAAAAACTTGGAAGTCTGGCCTCTTCTGTTACCTCCCATTTAAATGTACCATTCCACCCACATTAGAAATCGTGTAAGAATATCAATATGACCAATGCCATCATGCCCATATTCTGTACTTTGTAACGCTGGAACTGGAGAATGCTTAGAACAAACACTTGGAAGTCTGGCCACTCCTATTCTAGTACCACCCATACAAATGTACCATCCCGCCAACTTCAAAAATCGTGTAATAATACCAATATGCCAAAACTTGGAAGTCTGGCCAGTCCTCTTCTGGTACCTCCCATACAAGTGTACCATTCCACCCACTTTATAAATCGTGTAAGAATATCAATATGACCAATGCCATCTTGCCCATATTCTGTACTTAGTAAAGCTTTAACTAGAGAAAGTTTCGAACAAATACTTGGAAGTCTCGCCACGCCCCTACTGGTACCTGGCGTACAAATGTACCATCACGCCAACTTCAGAAATCGTGTAATAATACCAATATGCCCAACGCGATCTTGCCCAAACTCTATATTTAGTAAATTTAAATGTAGACAAAGTTTTGGACAAAAACCTGGAGGTCTGGCCACTCCTATTCTAGTACCTCCCATGCAAATGTACCATCCCGCCAACTTCAGAAATCGTGTAATAATACCAATATGCCCAACCCGATCTAGCCCAAATTCTGTATTTAGAAAAGCTATGGCTAGAGAAAGTTTCGTAAAAAAACATGGAAGTCTGGCTAATCCCGTTCTGGTACCACTCATAACAATATACCATCGCGCGCCCTTAGAAATCGTGTAATATTATTAATATGAAAAGCGCCCCGGTAGGCGAGTTGGTAGCGTGCTTGCCTATCAGAGTGGGTGTTGTGGGTTCGATTCCCACCAGAGGCTTTGGTCTGTCGCTGCAAAAAGCAATCCAAATGGTCTTTGTCACCCGGTTTACCCTTGGACCCAAAATTATAATATAAATTTACTTTGTATTGTAATTAATAAATAAATAAATATTAATATGAATATGAATAAACGCGATCTTGCCCAATTTCTGTATTTAGTAAAGCTATAGTTAGACAAAGTTTCGTACAAAAACTCGGAAGTCTGGCCCTTCTGTTAACTCCCATTTAAATGGCAAGTGCCATCTTGCCCATATTCTGTACTTAGTAAAGCTCTAACTAGAGAACATTTCGAACAAATACTTGGAAGTCTGGCAACACCCCTTCTGGTACCTGCAATACAAATCTTCTATTTCGTTCACTATAGAAACCGTGTAATAATACCAATATGACCAAAAACTTGGAAGTCTGGCCCAGCCCCCTCTGGTACCTGCCATACAAATGTACCATCCCGCGAACTTCAGAAATCGTGTGATAATACCAATATGCCCAACGCGATCTTGCTCAAATTCTGTACTTAGTAAAGATATAGCTAGCCAAAGTTTCGGACAAACTCTTGGTAGTCTGGCAACTCCCGTTCTGGTACCTCCCATACAAATGTACCATCCAGCTAACTTCAGAAATCGTGTAATAATATCAATATGCCGGAAAAACACTTGGAAGTCTGACAACTCCGCTTCTGGTACTTCCTGTACAAATGTACCATTCCACCCACTTTAAAATTCATGTAACAATACCAATATGACTAATGCAATGTTGCCCATACTCTGTACTTAGTAAAGCTCTAACTAGAGAAAGTTTAGAACAAAAACTTGAAATTCTGACCCCTCCTCTTCTGGTTCCTCCCATACAAGTGTACCATTCCACCAACTTTAGAAATCGTGTAAGAATATCAATATGACTAATAAAATCTTGCTTATATTCTGTACTTCGTAAAGCTCTAACTAGAGAACATTTCGAACAAATACTTGGAAGTCTGGTAACGCCCCTTCTGGTACCTGCAATACAAATCTTCTAATTCGTCCACTTTAGAATTCGTGTAATAATGACAATATGCTCAACACGATCTTCCCAAATTCTGTACTTAGTAAAGATTTAGCCAGCCAAAGTTTCGGACAAACTCTTGGAAGTCTGGCAACTCCCGTTCGGGCAACTCCCGTTCTGGTACCTCCTATACAAATGTACCATCCCGCCCACTTTAGAAAACGTGTAAGAATATCAATATGACTAATGCAATCTTGCCCATACTCTGTACTTCGTAAAGCTCTAACTAGAGAAAGTTTAGAACAAAAACTTGGAAGTATGACCACTCCTCTTCTGGTTCCTCCCATACAAGTGTACCATTCCACCCACTTTAGAAAACGTGTAAGAATATCAATATGACTAGTGCCATCTTGCCCATATTCCGTACTTAGTAAAGCTCTAACTAGAGAAATTTTCGAACTAATACTTGGAAGTCTGGCCACGCCCCTTCTGGTACCTGCAATACTAATCTTCTAATTCGTCCACTTTAGAATTCGTGTAATAATACCAATATGATCAACACGATCTTGCCCAAATTCTGTACTTAGTAAAGATTTAGCTAGCCAAAGTTTCGGACAAACTCTTGGAAGTCTGGCAACTCCCGTTCTGGTACCTCCCATACAAATGTACCATTCCACCCACTTTAGAAATCGTGTAATAGTTCCAATATGACTAATGCAATGTTGACCATATTCTGTACTTAGTAAAGCTCTAACTACAGAATATTTCGAACAAATACTTGGAAGTCTGTACAAATACTTGGAAGCAGGTACCTTTTGGTACCTGCAATAAAAATCTTCTAATTCGTCCGCTTTAGAATTCGTGTAATAACACCAATATGCTCAACACAATCTTGCCCAAATTCTGTACTTAGTAAAGATATAGCTAGCCAAAGTTTCGGACAAACTCTTCGAAGTCTGGCAACTCCCGTTTTGGTACCTCCCATACAAATGTACCATCCCGCCCACTAGTAATAATATACTAATATCAACATGACCAACGCGATCTTGCCCAAATTCTATATTTAGTAAATGTATAGCCAGACAAAGTTTTGGACAACTCCTTTTCTAGTACCTCACATACAAATGTACCATCCCGCCAACTTCAGAAATCGTGTAATAATACCAATATGCCCAACGCGATCTTGCCCAAATTCTGTATTTAGTAAAGCCATGGTTAGACAAAGTTTCGTAAAAAAATCTTGGAAATCTGGCAACTCCTGTTCTGGTTCTTCCCATACAAATCTTCTAATTTGTCAACTTTAGAATACGTATAATAACATTAATATGACCAAAAACATGGAAGTCTGGCCAGTCCTCTTCTGGTACCTCCCATAAAAATGTACCATCCCGCCCACTTTAGAAAACGTGTACGAATATCAATATGACTAATGCAATCTTGCCCATACTCTGTACTTCGTAAAGCTCTAACTAGAGAAAGTTTAGAACAAAAACTTGGAGGTCTGACCACTCCTCTTCTGGTTCCTCCCATACAAGTGTACCATTCCACCCACTTTAGAAAACGTGTAAGAATATCAATATGACTAGTGCCATCTTGCCCATATTCTGTACTTAGTATAGCTCTAACTAGAGACATTTTCGAACTAATACTTGGAAGTCTGGCCACGCCCCTTCTGGTACCTGCAATACTAATCTTTTAATTCGTCCACTTTAGAATTCGTGTAATAATACCAATATGCTCAACACGATCTTGCCCAAATTCTGTATTTAGTAAAGCCATGGTTAGACAAAGTTTCGTAAAAAAATCTTGGAAATCTGGCAACTCCTGTTCTGGTTCTTCCCATACAAATCTTCTAATTTGTCAACTTTAGAATACGTATAATAACATTAATATGACCAAAAACATGGAAGTCTGGCCAGTCCTCTTCTGGTACCTCCCATAAAAATGTACCATCCCGCCCACTTTAGAAAACGTGTACGAATATCAATATGACTAATGCAATCTTGCCCATACTCTGTACTTCGTAAAGCTCTAACTAGAGAAAGTTTAGAACAAAAACTTGGAGGTCTGACCACTCCTCTTCTGGTTCCTCCCATACAAGTGTACCATTCCACCCACTTTAGAAAACGTGTAAGAATATCAATATGACTAGTGCCATCTTGCCCATATTCTGTACTTAGTATAGCTCTAACTAGAGAAATTTTCGAACTAATACTTGGAAGTCTGGCCACGCCCCTTCTGGTACCTGCAATACTAATCTTTTAATTCGTCCACTTTAGAATTCGTGTAATAATACCAATATGCTCAACACGATCTTGCCCAAATTCTGTATTTAGTAAAGCCATGGTTAGACAAAGTTTCGTAAAAAAATCTTGGAAATCTGGCAACTCCTGTTCTGGTTCTTCCCATACAAATCTTCTAATTTGTCAACTTTAGAATACGTATAATAACATTAATATGACCAAAAACTTGGAAGTCTAGCCAGTCCTCTTCTGGTACCTCCCATACAAATGAACTATTCCACCAACTTTAGAAATCGAATAATATTACCAATATGGCCAACGCGATCTTGCCTAAATTCTGTATTTAGTAAAGCAATAGCTAGACAAAGTTTCGGAAAAATACTTGGAAGTCTTCTACTTCGTTCAATTTAGAAATCGTGTAATAATACCAATATGTCCAACGCGATCTTGCCCAAATTCTGTATTTAGTAAACCTATAGTTGGACAAAGCTTCGGAAAAGTACTTGTAAGTCTGACAACTCCGATTCTGGTACTTCCCGTACAAATCATCTAATTCGTCCACTTTAGACTTCGTGTCATAATACCAATATGCCCAACGCGATCTTGCCAAATTCTGTATTTAGCAAAGCTATAGTTAGACAAAGTTTCGTAAAAATACTTGGAAGTCTGACAACTCCCGGTCTGGTACCTCCCATACAAATGTAACATTCCACCCACTTTAGAAAACGTGTAAGAATATAAATATGACTTATGCAATCTTGCCCATATTCTGTACTTCGTAAAGCTCTAACTAGAGAACGTTTAGAACAAAAACTTGGAAGTCTTGCCAATCCTCTTCTGGTACCTCCCATACGAATGTACCATCCCGCCAACTTCAGAAATCGTGTAATAATACCTGTACAGTTCTGTACACATTGTAAGATTGGTACTATCTATAGTTCCAACCATATGTTTGTCTTTTTTGGTATGAGTGTTAAAGGTCGTAAATATTGTTATTTTATTACGAATGCATGCAGTGTCAACCTTGTTTAATGCAGTTGTATGCTTACCTTCTCGGTCTCCGAGTTGTGGGTTAATCTAATTATAAATTCTGATTAGAAGACCGAACAACATAATGTCAATGACACTGTGTGTTAATGGACAGAGTTGGAGGGGTGAGAATGTAGCATGTCAGGTTTATTTGATAGAGTCTAAATATATTCCACTATCTGTGTATTTATTTAATTGTCATTCTCTCCGCGTTTGATGGAGCGGCAGATCATATAAGCATGAATGTGCGTTGGTGCATTCATATAGTTTTTATGTATTGTTTGTTGTAAGTTTGGTATGTACATGTATCCATGTACATATGTATTTTTAGTTTCTTTATTTATGTAGGTTTCCAGTTAAGATTCTATTGTAAATAAAATTAGTTCCTGACTAAGAGCGAAACCGTGCTGGCGTTTTTATTCCTCCGCTCCCTATAAGATCTACATTTTGGTGACCCCGACGTGATACCATTGAAATTTCTAGTTTCCCCCCACCAGTGGTAAGGAACTTTAAATACTCTTTGGTAAAAGATCACGTGGAAAAAAAACCATTGAAATTTCTAGTTTCCCCCCACTAGTAAGGAACTTTAAATACTCTTTGGTAAAAGATCATTTAAAAAAAAATTTATTGAAGAAAGATTCCGGCAATAAATAATATTCCGTCGCGTAATAAAATATATAAAACTACTTTTGTTTCATTTAAATAATGGCAAAAATGGGAATAGTTCAGAGGCTAGAATTTTTAGGCAGTGAAGTAGCTAGGCTCTACAATGAACTGAGCAAATTGGCTCAGGGTGATGTAGCTAGGGAAAGTCGAATACAACATCTGAATAATTTTAAAATTTCTTTTATGGAGTGTAAAAGAGAATTTCAGGACAGTGTTGAGGAACTCCGTCTGCCGTCGTTGACTGCAGATCGTAAAGGGACATTCGTTGATGAGGTCCAGGAGGCAATGGAACTGTTTGAAAGTTTATACTGCGACATGAAGAGGAAGGTAGACAAAGATATCAAAATTGGTATAGCTTTACTATCGGGATCTTTAAAGGAAGGTAGTGCTTTAACAGGGATAGATATGGGTAATGCAGTAAAATTGCAGCAGAGGATGAATTCCGAGTCGAGCAAGCAAGTTGGACAAACCAACCAGTTGCACTCGGCAACCATGCAAAGTCATGGGTTAGTAAGGAAATTCAAATACCTCTTGAATGACTTAAATGTTAAAATTTAAAAGAAAAATATTTCACTGAACAGTTTAAGAGAGAGGTTCAGAATCACTGTTTGTCGAGTACTTGGGAGAATTCCCGGACGAGGATCTTAGTGATTGGTTCTATGATTTAAGGGGTCGTTATTTGGAGATTCCAGGAATCGAAAAAGATCAGTATTCCGTAGAGGCAAGCCAACAATTTACTAGCGAAAAAGACGCTAAATTGGTAAATCCTTCAGGAATGAATAAAGAATTATGGAAGGGAAATTCTCTCAGATATGGAGTTCAGTATGCTCAGGGGGCAAGACAAAGGGCAAATCCTTCAAAAAATACATTTATGCCAAAGTGTCCGCTGAAATGTTTAGTAGGGCATCCATTTAATAGGTGTTTTAAGTTTCAAACACTACCCGTCAAAGAGAAATGGGATTTGGTTATGGAGAACAGTATGTGTTCCAAATGTCTAAACAGTGGTCATGTCAAAAGGACATGTACCAGTACTGTTTGTTGCAGAAGTTGCAACGGCAATAATCATTCTTTGCTTCACATGGAGAATCAAACTCCCAAAAGTGCGGTGGTGAATAATAACACAGGCATTGATGATGATCACATTTTGTTAGCGACAGCTGTCGTACAAATAAAAAATTTTGAAAACAAAGCTGAGAAGACAGCTAACGAAAATAAGTCTGAGACATCGAATAATCTGAACGATAATGAAGATCAAACTAGTTCAAAGTATTTGATTGATGAATATGTTTCGACAGATTCAGAAGGGACAGATACAAAATGTTCGGTCGAAAATATCCCAGACGATATGAAAGACGATAATCTTCCACCGCTACGCTGGAAGCGGGGGAGGGTCATCCGAGCTGAAATGTGTTCGGATGGTTTATGTAGAATGGTGGACGTAAGGACCAGCATTGGGGATACCGAAAGGTCAACCCACAATGTTTGCCCTTTTCCCACTCTTGGATCTGAAAGTAAAGAAATAGACAGACCATCAATCCATTTTTATTAAAGGACAATTCAGAAATTAGAAAACAAATTAATATGAATGTCGGTAAAAATAAGAGAATTAATAATCCTGTTTGTTATAAGCTTAGGATAAGTAGTACTGATAAGACAGGTATTTGCTTCGGAGAGGTGGCTACTGTGGGACTTGCCAAATCAACGTGGAACGTGGTGGTGCATACCAGTATGTCCGAGAACACAACGGTCAAAGCGGGACTGGATGATGCGAGCATCTCGGTAACAATGATGAAGATAAACCGGCACCAGATCTATCATTCTCTATTTGGACTGATGGGCGAAGAACATGCTGAAATTTTGGGAAACAAAATAAAAAATATCGAGCAGGATTAGGACTACTTGCTGAACATTGTGAGAAATCAATCATCGCTCCAGGAGGTGACGTCTGAAATAATTAAGGAGCAAAGCAAGTCGGTTTTTAAAATTATGGAAACACTGAGCAGTGCCATTCGTGCGGTGGAGAAAGCTGTCAATCAGATAATTGACCCGGAAACGATACTTAGATCAGTAACGAGTATGCTGGCAATTCTTGAAGGCTTTGCACAGCTTCAAGATGGTATCATCGGTGCATTGTTTGGTTACAAAGACAACATTCTGACACAGCTGCTTTCGGTGAACAAGTTTAACATCCAAATTAAGGCTATCACTGCGAGGTCGAAATCACATTTGGGACTCCACAACTTTTTGAAACAAACTAATTCCTTTAAAAGGTGGATATTTTCGGTATGCGATAAACTGGCTGCGGAGAATAAGTCCAACAAAAAGAGTCGGAGTGATATTCTTGAAGAGTGCGGTATATTGAGAATGAAGCCAAGTCTGAACCTGTCAGCACGTATGTCATCTTTACCATATGCCATGTTCAAACTAATTGCTGGTATATAGGTATATAAAATGCCTGTAATTCCCAAAATCGGGGTTTCCTTTGCGGCTTGTGAATTATACTGATCTGGAGTTGGATTTTAAAAAAGATGTACAGAAAACAGCTGCGGAAATAATCTAATAGGAATACGATGTATATAAAACTGATGACAACTACAAATTATCCAGTCTGAGTGTTTCAACATGCATCATTACCATCATCATCATACTTATTTGGAGTTGTGCCCGATGTCATCCCAATATTTACCTGCAACACTCACCTCGTGTTATTTAAGGTATATGTAATCATTATATGTTCATTTATGTATTTGTTTTTGTTAAAAGATTAGGATCTTTTAAGGCCGGCAGTATGTACAGTTCTGTACACATTGTAAGATTGGTACTATCTATAGTTCCAACCATATGTTTGTCTTTTTTGGTATGAGTGTTAAAGGTCGTAAATATTGTTATTTTATTACGAATGCATGCGGTGTCAACCTTGTTTAATGCAGTTGTATGCTTACTTTCTCGGTCTCCGAGTTGTGGGTTAATCTAATTATAAATTCTGATTAGAAGACCGAACAACATAATGTCAATGACACTGTGTGTTAATGGACAGAGTTGGAGGGGTGAGAATGTAACATGTCAGGTTTATTTGATAGAGTCTAAATATATTCCACTATCTGTGTATTTATTTAATTGTCATTCTCTCCGCGTTTGATGGAGCGGCAGATCATATAAGCATGAATGTGCGTTGGTGCATTCATATAGTTTTTATGTATTGTTTGTTTGGTATGTACATGTATCCATGTACATATGTATTTTTAGTTTCTTTATTTATGTAGGTTTCCAGTTAAGCTTATATTGTAAATAAAGTTAGTTCCTGACTAAGAGCGAAACCGTGCTGGCGTTTTTATTCCACCGCTCCCTATAAGATCTACAATACCAATATTTCGGAAAAACACTTGGAAGTCTGACAACTCAGCTTCTGGTACCTACCATACAAATCTTCTATTTCGGTCACTTCAGAAATCGTGTAATAATACCAATATGACCAACGCGATCTTGCCCAAATTCTGTATTTAGAAAAGCTATGGCTAGACAAAGATTCAAAAAACAACTTGAAAGTCTGGAAGCTCCCGTTCTGGTACCTCCCATACAAATGTACCATCCAGCCAACTTCAGAAATCGTGTAATAATACCAATATGCCGGAAAAACACTTGGAAGTCTGACAACTACGCTTCTGGTACTTCCTGTACAAATGTACCATTCCACCCAGTTTAGAAATCGTGTAAGAATGCCAATATGACTAATGCAATTTTGCCCATATTCTGTACTTAGTAAAGCTCTAACTAGAGAAAGTTTAGAACAAAAACTTGGAAGCCTGACAACTCCTTTTCTGGTACCTCCCATATAAATGTACCATCCCGCCCACTTTAGAAATCGTGTAATAATATCAACATGTCCAACGTGATCTGGCCCAAATTCTGTATTTAGAAAAGCTATGGCTAGACAAAGTTTCTTAAAAAAAACTTGGAAGTCTGGATGCTCCCGTTCTGGTACCTCCCATACAAATGTACCATCCTGCCATCTTCAGAAATCGTGTAATAATGCCAATATGCCGGAAAAACACTTGGAAGTCTGACAACTCCGCTTCTGGTACTTCCCGTACAAATCTTCTAATTCGTCCACTTTAGAATTCGTGTAATTATACCAAATCTTCTATTTCGTTCACTTTAGAAATCGTGTAATAATATCAATATGACCAAAAACTATGAAGTCTGGCCAAGCACCCTCTGGCAGCGTTTGAAAATGCTACGCTACTTCGTAGTATTTTGTTTTGGTCTCGCTACCACTCTTTCTTTGAACAGAAACGTAGCAGAGCCATAGCCGAAAAATGAAAAAGTATATGCTCTGCTCTGCTTGTAGTTATGTCGCGTCATAAACTATAGCAATAGAAACAGGCAAAAACCAAATGATGTGCTCTGCGTAGCCATAGCGGGAGCTGAAAACTGAGAGCGAGATGAGAGCAGATCAAGTGAAATTGTTTTTATTTACTATGGCTCTTCTGAGTTTTTGTTTTTGCTAAAATTCTGTGTTTGTTTGGACGTTTTTGTTTTTGCTACAATTCTGTGATCTTTATTTTATTCATGTGTAGGTTAATAAATTGAAAAATTAAAACCATATTAAAATTAAATTCAATATTTAAATCGATTAAGTCACGAAACCTTGGAAAATATACTTCTTGTCAGGCTTAATTCGACACACTTAGATAGTGCGATCGACAATTTAAGTTTATTTGAAGACGAGGATTAATACGTATGTTTCTATTCGTATAAGCTCTTATTCCTATTTACTTAATACAAACTTTAATTTAATTTAAATATTGTGACTGAATAAAATATGGTTTTCATTTTTCAATTTATTAACCTACAAACTTTGATTTAATTTAAATATTGAATTTAATTTTAATATGGTTTTAATTTTTCAATTTATTAACCTACACATGAATAAAATAAAAATCACAGAATTGTAGCAAAAACAAAAACGTCCAAACAAACACAGAATTTTAGCAAAAACAAAAATGCAGAAGAGCCATAGTAAATAAAAACAATTTCACTTGATCTGCTCTCATCTCGCTCTCAGTTTTCAGCTCCCGCTATGGCTACGCAGAGCACATCATTTGGTTTTTGCCTGTTTCTATTGCTATAGTTTATGACGCGACAGAACTACAAGCAGAGCAGAGCAAATACTTTTTCATTTTTCGGCTGTGGCTCTGCTAGGGCTCTGTTCAAAGTGGGAGCGGTAGCGAGAGCATAGCAATATTTGTTAAGCTCTTGCTGCTACGGAGTAGTAAATGGAATCACTGCCCTCTGGTACCTGCCATACAAATGTACCATCCCGCCAACTTCAGAAATCATATTTAGTAAAGCTATGGTTAGCCAAAGATTCAAAAAACAACTTGAAAGTCTGGAAGCTCCCGTTCTTGTACATCCCATACAAATGTACCATCCCGCCCACTTTAGAAATCGTGTAATGATATCAACATGACCAACGTGATCTTGCCCAAATTCTGTATTTAGAAAAGCTATGGCTAGACAAAGATTCAAAAAACAACTTGAAAGTCTGGAAGCTCCCGTTCTGGTACCTCCCATACAAATGTACCATCCAGCCAACTTCAGAAATCGTGTAATAATACCAATATGCCGGAAAAACACTTGGAAGTCTGACAACTCCGCTTCTGGTACTTCCTGTACAAATCTTCTAATTCGTCCACTTTAGAATTCGTGTAATTATACCCAATCTTCTATTTCGTTCACTTTAGAAATCGTGTAATAATATCAATATGACCAAAAACTTGGAAGTCTGGCCAAGCACCCTCTGGTACCTGCCATACAAAAGTACCATCCCGCCAACTTCAGAAATCTTATTTAGTAAAGCTATGGTTAGCCAAAGATTCAAAAACAACTTGAAAGTCTGGAAGCTCCCGTTCTTGTACATCCCATACAAATGTACCATCCCGCCCACTTTAGAAATCGTGTAATGATTTCAACATTACCAACGTGATCTTGCCCAAATTCTGTATTTAGAAAAGCTATGGCTAGACAAAGTTTAGTAAAACAACTTGGAAGTCTGGAAGCTCCCGTTCTGGTACCTCTCATACAAATGTACCATCCCGTCAACTTCAGAAATCGTGTAATAATACCAATATTCCGGAAAAAAACTTGGAAGTCTGACAACTCCGCTTCTGGTACTTACCAGACAAATCTTCTATTTCGTTCACTTTAGAAACCGTGTAATAATATCAATATGACCAAAAACTAGGAAGTCTGGCCCAGCCCCCTCTGGTACCTGCCATACAAATGTACCATCCCGTAAACTTCAGAAATCGTGTGATAATACCAATATGCCCAACGCGATCTTGCCCAAATTCTGTATTTAGTAAAGCTATGGTTAGACAAAGATTCAAAACACAACTTGAAAGTCTTGAAGCTCCCGTTCTGGTACCTCCCATATAAATGTACCATCCCGCCCACTTTAGAAATCGTGTAATGATATCAACATGACCAACGTGATCTTGCCCAAATTCTGTATTTAGAAAAGCTATGGCTAGACAAAGTTTAGTAAAAAAACTTGGAAATCTGGCCCCTCCCCTTCTAGTACCACTCATACAAGTGTTCCATCGCGCGCCCTTCGAAATCGTGTAATATTATCAATATGACTAAACGCGATGTTGCCTAAATTCTGTATTTAGTAAAGCTATAGTTAGACAATGTTTCGGACAAAAACTTGGAAGTCTGGCCCCTCCCCTTCTGGTACCACTCATACAAGTGTACCATCGCACGCCCTTAGAAATCTTGTAATATTATCAGTATGACTAAACGCGATCTTGCCCAAATTCTGTGTTTAGTAATGCTATGGTTAGACAAAGATTCATAAAACAACTTGAAAGCCTGGAAGCTCCCGTTCTGGTACCTCCCATACAAATGTACCATCCCGCCTACTTTAGAAATCGTGTAATGATATCAACATGACGTGATCTTGCCCAAATTCTGTATTTAGAAAAGCTATGGCTAGACAAAGTTTAGTAAAACAACTTGGAAGTCTGGCCCCTCCCCTTCTGGTACCACTCATACAAGTGTACCATCGCACGCCCTTAGAAATCGTGTAATATTTTCAGTATGACTAAACGCGATCTTGCCCAAATTCTGTATTTAGTAATGCTATGGTTAGACAAAGATTCATAAAACAACTTGAAAGTCTGGAAGCTCTCGTTCTGGTACCTCCCATACAAATATACCATCCAGCCAACTTCAGAAATCGTGTAATAATATCAACATGTCCAACGTGATCTCGCCCAAATACTGTATTTAGAAAAGCTATGGCTAGACAAAGTTTCTTAAAAAAACTTGGAAGTCTGGATGCTCCCGTTCTGGTACCTCCCATACAAATGTACCATCCTGCAAACTTCAGAAATCGTGTAATAATACCAATATGCCGGAAAAACACTTGGAAGTCTGACAACTCCGCTTCTGGTACTTCCCGTACAAATCTTCTAATTCGTCCACTTTAGAATTCGTGTAATTATACCAAATCTTCTATTTCGTTCACTTTAGAAATCGTGTAATAATATCAATATGACCAAAAACTTGGAAGTCTGGCCAAGCACCCTCTGGTATCTGCCATACAAAAGTACCATCCAAGCACCCTCTGGTACCTGCCATACAAAAGTACCAACTTCAGAAATCTTATTTAGTAAAGCTATGGTTAGCCAAAGATTCAAAAAACAACTTGAAAGTCTGGAAGCTCCCGTTCTTGTACATCCCATACAAATGTACCATCCCGCCCACTTTAGAAATCGTGTAATGATTTCAACATTACCAACGCGATCTTGCCCAAATTCTGTATTTAGAAAAGCTATGGCTAGACAAAGTTTAGTAAAAAAAACTTGGAAGACTGGCCCCTCCCCTTCTGGTACCACTCATACAAGTGTACCATCGCACGCCCTTAGAAATCGTGTAATATTATCAGTATGACTAAACGCGATCTTGCCCAAATTCTGTATTTAGTAATGCTATGGTTAGACAAAGATTCATAAAACAACTTGAAAGTCTGGAAGCTCCCGTTCTGGTACCTCCCATACAAATGTACCATCCTGCAAACTTCAGAAATCGTGTAATAATACCAATATGCCGGAAAAACACTTGGAAGTCTGACAACTCCGCTTCTGGTACTTCCCGTACAAATCTTCTAATTCGTCCACTTTAGAATTCGTGTAATTATACCAAATCTTCTATTTCGTTCACTTTAGAAATCGTGTAATAATGTCAATATGACCAAAAACTTGGAAGTCTGGCCAAGCACCCTCTAGTACCTGCCATACAAAAGTACCAACTTCAGAAATCTTATATAGTAATGCTATGGTTAGACAAAGACAACAAAAACAACTTGAAAGTCTGGAAGCTCCCGTTCTGGTACATTCCATACAAATGTACCATCCCGCCCACTTTAGAAATCGTGTAATGATATCAACATGACCAACGTGATCTTGCCCAAATTCTGTATTTAGAAAAGCTATGGCTAGACAAAGTTTAGTAAAACAACTTGGAAGTCTGGAAGCTCCCGTTCTGGTACCTCTCATACAAATGTACCATCCCGTCAACTTCAGAAATCGTGTAATAATACCAATATTCCGGAAAAACACTTGGAAGTCTGACAACTCCGCTTCTGGTACCAAACAGACAAATCTTCTATTTCGTTCACTTTAGAAACCGTGTAATAATATCAATATGACCAAAAACTTGGAAGTCTGGCCCAGCCCCCTCTGGTACCTGCCATACAAATATACCATTCCACCCACTTTAGAAATCGTGTAATAATACCAACATGCCCAACGTGATCTCGTCCAAATTCTGTATTTAGAAAAGCTATGGCTAGACAAAGTTTCGTAAAAAAAACTTGGAAGTCTGGAAGCTCCCGTTCTGGTACCTCTCATACCATCCCGTCAAATTCAGAAATCGTGTAATAATACCAATATTCCGGAAAAACACTTGGAAGTCTGACAACTCCGCTTCTGGTACCTACCAGACAAATCTTCTATTTCGTTCACTTTAGAAACCGTGTAATAATATCAATATGACCAAAAACTTGGAAGTCTGTCCCAGCCCCCTCTGGTACCTGCCATACAAATGTACCATCCCGCCCACTTCAGAAATCGTGTGATAATACCAATATGCCCAACGCGATCATGCCCAAATTCTGTATTTAGTAAAGCTATGGTTAGACAAAGATTCATAAAACAACTTGAAAGTCTGGAAGCTCCCGTTCTGGTACCTCCCACTTTAAAATTCGTGTAACAATACCAATATGACTAATGCAATGTTGCCCATACTCTGTACTTAGTAAAGCTCTAACTAGAGAAAGTTTAGAACAAAAACTTGGAAGTCTGACCACTCCTCTTCTGGTTCCTCCCATACAAGTGTACCATTCCACCAACTTTAGAAATCGTGTAAGAATATCAATATGACTAGTGCCATCTTGCCCATATTCTGTACTTAGTAAAGCTCTAACTACAGAAAATTTCGAACAAATACTTGGAAGTCTGGCAACGCCCCTTCTGGTACCTGCAATACAAATCTTCTAATTCGTCCACTTTAGAATTCGTGAATAATACCAATATGCTCAACACGATCTTCCCAAATTCTGTACTTAGTAAAGCTATAGTTAGACAAAGTTTCGGACAAAAACTTGGAAGTCTGGCCCCTCCCCTTCTGGTACCACTCATACAAGTGTACCATCGCACACCCTTAGAAATCATGTAATATTATCAGTATGACTAAACGCGATCTTGCCCAAATTCTGTATTTAGAAATGCTATGGTTAGACAAAGATTCATAAAACAACTTGAAAGTCTGGAAGCTCCCGTTCTGGTACCTCCCATACAAATGTACCATCCCGCCTACTTTAGAAATCGTGTAATGATATCAACATGACCAACGTGATTCTGTATTTAGAAAAGCTATGGCTAGACAAAGTTTAGTAAAAAAACTTGGAAGTCTGGCCCCTCCCCTTCTGGTACCACTCATACAAGTGTACCATCGCACACCCTTAGAAATCGTGTAATATTATCAGTATGACTAAACGCGATCTTGCCCAAATTCTGTATTTAGTAATGCTATGGTTAGACAAAGATTCATAAAACAACTTGAAAGTCTGGAAGCTCTCGTTCTGGTACCTCCCATACAAATGTACCATCCAGCCAACTTCAGAAATCGTGTAATAATACCAATATGCCGGAAAACACTTGGAAGTCTGACAACTCCGCTTCTGGTACTTCCTGTACAAATGTACCATTCCACCCACTTTAAAATTCGTGTAACAATACCAATATGACCAATGCAATGTTGCCCATACTCTGTACTTAGTAAAGCTCTAACTAGAGAAAGTTTAGAACAAAAACTTGGAAGTCTGACCACTCCTCTTCTGGTTCCTCCCATACAAGTGTACCATTCCACCAACTTTAGAAATCGTGTAAGAATATCAATATGACAAGTGCCATCTTGCCCATATTCTGTACGTAGTAAAGCTCTAACTAGAGAAAATTTCGAACAAATACTTGGAAGTCTGGCAACGCCCCTTCTGGTACCTGCAATACAAATCTTCTAATTCGTCCACTTTAGAATTCGTGAATAATACCAATATGCTCAACACGATCGTCCCAAATTCTGTACTTAGTAAAGATTTAGCTAGCCAAAGTTTCGGACAAACTCTTGGAAGTCTGGCAACTCCCGTTCTGGTACCTCCCATACAAATGTACCATTCAACCCACTTTAGAAATCGTGTAATAATTCCAATATGACTAATGCAATGTTGACCATATTCTGTACTTAGTAAAGCTCTAACTAGAGAAACTTTAGAACAAAAACTGGGAAGTCTGACCACTACTCTTCTGGTTCCTCCCATACAAATGTGCCATTCCACCCACTTTAGAAATCGTTTAAGAATACCAATATGACTAATGCAATCTTGCCGATATTCTGTACTTAGTAAAGCTCTGACTAGGGAAAGTTTAGAACAAAAACTTGGAAGTTTGACAACTCCTCTTCTACTACTTCCCGTACAAATATTCTAATTCGTCCCCATTAGAATTCTTGTAATAATATCAACATGACCAACGCGATCGTGCCCAAAATGGAATTCTGGCCACTCCTATTCTAGTACCTCCCATACAAATGTACCATCCCGCCAACTTCAGAAATCGTGTAATAATACCAATATGCCGGAAAAACACTTGGAAGTCTGACAACTCCGCTGCTGGTACCTCCCATTCAAATCTTCTATTTCGTTCATTTTAGAAATCGTGTTATAATATCAATATGACCAAAAACTTGGAAGTCTGGCCAAGCCCCCTCTTGTACCTGCCATACAAATGTACCATCCCACCAACTTCAGAAATCGTGTAATAATACCAATATGCCGGAAAAACACTTGGAAGTCTGACAACTCCGCTTCTGGTTCCTCCCATACAAATCTTCTATTCGTTCACTTTAGAAATCGTGTAATAATACCAATATGACCAAAACCTTGGAAGTCTGGCCAGTCGTCTTCTCGTACCTCCCATTCAAATGTACCATTCCATCCCCTTTAGAAATCGCGTAAGAATATCAATATGACTAATGCAATCTTGCCCATATTCTATATTTAGTAAATTTATAGGTAGACAAAGTTTTGGATAAAAATTTGGAAGTCTGGAAACTCCTATTCTAGTACCTCCCATACAAATGTACCATCCCGCCAACTTCGGAAATCGTGTAATAATACCAATATTCCCAAACTTGGAAGTCTTGCCCGTCCTCTTCTGGTATCTCCCATACAAATGAACCATCCCGCCAACTTCAGAAATCGTGTAATAATACCAATATGCCGGAAAAACACTTGGAAGTCTAACAACTGCGCTTCTGGTACCTCCCACACAAATATTCTATTTCGTTCACTTTAGAAATCGTGTAATAATATCAATATGACCAAAAACTTGGAAGTCTGACCAGCCCCCTCTGGTACCTGCCATACAAATGTACCATCCCGCCAACTTCAGAAATCGTGTAATAATACCAATATGCCCAACGCGATTTTGCTCAAATTCTGTATTTAGAAAAGCTATGGCTAGACAAAGTTTCGTAAAAAAAACTTGGAAGTCTGGCCTCTTCCGTTACCTCCCATTTAACTGTACCATTCCACCCACATTAGAAATCGTGTAAGAATATCAACATGACCAACGTGGTCTTGCCTAAATTCTGTATTTAGAAAAGCTATGGCTAGACAAAGTTTCGTAAAAAAACTTGGAAGTCTGGCCTTTTCTGGTACCTCCCATACAAATGAATTATTCCACCCACTTTAGAAATCGTGTAATAATGCCAATATGCCGGAAAAACACTTGGAAGTCAGACAACTCCGCTTCTGGTACCTCCCATACAAATCTTCTATTTCGTTCACTTTAGAAACCGTGTAATAATATCAATATGACCAAAAACTTGGAAGTCTGGCCCAGCCCCCTCTGGTACCTGCCATACAAATGTACCATCCCGCCAACTTCAGAAATCGTGTAATAATACCAATATGCCCAACGCGATCTTGCCCAAATTCTGGATTTAGTAAAGCTATGGTAAGACAAAGATTCATAAAACAACTTGAAAGTCTGGAAGCTTCCGTTCTGGTACCTCCCATACAAATGTACCATCCCGCCCACTTTAGAAATCGTGTAATAATATAAACATGACGTGATCTTGCCTAAATTCTGTATTTAGAAAAGCTATGGCTAAACAAAGTTTCGTAAAAAAACTTGGAAGCCTGGCCACTCCCCTTCTGGTAGCACTCACACAAATGTACCTTCGCGCGCCTTTGAAAATCGTGTAATATTATCAATATGACTTAACGCGATGTTGCCCAAATTCTGTACTTAGTAAAGCTGTAACTAGAGAAAGTTTCGAACAAATACTTGGAAGTCTGGCCATGCCCCTTCTGGTACCTAAAATACAAATGTACCATCCCGCCAACTTCAGAAATCGTGAAATAATGAGTAAGAATATCAATATGACAAGTGCCATCTTGCCCATATTCTGTACTTAGTAAAGCTCTAACTAGAGAAAATTTCGAACAAATTCGAAAATTTCGAAGTCTGGCAACGCCCCTTCTGGTACCTGCAATACAAACCTTCTAATTCGTCCACTTTAGAATTCGTGAATAATACCAATATGCTCAACACGATCGTCCCAAATTCTGTACTTAGTACAGATTTAGCTAGCCAAAGTTTCGGACAAACTCTTGGAAGTCTGGCAACTCCCGTTCTGGTTCCTCCCATACAAATGTGCCATTCCACCCACTTTAGAAATCGTGTAAGAATACCAATATGACTAATGCAATCTTGCCGATATTCTGTACTTAGTAAAGCTCTAACTAGAGAAAGTTTAGAACAAAAACTTGGAAGTTTGACAACTCCTCTTCTAGTACTTCCCGTACAAATATTCTAATTCGTCCCCATTAGAATTATTGTAATAATATCAACATGACCAACGCGATCTTGCCAAAATTCTGTACTTAGTAAAGCTGGAACTGGTGAAAATTTAGAACAAAAACTTGGAATTCTGGCCACTCCTATTCTAGTACCTCCCATACAAATGTACCATCCCGCCAACTTCAGAAATCGTGTAATAATACCAATATGCCGGAAAAACACTTGCAAGTCTGACAACTCCGCTGCTGGTACCTCCCATTCAAATCTTCTATTTCGTTCATTTTAGAAATCGTGTTATAATATCAATATGACCAAAAACTTGGAAGTCTGGCCAAGCCCCCTCTTGTACCTGCCATACAAATGTACCATCCCAACAACTTCAGAAATCGTGTAATAATACCAATATGCCGGAAAAACACTTGGAAGTCTGACAACTCCGCTTCTGGTACCTCCCATACAAATCTTCTATTTCGTTCACTTTAGAAATCGTGTAATAATACCAATATGACCAAAACCTTGGAAGTCTGACCAGTTCTCTTCCGGTTCCTCCCATACAAGTGTACCATTCCACCCACTTTAGAAATCGTGTAAGAATATCAATATGACTAGTGCTGTCTTGCCCATATTCTGTACTTAGTAAAGCTGTAACTAGAGAAAATTTCGAACAAATACTTGGAAGTCTGGCCACGCCCCTTCTGGTACCTTCCATAGTAAAACTCTAATTAGAGAAAGTTTAGAACAAAAACTTGGAAGTCTGACCACTCCTCTTCTGGTTCCTCCCATACAAATGTGCCATTCCACCCACTTTAGAAATCGTGTAAGAATACCAATATGACTAATGCAATCTTGCCGATATTCTGTACTTAGTAAAGCTCTAACTAGAGAAAGTTTAGAACAAAAACTTGGAAGTTTGACAACTCCTCTTCTAGTACTTCCCGTACAAATATTCTAATTCGTCCCCATTAGAATTATTGTAATAATATCAACATGACCAACGCGATCTTGCCCAAATTCTGTACTTAGTAATGCTGGAACTGGTGAAAATTTAGAACAAAAACTTGGAATTCTGGCCACTCCTATTCTAGTACCTCCCATACAAATGTACCATCCCGCCAACTTCAGAAATCGTGTAATAATACCAATATGCCGGAAAAACACTTGCAAGTCTGACAACTCCGCTGCTGGTACCTCCCATACAAATCTTCTATTTCGTTCACTTTAGAAATCGTGTAATAATACCAATATGACCAAAACCTTGGAAGTCTGGCCAGTCCTCTTCTGGTACCTCCCATACAAATGTATTATTCCACCCACTTTAGAAATCGTGTAATAATGCCAATATGCCGGAAAAACACTTGGAAGTCAGACAACTCCGCTTCTGGTACCTCCCATACAAATCTTCTATTTCGTTTACTTTAGAAACCGTGTAATAATATCAATATGACCAAAAACGTGGAAGTCTGGCCCAGCCCCCTCTGGTACCTGCCATACAAATGTACCATCCCGTCAACTTCAGAAATCGTGTGATAATACCAATATGCCCAACGCGATCTTGCCCAAATTCTGTATTTATTAGAGCTATGGTTAGACAAAGATTCATAAAACAACTTCGAAGTCTGGAAGCTCCCGTTCTGGTACCTCCCATACAAATGTACCGGTCCACCCTCATTAGAAATTGTGTAAGAATATCAATATGACTAATACAATCTTGCCCATATTCTGTACTTCGTAAAGCTCTAACTAGAGAAAGTTTAGAACAAAGACTTGGAATCTGACCAGTTCTCTTCTGGTTCCTCCCATACAAATGTACCATTCCACCCTCATTAGAAATTGTGTAAGAATATCAATATGACTAATACAATCTTGCCCATATTCTGTACTTCGTAAAGCTCTAACTAGAGAAAGTTTAGAACAAAAACTTGGAAGTCTGACCAGTTCTCTTCTGGTTCCTCCCATACAAGTGTACGATTCCACCCACTTTAGAAATCGTGTAAGAATATCAATATGACTAATAAAACCTTGCTCATATTCTGTACTTCGTAAAGCTCTAACTAGAGAAAGTTTAGAACAAAAACTTGGAAGTCTGACCAGTTCTCTTCTGGTTCCTCCCATACAAGTGTACCATTCCACCCACTTTAGAAATCGTGTAAGAATATCAATATGACTAGTGCTGTCTTGCCCATATTCTGTACTTAGTAAAGCTGTAACTAGAGAAAATTTCGAACAAATACTTGGAAGTCTGGCCACGCCCCTTCTGGTACCTTCCATACAAATGTACCATTCCACCCACTTTAGAAATCGTGTAAGAATATCAATATGACTAATGCAATCTTGCCCATATTCTGTACTTAGTAAAGCTCTAACTAGAAAAAATTTCGAACAAATACTTGGAAGTCTGACCAGTTCTCTTCTGGTTCCTCCCATACAAATGTACCATTCAACCCACTTTAGAAATCGTGTAAGAATATCAATATGACTAATGCAATCTTGCCCATATTCTGTACTTAGTAAAGCTCTAACTAGAAAAAATTTCGAACAAATACTTGGAAGTCTGACCAGTTCTCTTCTGGTTCCTCCCATACAAGTGTACCATTCCACCCACTTTAGGAATCGTGTAAGAATATCAATATGACTAGTGCTGTCTTGCCCATATTCTCTACTTAGTAAAGCTGTAACTAGAGAAAATTTCGAACAAATACTTGGAAGTCTGGCCACGCCCCTTCTGGTATCTTCCATACAAATGTACCATTCCACCCTCATTAGAAATTGTGTTAGAATATCAATATGACTAATACAATCTTGCCCATATTCTGTACTTCGTAAAGCTCTAACTAGTTCTCTTCTGGTTCCTCCCATACAAATGTATCATTTCACCCACTTTAGAAATCGTGTAAGAATATCATATGACTAATGCAATCTTGCCCATATTCTGTACTTAGTAAAGCTCTAACTAGAGAAAATTTCAATCTTGCCCATATTCTGTACTTAGTAAAGCTCTAACTAGAAAAAATTTCGAACAAATACTTGGAAGTCTGACCAGTTCTCTTCTGGTTCCTCCCATGCAAATGTACCATTCCACCCACTTTAGAAATCGTGTAAGAATATCAATATGACTAATAAAATCTTGCTCATATTCTGTACTTAGTAAAGCTCTAACTAGAGAAAATTTCGAACAAATACTTGGAAGCAGGTACTAATATCAACATGACCAACGCGATCTTGCCCAAATTCTATATTTAGTAAATGTATAGCCAGACAAAGTTTTGGACAACTTCTTTTCTAGTACCTCACATACAAATGTACCATCCCGCCAACTTTAGAAATCGTGTAAGAATACCAATATGACTAATGCAATCTTGCCGATATTCTGTACTTAGTAAAGCTCTAACTAGAGAAAGTTTGGAACAAAAACTTGAAAGTTTGACAACTCCTCTTCTAGTACTTCCCGTACAAATCTTCTAATTCGTCCCCATTAGAATTATTGTAATAATATCAACATGACCAACGCGATCTTGCCCAAATTCTGTACTTAGTAAAGCTGGAACTGGTGAAAATTTAGAACAAAAACTTGAAATTCTGGCCATTCCTATTCTAGTACCTCCCCGCCAACTTCAGAAATCGTGTAATAATACCAATATGCCGGAAAAACACTTGGAAGTCTGACAACTCCGCTTCTTGTACCTCCCATTCAAATCTTCTATTTCGTTCACTTTAGAAATCGTGTTATAATATCAATATGACCAAAAACTTGGAAGTCTGGCCAAGCCCCCTCTGGTACCTGCCATACAAATGTACCATCCCACCAACTTCAGAAATCGTGTAATAATACCAATATGCCGGAAAAACAATCGTGTAATAATACCAATATGACCAAAACCTTGGAAGTCTGGCCAGTCGTCTTATCGTACCTCCCATACAAATGTACCATTCCATCCCCTTTATAAATCGCGTAAGAATATCAATATGACTAATGCAATCTTGCCCATATTCTATATTTAGTAAATTTATAGGTAGACAAAGTTTTGGACAAAAATTTGGAAGTCTGGAAACTCCTATTCTAGTACCTCCCATACAAATGTACCATCCCGCCCACTTTAGAAATCGTGTAATAATATAAACATGACGTGATCTTGCCTAAATTCTGTATTTAGAAAAGCTATGGCTAAACAAAGTTTCATAAAAAAACTTGGAAGCCTGGCCACTCCCCTTCTGGTAGCACTCACACAAATGTACCTTCGCGCGCCTTTGAAAATCGTGTAATATTATCAATATGACTTAACGCGATGTTGCCCAAATTCTGTACTTAGTAAAGCTGTAACTAGAGAAAGTTTCGAACAAATACTTGGAAGTCTGGCCATGCCCCTTCTGGTACCTAAAATACAAATGTACCATCCCGCCAACTTCAGAAATCGTGAAATAATGAGTAAGAATATCAATATGACAAGTGCCATCTTGCCCATATTCTGTACTTAGTAAAGCTCTAACTAGAGAAAATTTCGAACAAATTCGAAAATTTCGAAGTCTGGCAACGCCCCTTCTGGTACCTGCAATACAAACCTTCTAATTCGTCCACTTTAGAATTCGTGAATAATACCAATATGCTCAACACGATCGTCCCAAATTCTGTACTTAGTACAGATTTAGCTAGCCAAAGTTTCGGACAAACTCTTGGAAGTCTGGCAACTCCCGTTCTGGTTCCTCCCATACAAATGTGCCATTCCACCCACTTTAGAAATCGTGTAAGAATACCAATATGACTAATGCAATCTTGCCGATATTCTGTACTTAGTAAAGCTCTAACTAGAGAAAGTTTAGAACAAAAACTTGGAAGTTTGACAACTCCTCTTCTAGTACTTCCCGTACAAATATTCTAATTCGTCCCCATTAGAATTATTGTAATAATATCAACATGACCAACGCGATCTTGCCAAAATTCTGTACTTAGTAAAGCTGGAACTGGTGAAAATTTAGAACAAAAACTTGGAATTCTGGCCACTCCTATTCTAGTACCTCCCATACAAATGTACCATCCCGCCAACTTCAGAAATCGTGTAATAATACCAATATGCCGGAAAAACACTTGCAAGTCTGACAACTCCGCTGCTGGTACCTCCCATTCAAATCTTCTATTTCGTTCATTTTAGAAATCGTGTTATAATATCAATATGACCAAAAACTTGGAAGTCTGGCCAAGCCCCCTCTTGTACCTGCCATACAAATGTACCATCCCAACAACTTCAGAAATCGTGTAATAATACCAATATGCCGGAAAAACACTTGGAAGTCTGACAACTCCGCTTCTGGTACCTCCCATACAAATCTTCTATTTCGTTCACTTTAGAAATCGTGTAATAATACCAATATGACCAAAACCTTGGAAGTCTGACCAGTTCTCTTCCGGTTCCTCCCATACAAGTGTACCATTCCACCCACTTTAGAAATCGTGTAAGAATATCAATATGACTAGTGCTGTCTTGCCCATATTCTGTACTTAGTAAAGCTGTAACTAGAGAAAATTTCGAACAAATACTTGGAAGTCTGGCCACGCCCCTTCTGGTACCTTCCATAGTAAAACTCTAATTAGAGAAAGTTTAGAACAAAAACTTGGAAGTCTGACCACTCCTCTTCTGGTTCCTCCCATACAAATGTGCCATTCCACCCACTTTAGAAATCGTGTAAGAATACCAATATGACTAATGCAATCTTGCCGATATTCTGTACTTAGTAAAGCTCTAACTAGAGAAAGTTTAGAACAAAAACTTGGAAGTTTGACAACTCCTCTTCTAGTACTTCCCGTACAAATATTCTAATTCGTCCCCATTAGAATTATTGTAATAATATCAACATGACCAACGCGATCTTGCCCAAATTCTGTACTTAGTAATGCTGGAACTGGTGAAAATTTAGAACAAAAACTTGGAATTCTGGCCACTCCTATTCTAGTACCTCCCATACAAATGTACCATCCCGCCAACTTCAGAAATCGTGTAATAATACCAATATGCCGGAAAAACACTTGCAAGTCTGACAACTCCGCTGCTGGTACCTCCCATTCAAATCTTCTATTTCGTTCATTTTAGAAATCGTGTTATAATATCAATATGACCAAAAACTTGGAAGTCTGGCCAAGCCCCCTCTTGTACCTGCCATACAAATGTACCATCCCAACAACTTCAGAAATCGTGTAATAATACCAATATGCCGGAAAAACACTTGGAAGTCTGACAACTCCGCTTCTGGTACCTCCCATACAAATCTTCTATTTCGTTCACTTTAGAAATCGTGTAATAATACCAATATGACCAAAACCTTGGAAGTCTGGCCAGTCCTCTTCTGGTACCTCCTATACAAATGTACCATTCCACCCACTTTAGAAATCGTGTAAGAATACCAATATGACCAACGTGGTCTTGCCTAAATTCTGTATTTAGAAAAGCTATGGCTAGACAAAGTTTCGTAAAAAAACTTGGAAGTCTGGCCTTTTCTGGTACCTCCCATACAAATGTATTATTCCACCCACTTTAGAAATCGTGTAATAATGCCAATATGCCGGAAAAACACTTGGAAGTCAGACAACTCCGCTTCTGGTACCTCCCATACAAATCTTCTATTTCGTTTACTTTAGAAACCGTGTAATAATATCAATATGACCAAAAACGTGGAAGTCTGGCCCAGCCCCCTCTGGTACCTGCCATACAAATGTACCATCCCGTCAACTTCAGAAATCGTGTGATAATACCAATATGCCCAACGCGATCTTGCCCAAATTCTGTATTTATTAGAGCTATGGTTAGACAAAGATTCATAAAACAACTTCGAAGTCTGGAAGCTCCCGTTCTGGTACCTCCCATACAAATGTACCGGTCCACCCTCATTAGAAATTGTGTAAGAATATCAATATGACTAATACAATCTTGCCCATATTCTGTACTTCGTAAAGCTCTAACTAGAGAAAGTTTAGAACAAAGACTTGGAATCTGACCAGTTCTCTTCTGGTTCCTCCCATACAAATGTACCATTCCACCCTCATTAGAAATTGTGTAAGAATATCAATATGACTAATACAATCTTGCCCATATTCTGTACTTCGTAAAGCTCTAACTAGAGAAAGTTTAGAACAAAAACTTGGAAGTCTGACCAGTTCTCTTCTGGTTCCTCCCATACAAGTGTACGATTCCACCCACTTTAGAAATCGTGTAAGAATATCAATATGACTAATAAAACCTTGCTCATATTCTGTACTTCGTAAAGCTCTAACTAGAGAAAGTTTAGAACAAAAACTTGGAAGTCTGACCAGTTCTCTTCTGGTTCCTCCCATACAAGTGTACCATTCCACCCACTTTAGAAATCGTGTAAGAATATCAATATGACTAGTGCTGTCTTGCCCATATTCTGTACTTAGTAAAGCTGTAACTAGAGAAAATTTCGAACAAATACTTGGAAGTCTGGCCACGCCCCTTCTGGTACCTTCCATACAAATGTACCATTCCACCCACTTTAGAAATCGTGTAAGAATATCAATATGACTAATGCAATCTTGCCCATATTCTGTACTTAGTAAAGCTCTAACTAGAAAAAATTTCGAACAAATACTTGGAAGTCTGACCAGTTCTCTTCTGGTTCCTCCCATACAAATGTACCATTCCACCCTCATTAGAAATTGTGTAAGAATATCAATATGACTAATACAATCTTGCCCATATTCTGTACTTCGTAAAGCTCTAACTAGAGAAAGTTTAGAACAAAAACTTGGAAGTCTGACCAGTTCTCTTCTGGTTCCTCCCATACAAGTGTACGATTCCACCCACTTTAGAAATCGTGTAAGAATATCAATATGACTAATAAAACCTTGCTCATATTCTGTACTTCGTAAAGCTCTAACTAGAGAAAGTTTAGAACAAAAACTTGGAAGTCTGACCAGTTCTCTTCTGGTTCCTCCCATACAAGTGTACCATTCCACCCACTTTAGAAATCGTGTAAGAATATCAATATGACTAGTGCTGTCTTGCCCATATTCTGTACTTAGTAAAGCTGTAACTAGAGAAAATTTCGAACAAATACTTGGAAGTCTGGCCACGCCCCTTCTGGTACCTTCCATACAAATGTACCATTCCACCCACTTTAGAAATCGTGTAAGAATATCAATATGACTAATGCAATCTTGCCCATATTCTGTACTTAGTAAAGCTCTAACTAGAAAAAATTTCGAACAAATACTTGGAAGTCTGACCAGTTCTCTTCTGGTTCCTCCCATACAAATGTACCATTCAACCCACTTTAGAAATCGTGTAAGAATATCAATATGACTAATGCAATCTTGCCCATATTCTGTACTTAGTAAAGCTCTAACTAGAAAAAATTTCGAACAAATACTTGGAAGTCTGACCAGTTCTCTTCTGGTTCCTCCCATACAAGTGTACCATTCCACCCACTTTAGGAATCGTGTAAGAATATCAATATGACTAGTGCTGTCTTGCCCATATTCTCTACTTAGTAAAGCTGTAACTAGAGAAAATTTCGAACAAATACTTGGAAGTCTGGCCACGCCCCTTCTGGTATCTTCCATACAAATGTACCATTCCACCCTCATTAGAAATTGTGTTAGAATATCAATATGACTAATACAATCTTGCCCATATTCTGTACTTCGTAAAGCTCTAACTAGTTCTCTTCTGGTTCCTCCCATACAAATGTATCATTTCACCCACTTTAGAAATCGTGTAAGAATATCATATGACTAATGCAATCTTGCCCATATTCTGTACTTAGTAAAGCTCTAACTAGAGAAAATTTCAATCTTGCCCATATTCTGTACTTAGTAAAGCTCTAACTAGAAAAAATTTCGAACAAATACTTGGAAGTCTGACCAGTTCTCTTCTGGTTCCTCCCATGCAAATGTACCATTCCACCCACTTTAGAAATCGTGTAAGAATATCAATATGACTAATAAAATCTTGCTCATATTCTGTACTTAGTAAAGCTCTAACTAGAGAAAATTTCGAACAAATACTTGGAAGCAGGTACTAATATCAACATGACCAACGCGATCTTGCCCAAATTCTATATTTAGTAAATGTATAGCCAGACAAAGTTTTGGACAACTTCTTTTCTAGTACCTCACATACAAATGTACCATCCCGCCAACTTTAGAAATCGTGTAAGAATACCAATATGACTAATGCAATCTTGCCGATATTCTGTACTTAGTAAAGCTCTAACTAGAGAAAGTTTGGAACAAAAACTTGAAAGTTTGACAACTCCTCTTCTAGTACTTCCCGTACAAATCTTCTAATTCGTCCCCATTAGAATTATTGTAATAATATCAACATGACCAACGCGATCTTGCCCAAATTCTGTACTTAGTAAAGCTGGAACTGGTGAAAATTTAGAACAAAAACTTGAAATTCTGGCCATTCCTATTCTAGTACCTCCCCGCCAACTTCAGAAATCGTGTAATAATACCAATATGCCGGAAAAACACTTGGAAGTCTGACAACTCCGCTTCTTGTACCTCCCATTCAAATCTTCTATTTCGTTCACTTTAGAAATCGTGTTATAATATCAATATGACCAAAAACTTGGAAGTCTGGCCAAGCCCCCTCTGGTACCTGCCATACAAATGTACCATCCCACCAACTTCAGAAATCGTGTAATAATACCAATATGCCGGAAAAACAATCGTGTAATAATACCAATATGACCAAAACCTTGGAAGTCTGGCCAGTCGTCTTATCGTACCTCCCATACAAATGTACCATTCCATCCCCTTTATAAATCGCGTAAGAATATCAATATGACTAATGCAATCTTGCCCATATTCTATATTTAGTAAATTTATAGGTAGACAAAGTTTTGGACAAAAATTTGGAAGTCTGGAAACTCCTATTCTAGTACCTCCCATACAAATGTACCATCCCGCCAACTTCAGAAATCGTGTAATAATACCAATATGCCCAAACTTGGAAGTCTGGCCAGTCCTCTTCTGGTACCTCCTATACAAATGTACCATTCCACCCACTTTAGAAATCGTGTAAGAATACCAATATGACTAATGCAATGTTGCCCATATTCTGTACTTAGTAAAGCTCTAACTAGAGAACGTTTAGAACAAAAACTTGGAAGTCTTGCCAGACCTCTTCTGGTATCTCCCATACAAATGAACCATCCCGCCAACCTCAGAAATCGTGTAATAATACCAATATGCCGGAAAGCACTTGGAAGTCTAACAACTGCGCTTCTGGTACCTCCCATACAAATCTTCTATTTCGTTCACTTTAGAAATCGTGTAATAATATCAATATGACCAAAAACTTGGAAGTCTGACCAGCCACCTCTGGTACCTGCCATACAAATGTACCATCCCGCCAACTTCAGAAATCGTGTAATAATACCAATATGCCCAACGCGATTTTGCCCAAATTCTGTATTGAGAAAAGCTATGGCTAGACAAAGTTTCGTAAAAAAAAACTTGGAAGTCTGGCCTCTTCCGTTACCTCCCATTTAACTGTACCATTCCACCCACATTAGAAATCGTGTAAGAATATCAACATGACCAACGTGGTCTTGCCTAAATTCTGTATTTAGAAAAGCTATGGCTAGACAAAGTTCCGTACAAAAACTTGGAAGTCTGGCCTCTTCTGGTACCTCCCATACAAATGTATTATTCCACCCACTTTAGAAATCGTGTAATAATACCAATATGCCGGAAAAACACTTGGAAGTCAGACAACTCCGCTTCTGGTATATCAATATGACCAATGCCATCTTGCCCATATTCTGTACTTAATAAAGCTCTAACTAGAGAAAGTTTAGAACAAAAACTTGGTAGTCTGGCCTCGCCCCTTCTGGCATCTTCCATACAAATGTACCATTCCACCCACTTTAGAAATCGTGTAAGAATATCAATATGACTAATGCAATCTTGCCCATATTCTGTACTTAGTAAAGCTCTAACTAGAGAAAATTTCGAACAAATACTTGGAAGTCTGGCCACGCCCCTTCTGGTACCTGCCATACAAATGTATCATTTCACCCACTTTAGAATTCGTGTAAGAATATCAATATGACTAGTGCTGTCTTGCCCATATTCTGTACTTAGTAAAGCTGTAACTAGAGAAAATTTCGAACAAATACTTGGAAGTCTGGACATGCCCCTTCTGGTACCTTCCATACAAATGTACCATTCCATCCACTTTAGAAATCGTGTAAGAATATCAATATGACTAATGCAATCTTGCCCATATTCTGTACTTAGTAAAGCTCTAACTAGAGAAAATTTCGAACAAATACTTGGAAGTCTGGCCACGCCCCTTCTGGTACCTGCCATACAAATGTGTCATTTCACCCACTTTAGAATTCGTGTAAGAATATCAATATGACTAGTGCTGTCTTGCCCATATTCTGTACTTAGTAAAGCTGTAACTATAGAAAATTTCCAACAAATACTTGGAAGTCTGGACATGCCCCTTCTGGTACCTTCCGTACAAATGTACCATTCCATCCACTTTAGAAATCGTGTAAGAATATCAATATGACTAATGCAATCTTGCCCATATTCTGTACTTAGTAAAGCTCTAGCTAGAGAAAATTTCGAACAAATACTTGGAAGTCTGGCCACGCCCCTTCTGGTACCTGCCATACAAATGTATCATTTCACCCACTTTAGAATTCGTGTAAGAATATCAATATGACTAGTGCTGTCTTGCCCATATTCTGTACTTAGTAAAGCTGTAACTAGAGAAAATTTCCAACAAATACTTGGAAGTCTGGCCATGCCCCTTCTGGTACCTCCCATACAAAAGTACCATTCCATCCACTTTAGAATTCGTGTAATAATATCAACATGACCAACGTGATCTTGCTCAAATTCTATATTTAGAAAAGCTATGGCTAGACAAAGTTTCGTAAAAAAACTGGGAAGTCTGGCCACTCCTATTCTAGTACCTCCCATACAAATATACCATCCCGACAACAAAGTTAGACAAATATTCATAAAACAACATGAAAGTCTGGAAGCTCTCGTTCTGGTACCTCCTATACCAATGTACCATCCCGCCCACTTTAGAATTCGTGTAATAATATCAACATGACCAACGTGATCTTGCTCAAATTCTACATTTAGAAAAGCTATGGCTAGACAAAGTTTCGTAAAAAAAACTGGGAAGTCTGGCCACTCCCCTTCTGGTACCACTCATACAAATACCATCTCATACCATCCCGCCCACTAGTAATAATATCAACATGACCAACGCGATCTTGCCCAAATTCTATATCTATTAATTTTATAGCTAGACAACGTTTTGAACAACTCCTATTCTAGTACCTAACTAGAGAAAGTTTAGAAAAAAAACTGGGAAGTCTGGCCAGTTCTCTTCTGGTTCCTCCCATACAAGTGTACCATTCCACCCACTTTAGAAATAGTGTAAGAATATCAATATGACTAGTGCTATCTTGCCCATATTATGTAAATACTTAGTAAAGATGTAACTGGAGAAAATTTCGAACAAATACTTGGAAGTTTGGCCACGCCCCTTCTGGTACCTCCCATACAATTGTACCATTCCATCCACTTTAGAAATCGTGTAAGAATATCAATACGACTAATGCAATCTTGCCCATATTCTATATTTAGTAAATTTATAGCTAGACAAAAATTTGGACAAATACTTGGAAGTTTGGCCACTCCTATTCTAGTACCTCCCATACAAATGTACCATTCCATCCACTTTAGAAATCGTGTAAGAATATCAATATGACTAGTGCTATCTTGCCCATATTATGTACTTAGTAAAGTTGTAACTAGAGAACATTTCGAACAAATACTTGGAAGTTTGGCCACTCCTATTCTAGTACCTCCCATACAAATGTACCATTCCACCCACTTTAGAAATCGTGTAAGAATACCAATATGACTAGTGCCATCTTGTCCATATTCTGTACTTAGTAAAGCTTTAACTAGAGAAAGTTTAGTACAAAAACTTGGAATTCCGGCCACGCTCCTTCTGGTACTTGCCGTACAAATCTTCTAATTCGTCCGCTTTAGAATTCTTATAATAATATCAACATGACCAACGTGATCTTGCCCAAATTCTGTACTTAGTAAAGCTGGAACTGGAGAAAATTTCGAACAAAAACTTGGAATTCGCCCCTTCTGGTACCTGCCATATAAATGTACCATCCCGCCCACTTTAGAAATCGTGTAATAATATCAATATGACCAAAAACTTGGAAGTCTGGCCACTCCTATTCTAGTACCTCCCATACAAATGTACCATTCCACCCACTTTAGAATTCGTGTAAGAATATCAATATGACTAATGCAATCTTGCCCATATTCTGTACTTAGTAAAGCTCTAACTAGAAAAAGTTTAGAAGAAAAACATGGAAATCTGGCCAGTCCTCTTCTGGTTCCTCTCACACAAGTGTACCATTCCACCCACTTTAGAAATCGTATAAGAATATCAATATGACTAGTGTCATCTTGCCCATATTCTGTACTTAGTAAAGATATAGCTAGACGAAGTTTGGTACAAATTCATGGAAGTCTGGCCACGCCCCTTCTGGTACCGCCATACAAATCTTCTAATTCATCCACTTTGGAATTCGTGTAATAATACCAATATGCTCAACACGATCTTGCCCAAATTCTGTACTTAGTAAAGATATAGCCAGACAAAGTTTCGGACACTCTTGGAAGTCTGGCCCCGCCCCTTCTGGTACCTGTCACACAAATGTACCATCCCGCCAGCATCAGAAGTCGTGAATAAAACCAATATGCCCAACGCGATCTTGCCCAAATTCTGTATTTAGAAAAGCTATGGCTAGACAAAGTTTCGTTAAAAAACTTGGTACTTCCCATACAAATCTTCTATTTCGTCGTGTAATAAAACCAATATGCCCAACGCGATCTTGCCCAAGTTCTGTATTTAGAAAAGCTATGGCTAGACAACGTTTCGTTAAAAAACTTGGTATTCCCATACAAATCTTCTATTTCGTCCACTTTAGAAATTGTGTAATAATATCAACCTGACCAACGCGATCTTGCCCAAATTCTATATTTAGTGCATTTATAGCTAGACAAAGTTTTGTCCAAAAACTTGGAAGTCTGGCCACTCCTATTCTAGTACCTCCCATACAAATCTTCTAATTTGTCCGCTGTAGAATACGTGTAATAATATCAATATGACAAAAAAACTTGGAAATCTGACAACTCCGCTTCTGGTACCTCCCATACCAATTTTCTATTTCGTTCACTTTAGAAATCGTGTAATAATATCAGTATGACCAAAAACTTGGAAGTCTGGCCAGTCCTCTTCTGGTACCTCCCATACAAGTATACCATTCCACCCACTTTAGAAATCTTTTAAGAATATCAATATGAGTAGTGCCATCTTGTCCATATTCTGTACTTAGTATAGCTCTAACTAGAGAAAGTTTAGAACAAAAACTTGGAAGTCTTGCCAGTCCTCTTCTGGTACCTATTATACAAATCTTCTAATTTGTCCACTTTAGAATACGGTTAATAATATCAATATGACCAAAAACTTGGAAGTCTGGCCACGCCCTTTCTGGTACCTCCATACAAATCTTCTAATTCGTCCACTTTAGAATTCGTGTAATAATACCAATATGCTCAACACGATCTTGCCCAAATTCTGTACTTAGTAAAGATATAGCTAGACAAAGTTTCGGACAAACTCTTTGAAGTCTGGCAACTCCCGTTCTGGTACCTCCCATACAAATGTACCATCCGGCGCCCTTAGAAATCGTGTAATAATACCAATATGCCCAACATGATCTGGCCCAAATTCTGTACTTAGTAAAGATATAGCTAGACAAAGTTTCGGACAAACTCTTGGAAGTCTGGCCAACTCCCATATATGGGTAGGGGCCCCAATGTCAACTTTGCAGCTTCTGGACCGTGTACAGAGGAGAGCGGTGGTGATGAAAGGGGATGGTAGGGTATCCAACTCTATTGTCTCCCTTCATCATCGCCGGAATGTGGGTGGTATATCGCTGTTCTATAACGGTATATTTTAACGGTATCTGTTCATCAGATATCCGTCGTCTGGTCCCTGAATTTAGAACATTTAGCCGGAATACACGGAGATCCAGGGAGTCTCATCCGTTCATTGTCAAATGGCCGGACTGTTCCTTTGTGGAATAATCTTCCTACAAGTGTTTTTCCTGCCTGCTATGACATTATCAAATTCAAGGCCAACGTCAATAAACACTACTCCCTCTTCCCCCCTCCAATAATTTCCTTCCTATCGCTAACACAGTGCATTGCATTTATAGGGGCATCCCCTGAGTGGTAGTCACAAAAAAAAAGCACAACGCGATCTTGCCCAAATTCTGTATTTAGTAAAGCTATGGCTAGACGAAGTTTCGTTAAAAAACTTGGTACTTCCCATACAAATCTTCTATTTCGTCCACTTTAGAAATCGTGTAATAATACGAATATGCGCAACACGATCTGGCCCAAATTCTGTACTTAGTAAAGATATAGCTAGACAACGTTTCAAACAAACCCTTGCAAGTCTGGCCAGTCCTCTTCTGGTACCTCCCATACAAAAGTACCATTCCACCCACTTTAGAAATTGTGTAAGAATATCAATATGCCCAATGCGATATTGCACAACTTCTGTATTTAGTAAAGCTATAGTTAGACAAAATACTTGGAAGTCTGACAACTTCGCTTCTGGTACTTCCCATACAAATCTTCCAATTTGTCCACGTTAGAATATGGGTAAGAATATCAATTTGACCAAAAACTTGGAAGTCTGGCCAGTCCTCTTCTGGTACCTCCCATACAAATGTACCATTCCACCCACTTTAGAAATCGTGTAAGAATATCAACATGGCCTATGCGATCTTGCCCAAATTCTGTATTTAGTAAAGCTAGGGTTAGACAAAGTTTCGTAAAAAACTTGGATGTCTGGCAACTCCCGTTCTGGTACCTCCCATACAAATGTACCATCCCGCCCACTTTAGAAATCGTATAATAATATCAACATGGCCTACGCGATCTTGCCCAAAATCTGTATTTAGTAAAGCTATGGTTAGACAAAGTTTCGTAAAAAAAACTTGGAAGTCTGGCAACTCCCGTTCTGGTACCTCCCATACAAATGTACCATCGGGCGCCCTTAGAAATTGTGTAATAATACGAATATGCGCAACACGATCTGGTCCAAATTCTGTTCTTAGTAAAGATATAGCTAGACAACGTTTCAAACAAACTCTTGCAAGTCTGGCCAGTCCTCTTCTGGTACCTCCCATGCAAGTGTACCATTCCACCCACTTTAGAAATCGTGTAATAATATCAACATGGCCAACACGATCTTGCCCAAATTTTGTATTTAGAAAAGCTATGGCTAGACTAAGTTTCGTAAAAAACTTGGAAGTCTGGATACTCCCGTTCTGTTACTTCCCATACAAATGTACCATCGGGCGCCCTTAGAAATTGTGTAATAATACGAATATGCGCAACACGATCTGGTCCAAATTCTGTTCTTAGTAATGATATAGCTAGACAACGTTTCAAACAAACTCTTGCAAGTCTGGCCAGTCCTCTTCTGGTACCTCCCATACAAGTGTACCATTCCACCCACTTTAGAAATCGTGTAATAATATCAACATGGCCTATGCGATCTTGCCCAAATTCTGTATTTAGTAAAGCTATGGTTAGACAAAGTTTCGTAAAAAACTTTGATGTCTGGCAACTCCCGTTCTGGTACCTCCCATACAAATGTACCATCCCGCCCACTTTAGAAATCGTGTAATAATATCAACATGGCCTACGCGATCTTGCCCAAAATCTGTATTTAGTAAACCTATGGTTAGACAAAGTTTCGTAAAAAAACTTGGAAGTCTGGCAACTCCCGTTCTGGTACCTCCCATACAAATGTACCATCCCGCCCACTTTTGAAATCGTGTAATAATATCAACATGGCCAACGCGATCTTGCCCAAATTTTTTATTTAGAAAAGCTATGGCTAGACTAAGTTTCGTAAAAAACTTGGAAGTCTGGATACTCCCGTTCTATTACCTCCCATACAAATGTAATATGCGCAACACGATCTGGTCCAAATTCTGTTCTTAGTAAAGATATAGCTAGACAACGTTTCAAACAAACTCTTGCAAGTCTGGCCAGTCCTCTTCTGGTACCTCCCATACAAGTGTACCATTCCACCCACTTTAGAAATCGTGTAAGAATATCAATATGACTAATGCCATCTTGTCCATATTCTGTACTTAGTAAAGCTGTAACTAGAGAAAGTTTCGAATAAATACTTGGAAGTCTGGTACCTGACATACAAATGTACAATCCCGCCAACTTCAGAAATCGCATAATAATACCAATATGCCCAACGCGATCTTGCCCACATTCTGTGTTTAGTAGAGCTGGTTAGACAAAGATTCATAAAACAAGTTGGAAGTCTGGAAGCTCCCGTTCTGGTACCTCTCATACAAATGTACCATTCCACCCACTTTAGAAATCGTGTAATAATATCAACATGACCAACGTGATCTTGCCCAAATTCTGTACTTAGTAGAGCTCTAACTAGAGTAAGTTTAGAACAAAAACTTGGAAGTCTGGCCAGTCCTCTTCTGGTACTTCCTGTACAAATGTACCATCCCGCCAACTTTAGAAATCGTGTAATATTACCAATATGCCCAATGCGATATTGCCCAAATTCTGTATTTAGAAAAGATATGGCTAGACTAAGTTTCTGGTCAGTCCTCTTCTGGTACCTCCTATACAAATGTACCATTCCACCCACTTCAGAAATCGTGTAGGAATATCAATATGACTAATGCTATCTTGCCCATATTCTGTACTTAGTAAAGCTCTAACTAGAGAAAGTTTAGAACAAAAACTTAGAAGTCTGGCCAGTCCTCTTCTAGTACCTATTATACAAATCTTCTAATTTGTCCACTTTAGAATACGGGTAATAATATCAATATGACCAAAAACTTGGAAGTCTGGCCAGTTCTCTTCTGGTACTTCCTGTACAAATGCACCATCCCGCCAACTTTAGAAATCGTGTAATATTACCAATATGCCCAATGCGATATTGCACAACTTCTGTATTTAGTAAAGCTATAGTTAGACAAAATACTTGGAAGTCTGACAACTTCGCTTCTGGTACTTCCCATACAAATCTTCCAATTTGTCCACGTTAGAATATGGGTAAGAATGTCAATTTGACCAAAAACTTGGAAGTCTGGCCAGTCCTCTTCTGGTACCTCCCATACAAATGTACCATTCCACCCACTTTAGAAATCGTGTAAAAATCAATATTACTAATGCTATCTTGCAAATATTCTGTACTTAGTAGAGCTCTAACTAGAGAAAGTTTAGAACAAACACTTGGAATTCTGGCCAGTCCTCTTCTGGTACCTCCTATACAAATGTACCATCCCGCCAACTTTAGAAATCGTGTAATATTACCAATATGCCCAATGCGATATTGCCAAATTCTGTATTTAGTAAAGCTATAGTTAGGCAAAGTTTCGGAAAAATACGTGTAAGAATATCAATATGACTAATGCTATCTTGCCCATATTCTGTACTTAGTAGAGCTCTAACTAGAGTAAGTTTAGAACAAAAACTTGGAAGTCTGGCCAGTCCTCTTCTGGTACTTCCTGTACAAATGTACCATCCCGCCAACTTTAGAAATCGTGTAATATTACCAATATGCCCAATGCGATATTGCCCAAATTCTGTATTTAGAAAAGATATGGCTAGACTAAGTTTCTGGCCAGTCCTCTTCTGCTACCTCCTATACAAATGTATCATTCCACCCACTTCAGAAATCGTGTAAGAATATCAATATGACTAATGCTATCTTGCCCATATTCTGTACTTAGTAAAGCTCTAACTAGAGAAATTTTAGAACAAAAACTTAGAAGTCTGGCCAGTCCTCTTCTGGTACCTATTATACAAATCTTCTAATTTGTCCACTTTAGAATACGGGTAATAATATCAATATGATCAAAAACTTGGAAGTCTGGCCAGTCCACTTCTGGTACCTCCCATACAAATGTACCATTCCACCCACTTTAGAAATCGTGTAAAAATCAATATGACTAATGCTATCTTGCAAATATTCTGTACTTAGTAGAGCTCTAACTAGAGAAAGTTTAGAACAAAAACTTAGAAGTCTGGCCAGTCCTCTTCTGGTACCTATTATACAAATCTTCTAATTTGTCCACTTTAGAATACGGGTAATAATATCAATATGACCAAAAACTTGGAAGTCTGACCAGTTCTCTTCTGGTACTTCCTGTACAAATGTACCATCCCGCCAACTTTAGAAATCGTGTAATATTACTAATATGCCCAATGCGATATTGCACAACTTCTGTATTTAGTAAAGCTATAGTTAGACACATTTTCGGAAAAATACTTGGATGTCTGACAACTTCGCTTATGGTACTTCCCATACAAATCTTCCAATTTGTCCACGTTAGAATATGGGTAAGAATATCAATTTGACCAAAAACTTGGAAGTCTGGCCAGTCCTCTTCTGGTACCTCCCATACAAATGTACCATTCCACCCACTTTAGAAATCGTGTAAGAATATCAACATGGCCTATGCGATCTTGCCCAAATTCTGTATTTAGTAAAGCTATGGTTAGACAAAGTTTCGTAAAAAACTTGGATGTCTGGCAACTCCCGTTCTGGTACCTCCCATACAAATGTACCATCCCGCCCACTTTAGAAATCGTGTAATAATATCAACATGGCCTACGCGATCTTGCCCAAAATCTGTATTTAGTAAAGCTATGGTTAGACAAACTTTCGTAAAAAACTTGGATGTCTGGCAACTCCCGTTCTGGTACCTCCCATACAAATGTACCATCCCGCCCACTTTAGAAATCGTGTAATAATATCAACATGGCCTACGCGATCTTGCCCAAAATCTGTATTTAGTAAAGCTATGGTTAGACAAAGTTTCGTAAAAAACTCCCAACTCCCGTTCTGGTACCTCCCATACAAATGTACCATCGGGCGCCCTTAGAAATTGTGTAATAATACGAATATGCGCAACACGATCTGGTCCAAATTCTGTTCTTAGTAAAGATATAGCTAGACAACGTTTTAAACAAACTCTTGCAAGTCTGTCCAGTCCTCTTCTGGTACCTCCCATGCAAGTGTACCATTCCACCCACTTTAGAAATCGTGTAATAATATCAACATGGCCTATGCGATCTTGCCCAAATTCTGTATTTAGTAAAGCTATGGTTAGACAAAGTTTCGTAAAAAACTTGGATGTCTGGCAACTCCCGTTCTGGTACCTCCCATACAAATGTACCATCCCGCCCACTTTAGAAATCGTGTAATAATATCAACATGGCCTACGCGATCTTGCCCAAAATCTGTATTTAGTAAAGCTATGGTTAGACAAAGTTTCGTAAAAAACTCCCAACTCCCGTTCTGGTACCTCTCATACAAATGTACCATTCCACCCACTTTAGAAATCGTGTAATAATATCAACATGACCAACGTGATCTTGCCCAAATTCTGTACTTAGTAGAGCTCTAACTAGAGTAAGTTTAGAACAAAAACTTGGAAGTCTGGCCAGTCCTCTTCTGGTACTTCCTGTACAAATGTACCATCCCGCCAACTTTAGAAATCGTGTAATATTACCAATATGCCCAATGCGATATTGCCCATATTCTGTATTTAGAAAAGATATGGCTAGACTAAGTTTCTGGCCAGTCCTCTTCTGGTACCTAATATACAAATGTACCATTCCACCCACTTCAGAAATCGTGTAAGAATATCAATATGACTAATGCTATCTTGCCCATATTCTGTACTTAGTAAAGCTCTAACTAGAGAAAGTTTAGAACAAAAACTTAGAAGTCTGGCCAGTCCTCTTCTGGTACCTATTATACAAATCTTCTAATTTGTCCACTTTAGAATACGGGTAATAATATCAATATGACCAAAAACTTGGAAGTCTGGCCAGTCCTCTTCTGGTACCTCCCATACAAATGTGCCATTCCACCCACTTTAGAAATCGTGTAAAAATCAATATGACTAATGCTATCTTTGCAAATATTCTGTACTTAGTAGAGCTCTAACTAGAGAAAGTTTAAAACAAAAACTTGGAAGTCTGGCCAGTCCTCTTCTGGTACTTTCTGTACAAATGTACCATCCCGCCAACTTTAGAAATCGTGTAATATTACCAATATGCCCAATGCGATATTGCCCAACTTCTGTATTTAGTAAAGCTATAGTTAGACAAATTTTCGGAAAAATACTTGGAAGTCTGACAACTTCGCTTCTGGTACCTCCCATACAAATCTTCCAATTTGTCCACGTTAGAATATGGGTAATAATATCAATTTGACCAAAAACTTGGAAGTCTGGCCAGTCCTCTTCTGGTTCCTCCCATACAAATGTACCATTCCACCCATTTTAGAAATCGTGTAAGAATACCAATATGACTACTGCTATCTTGCCCATATTCTGTACATAGTAGAGCTCTAACTAAAGAAAGTTTAGAACAAACACTTGGAAGTCTGGCCAGTCCTCTTCTGGTACCTCCTATACAAATGTACAATCCCGCCAACTTTAGAAATCGTGTAATATTACCAATATGCCCAATGCGATATTGCCCAAATTCTGTATTTAGAAAAGATATGGCTAGACTAAGTTTCTGGCCAGTCCTCTTCTGGTACCTCCTATACAAATGTACCATTCCACCCACTTCAGAAATCGTGTAAGAATATCAATATGACTAATGCTATCTTGCCCATATTCTGTACTTAGAAAAGCTCTAACTAGAGAAAGTTTAGAACAAAAACTTAGAAGTCTGGCCAGTCCTCTTCTGGTACCTATTATACAAATCTTCTAATTTGTCCACTTTAGAATACGGGTAATAATATCAATATGACCAAAAACTTTGAAGTCTGGCCAGTCCTCTTCTGGTACCTCCCATACAAATGTACCAAATGTAATAATACCAATATGCTCAACACGATCTTGCCCAAATTCTGTACTTAGAAATCGTGTAAAAATCAATATGACTAATGCTATCTTGCAAATATTCTGTACTTAGTAGAGCTCTAACTAGAGAAAGTTTACAACAAAAACTTGGAAGTCTGGCCAGTCCTCTTCTGGTACCTCCCATACAAATGTACCATTCCACCCATTTTAGAAATCGTGTAAGAATACCAATATGACTACTGCTATCTTGCTCATATTCTGTACATAGTAGAGCTCTAACTAAAGAAAGTTTAGAACAAACACTTGGAAGTCTGGCCAGTCCTCTTCTGGTACCTCCTATACAAATGTACCATCCCGCCAACTTTAGAAATCGTGTAATATTACCAATATGCCCAATGCGATATTGCCAAATTCTGTATTTAGTAAAGCTATAGTTAGGCAAAGTTTCGGAAAAATACGTTTAAGAATATCAATATGACTAATGCTATCTTGCCCATATTCTGTACTTAGTAGAGCTCTAACTAAAGAAAGTTTAGAACAAACACTTGGAAGTCTGGCCAGTTCTCTTCTGGTACTTCCTGTACAAATGTACCATCCCGCCAACTTTAGAAATCGTGTAATATTACCAATATGCCCAATGCGATATTGCCAAATTCTGTATTTAGTAAAGCTATAGTTAGGCAAAGTTTCGGAAAAATACTTGGATGTCTGACAACTCCGCTTCTGGTACTTCCCATACAAATCTTCTAATTCGTCCACTTTAGAATTCGTATAATAATACCAATATGCTCAACACGATCTTGCCCAAATTCTGTACTTAGAAATCGTGTAAGAATATCAATATGACTAATGCTATCTTGCCCATATTCTGTACTTAGTAAAGCTCTAACTAGAGAAAGTTTAGAACAAAAACTTAGAAGTCTGGCCAGTCCTCTTCTGGTACTTCCTGTACAAATGTACCATCCCGCCCACTTTAGAAATCGTGTAATATTACCAATATGCCCAATGCGATATTGCTTAAATTCTGTATTTAGAAAAGATATGGCTAGACTAAGTTTCTGGCCAGTCCTCTTCTGGTACCTCCTATACAAATGTACCATTCCATCCACTTTAGAAATCGTGTAAGAATATCAATATGACTACTGCTATCTTGCCCAAATTCAGTACATAGTAGAGCTCTAACTAAAGAAAGTTTAGAACAAAAACTTGGAAGTCTTGCCAGTCCTCTTCTGGTACCTATTATACAAATCTTCTAATTTGTCCACTTTAGAATACGGGTAATAATATCAATATGACCAAAAACTTGGAAGTCTGGCCAGTTCTCTTCTGGTACTTCCTGTACAAATGTACCATCCCGCCAACTTTAGAAATCGTGTAATATTACCAATATGCCCAATGCGATATTGCCAAATTCTGTATTTAGTAAAGCTATAGTCAGGCAAAGTTTCGGAAAAATACTTGGATGTCTGACAACTCCGCTTCTGGTACTTCCCATACAAATCTTCTAATTCGTCCACTTTAGAATTCGTGTAATAATACCAATATGCTCAACACGATCTTGCCCAAATTCTGTACTTAGAAATCGTGTAAGAATATCAATATGACTAATGCTATCTTGCCCATATTCTGTACTTAGTAAAGCTCTAACTAAAGAAAGTTTAGAACAAAAACTTGGAAGTCTGGCCAGTCCTCTTCTGGTACCTCCTATACAAATGTACCATCCCGCCAACTTTAGAAATCGTGTAATATTACCAATATGCCCAATGCGATATTGCCAAATTCTGTATTTAGTAAAGCTATAGTCAGGCAAAGTTTCGGAAAAATACTTGGATGTCTGACAACTCCGCTTCTGGTACTTCCCATACAAATCTTCTAATTCGTCTACTTTAGAATTCGTGTAATAATACCAATATGCTCAACACGATCTTGCTCAAATTCTGTACTTAGAAATCGTGTAAGAATATCAATATGACTAATGCTATCTTGCCCAAATTCTGTACTTAATAAAGATATAGCTAGACAAAGTTTCGGACAAACTCTTGGAAGTCTGGCAACTCCCGTTCTGGTACCTCCCATATCAATGTACCATTCCACCCACTTTAGAAATCGTGTAAGAATATCAATATGACTACTGCTATCTTGCCCATATTCTGTACATAGTAGAGCTCAAACTAAAGAAAGTTTAGAACAAAAACTTGGAAGTCTGGCCAGTCCTCTTCTGGTACCTCCTATACAAATGTACCATCCCGCCAACTTTAGAAATCGTGTAAGAATATCAATATGCTCAACACGATCTTGCCCAAATTCTGTACTTAGAAATCGTGTAAGAATCGTGTAATGCTATCTTGCCCAAATTCTGTACTTAGTAAAGATATAGCTAGACAAAGTTTCGGACAAACTCTTGGAAGTCTGGCAACTCCAGTTCTGGTACCTCCCATATCAATGTACCATTCCACCCACTTTAGAAATCGTGTAAGAATATCAATATGACTACTGCTATCTTGCCCATATTCTGTACATAGTAGAGCTCTAACTAAAGAAAGTTTAGAACAAAAACTTGGAAGTCTGGCCAGTCCTCTTCTGGTACCTCCCATACAAATGTACCATTCCACCCACTTTAGAAATCGTGTAAGAATATCAATATGACTACTGCTATCTTACCCATATTCTGTACATAGTAGAGCTCTAACTAAAGAAAGTTTAGAACAAACACTTGGAAGTCTGGCCAGTCCTCTTCTGGTACCTCCTATACAAATGTACCATCCCGCCAACTTTAGAAATCGTGTAATATTACCAATATGCCCAATGCGATATTGCCAAATTCTGTATTTAGTAAAGCTATGGTTAGACAAAGTTTCGTAAAAAACTTGGAAGTCTGGATACTCCCGTTCTGGTACCTCCCATACAAATGTACCATTCCACCCTCATTAGAAACCGTGTAAGAATATAAATATGACCAAAACTTGGAAGTCTGGCAACTCCCGTTTTGGTACCTCCCATACAAATGTACCATCCTGCACACTTTAGAAATCGTGTAATAATATCAACGTGACGAACGCGATCTTGCCCAAATTCTGTATTTAGTAAAGGTAGACAAAGTTTCGTAAAAAAAAATTGGAAATCTGGCAACTCCTCTTCTGGTACTTCCCATTCAAATCTTCTAATTTGTCCACTTTAGAATACGTGTAATAATATCAATATGACAAAAAAAAAACTTGGAAATCTGACAACTCCGCTTCTGGTACCTCCCATACAAATTTTCAATTTCGTTCGCTTTAGAAATCGTGTAATAATATCAATGTGACCAAAAACTTGGAAATATGGCCAGTCCTCTTCTGGTACCTCCCATACAAATTTTCTATTTCGTTCACTTTAGAAATCGTGTAATAATATCAATATGACCAAAAACTTGGATGTATGTGCAGTCCTCTTCTGGTACCTCCCATACAAGTATACCATTCCACCCACTTTAGAAATCTTTTAAGAATATCAATATGAGTAGTGCCATCTTGTCCATATTCTGTACTTATTAAAGCTGTAACTAGAGAAAGTTTCAGACAAATACTTGGAAGTCTGGCCACGCCCCTTCTGGTACCTGCCACACAAATGTACCATCCCGCCAGCTTCAGAAGTCGTGTAATAAAACCAATATGCCCAACGCGATCTTGCCCAAATTCTGTATTTAGAAAAGCTATGGCTAGACAAAGTTTCGTTAAAAAACTTGGTACTTCCCATACAAATCTTCTATTTCGTCCACTTTAGAAATCGTGTAATAATATCAACATGACCAACGCGATCTTGCCCAAATTCAATATTTAGTACATTTATAGCTACACAAAGTTTTGGACAAAAACTTGGAAGTCTGGCCACTCCTATTCTAGTACCTCCCATACAAATGTGCCATCCCGCCAACTTCAGAAATCGTGTAATAATACCAATATGCCCAACGCGATCTTGCCAAAATTCTGTATTTAGTAAAGCTATGGTTAGACAAAGTTTCGCAAACATACTTGGAAACCTGGCAACTCCTCTTCTGGTACTTCCCATACAAATCTTCTAATTCGTCCACTTTAGAATTCGTGTAATAATACCAATATGCTCAACACGATCTTGCCCAAATTCTGTACTTAGTAAAGATATAGCTAGACAAAGTTTCGGACAAACTCTTGGAAGTCTGGCAACTCCCGTTCTGGTACCTCCCATACAAATGTACCATTCCACCCACTTCAGAAATCGTGTATGAGGACAGCGGTGGTGATGAAAGGGGATGGTAGGGTATCCAACTCTATTGTCTCCCTTCATCATCGCCGGAATGTGGGTGGTATATCGCTGTTCTATAACGGTATATTTTAACGGTATCTGTTCATCAGATATCCGTCGCCTGGTCCCTGAATTTAGAACATTTAGCCGGAATACACGGTTATCCAGGGAGTCTCATCCGTTCATTGTCAAATGGCCGGACTGTTCGTTTGTGGAATAATCTTCCTACAAGTGTTTTTCCTGCCTGCTATGACATTATCAAATTCAAGGCCAACGTCCACAAACACTACTCCCTCTTTCCCCCTCCAATAACCTTTCTTCCTATCTCTAACACAGTACATTGCATTTTTAAGGGGTCATCCCCTGAGTGGTAGTCACAAAAAAAACCAAAAAAAAACACAACGCGATCTTGCCCAAATTCTGTATTTAGTAAAGCTATGGTTAGACAAAGTTTCGTAAAAAACTTGGTACCTCCCATACAAATGTACCATTCCACCCTCATTAGAAACCGTGTAAGAATATAAATATGACCAAAACTTGGAAGTCTGGCAACTCCCGTTCTGGTACCTCCCATACAAATGTACCATCCCGCCGACTTTAGAAATCGTGTAATAATATCAACATGACCAACGCGATCTTGCCCAAATTCTGAATTTAGTAAAGCTATGGTTAGACAAAGTTTCGTAAAAAAAAAATCGGAAATCTGGCAACTCCTCTTCTGGTACTTCCCATACAAATCTTCTGATTTGTCCACTTTAGAATACGTGTAATAATATCAATATGACAAAAAAAACTTGGAAATCTGACAACTCCGCTTCTGGTACCTCCCATACAAATTTTCTATTTCGTTCACTTTAGAAATCGTGTAATAATATCAATGTGACCAAAAACTTGGAAGTATGGCCAGTCCTCTTCTGGTACCTCCCATACAAATTTTCTATTTCGTTCACTTTAGAAATCGTGTAATAATACCAATATGACCAAAAACTTGGAAGTATGGTAGTCCTCTTCTGGTACCTCCCATACAAGTATACCATTCCACCCACTTTAGAAATCTTTTAAGAATATCAATATGAGTAGTGCCATCTTGTCCATATTCTTCACTTATTAAAGCTGTAACTAGAGAAAGATTCAGACAAATACTTGGAAGTCTGGCCCCGCTCCTTCTGGTACCTGCTACACAAATGTACCATCCCGCCAGCTTCAGAAGTCGTGTAATAAAACCAATATGCCCAACGCGATCTTTCCCAAATTCTGTATTTACAAAAGCTATGGCTAGACAAAGTTTCGTTAAAAAACTTGGTACTACCCATACAAATCTTCTATTTCGTCCACTTTAGAAATCGTGTAATAATATCAACATGATTAACGCGATCTTGCCCAAATTCAATATTTAGTACATTTATAGCTACACAAAGTTTTGGACAAAAACTTGGAAGTCTGGCCACTCCTATTCTAGTACCTCCCATACAAATGTACCATCCCGCCAACTTCAGATATCGTGTAATAATACCAATATGCCCAACGCGATCTTGCCAAAATTCTGTATTTAGTAAAGCTATGGTTAGACAAAGTTTCGTAAACATACTTGGAAATCTGGCAACTCCTCTTCTGGTACTTCCCATACAAATCTTCTAATTCGTCCACTTTAGAATTCAAGTAATAATACCAATATGCTCAACACGATCTTGCCCAAATTCTGTACTTAGTAAAGATATAGCTGGACAAAGTTTCGGACAAACTCTTGGAAGTCTGGCAACTCCTGTTCTGGTACCTCCCATACAAATGTACCATTCCACCCTCATTAGAAACCGTGTAAGAATATAAATATGACCAGAACTTGGAAGTCTGGCAACTCCCGTTCTGGTACCTCCCATACAAATGTAGCATCTCGCCGACTTTAGAAATCGTGTAATAATATCAACATGACCAACGCGATCTTGCCCAAATTCTGTATTTAGTAAAGCTATGGTTAGACAAAGTTTCGTAAAAAAAATTTGGAAATCTGGCAACTCCTGTTCTGGTACTTCCCATACAAATCTTCTAATTTGTCCACTTTAGAATACGTGTAATAATATCAATATGACAAAAAAAACTTGGAAATCTGACAACTCCGCTTCTGGTACCTCCCATACAAATTTTCTATTTCGTTCACTTTAGAAATCGTGTAATAATATCAATGTGACCAAAAACTTGGAAGTATGGCCAGTCCTCTTCTGGTACCATTCCACCCACTTTAGAAATCTTTTAAAATATCAATATGAGTAGTGCCATCTTGTCCATATTCTTTACTTATTAAAGCTGTAACTAGAGAAAGATTCAGACAAAATACTTGGAAGTCTGGCCCCGCTCCTTCTGGTACCTGCTAGACAAATGTTCCATCCCGCCAGCTTCAGAAGTCGTGTAATAAAACCAATATGCCCAACGCGATCTTTCCCAAATTCTGTATTTACAAAAGCTATGGCTAGACAAAGTTTCGTTAAAAAACTTGGTACTTCCCATACAAATCTTCTATTTCGTCCACTTTAGAAATCGTGTAATAATATCAACATGACCAACGCGATCTTGCCCAAATTCAATATTTAGTACATTTATAGCTACACAAAGTTTTGGACAAAAACTTGGAAGTCTGGCCACTCCTATTCTAGTACCTCCCATACAAATGTACCATCCCGTCAACTTCAGAAATCGTGTAATAATACCAATATGCCCAACGCGATCTTACCAAAATTCTGTATTTAGTAAAGCTATGGTTAGACAAAGTTTCGTAAACATACTTGGAAATCTGGCAACTCCTCTTCTGGTACTTCCCATACAAATCTTTTAATTCGTCCACTTTAGAATTCGTGTAATAATACCAATATGCTCAACACGATCTTGCCCAAATTCTGTACTTAGTAAAGATATAGCTAGACAAAGTTTCGGACAAACTCTTGAAAGTCTGGCAACTCCCGTTCTGGTACCTCCCATACAAATGTACCATTCCACCCTCATTAGAAACCGTGTAAGAATATAAATATGACCAAAACTTGGAAGTCTGGCAACTCCCGTTCTGGTACCTTCCATTCAAATGTACCATCTCGCCGACTTTAGAAATCGTGTAATAATATCAACATGACCAACGCGATCTTGCCCAAATTCTGTATTTAGTAAAGCTATGGTTAGACAAAGTTTCGTAAAAAACTTGGAAGTCTGGATACTCCCGTTCTGGTACCTCCCATACAAATGTACCATTCCACCCTCATTAGAAACCGTGTAAGAATATAAATATGACCAAAACTTGGAAGTCTGGCAACTCCCGTTCTGGTACCTACCATACAAATGTACCATCCCGCCGACTTTAGAAATCGTGTAATAATATCAACATGACCAACGCGATCTTGCCCAAATTCTGTATTTAGTAAAGCTATGGTTAGACAAAGTTTCGTAAAAACAAAATTGGAAATCTGGCAACTCCTCTTCTGGTACTTCCCATACAAGTATGGGCAGTCCTCTTCTGGTACCTCCCATACAAGTATACCATTCCACCCACTTTAGAAATCTTTTAAGAATATCAATATGAGTAGTGCCATCTTGTCCATATTCTGTACTTATTAAAGCTGTAACTAGAGAAAGTTTCAGACAAATACTTGGAAGTCTGGCCACGCCCCTTCTGGTACCTGCCACACAAATGTACCATCCCGCCAGCTTCAGAAGTCGTGTAATAAAACCAATATGCCCAACGCGATCTTGCCCAAATTCTGTATTTAGAAAAGCTATGGCTAGACAAAGTTTCGTTAAAAAACTTGGTACTTCCCATACAAATCTTCTATTTCGTCCACTTTAGAAATCGTGTAATAATATCAACATGATTAACGCGATCTTGCCCAAATTCAATATTTAGTACATTTATAGCTACACAAAGTTTTGGACAAAAACTTGGAAGTCTGGCCACTCCTATTCTAGTACCTCCCATACAAATGTACCATCCCGCCAACTTCAGATATCGTGTAATAATACCAATATGCCCAACGCGATCTTGCCAAAATTCTGTATTTAGTAAAGCTATGGTTAGACAAAGTTTCGTAAACATACTTGGAAATCTGGCAACTCCTCTTCTGGTACTTCCCATACAAATCTTCTAATTCGTCCACTTTAGAATTCAAGTAATAATACCAATATGCTCAACACGATCTTGCCCAAATTCTGTACTTAGTAAAGATATAGCTGGACAAAGTTTCGGACAAACTCTTGGAAGTCTGGCAACTCCCGTTCTGGTACCTCCCATACAAATGTACCATTCCACCCACTTCAGAAATCGTGTATGAGGACAGCGGTGGTGATGAAAGGGGATGGTAGGGTATCCAACTCTATTGTCTCCCTTCATCATCGCCGGAATGTGGGTGGTATATCGCTGTTCTATAACGGTATATTTTAACGGTATCTGTTTATCAGATATCCGTCGCCTGGTCCCTGAATTTAGAACATTTAGCCGGAATACACGGTTATCCAGGGAGTCTCATCCGTTCATTGTCAAATGGCCGGACTGTTCGTTTGTGGAATAATCATCCTACAAGTGTTTTTCCTGCCTGCTATGACATTATCAAATTCAAGGCCAACGTCCACAAACACTACTCCCTCTTTCCCCCTCCAATAACCTTTCTTCCTATCTCTAACACAGTACATTGCATTTTTAAGGGGTCATCCCCTGAGTGGTAGTCACAAAAAAAAACACAACGCGATCTTGCCCAAATTCTGTATTTAGTAAAGCTATGGTTAGACAAAGTTTCGTAAAAAACTTGGTACCTCCCATACAAATGTACCATTCCACCCTCATTAGAAACCGTGTAAGAATATAAATATGACCAAAACTTGGAAGTCTGGCAACTCCCGTTCTGGTACCTCCCATACAAATGTACCATCCCGCCGACTTTAGAAATCGTGTAATAATATCAACATGACCAACGCGATTTTGCCCAAATTCTGTATTTAGTAAAGCTATGGTTAGACAAAGTTTCGTAAAAAAAAATCGGAAATCTGGCAACTCCTCTTCTGGTACCTCCCATACAAATGTACCATCTCGCCGACTTTAGAAATCGTGTAATAATATCAACATGACCAACGCGATCTTGCCCAAATTCTGTATTTAGTAAAGCTATGGTTAGACAAAGTTTCGTAAAAACTTGGAAGTCTGGATACTCCCGTTCTGGTACCTCCCATACAAATGTACCATTCCACCCTCATTAGAAACCGTGTAAGAATATAAATATGACCAAAACTTGGAAGTCTGGCAACTCCCGTTCTGGTACCTCCCATACAAATGTACCATCCCGCCCACTTTAGAAATCGTGTAATAATATCAACGTGACCAACGCGATCTTGCCCAAATTCTGTATTTAGTAAAGGTAGACAAAGTTTCGTAAAAAAAAATTGGAAATCTGGCAACTCCTGTTCTGGTACTTCCCATACAAATCTTCTAATTTGTCCACTTTAGAATACGTGTAATAATATCAATATGACAAAAAAAACTTGGAAATCTGACAACTCCGCTTCTGGTACCACCCATACAAATTTTATATTTCGTTCACTTTAGAAATCGTGTAATAATATCAATATGACCCAAAACTTGGAAGTATGGGCAGTCCTCTTCTGGTACCTCCCATACAAGTATATCATTCCACCCACTTTAGAAATCTTTTAAGAATATCAATATGAGTAGTGCCATCTTGTCCATATTCTTTACTTATTAAAGCTGTAACTAGAGAAAGATTCAGACAAATACTTGGAAGTCTGGCCCCGCTCCTTCTGGTACCTCCCATACAAATGTACCATCCCGCCGACTTTAGAAATCGTGTAATAATATCAACATGACCAACGCGATCTTGCCCAAATTCTGTATTTAGTAAAGCTATGGTTAGACAAAGTTTCGTAAAAAAAAAATCGGAAATCTGGCAACTCCTCTTCTGGTACCTCCCATACAAATGTACCATCTCGCCGACTTTAGAAATCGTGTAATAATATCAACATGACCAACGCGATCTTGCCCAAATTCTGTATTTAGTAAAGCTATGGTTAGACAAAGTTTCGTAAAAAACTTGGAAGTCTGTATACTCCCGTTCTGGTACCTCCCACACAAATGTACCATTCCACCCTCATTAGAAACCGTGTAAGAATATAAATATGACCAAAACTTGGAAGTCTGGCAACTCCCGTTCTGGTACCTCCCATACAAATGTACCATCCCGCCCACTTTAGAAATCGTGTAATAATATCAACGTGACCAACGCGATCTTGCCCAAATTCTGTATTTAGTAAAGGTAGACAAAGTTTCGTAAAAAAAAATTGGAAATCTGGCAACTCCTGTTCTGGTACTTCCCATACAAATCTTCTAATTTGTCCACTTTAGAATACGTGTAATAATATCAATATGACAAAAAAAACTTGGAAATCTGACAACTCCGCTTCTGGTACCACCCATACAAATTTTCTATTTCGTTCACTTTAGAAATCGTGTAATAATATCAATATGACCCAAAACTTGGAAGTATGGGCAGTCCTCTTCTGGTACCTCCCATACAAGTATACCATTCCACCCACTTTAGAAATCTTTTAAGAATATCAATATGAGTAGTGCCATCTTGTCCATATTCTTTACTTATTAAAGCTGTAACTAGAGAAAGATTCAGACAAATACTTGGAAGTCTGGCCCCGCTCCTTCTGGTACCTGCTACACAAATGTACCATCCCGCCAGCTTCAGAAGTCGTGTAATAAAACCAATATGTCCAACGCGATCTTTCCCAAATTCTGTATTTACAAAAGCTATGGCTAGACAAAGTTTCGTTAAAAAACTTGGTACTTCCCATACAAATCTTCTATTTCGTCCACTTTAGAAATCGTGTAATAATATCAACATGACCAACGCGATCTTGCCCAAATTCAATATTTAGTACATTTGTATCTACTCAAAGTTTTGGACAAAAACTTGGAAGTCTGGCCACTCCTATTCTAGTACCTCACATACAAATGTTCCATCCCGCCAACTTCAGAAATCGTGTAATAATACCAATATGCCCAACGCGATCTTGCCAAAATTCTGTATTTAGTAAAGCTATGGTTAGACAAAGTTTCGTAAACATACTTGGAAATCTGGCAACTCCTCTTCTGGTACTTCCCATACAAATCTTTAAATTCGTCCACTTTAGAATTCGTGTAATAATACCAATATGCTCAACACGATCTTGCCCAAATTCTGTACTTAGTAAAGATATAGCTAGACAAAGTTTCGGACAAACTCTTGAAAGTCTGGCAACTCCCGTTCTGGTACCTCCCATACAAATGTACCATTCCACCCTCATTAGAAACCGTGTAAGAATATAAATATGACCAAAACTTGGAAGTCTGGCAACTCCCGTTCTGGTACCTTCCATTCAAATGTACCATCTCGCCGACTTTAGAAATCGTGTAATAATATCAACATGACCAACGCGATCTTGCCCAAATTCTGTATTTAGTAAAGCTATGGTTAGACAAAGTTTCGTAAAAAACTTGGAAGTCTGGATACTCCCGTTCTGGTACCTCCCATACAAATGTACCATTCCACCCTCATTAGAAACCGTGTAACAATATAAATATGACCAAAACTTGGAAGTCTGGCAACTCCCGTTCTGGTACCTACCATACAAATGTACCATCCCGCCGACTTTAGAAATCGTGTAATAATATCAACATGACCAACGCGATCTTGCCCAAATTCTGTATTTAGTAAAGCTATGGTTAGACAAAGTTTCGTAAAAACAAAATTGGAAATCTGGCAACTCCTCTTCTGGTACTTCCCATACAAATCTTCTAATTTGTCCACTTTAGAATACGTGTAATAATATCAAAAAAAAACTTGGAAATCTACAACTCAGCTTGTGGTACCTCCCATACAAATTTTCTATTTCGTCCACTTTAGAAATCGTGTAATAATATCAACATGACCAACGCGATCTTGCCCAAGTATATAAATATATAATATATTTAGTACATTTATAGCTAGACAAAGTTTTGGACAAAAACCTGGAAGTCTGGCCACTCCTATTCTAGTATTTACCTCCCATACAAATGTACCATCCCGTCAACTTCAGAAATCGTGTAATAATACCAATATGCCCAACGCGATCTTGCCAAAATTCTGTATTTAGAAAAGCTATGGTTACACAAAGTTTCGTAAAAATACTTGGAAATCTCGCAACTCCTCTTCTGGTACCTCCCATACAAATGTACCATTCCACCCTCATTAGAAACCGTGTAAGAATATAAATATGACCAAAACTTGGAAGTCTGGCCACGCCGCTTCTGGCACCTGTCATAAATGTACCATCCCGCGCCCCTAGAAATCATGTAATAATACCAATATGACCAAAAACTTGGAAGTCTGGGCAGTACTATTCTGGTACTTCTAATACAAATGTACCATTCCACCCACTTCAGAAATCGTGTATGAATATCAACGTGACCAACGCGATCTTGCCCAAATTCTGTATTAAGTAAAGCTAGACAAAGTTTCGTAAAAAAAAATTGGACATCTGGCAACTCCTCTTCAGGTACTTCCCATACAAATCTTCTACTTTGTCCACTTTAGAATACGTGTAATAATATCAATATGACAAAAAAAACTTGGAAATCTGACAACTCCGCTTCTGGTACCACCCATACAAATTTTCTATTTCGTTCACTTTAGAAATCGTGTAATAATATCAATATGACCAAAAACTTGGAAGTATGGGCAGTCCTCTGCTGGTACCTCCCATACAAGTATACCATTCCACCCACTTTAGAAATCTTTTAAGAATATCAATATGAGTAGTGCCATCTTGTCCATATTCTTTACTTATTAAAGCTGTAACTAGAGAAAGATTCAGACAAATACTTGGAAGTCTGGCCCCGCTCCTTCTGGTACCTCCCATACAAATGTACCATCCCGCCGACTTTAGAAATCGTGTAATAATATCAACATGACCAACGCGATCTTGCCCAAATTCTGTATTTAGTAAAGCTATGGTTAGACAAAGTTTCGTAAAAAAAAAATCGGAAATCTGGCAACTCCTCTTCTGGTACCTCCCATACAAATGTACCATCTCGCCGACTTTAGAAATCGTGTAATAATATCAACATGACCAACGCGATCTTGCCCAAATTCTGTATTTAGTAAAGCTATGGTTAGACAAAGTTTCGTAAAAAACTTGGAAGTCTGGATACTCCCGTTCTGGTACCTCCCACACAAATGTACCATTCCACCCTCATTAGAAACCGTGTAAGAATATAAATATGACCAAAACTTGGAAGTCTGGCAACTCCCGTTCTGGTACCTCCCATACAAATGTACCATCCCGCCCACTTTAGAAATCGTGTAATAATATCAACGTGACCAACGCGATCTTGCCCAAATTCTGTATTTAGTAAAGGTAGACAAAGTTTCGTAAAAAAAAATTGGAAATCTGGCAACTCCTGTTCTGGTACTTCCCATACAAATCTTCTAATTTGTCCACTTTAGAATACGTGTAATAATGTCAATATGACAAAAAAAACTTGGAAATCTGACAACTCCGCTTCTGGTACCACCCATACAAATTTTCTATTTCGTTCACTTTAGAAATCGTGTAATAATATCAATATGACCCAAAACTTGGAAGTATGGGCAGTCCTCTTCTGGTACCTCCCATACAAGTATACCATTCCACCCACTTTAGAAATCTTTTAAGAATATCAATATGAGTAGTGCCATCTTGTCCATATTCTTTACTTATTAAAGCTGTAACTAGAGAAAGATTCAGACAAATACTTGGAAGTCTGGCCCCGCTCCTTCTGGTACCTGCTACACAAATGTACCATCCCGCCAGCTTCAGAAATCGTGTAATAATACCAATATGCCCAACGCGATCTTGCCAAAATTCTGTATTTAGTAAAGCTATGGTTAGACAAAGTTTCGTAAACATACTTGGAAATCTGGCAACTCCTCTTCTGGTACTTCCCATACAAATCTTTAAATTCGTCCACTTTAGAATTCGTGTAATAATACCAATATGCTCAACACGATCTTGCCCAAATTCTGTACTTAGTAAAGATATAGCTAGACAAAGTTTCGTAAAAAACTTGGAAGTCTGGATACTCCCGTTCTGGTACCTCCCATACAAATGTACCATTCCACCCTCATTAGAAACCGTGTAACAATATAAATATGACCAAAACTTGGAAGTCTGGCAACTCCCGTTCTGGTACCTACCATACAAATGTACCATCCCGCCGACTTTAGAAATCGTGTAATAATATCAACATGACCAACGCGATCTTGCCCAAATTCTGTATTTAGTAAAGCTATGGTTAGACAAAGTTTCGTAAAAACAAAATTGGAAATCTGGCAACTCCTCTTCTGGTACTTCCCATACAAATCTTCTAATTTGTCCACTTTAGAATACGTGTAATAATATCAATATGACAAAAAAAACTTGGAAATCTGACAACTCCGCTTCTGGTACCTCCCATACAAATTTTCTATTTCGTTCACTTTAGAAATCGTGTAATAATATCAATATGACCAAAAATTTGGAAGTATGGGCAGTCCTCTTCTGGTACCTCCCATACAAGTATACCATTCCACCCACTTTAGAAATCTTTTAAGAATATCAATATGAGTAGGGCCATCTTGTCCATATTCTTTACTTATTAAAGCTGTAACTAGAGAAAGATTCAGACAAATACTTGAAAGTCTGGCCCCGCTCCTTCTGGTACCTGCAACACAAATGTACCATCCCGCCAGCTTCAGAAGTCGTGTAATAAAACCAATATGCCCAACGCGATCTTTCCCAAATTCTGTATTTAGTAAAGCTATGGTTAGACAAAGTTTCGTAAAAACAAAATTGGAAATCTGGCAACTCCTCTTCTGGTACTTCCCATACAAATCTTCTAATTTGTCCACTTTAGAATACGTGTAATAATATCAAAAAAAAACTTGGAAATCTACAACTCAGCTTGTGGTACCTCCCATACAAATTTTCTATTTCGTCCACTTTAGAAATCGTGTAATAATATCAACATGACCAACGCGATCTTGCCCAAGTATATAAATATATAATATATTTAGTACATTTATAGCTAGACAAAGTTTTGGACAAAAACCTGGAAGTCTGGCCACTCCTATTCTAGTATTTACCTCCCATACAAATGTACCATCCCGTCAACTTCAGAAATCGTGTAATAATACCAATATGCCCAACGCGATCTTGCCAAAATTCTGTATTTAGAAAAGCTATGGTTACACAAAGTTTCGTAAAAATACTTGGAAATCTCGCAACTCCTCTTCTGGTACCTCCCATACAAATGTACCATTCCACCCTCATTAGAAACCGTGTAAGAATATAAATATGACCAAAACTTGGAAGTCTGGCCACGCCGCTTCTGGCACCTGTCATAAATGTACCATCCCGCGCCCCTAGAAATCATGTAATAATACCAATATGACCAAAAACTTGGAAGTCTGGGCAGTACTATTCTGGTACTTCTAATACAAATGTACCATTCCACCCACTTCAGAAATGGTGTATGAATATCAACGTGACCAACGCGATCTTGCCCAAATTCTGTATTAAGTAAAGCTAGACAAAGTTTCGTAAAAAAAAATTGGACATCTGGCAACTCCTCTTCAGGTACTTCCCATACAAATCTTCTACTTTGTCCACTTTAGAATACGTGTAATAATATCAATATGACAAAAAAAACTTGGAAATCTGACAACTCCGCTTCTGGTACCACCCATACAAATTTTCTATTTCGTTCACTTTAGAAATCGTGTAATAATATCAATATGACCAAAAACTTGGAAGTATGGGCAGTCCACTGCTGGTACCTCCCATACAAGTATACCATTCCACCCACTTTAGAAATCTTTTAAGAATATCAATATGAGTAGTGCCATCTTGTCCATATTCTTTACTTATTAAAGCTGTAACTAGAGAAAGATTCAGACAAATACTTGGAAGTCTGGCCACGCCCCTTCTGGTACCTGCCACACAAATGTACCATTCGGCGCCCTTAGAAGTCGTGTAATAATACCAATATTCCCAACACGATCTGGGCCAAATTCTGTACTTAGTAAAGATATAGCTAGACAAAGTTTCGGACAAACTCTTGGAAGTCTGGCAACTCCCATTCTAGTACCTCCCATACAAATGTACTATCCCGTCCAGTTTAGAAATCGTGTAATAATGTCAACATGACCAACGCGATCTTGCCCAAATTCTATATTTAGTAAATATATAGGTAGACAAAGTTTTGGACAAAAACTTGGAAGTCTGGCCAACTCCCATATATGGGTAGGGACTCAAATGTCAACTTTGCAGCTTCTGGACCGTGTACAGAGGACAGCGGTGGTGATGAAAGGGGATGGTAGGGTATCCAACTCTATTGTCTCCCTTCATCATCGCCGGAATGTCGGTTGTATATCGCTATTCTATAGATATTTTAACGGTATCTGTTCATCAGATATCTGTCGTCTGGTCCCTGAATTTAGAACATTTAGCCGGAATACACGGCTATCCAGGGAGTCTCATCCGTTCATTGTCAAATGGCCGGACTGTTCGTTTGTGGAATAATCTTCTTACAAGTGTTTTTCCTGCCTGCTATGACATTATCAAATTCAAGGCCAACGTCAACAAACACTACTGCCTCTTTCCCCCTTCCAATAACCTTCCTTCCTATCTCTAACACAGTGCATTGCATTTATAGGGGGCATCCCCTGAGTGGTAGTCACAAAAAAAAAGCACAACGCGATCTTGCCCAAATTCTGTATTTAGTAAAGCTATGGCTAGACAAAGTTTCGTTAAAAAACTTGGTACTTCCCATACAAATCTTCTATTTCGTCCACTTTAGAAATCGTGTAATAATATCAACATGACCAACGCGATCTTGCCCAAATTCAATATTTAGTACATTTATAGCTACACAAAGTTTTGGACAAAAACTTGGAAGTCTGGCCACTCCTATTCTAGTACCTCCCATACAAATGTACCATCCCGCCAACTTCAGAAATCGTGTAATAATACCAATATGCCCAACGCGATCTTGCCAAAATTCTGTATTTAGTAAAGCTATGGTTAGACAAAGTTTCGCAAACATACTTGGAAACCTGGCAACTCCTCTTCTGGTACTTCCCATACAAATCTTCTAATTCGTCCACTTTAGAATTCGTGTAATAATACCAATATGCTCAACACGATCTTGCCCAAATTCTGTACTTAGTAAAGATATAGCTAGACAAAGTTTCGGACAAACTCTTGGAAGTCTGGCCACTCCTATTCTAGTACCTCCCATACAAATGTACCATCCCGCCAACTTCAGATATCGTGTAATAATACCAATATGCCCAACGCGATCTTGCCAAAATTCTGTATTTAGTAAAGCTATGGTTAGACAAAGTTTCGTAAACATACTTGGAAATCTGGCAACTCCTCTTCTGGTACTTCCCATACAAATCTTTTAATTCGTCCACTTTAGAATTCGTGTAATAATACCAATATGCTCAACACGATCTTGCCCAAATTCTGTACTTAGTAAAGATATAGCTAGACAAAGTTTCGGACAAACTCTTGAAAGTCTGGCAACTCCCGTTCTGGTACCTCCCATACAAATGTACCATTCCACCCTCATTAGAAACCGTGTAAGAATATAAATATGACCAAAACTTGGAAGTCTGGCAACTCCCGTTCTGGTACCTTCCATTCAAATGTACCATCTCGCCGACTTTAGAAATCGTGTAATAATATCAACATGACCAACGCGATCATGCCCAAATTCTGTATTTAGTAAAGCTATGGTTAGACAAAGTTTCGTAAAAAACTTGGAAGTCTGGATACTCCCGTTCTGGTACCTCCCATACAAATGTACCATCCGGCGCCCTTAGAAATTGCGTAATAATACGAATATGCGTAACACGATCTTGCCCAAATTCTGTACTTAGTAAAGATATAGCTAGACAACGTTTCACACAAACTCTTGCAAGTCTGGCCAGTCCTCTTCTGGTACCTCCCATACAAGTGTACCATTCCACCCACTTTAGAAATCGTGTAATAATACCAATATGTCCAACGCGATCTTGCCCAAATTCTGTTTTTAGTAGAGCTATGGTTGGACAAAGATTCATAAAACAACTTAGAAGTCTGGAAGCTCCCGTTCTGGTACCTCCCATACAAATGTACCATCCCGCCCACTTTAGAAATCGTGTAATAATATCAACATGACCAACGTGATCTTGCCCAAATTCTGTATTTAGAAAATCTATGGCTAGACAAAGTTTCTTAACTTTCCACTTGGAAGTGTGGCTTCATCTGGTATCTTCCATGCAAATGTACCATTCCACCCACTTTAGAAATCGTGTAAGAATATTAATATGACTAATGCTATCTTGCCCATATTCTGTACTTAGTAGAGCTTTAACTAGAGAAAGTTTAGAACAAAAACTTGGAAGTCTGGCCAGTCCTCTTCTGGTACTTCCTGTACAAATGTACCATCCCGCCAACTTTATAAATCGTGTAATATTACCAATATGCCCAATGCGAACTTGCCCAAATTCTGTATTTAGAAAAGCTAGGGCTAGACTAAGTTTCTGGCCAGTCCTCTTCTGGTACCCCCCATACAAATGTACCATTCCACCCACTTTAGAAATCGTGTAAGAATATCAATATGACTAATGCTATCTTGCCCATATTCTGTACTTTGTAAAGCTCTAACTAGAGAAAGTTTAGAACAAAAACTTGGAAGTCTTGCCAGTCCTCTTCTGGTACCTACTATACAAATCTTCTAATTTGTCCACTTTAGAATACGGGTAATAATATCAATATGACCAAAAACTTGGAAGTCTGGCCAGTACTCTTCTGGTACCTCCCATACAAATGTACCATTCCACCCACTTTAGAAATCGTGTAAGAATATCAATATGACTAATGCTATCTTGCCCATATTCTGTACTTAGTAAAGCTCTAACTAGAGAAAGTTTAGAACAAAAACTCTGAAGTCTTTCCAGTCCTCTTCTGGTACTTCCCATACAAATCTTCTAATTTGTCCACGTTAGAATATTGGTAATAATATCAATTTGACCAAAAACTTGGAAGTCTGGCCACGCCTCTTGTCGTACCACCCATTCAAATGTACCATCCTGCGATCTTAGAAATCGTGTAATAATATCAATATGACCAACGCGATCTTGCCCAAATTCTGTACTTAGTAAAGCTACAGCTCCACAAAGTTTCGGACAAACACTTGGAAGGCGGGAAACTCTTATTTTGGTACCATCCCGACCCTTAAAAATCGTGTAATATTATCAATATGACCAACGCGATCTTGCCCAAATTCTGTACTTAGTAAAGCTATAGTTAGACAAAGTTTCGGAAAAATACTTGGAAGTCTGACAACTGCGCTTAACGGTATTAAGATTCCTGAGTGAACGGATTATTGTACTATTTAGCGCGTAATTAGTGGAATGACGTGGTATACTAAAAACGTAGGCATGACGAATCGGTCTTGGTGGAACATAAAAATTAATACAATCAAGCAATTTAAAACAGCCGATTCCGCCAGACATTAGATCGTAGACAAGTAAAGCAGCTTGAAAACTTCGACGATATTCCAATGTCTGTAAACCTAATAATAAGAACTTCGACATATAAGATTAAAAAGGATCAACAAACCTAAGCGATAAAAGAGCATATTTTAGAAATATTCGCTACACTACTTCCGTACGATGGATGTGCAACTGACAATGAGGACTGTAAACAATAGAGGCACACTCCAACTTTGATCTAACATCCGTGCCAGACCCTATCGAACGTCTTGGTAATATCCAGAGCCACGACCTTACTTTTACCAATGGCGTGAATAGATCGACTCCATAGCTCCGAAATGAACGCCATCAGGTCTCCAGTAGGTCGATTCCAACGGAAGCCATACTGTTGATCATTTAGAAGGCCGTTAGACTCTAAATACTTAACAAGATGGTGGTTAACCATGCTCTTCATAACCTTCGAGAGCGCAGAACATATTGCAATTGGACGGTAATTGTCAGGGTTAGTAGCCTCACCTTTCGGCAGAACATTGGCAACTTTCCAACGTGAAGGGTAAATACCAGCACGGTACGACATGTTGAAAAGATTGCCCAATGGACAGGCTAGCGTCGAAGAGCACTTACATAGGACAAGTGCTGAAATAACATCCGGGCGCGGAGTTTTGCTTACATTGAGATCTGCAAGAACCCTTTTGACTACACGTGTTCGAAAAAATATCTGAGGCATCGAACTAGATACGTTTTCGATCACGAAGAGTGGTTGACTGCTTCAATGATTTCAGTGAACGCGCAAACGCTTGGTTTGTAACAAACGCAATAAAAGCAAAAGTCAAATCTGGACTAGGTATGGTGAAGAAAATTAAGAGAACAATGAAAAGCAAGAAACTATATGACAAGAAACTATTTTCAACTACGGTTAAGAATGCTTTGAAAATCTTGAAGAAAGAAAAACCAGATAATATAGATGACGCTGTAAAATTAGCTCAGAACGTGATACACACAAATTTCAAAAAGAAAAGGATATGTATAATTGCTATACCGAGAGTTATTCCGATGCCAAAAATTTGTGTTTTTTACCCATAGTTCCGATTTTTGCTGCCCTTGGAGGTTTAGCTGATGGTGGATCTGCAATTGTTAAAGCTGTGAATGCTATAAAAAATGGAATGGAACAACTAGCAGAAGCTACTCGACACAATAGAAATATGGAAGAAATTGCTATGGGAAAGGGTTTATTTTTTCTAATATACGATATGGTGTTTATTAAAAATCAGCTTAAAAAAACCTTTGAGTTTACAACCCAATCGTCCGCTAACAGATGTCGATTCAATGAAGTATAGTAGACAACTTCCTTATTTTAGAGGTGTTTTTATGCGTGACTCTTTACCCAAGCGTCCACTTCTTCAAGAATGTGGTACTGTTAAAGGCCCTATTAGTCTTGACGGTTGAAGGCAGACGATCAGCTGTTTGAGTTGGGGTTGCATTTTGCATGTGTTAGAGAGTATATTGAGTATATAAGCGATGTATCTTAGATCGAAAAGTATACATTGAATCATAATAGTTTATTTTTTCAAAGAGATATTTTCTAAAATCATCAATGGTGAGTCTCGAGGTAACAGCTTGTTTTATTCCTTTAATTTTTTTAATTTCTCTTTCAACCATGTCAATTTTAACAGAGTACATTTTGGATCGTAAACCGATGAATTCCTTCATTATTTGTCCATTACTTTCATCATTCCCAAGACTTTTTTATTCTGTAAGGGACAATTGAAAACATTTTGTATGGGATATGCAGACGTATCGAACAATTTGTCAATATCTCCTCGAATATCATCATAAAAATCTTCTGTTATAATATCATAGATAAACGAATCCGTATCTATATAATTTAGGTAGATGTGTTTCTTATATTTAGGTTTCATATAATCATAATGAACATAATGAACATCATATATTTTCCATTTAGATAATTCGAGAGCAGCAAAACCAACGTAAATTGGTTTATTGTGCTTTATTTCATTTCATTTATTGAGTCTATGGACAGAAATTCCTTACATACTAGCAAATAACAAGAATTTAATTATAATTATAATTTACATTAATTAATCAACAAATGTTTAAACTTAAAACTAGGTAGACTAAAATCTAAATGTTCACAAATAGAATTGTAGAGTATAATAGATTTAAGTAAAGGTTCATTTACAGCATAATTAGTTAAATGTGTATCAATAGAAAAAGGAAAGTAGTGTCTTAATGCTCGTGGTGGCGCGTTAAAACGAATAAGTGATAACAATTCCGGGCAATCAACATTTCCACAGATTAAACCATATAAGAACATGAGAGATGCAAAATCTCTTCTGGATTTCAGTGATTTTAAGGAAAGAAGCAGCCAACGACTTTCGTACGATGGAATTGGTTCTGTAAAGTTGAAAGAACTTAAAGCGAATTTCATGAAAGATTTTTGAACTTTTTCAATGCGCTTAATGTGAATAGCAGCGTTTGGACTCCAAATAAAAGATGCATACTCTAATTTAGAACGAACGAAAGAACAATAAATCACTTTTTTTGTGTGAGGATCAGAGAACTCTGAAGTATTTCTGCGAATAAAGTAAAGTACAGCATCGGCCTTAGGGATAATATAATTCAAATGGCAATTAAAAGTTAACTTGGAATCAAAGACAACGCCCAAGTCAAGATTTTCACAAATGATATCTAAATTATGATTCAAAATTGTATATTGTGAAATAATTATGTTACGGCAACGGTGAAAAGTCATTTGAAAGCATTTCGATATATTGAGTGGCAAACCATTATAATTACACCTCAAAACAAATCTATCAATATCATTCTGCAACAATTGCGCATCATTTAATGACCGAACACTTTTAAAGATTTTTAAATCATCAGCATATGCTAAATGTCTGGAAAATTTAAAACAATAATCAATATCATTAACATAAAGATTGAATAATAACGGACCCAATACACTTCCTTGTGGAATACCAGAGGTAGGAATGTATATATCGGAATAAACACCATCAATACATACAGTCAATCTTAGCCAATTTATATATTAGTATATTATGTGGCACTTTATCAAATGCTTTTGAGAAATCAGTATAAATTGTATCAACTTGGACACCCTTTTCGAAATGATCAATACAATAATGCGTAAATACTTCCAAATTACTTGTAGTTGATCTTCCATTAACAAAACCGTGCTGTGCGGGGCTAATATGACATTTGACATTGAAAATTATTTTATCGTAAACTATATGCTCAAAAAGTTTAGCAATTTGGCAGTTTAGAAATAGGCCTATAATTTGTAACACAATTTTTATGACCAGATTTGTAAACAGGGACAATAGTAGCTGCTTTCCATTTTTGAATAAAGTAGCCACAGTCTGAAGATTTTATAAAAATCATCTTGAGGGGTAATATTAAAGCCGCAGAGCATTTCGTCGTTCGCAAGTTATTGTGTTCTATATGACAAAAATGTTTTTTTGTGAAATCCATGTTAAAGTTTAGTTCTTTATTGCAAAAAGTCAGTAAAGTATTGTATAGCACTAAGTCGATGTATAATATTTCCGAAACTATAAAGAATAAAAGCAAACTGATTACACAGATCGACAGATCTCGATAAATTGACCCAAAAATCAGTCTTATCTCAATTTTTCCTATTTTGCGTTATAGAACACTATAACTTACGAACGACGATTTGTTAAGAATAAACGAAGAAATACCGTCAAGGTCATTCCTAAAAGAATTAGAAAGTTTAGCAATACCGGTAACAATATCTTCATCAAAAATCTGCACGGAAGAAATATCGACATATGGTACAATGTTATCAAATGCAGTTTCATGAAGTTTAGAAGGTTCACAATAAAAATTAGATACAAAGAAATCCTTAAACAGATTAACAGATTCAAATGCAGAATTAGAAGTATCATCATTATATATCACAGAAGACGGAAGACTGGAACTTTTCCTTCTTGATTTTACAAAACTCCAAAAACGTTTTGGATTAGATTTAATAGAGTTACTGTAACCCATTATGAATTGGTTGTAGAGAAATTTATTTAAGAAATTAAATTCTCTCATGTATTGCAAATATAAATTCATATCATTGGCATTACCACTGCATTTAAATTTCCTATAATGCTTATTTCTTAAATTTTTTAGCTTTTTTAAATCTGCAGTGTACCAAGGCAATTTGTAAACCCTTAGTTTGGAGAGTGGAATATTATTTTTAAAAATATTCTTAACAATTTTTAAAAATTCTTCATAACATATGGAGACTATATCACTATCTAAAATAGTATCAGAAATTAGGGCACTAATGACATCAAAGTTGCATGAATTATAGTTTTTTATTTTAATTAATAGCATATCATCGGATATTTCGAGTGTACTATGAACATTTGATTTTGCTATAAGAGCCCTCGCACCCAACCTCCTACCTGTACTCTCCCATTCACTCACTAACCTAGTATAGTTTGTTTTATCAACGTTTTCCATTATTACCGTAGACTGCATTATTCAATAACTTGAAAAAATTCTTTCAAATAAAATTTTCGGTAATATCCTATGTTTATTGTTTAAATCAACATATCTTTTCAATCAGTTCGATTGCTTGAATTTATGTATTCTATGAATTTTCTTTAACACAAGACTATGTTTAAGAATTTGTTGAAGATTTCGATAATGTATTATATAATTTGTTTTCGGAGTTAAATCTGCTACTACTTTTCTTTATTTTCCACACAAAATGGTAATGAAGATGGATATTCTAAATCTACTTTCAACATATATCCTACATCCGAACATTCTTCCAACTCATCTTACTTAAAATTTTCAACGTCGTCTATCCATTCAAAACCACCATAGGAAAGATATTGTGTCATAGCATCCTAAATATAATAATTTGTGCAGCATTTCTTTACTGTCTTTCATTACTCTCTCTCTTGCTCGCTCATTTTTTAACACGTCATCATTCTCTTTTCACAGTCGCAGTGTGTGTGGCTGTGTGTTGTTTACACATGTGTGTTTGGCTGTTTCGTTGTTGTTGTCATGTTCACAAAAAGAACAACAAACACACTGTCGTAATTCAAACACCGTTCGATCTCATTGAAGGTTACACAAGAAGTGGTAATTCATTTATTGTCTTTCAATGACGTTTTGTTTCTTACATCTAACAATGTTACCATATTGTAATGTTAACGATTTGATATTACTATTATGTTACATACATGTCTGTGCAAATATATATCTCTCCCGCTAAGATGTGTTTTTATCTCTGGAAGGATTTAATTATATTAATACATATTTAAGTACATCGAGATCATTTTTATAATAGTTATAGTTAAATCATAAAATATTTACAGTTATATATTCGGATTCATTATGAAATAGTAAATTTAAAACAGCTAATTTAATTTTTTCCTTTTAATCAGCGAAACGTAATGGAATTCTGCGTTGTCTCTCTGATCGCCTTATTTCAGGGGTCGATTCTGTGGCTTCTGCATTTAGATCGGATTGTTCAGCTGGGGTAGTTATCTTGGGTGGTACTTCATCGGTATTTGCTGGTTTCGGTGGTTGTTGTAGGATTGATCGTGGGATACCTTGAGTCACAGCATTGTATGTCATGTTACCATTTTCAGTATTATTGGGTTTTTGATAAATTCCTCCATTTGCTTTGGTAGATTGTGTATTTATTCTGATCCCAACTTTTCGAATTTGATCCGCATGTCGTTTCCATATTCTGCCATCGTCCAATTTAACATTGTAATGTAGGTCGCCAAGCTTCTCCTCCACCACACCGAATTTCCATTTGTCATTAGAGAGATAATCGCGTACTGATACTCTGTCTCCTACTTGAAATAGTTTTTTATTACTAATCCGAACTCCTTCGTTGATAATCGTATTTGGTAATAATAGATCGAGACGTGATTGTATTTGTCTACCTAACATTAACATTGCCGGTGATTTCCCGGTAGCGGGGTGGATAGCACGTCTATATGCCAGCAATATTTTTGCTAATTCTGTGCCCATTGTGCTAGCTGTACACTTTGAAGCTAATAATTTGTTCTTTATAGTTTGAACGTATCTTCCGGCTTGGCCGTTTGTTGCTGGGTGGTATGGGGCACCTAGTTTATGTACAATGCCATTTTCTCTAAGAAATTTACCAAATTCAGTGGAGGTAAATTGGGTCCCATGGTCACTCACGAATATATTTGGAACGCCCAACTGTGCAAATATTTCCCTGCATTTTTGAATTGTTGTTTCTGCTGTCATGTTGGGGACAATATGTATTTCTGGCCATTTACTGAATGCGTCGATAAGTATAAAAAGATATTTTCCTAAGAAGGGTCCCGCATAGTCTGCGTGAACTCGCTCTAAAGGTTTTTTCGGTTTGCCCCAAAAATGCGTTGGTACTCTTTTGGGATCTGGACGTACGGATTGACAAAATTCGCATTTGCCTATTTGTTCTTCAATATCTCTGTCCATTTGGCTCCACCAAACATACGCTCTCGCTAAACTTTTCATTCGAGATATACCAAAATGTGCTGAATGGAGTTCAGCCAATATTCTTCTGCGAAGTTTCTGTGGTACATATACCCGAATGCCACGTAAAAGGCAACCATTATGGAGGGCGAATTCAGTTTGATTAATGCCAAAACGATCTTTAGCCTCGCATCCGCGGCCGTATTCCAAACATTTCATTAACTTGTTTACCTCAATTTCAGCTTTGGTTTCCATTTTGAGTTCATCTGCTGTAACGGGTAAGTTTTGAAAAGCCTCTTCTTCAATAGCATATACTTCGTCCACAAACTCGTACGTGTTTGGGTTCGGTAACCGCGACATTGCATCCGCATTCGCATTTTCTTTAGACTTCTTGAATTTGATGACATAATCGAACTGCTCTAAAAATATAGCGTAATGCTGCATTCTCATTGCCGAATATACGGGTAATCCTTTATTTGGTGCGAAAATTTTCGATATGGCCCGGTTATCTGTAATTAGACTGAACTTTCTTCCGTATACATAATTATAAAACTTACGTACTCCAAAAATTATTGCATATGCTTCTCTATCGATCTGCGAGTACCTTTGCTGTGTCTTGCTAAGCGTCTGCAATGCGAACTGAATAGGTTTTTCCGTTCCATCATTGTATGCGTGGCTGAGCACCGCTCCAACACCCGTTGGACTTGCATCTACCGCCAATATCAACGGCAATTTCGGATCGTAATATGTCAAAATGGTGTTCGATTGCATTTGCTTTTTGATCTCCTTGAAAGCTTTTTCGCATTTTTGATCAAAGTCGAATTTTACTTCATTTTGGAGTAACCGATTCAATGGATACACAATGTCACATAAATTTTTGATGAATCTGCCATAATAATTCACAAGACCCAAAAATGCGCGAACTTCATCTTTATTCGTAGGTTGTTTCATTTGTTGGATGGCTTGAACTTTTCCCTCGATTCTTTTAATACCGTCTTTGTTAATAACATACCCGCAATATACAATTTCATCTTGTAAAAATTCAGACTTGTCAACGTTAACGCGCATATTAAATTTTTCCAATCGATGGAGCACTTCTTCTATTCTCTCAATATGCGATGCGTCATCTGGTGCCGTTATCTTGATATCGTCCAAGAACACCGAAACCCCTGGAATATCGCTTACAATTTGTTCCATGAGTCTCTGAAATTTTGCTGGGGCACTTGCAATTCCGTACATCATCCTGGTTGGTTGATAGAGTCCCTTATGAGTATTTAGAGTCAGCAATGGTCTGTCATCTTGGTGAATCTCTAATTGCAAATACACCTTTGTAAGGTCAATTTTGGAAAATTTATTCCCACCAGCCATTTTGCTGAAGAGCTCCTCTATTGTGGGTAACGGATACTCATCCACAACCAATCCGGGTTCAATGTTACCTTGTAGTCACCACAGATTCGGACCTTGCCGTTTTTCTTAGGCACGATTACTACCGGTGTGGCCCATTCACTACATTCCACTTTTTGCAACAGCCCATCCGCAACATGTTCTTCCAGTTGTGCTTCCACTGCTTCCATCATCGGAAATGGTACTCTTCTAGCTTTACAAAATTTAGGTGCCGTATCTGGTTTTAGGTATAGTCGAGCTTGTAAACCTTTTATTTTACCGGTTGACTTCGAAAATACTATAGGGTGTTTTTGAATTAACTTTTCAATTTGTTGTTTACTGTCATCAATATGTAATACATTTTCGGGGCTTTTGCATTTTCCATTAAATACCTCATTCCAATTTATTTTGATGTTATGCAACCATTCTCCACCCAATAATGGCTTTCGATCACTCCGAACTATATATAATTTTAATTTTTCATTAGTTGAATTGCCTACGCTTACCCAGATGAACCCGACACACTCTAGCTTTACTCCACAGTAACTAGTTAGTTCCATATCCGAATCCTCCACTTTAACTTTAGGAAAATTCTTTTTGGCATCTTGTAGATTTATTATAGAAACTGGTGCGCCGGTGTCGATTTCAAAATTTATCATTTTACTTTCTACAGCCACATTAATTGTGATTTTTTTACGAACGTTCAAAATATTTTGTCGGTCCGCAATATGTAAAATTTCATCGCCTGTCTTTTCTGATTCACAGTCGATCTGATTCATTTGCTTTCTTTCTTTGAAACATGCTTTTCTGATGTGCCCTTTCTTCTTACAAAAGTGACATGTTGCTTCCTTAAATTTGCATTGGTCTGCCGTGTGTTTCGTATCGCAACAACGAAAACACTTTTTTGTTTCTCTTTGACCGAACTTTTTTTTATGCTTATCATCTCTCTTCTTTGCCACCATTTTGTTCACACTCACCTTCACTTCACCTTTGCACAGCAATTCATCACCCGCTTTTTCCGCTAATTCGCTAGCCGTCGCGATGTCGATCGCATCACCCAATGCCAGATCTTTTTTTTCCAAAAGACGACTCTGAACTTTTTTATCCAGCAAGCCAAATACGAACTGATTCCTCAGAGCTTTATCCAAATGGCTTCCAAAATTACAATTTACCGCCAGCCTCCGCAATGCCACCACAAAATCCCCAGCCGTTTCCTCTTCTCCTTGTTTCCTCATGTTGAAACGAAAGTTCTCCAGAAGTTCATTAGGCCTTGGATCAAAATGATGCTGCAGTAACTCAACAATATACTTATACTCGTTCTCCTCCGGCGTTTTTGGAGCTAATTTATCACACAGAACATTGTATGTTTCCGTGCCGATGAAATGTAGTAGCAGCCGTTGATGTTTTGCAATGGTGCATTCATATAGCGCCAGTGCCGTTTCAAACCTATGTACCCACCTTGTCCAGGTTGTTCTTTTAACATCGAATGGCTCGAAATTAAATAAAGATACGCTCGGTTTAGTTTCATCATTCGCCATCTTCCTTCTTCTTTTTTTTTCTTAAAAAAAAATAAATCTGTACGACGTACTTGTGGCAATCCAACCTCAAATATGTACAAATTCTTTTTTTATTTGCACATGTGGTTTTTTCAGTTTTCTTTTCAATCCTCGTCACCAAAACTGTCGTAATTCAAACACCGTTCGATCTCATTGAAGGTTACACAAGAAGTGGTAATTCATTTATTGTCTTTCAATGACGTTTTGTTTCTTACATCTAACAATGTTACCATATTGTAATGTTAACGATTTGATATTACTATTATGTTACATACATGTCTGTGCAAATATATATCACACACATAAAAAGCAGAAAGACATGTTTTTTTTCGACCGTTGTTTGACGGGCTTTTCAACTAGTAACCATATAAATTGTTTACATCCAAGTACATTAGATAATTCGATTTTTTAGTATCATCAAAGTCACTTACATACTTGTTGTTAGCTTTTGAATATCGTTTACAACACTGAACTATACGACCCCCGATTCCTCGATCAACGAAATATGACATATTGATGTCAGTTAGTAGTTCCAAAGGTACTTTTGTTTCTTTCAACATTGCATACCAACACAAACCAGGAGCAGTATAATATTGACATGGATCTAAATTGTAAATATTTCTACATACTTTACGAAAATTTCAAAAATTTCACAGAACAAGAAAACGCCTTCTTTCAGATATAGTAATAGATAGACTTTAAGATTTCTACAATTGAATGTATTCCACACATTTTTATACCCTCACCCTACTGGTAGGAGGGTATATATCATTTGATACGACCCAAAAGTGTAACACCTAGAAATATTCACATTAGACCCCAGGTGTCTTTGAACCAAATTCGATTCATGACTTTCTGAATCGTTTGAGCCATGTCCGTCTGTCTGTCCTGCTGGTACGCACGATAACTTTCGAAAGAGTTAAACGATCACTCTGAAATTTGGCATGGCTTAATATTTTCCCAAAACTGCTTATGGGATTGCATATGGGCTATATGGCCACACCCCTTCGGGTACCTCCGATACAAATCTGCTATTTCGCCCACTTTAGTAAACGTGTAATAATATCAATATGCCCACTCCGATCTTGGGAAAAATCTGTATTTAGTAAAAGTATAACTGAACAAAGTTTTGGACAAAAACATGGAAGTCTGGCAACTCCCCTTCTGGTACCTCCCATACAAATGTACCATCCCGCCTACCTTAGAAATCGTGTAGTAACACCAATGTGACCAAATTCTGTATTTAGTAAATCTATAGCTAGACAAAGTTTTGGACAAAAACTTGGAAGTCTGGCAACTCCCCTTCTGGTACCTCCCATACAAATGTACCATCCAATATTTATACCCTCACCGTACGGGTAGGAGGGTATATATCATTTGATACGACCCAAAAGTGTAACACCTAGAAATATTCACATTAGACCCCAGGTGTCTTTGAACCAAATTCGATTCATGACTTTCTGAATCGTTTGAGCCATGTCCGTCTGTCCGTCCGTCTGTCTGTCCTGCTGGTACGCACGATAACTTTCGAAAGAGTTAAACGATCACTCTGAAATTTAGCATGGCTTAATATTTTCCCAAAACTGCTTATGGGATTGCATATCGCCCACTTTAGTAAACGTGTAATAATATCAATATGCCCACTCCGATCTTGGCAAAAATCCGTATTTAGTAAAAGTATAACTGAACAAAGTTTCTGACAAAAACTTGGAAGTCTGGCAACTCCCCTTCTGGTACCTCCCATACAAATGTACCATCCCGCCTACCTTAGAAATCGTGTAGTAACACCAATATGACCAACGCCATTTTGTCCAAATTCTGTATTTAGTAAATATATAGCTAGACAAAGTTTTGGACAAAAACTTGGAAGTCTGGCAACTCCCCTTCTGGTACCTCCCATACAAATGTACCATCCAATATTTTTCTATAGCATTGGGTATTTTAGGTTGCTATTATGACTTTTCAGCAGATGTTACATCAAATGATGTTACGGTCACTTTTGAATATACATTCTAAAACTGTTTTTTGTTGTACTAAACTCCATATGTTGATCTGTGTCATATGCCATATGTTGATAGTCATTAACGGTATTAAGATTCCTGAGTGAACGGATTATTGTACTATTTAGCGCGTAATTAGTGGAATGACGTGGTATACTAAAAACGTAGGCATGACGAATCGGTCTTGGTGGAACATAAAAATTAATACAATCAAGCAATTTAAAACAGCCGATTCCGCCAGACATTAGATCGTAGACAAGTAAAGCAGCTTGAAAACTTCGACGATATTCCAATGTCTGTAAACCTAATAATAAGAACTTCGACATATAAGATTAAAAAGGATCAACAAACCTAAGCGATAAAAGAGCATATTTTAGAAATATTCGCTACACTACTTCCGTACGATGGATGTGCAACTGAAAATGAGGACTGTAAACAATAGAGTCACACTCCAACTTTGATCTAACATCCGTGCCAGACCCTATCGAACGTCTTGGTAATATCCAGAGCCACGACCTTACTTTTACCAATGGCGTGAATAGATCGACTCCATAGCTCCGAAATGAACGCCATCAGGTCTCCAGTAGGTCGATTCCAACGGAAGCCATACTGTTGATCATTTAGAAGGCCGTTAGACTCTAAATACTTAACAAGATGGTGGTTAACCATGCTCTCCATAACCTTCGAGAGCGCAGAACATATTGCAATTGGACGGTAATTGTCAGGGTTAGTAGCCTCACCTTTCGGCAGAACATTGGCAACTTTCCAACGTGAAGGGTAAATACCAGCACGGTACGACATGTTGAAAAGATTGCGCAATGGACGAGCTAGCGTCGAAGAGCACTTACATAGGACAAGTGCTGAAATACCATCCGGGCGCGGAGTTTTGCTTACATTGAGATCTGCAAGAACCCTTTTGACTACACGTGTTCGAAAAAATATCTGAGGCATCGAACTAGATACGTTTTCGATCACGAAGAGTGGTTGACTGCTTCAATGATTTCAGTGAACGCGCAAACGCTTGGTTTGTAACAAACGCAATAAAAGCAAAAGTCAAATCTGGACTAGGTATGGTGAAGAAAATTAAGAGAACAATGAAAAGCAAGAAACTATATGACAAGAAACTATTTTCAACTACGGTTAAGAATGCTTTGAAAATCTTGAAGAAAGAAAAACCAGATAATATAGATGACGCTGTAAAATTAGCTCAGAACGTGATACACACAAATTTCAAAAAGAAAAGGATATGTATAATTGCTATACCGAGAGTTATTCCAATGCCAAAAATTTGTGTTTTTTACCCATAGTTCCGATTTTTGCTGCCCTTGGAGGTTAAGCTGATGGTGGATCTGCAATTGTTAAAGCTGTGAATGCTATAAAAAATGGAATGGAACAACTAGCAGAAGCTACTCGACACAATAGAAATATGGAAGAAATTGCTATGGGAAAGGGTTTATTTTTTCTAATATACTGTTTATAAAAGACGAATTTGTCTATTATAAGTTCTTTATTTTTGTCTTTGATAAGGCTTGTTTGCCCTTTTGTAATTTTTGTTATCGAGGTGATTCACCAAGATAATGAATGTTTTAACACAAGCACTTGTAACTTGGTTAATGGGTGTAAAAGAAGAAAGCAACTCAACGGTTTGAATGTTTCTCAAAGTTTATTGATTTTATTATGTCTTATATACTATTTAATTGCTGAATTAAATTTTTTTTAGTGTGCCAATTCTTTATTTTGATTATTGATTACATTGCAAGAATGTGGCATACTTTATATTAATGGTAAACTGTAGCAAACAAATGCTGTCGCAATAGCAATTTTTATTCATACGTATATATGTGTATGTTTTGACTGTGAAGGTTTGAACATGCACCCCGCCGTGAGCTGTGCTCACAAACAAAAAAATTAAAAAATAATGTGACATGACATATTTGAATTGCTACGGTTTCTCATTAATGTTATTATTTTGCTTAAAGTGACGTACAACTATGGTTTTGGTTATTTAGTCTAAGATTATTGCTGACTGGAAAAACATCTCAGCAAAACTGTATCGTACAAATGTATTATAAAGTATTTATTGAGTAAGTTATGAATAATATTATGTAAGTTATTGATGTACTAAATGTTTCCTGATTTCTAGGTCAATCTGTGGCACGTTTTGACGAACTGCTGGATATGGATGTTGCTGGTTTCTTCTCATCTTTCGCTGAAATTCTTTGCCTTTTGTTCGATGGACTTCCGTCAGGTGGAGGTACAGAGAGTTGTGCTTCGTCATTATCGGTTGATGTGTTAGACTGCTGATTTGTGTTGATCCGACATTCTTCCATATCATCATTCATTCTCGGAAGTGGTGCTAGGTATCGAATTGCCCGTTTAAATACACCGGGCGCAGTTTTGACATCTGCAACTCTTGCAATGTTGTCGTCACCCTTATAAGTTTTTATCACCCGTCCTAAAGGCCATTTCATGACTGGAACGTTATCTTCTTTGACAATAACGATATTACCTTCCTTGATGTTTTTTGACTGTTCTTGCCATTTATTTCGGTATTGCAGTTCGTTGAGATAGTCCCGCGACCACCTGCTCCAAAATTCATGTTTCAGACGAGAAACTAACTTCCATCTGGTTTCCAAGCTAGTGTTCCTGGATTTAGCCTGTGCGTCAATTTGGGCTATGAGGGGTTCTCCAATTAAAAAATGTCCTGGAGTAAGTGCAGCTATATCATTCGGATCATTTGACATCGGTGAAATAGGTCTTGAATTCAGTATTGCCTCAATTTCAATTACCAATGTGTCCAGCTCTTCATATGTCAACGATGCATTTCCAAGACTTCTAACTAGAAGATGTTTTGCGGATTTTACGGCTGCTTCCCATAGCCCACCAAAATGTGGCGCTCTTGGCGGTATAAAATTGAACTGTATACCCCTTTTTGTGCATTCATTAGTAATTGTTTTTTGTGAGTCGGAAGAGTATATTATGCTTGACAGCTCAGGTAACTTATTTTTTGCTCCTACAAAGTTAGTCGCATTGTCACAATACAAGTTTTGACAGTGGCCACGGCGACCGATGAATGTTTTAAGGGCCCCAAGAAATGCGTCGGTTGTTAGATCACGGACAAGCTCCAAATGTACAGCTTTCGTTGCGAAACAGCAAAAAACTGCGATGTATGCCTTGTGCGGTCTTTTCCCTCGAATTTTGTAGTGCACGGTTATTGGACCACAATAGTCGACTCCAGCATTTACAAATGGTCGGGCTGGAGTGACTCGCGTGGAAGGCAAATTTCCCATTATTTGATTGAATAGGACAGGTTTGGCTTTACTACATCTGGTACAGCGATGTATTGTAGCTCGAGCCATAATTTTCCCTTTTATTGGCCAAAACCTTTGTCGAACAATTCCTAGTAGTGTTTGTGCACCACAATGTTTATTGTCTTTATGACCCATTTCAAATATTAATTTTGAAATTGGATCATTATATGGAATGAGCAGCTCGTGCTTTGAATCATACGCCAGTGATGAAGCTTCAAGTCGACCGCCAACACGAATCAGTCCATTTTTGTCCAAAAATGGTGAAAGATTGCTTAAACAGCTTGATCCTCGTAGCTCATTGTATCTTCTTAGCAACTGTACCTCTTCCTTAAAATCGGATGTTTGCATTTGCTGATAATTGGAACTAGTGCATTATCTAATTCCTCCGTCGTGAGTGATATCAGAGTCTTTCGCTGCTCCCTCCGACACCTGGTATGTTGTATAAAGCGCAAAACGTATCCCACAATTCGTTGTAGGCGATGGAAACAATTTGTGTGGTTGATTTTGTATACGAAGTCAAGCTCATTTACCGCTGCTACAAGTGACTCGGGTGCCTTCTTTTTCCTTTCCAAATTGTTAGAGCAGGAACTTGGGCTGAATTTTGGAGGCCAGACACTTTCCTTGCCATGTAAAAATAATGGCCCACAGAACCACAGAGTACACTCTTTTAAGGCTTTAGGTGACATACCTCTAGATAGAATGTCTGCTGGATTATTTTTTGAGCTAACGTGACGCCATTGTTCTGCTTGTGTTGTTTCCTGGATGCGTGAAATCCGATTTGCCACAAAGGTATTGTATAGTGTTGAGGGTGAGTGTATCCATGACAAAACAATTTCGGAATCTGTCCAAAACCATATTGGGCTCGTAACTTGAAGGTCCGCTGCGATTTTGGCTGCTAATTTTGCTCCTAGTTCTGCCGCACAGAGTTCCAAGCGCGGTATTGTTTGTTTCTTGAGTGGGGCTACGCGAGATTTGGCACATAACAATCGAGTTATAATGGCGCCATCTTTGAACACTGATCGAATATATGCTGCTGCTCCATAAGCTTTTTCCGATGCATCAGAGAAAATGTGTAATTGAGTTGCCTCTGGGATTCCTCCTTTGAAAACATGTCTTGATATCTGAAGCGTTCTCAACACATTTAAGTCCGAGCGGAATGTGAGCCATTTTGTATGAAGCTCTTCAGGTAGAGATTGATCCCAATCCAATTTTAACTGCCACAAATTCTGGATTAGGATTTTGGCCGATACTATGATGGGTGCAAGCATTCCCAATGGATCGAACAGTCTCGAGAGATCTGAAGTAATAGTGCGTTTAGTGATTCTTTTGACTGCTTCGACATTAACCTTAATACACAGCTTATCGTCCTTTGGGAGCCAGGTGAGTCCTAATGTTTTTATGGAGTCGGCGTGAGGATTTTCAAAATCTAAATTTACTTCTAGATCTCCTTGTGGAATATTTCTGAGCAGTTGCGGGTGATTTGCACACCATTTCCGTAAATTAAACCCACTTTCCTTCATTATTTCCGTTAGCTGTTCTTGCAATTGTATTGCGGTGATTAAGCTATCTGCTCCGCCCAGACCATCATCTACGTAGAAGTTTTCTTGGAGAAATTTCGAAGCCAGCGGGTAACGAAAGCTGTTGTCTTTTGCCAGTTGTTGTAGACACCTTGTTGCTAAATACGGGGCAGCTCTGGTTCCATATGTAACAGTGTTAAGCTGGTAGTATGATATGGGTTGATCGACGTGATTTCTCCAGATAATCAGTTGAAATCGACGATCTTCGGGAGATATCATGACTTGTCTGTACATCTTTTCGACATCAGTAGTAAAAACGAATCTGGGAAATCGAAATCGTAACAGTATGGAGAAGAGCTCGCTTTGCACAGTCGGGCCTGTGTACATAAGGTCATTAAGTGAGTATCCTGATGATGTTTTTGCTGACGCATCGAATACTACGCGCAGTTTAGTGGTAGAGCTTTCAGGCCGTAATACGCAGTGATGTGGAATAAAGTAGTTCGGTGAGGTAATTGAATCCGATGATATTTTTGTCATGTGCCCCATTGATTCGTATTCATGCATAAAAGCATTGTATGCTGTTCTCACTTCAGGATTTGTTTGCAGTCGCCGCTCAAGTGATAAGAATCTGTTAAGAGCAACTCGATGTGATTCACCTAGCGCCTCAGGACTTTGGTGAAACGGTATCTTCACTACAAATCGATTATCTTGGTTCTTCGAGGTGTGTCGAGTGAAGTGTTCTTCACACTGCCTTTCTGTTATCGAGAGCAATTTATCGCTGGTTTTAATATCATCTAATTCCCATAAGCGAGATATGGATTGTTCAAGACTTTCATCAGTGGTGCTGACACAGCATGCCACATTTGAGTTATGCGCTTCCTCAAGTTTTCCTGAGACAATCCACCCGAATGTAGTATTTGTAATATTGGTAGTTGCTCAGACAATTTAATTTGCCCAACTGATAGGAGCTGATGATAATGTTCCGCACCTAATAGTATGTCGATTCTGTCGGGGCGGTTAAATGATGGATCGGCTAGCACCAGATTTTTGGGTAACGACCGTGTTGATAAATTGTGATGGTTGCGGAGAAATGATGCGAGGCAGTACCAATGCTTCAAGTGGAGTTGAAAATCCATTAATGCGAGAGTGTAATGCCACATTTACTCGATGCTGTGTCCTGGTATTAGTTGTTCCAATTCCGTTAATGTTTATTGAGGCTGGCTTCATTGATAAACCAAGTTGTTTTACTAGACGTTCAGTGACGAAATTGACTTGAGATCCAGAATCTAGCAAGGCACGGCACTCAACTTCTGCATGGTCACTCTTAACCTTTACCACTGCTGTGCTGAGTAACACGTATGAATTTGACGATTGTTTATTGGCTGCAGCGAGTGAAGTGGCTTCTACTTTATTTGGTGGACAAGAAATTGTTGCATTTGGCATATCGCTTGTTAATGGTGCAGCTGTAGATGCTCTCTTGGAGTTAAATTTTTGATCGCTCCCTTGATATGATGATGCTTTTGATGGCTCCAAATGTAACATTGTGTTATGCCTTTTATTGCATTTGGTGCATGATCGCGATGTGCAATTTTTGGTCACATGGCTTGATTTTAAGCAATTGCAGCATAACTTGTGTTTTTGTGTGAAATTTAGACGTTCCGATGGTGTTAGTTGTTGAAACTGTTGACACCGATATAACGGATGAGCGCCATTTTTGCAGAGTATACATACATCTCTATTTAGATTGGCTGAAGCCGCAGAGGCACATACCTTTGGACTCGGCTTTTCTTTCTGGCCCATTGCTTCTATTGATTGAAAACGGGTCTCCAGGAATGTCAAGAAATGTTTGAGTCGTGGCAGTTCTTTTGGATCCGTTAATGATCGTTCATAAAGAACATGTGTGCCACGATCAAGTTTTTTAACTAATAGGTGCAATAAAAGAGGATCCCAAGAGCTTGTGTCGACCCCAATATTTTGTAATGCATGCAGGCATTCTCGTGTGACGTCATGCAGTTGCTTAATGGCCATTGCTGATGACCCGCCTGATGGTTGATCAGTTAGTTGCTGCATCAGAGTTGTGACAAGAACTCGCTTATTGTCGTATCGCTCTTGTAGCAACTTCCATGCTGTATCATAGTTGTCCGCTGTAGCTGAAAGATGACATATTAGTTTTCCAGCTTCTCCGATGACGTTTGATTTAAGGTACCACATCTTCTGTACCGTAGGAATTTGTTGATTGTCTACGAGTTGTGAGAACATGTCAAAAAAGGTTCTCCACTTAAGGTAGTCTCCATTGAATTGAGGGAGAGTCAGTTTTGGTAGAGGTAACGCGTTGCTCTGCTCCGGTTGGGATTTTCTTTCTGGTGTGGTATTTGACGACAGCTTAAAGTTGTTAATGATCAGTTGTTCAAGATTTGTATATGACTCCATATCGTATCCTTCTGCTTGTGGATCTTGACTGTTTTCCCATATTGAGAAATGCAAATTCTGGACTTGCTCCCACAACTTTTCCTTAAGAGCCATATTTGCCGCTGTCGGATCCATGATAAGCAACCGTCTCAGCGATGCCATCATCACATTTTGTCTTCTAATTGATGAATTAGTAGTGGAAACCCTTAGCGCCGCTGGATCCCTATTAGTCACTGTTGTTAGTGACACAGATGGCTTGTCGTCAGCATGCTTTTGTCTTGTTTCTACTTCGGGTTCATTAGATGATTCCATCATTGCTGTCTCAAAAATGTCCCGGTACTTTAAAGTAAGTTCCGATATTTTCTCATAATACTTCTCGGTGAAATATTTGTGGTCAGTTGGAATATTTTCAAGGCACCGTATTTTGTTGTCGGTGGTCTCGAACTCAGACCATGCCGTATCCAATCGTCTGAGACGTTCCTCATAATACGGGACTGTTTTTCTCGAAGCTCCATCCTTTTTGACGTTTCGGATAATGCTCTCAATGACATCGCCAGTCGCTTGTTGGGACTCTAGTAGTTGGCTAAATAATGTCATATTGAAGTCTTTTTGGTGTTTTTTTTTTTTTGGGGCTCTGATCTTTGTAGACTCAGCTGACGTTTCTTGTCCTCAGGCTATTGTACAACTGTAGCCTTGGGAGTGTCGCTTCTGTGCCAGGGTACAGAACTAAAATTTTTTGAGGAAATGCAGCGAATGCCGTCTTATGCCAAATAATAGGATATGCAATTTCTTTATGATGAAGAGTTGCCGTAGATTTGATCCTGTGCCAAGTTGCAGGATATCGGGCTGAACTACGTAAATGGGGTGCCACTGGTGTCTTCCTGTGTGCTGCAGCTCGCCAAGAGTTTTCCTAGTTCCTTACCACTGGTGGGGGGAAACTGGAACTCAGATCACGTCGGGGTCACCAAAATGTTTATATAAGACGAATTTGTCTATTATAAGTTCTTTATTTTTGTCTTTGATAAGGCTTGTTTGCCCTTTTGTAATTTTTGTTATCGAGGTGATTCACCAAGATAATGAATGTTTTAACACAAGCACTTGTAACTTGGTTAATGGGTGTAAAAGAAGAAAGCAACTCAACGGTTTGAATGTTTCTCAAAGTTTATTGATTTTATTATGTCTTATATACTATTTAATTGCTGAACTACATTTTTTTTAGTGTGCCAATTCTTTATTTTGATTATTGATTACATTGCAAGAATGTGGCATACTTTATATTAATGGTAAACTGTAGCAAACAAATGCTGTCGCAATAGCAATTTTTATTCATACGTATATATGTGTATGTTTTGACTGTGAAGGTTTGAACATATACGATATGGTGTTTATTAAAAATCAGCTTAAAAAAAACCTTTGAGTTTACTACCCAATCGTCCGCTAACAGATGTCGATTCAATGAAGTATAGTGGACAACTTCCTTATTTTAGAGGTGTTTTTATGCGTGACTCTTTACCCAAGCGTCCACTTCTTCAAGAATGTGGTACTGTTAAAGGCCCTATTAGTCTTGATGGTTGAAGGCAGACGATCAGCTGTTTGAGTTGGGGTTGCATTTTGCATGTGTTAGAGAGTATATTGAGTATATAAGCGATGTATCTTAGATCGAAAAGTATACATTGAATCATAATAGTTTATTTTTTCAAAGAGATATTTTCTAAAATCATCAATGGTGAGTCTCGAGGTAACAGCTTGTTTTATTCCTTTAATTTTTTTAATTTCTCTTTCAACCATGTCAATTTTAACAGAGTACATTTTGGATCGTAAACCGATGAATTCCTTCATTATTTGTCCATTACTTTCATCATTCCCAAGACTTTTTTATTCTGTAAGGGACAATTGAAAACATTTTGTATGGGATATGCAGACGTATCGAACAATTTGTCAATATCTCCTCGAATATCATCATAAAAATCTTCTGTTATAATATCATAGATAAACGAATCCGTATCTATATAATTTAGGTAGATGTGTTTCTTATATTTAGGTTTCATATAATCATAATGAACATAATGAACATCATATATTTTCCATTTAGATAATTCGAGAGCAGCAAAACCAACGTAAATTGGTTTATTGTGCTTTATTTCATTTCATTTATTGAGTCTATGGACAGAAATTCCTTACAGACTAGCAAATAACAAGAATTTAATTATAATTATAATTTACATTAATTAATCAACAAATGTTTAAACTTAAAACTAGGTAGACTAAAATCTAAATGTTCACAAATAGAATTGTAGAGTATCATAGATTTAAGTAAAGGTTCATTTACAGCATAATTAGTTAAATGTGTATCAATAGAAAAAGGAAAGTAGTGTCTTAATGCTCGTGGTGGCGCGTTAAAACGAATAAGTGATAACAATTCCGAGCAATCAACATTTCCACAGATAAGAACATGAGAGATGCAAAATCTCTTCTGGATTTCAGTGATTTTAAGGAAAGAAGCAGGCAACGACTTTCGTACGATGGAATTGGTTCTGTAAAGTTTAAAGAACTTCAAGCGAATTTCATGAAAGATTTTTGAACTTTTTTAATGCGCTTAATGTGAATAGCAGCGTTTGGACTCCAAATAAAAGATGCATACTCTAATTTAGAACGAACGAAAGAACAATAAATCACTTTTTTTGTGTGAGGATCAGAGAACTCTGAAGTATTTCTCCGAATAAAGTAAAGTACAGCATCGGCCTTAGGGATAATATAATTCAAATGGCAATTAAAAGTTAACTTGGAATCAAAGACAACGCCCAAGTCAAGATTTTCACAAATGATATCTAAATTATGATTCAAAATTTTATATTGTGAAATAATTATGTTACGGCAACGGTGAAAAGTCATTTGAAAGCATTTCGATATATTGAGTGGCAAACCATTATAATTACACCTCAAAACAAATCTATCAATATCATTCTGCAACAATTGCGCATCATTTAATGACCGAACACTTTTAAAGATTTTTAAATCATCAGCATATGCTATATGTCTGGAAAATTTAAAACAATAATCAATATCATTAACATAAAGATTGAATAATAACGGAGCCAATACACTTCCTTGTGGAATACCAGAGGTAGGAATGTATATATCGGAATAAACACCATCAATACATACAGTCAATCTTAGCCAATTTATATATTAGTATATTATGTGGCACTTTATCAAATGCTTTTGAGAAATCAGTATAAATTGTATCAACTTGGACACCCTTTTCAAAATGATCAATACAATAATGCGTAAATACTTCCAAATTACTTGTAGTTGATCTTCCATTAACAAAACCGTGCTGTGCGGGGCTAATATGACATTTGACATTGAAAATTATTTTATCGTAAACTATATGCTCAAAAAGTTTAGCAATTTGGCAGTTTAGAAATAGGCCTATAATTTGTAACACAATTTTTATGACCAGATTTGTAAACAGGGACAATAGTAGCTGCTTTCCATTTTTGAATAAAGTAGCCACAGTCTAAAGATTTTATAAAAATCATCTTGAGGGGTAATATTAAAGCCGCAGAGCATTTCGTCGTTCGCAAGTTATTGTGTTCTATATGACAAAAATGTTTTTTTGTGAAATCCATGTTAAAGTTTAGTTCTTTATTGCAAAAAGTCAGTAAAGTATTGTATAGCACTAAGTCGATGTATAATATTTCGGAAACTATAAAGAATAAAAGCAAACTGATTACACAGATCGACAGATCTCGATAAATTGACCCAAAAATCAGTCTTATCTCAATTTTTCCTATTTTGCGTTATAGAACACTATAACTTACGAACGACGATTTGTTAAGAATAAACGAAGAAATACCGTCAAGGTCATTCCTAAAAGAATTAGAAAGTTTAGCAATACCGGTAACAATATCTTCATCAAAAATCTGCAGGGAAGAAATATCGACATATGGTACAATGTTATCAAATGCAGTTTCATGAAGTTTAGAAGGTTCACAATAAAAATTAGATACAAAGAAATCCTTAAACAGATTAACAGATTCAAATGCAGAATTAGAAGTATCATCATTATATATCACAGAAGACGGAAGACTGGAACTTTTCCTTCTTGATTTTACAAAACTCCAAAAACGTTTTGGATTAGATTTAATAGAGTTACTGTAACCCATTATGAATTGGTTGTAGAGAAATTTATTTAAGAAATTAAATTCTCTCATGTATTGCAAATATAAATTCATATCATTGGCATTACCACTGCATTTAAATTTCCTATAATGCTTATTTCTTAAATTTTTTAGCTTTTTTAAATCTGCAGTGTACCAAGGCAATTTGTAAACCCTTAGTTTGGAGAGTGGAATATTATTTTTAAAAATATTCTTAACAATTTTTAAAAATTCTTCATAACATATGGAGACTATATCACTATCTAAAATAGTATCAGAAATTTGGGCACTAATGACATCAAAGTTGCATGAATTATAGTTTTTTATTTTAATTAATAGCATATCATCGGATATTTCGAGTGTACTATGAACATTTGATTTTGCTATAAGAGCCCTCGCACCCAACCTCCTACCTGTACTCTCCCATTCACTCACTAACCTAGTATAGTTTGTTTTATCAACGTTTTCCATTATTACCGTAGACTGCATTATTCAATAACTTGAAAAAATTCTTTCAAATAAAATTTTCGGTAATATCCTATGTTTATTGTATAATCAACATATCTTTTCAATCAGTTCGATTGCTTGAATTTATGTATTCTATGAATTTTCTTTAACACAAGGCTATGTTTAAGACATTGTTGAAGATTTCGATAATGTATTATATAATTTGTTTTCGGAGTTAAATCTGCTACTAATTTTCTTTATTTTCCACACAAAATGGTAATGAAGATGGATATTCTAAATCTACTTTCAACATATATCCTACATCCGAACATTCTTCCAACTCATCTTACTTAAAATTTTCAACGTCGTCTATCCATTCAAAACGACCATAGGAAAGATATTGTGTCATAGCATCCTAAATATAATAATTTGTGCACCTCACTGCCTGCGGTGAAGCATTTCTTTACTGTCTTTCATTACTCTCTCTCTTGCTCGCTCATTTTTTAACACGTCATCATTCTCTTTTCACAGTCGCAGTGTGTGTGGCTGTGTGTTGTTTACACATGTGTGTTTGGCTGTTTCGTTGTTGTTGTCATGTTCACAAAAAGAACAACAAACACACATAAAAAGCAGAAAGACATGTTTTTTTTCGACCGTTGTTTGACGGGCTTTTCAACTAGTAACCATATAAATTGTTTACATCCAAGTACATTAGATAATTCGATTTTTTAGTATCATCAAAGTCACTTACATACTTGTTGTTAGCTTTTGAATATCGTTTACAACACTGAACTATACGACCCCCGATTCCTCGATCAACGAAATATGACATATTGATGTCAGTTAGTAGTTCCAAAGGTACTTTTGTTTCTTTCAACATTGCATACCAACACAAACCAGGAGCAGTATAATATTGACATGGATCTAAATTGTAAATATTTCTACATACTTTACGAAAATTTCAAAAATGTCACAGAATAAGAAAACGCCTTCTTTCAGATATAGTAATAGATAGACTTTAAGATTTCTACAATTGAATGTATTCCACACATTTTTATACCCTCACCCTACGGGTAGGAGGGTATATATCATTTGATACGACCCAAAAGTGTAACACCTAGAAATATTCACATTAGACCCCAGGTGTCTTTGAACCAAATTCGATTCATGACTTTCTGAATCGTTTGAGCCATGTCCGTCTGTCCGTCTGTCTGTCCTGCTGGTACGCACGATAACTTTCGAAAGAGTTAAACGATCACTCTGAAATTTGGCATGGCTTAATATTTTCCCAAAACTGCTTATGGGATTGCATATGGGCTATATGGCCACACCCCTTCGGGTACCTCCCATACAAATCTGCTATTTCGCCCACTTTAGTAAACGTGTAATAATATCAATATGCCCACTCCGATCTTGGGAAAAATCCGTATTTAGTAAAAGAATAACTGAACAAAGTTTCTGACAAAAACTTGGAAGTCTGGCAACTCCCCTTCAGGTACCTCCCATACAAATGTACCGCCCCGCCTACCTTAGAAATCGTGTAGTAACACCAATATGACCAACGCGATCTTGCCCAAATTCTGTATTTAGTAAATCTATAGCTAGACAAAGTTTTGGACAAAAACTTGGAAGTCTGGAAACTCCCCTTCTGGTACCTCCCATACAAATGTACCATCCAATATTTTTCTATAGCATTCGATATTTTAGGTTGCTATTATGACTTTTCAGCAGATGTTACATCAAATGATGGTAGCTACGGTCACTTTTGACTTTCCGATACTTATGAGTATGAGACTTGTATGTTTTTACTGAGGGTGAGGGTATATATAAGTCGGTTTACCCGACTGCAACTTTTCCACTGGTTAGGATGTTCATAGTCATCTATACTACACGATTCAAAGGTTAACTTATTGAAAAAGTTCAAAGTCGCTCAATTGAATTCAAGTAGTCATAAGGAAAGACGCCTTTACGATTCATCAACATGAACTCATTGCTATTGGGAAATCTTGATCAATACATTTCATTTCATTATTCATCCACTTAACACATTTATCCTTATGTAGAGTAAATTTTCCACTTTTCACAAACTTTAGAATCTTCTTCCATTTTTGTTTTGTGATCGTGCAAATGTAAATGTTTTAGATAATCCATTCGATTTGAAAATTGTGTATTGCATATACTACACTCGTTTGTGTTTTGCATTTTTATATGACGATTTAAATAAATGTTCCGTCTTTAGAATTCAGAACTGTAATAGTACATTCGATTCAAACAAAGACCTTTTTATGTGATTTCTTCCTCGCCATCCACTCATTTTTTTTATTTTCTTCTATTTCCACTCCCAAATAATTTGTGATTTTTTCCCCAACAACCTTCACACAACCACTCTCTCAAATAATTTTAAGTAATTTAAAATTTTCAAAATTTATTGTTATTTATTTATTTAATTTATTGTTATATATACATGCATATATATATATAAGAATATAAACGTATGGAAGTATATATACATATATATATATATTAGACCGCCCGAAAATGCAAAAGTGTTTTTTTCTTCGCTCCCCAGGGATTTTCTGGTAGGTAGGGTATAAAAAATAAGCTCCATTAAAAAATTTGACCTTGTTAGTTGATACTGTCCACCCGGTTTTGATTTTACGTCCTAAAATGGACCCTAAAGTGGTATACAAAGTAATCGACCTATAACTTTGAAAATAACAGGTTTAGGAGATCGGTTATGTATACCATATTTATAGAGAATCATATAATACACCTTTTTGTAGTAGATTTCATCGATGTCCGTTCGACCATTTAAGCAGAGGTGGGCAATTTTTATGAAAATTTGTGAAATTGAATTTTTAAAACATCCATAACTTTTTTGTGAATGCAGATATTTTTATATGCAAACTGTCAATTGATAGAGTATTAAATGAAGTTTAAACTGTATAAAAATGTTACATTATTTTCTGCTCTTAAATAGGCAAGAAATTGCAAAAAAAAATTAATGAGTAAAAAAAATATAAAAATTCTATTAAAAACAGCGCATATTAATTGAAGTTATTTATTACCAAATACATAGAAAAGAAAAAAAACACTCTACTACATGGCGTTACAAACTAATTGACAAACATAGTATACCCTCTACGAAAAGTATACCTGAAAGTATACTTTTATGAAAGATCAAATTCAAAATAAAGTCAAGAACGACAGACATGATTACATCGAACTGCTTAAACTAAGTTTGCTGTTCCTTGGAGAAGAAGTTCCTGGCTATAAAATTGCGAAACCAGGTGCTTTCAGTCATGCCAGATGGATGGCAAAAATTTTATATTCCCTTAAAATTTTCCTGTTTAGAAATCAGTTTGAATTATCAAGTAAGTATAATTTTTATTTCTATTTAATTTGTGATCTATTTAAAAAAATCTTAAATGTGTTAAAAATTAATAAATTTAAAAATATTTAAATTAATTTCAGCACAACTTTTGAAAAATATTCTGCGATTCAATGTTTTCGTAGTTTCAATCTATATAAAAAATTGGTTTCTATGTCAATTGGCACAAAAAGCACCAGCCAATGATTTGCAACTTTTGAAAGATCTCGAGAGATATAAATCCATAGATGATATAGTGGCAACTGCAGTACAAAATAAGTTTCGAAACCATCTTTGGTATTTAAGTGAAGCAAATATCGCGCTTGCGTTATTTGACGACGAAGTTGAAATCAATATAAAAAGAAGAATGATACTGAACTTTAATAAATAGGGTCACGCAGAAAAAAATAAATAAGTGTTATTACTAACGAAGTCACATAATTCAGCACTCATGATCTCGTTGACTGGCAAGTTAATCCGTTTTGGATTTTCTGGGTGACCCTCTTTATTAAAGTTCAGTATCATTCTTCTTTTTATATTGATTTCAACTTCGTCGTCAAATAACGCAAGCGCGATGTTTGCTTCACTTAAATACCAAAGATGGTTTCGAAACTTATTTTGTACTGCAGTTGCCACTATATCATCTATGGATTTATATCTCTCGAGATCTTTCAAAAGTTGCAAATCATTGGCTGGTGCTTTTTGTGCCAATTGACATAGAAACCAATTTTTTATATAGATTGAAACTACGAAAACATTGAATCGCAGAATATTTTTCAAAAGTTGTGCTGAAATTAATTTAAATATTTTTAAATTTATTAATTTTTAACACATTTAAGATTTTTTTAAATAGATGACAAATTAAATAGAAATAAAAATTATACTTACTTGATAATTCAAACTGATTTCTAAACAGGAAAATTTTAAGGGAATATAAAATTTTTGCCATCCATCTGGCATGACTGAAAGCACCTGGTTTCGCAATTTTATAGCCAGGAATTTCTTCTCCAAGGAACAGCAAACTTAGTTTAAGCAGTTCGATGTAATCATGTTTGTCGTTCTTGACTTTATTTTGAATTTGATCTTTCATAAAAGTATACTTTCAGGTATACTTTTCGTAGAGGGTATACTAAGTTTGTCAATTAGTTTGTAACGCCATGTAGTAGAGTGTGTTTTTTCTTTTCTATGTATTTGGTAATAAATAACTTCAAATAAATATGCGCTGTTTTTAATAAAATTTTTATATTTTTTTTACTCATTAATTTTTTTTTGCAATTTCTTGCCTATTTAAGAGCAGAAAATAATGTAACATTTTTATACAGTTTAGACTTCATTTAATACTCTATCAATTGACAGTTTGCATATAAAAATATCTGCATTCACAAAAAAGTTATGGATGTTTTAAAAATTAAATTTCACAAATTTTCATAAAAATTGCCCACCTCTGCTTAAATGGTCAAACGGACATCGATGAAATCTACTACAAAAAGGTGTATTATATGATTCTCTATAAATATGGTATACATAACCGATCTCCTAAACCTGTTATTTTCAAAGTTATAGGTCGATTACTTTGTATACCACTTTAGGGTCCATTTTAGGACGTAAAATCAAAACCGGGTGGACAGTATCAACTAACAAGGTCAAATTTTTTAATGGAGCTTATTTTTTATACCCTACCTACCAGAAAATCCCTGGGGAGCGAAAAAAAAACACTTTTGCATTTTTCATATATATTTCGGGCGGTCTAATATATATGTATGTATATATTATAAACAAACAGAAAAAATTCAATTGGTGAGAAACAACATATCCAACAAAACAGAAAAAAAGCATTTTTGAAAACAATATGAACACTAAAAACAACATCTATTCGATAAACATAAACATTATCATAAGTAACAGTATCAACAAAGATAATTCGATAAACATAAATACTACCGGTTATCAGCGATACTGTTTCAATTAACTTCAAAGGAAAACATAAACATCAAAATAATATAAACAGATATATGATATCCATGATTATTTTATTTTTTATCTGTATTTTTTTTTGTCTGTATACAATAATATTTAAATATTAATTAAAATATTATTTCTCACCAATTAAATTTATCTACCAAAAGCAAAAATAATCATGGTGGTAAAAATTCGGTAAACATAACTACCATCGATCCTCAACCATACGTTTTTAATTAAAAAGTAATGTAACAGTATCAACAACAATAATTCCGTAAACATAAATACATACAGTCGGTCGTCGACACGTGGTCCTCGTCTAGATCATGATTTTGGAATGGGATTGCGCAGATTGGATAAATGGGGAACAACAATAGGTGGGAGTCAATACAAATCGTTGGATCAATCCAGAAAAACCACTTTGATAAACAAAAATAACATCGATGTTATTTAATTAAAGTAATAGTATAAATAATGATTATTGGGTAAACATAAATGCAGTCGATCGTTGACGCGTCGTCCTCGGGCTGGACCACACATATTGTAATATATTGTGCATGTGTATGTTCATATTGCTGGACAATGCCAAAAAAGCTGCATCGAAAGCGCTGAAACATCATTTAGACTAACTTAATTTTCTTTTTTAGTATGAAGTTGTTTAGCATGAAAAGGTTGGCAACACCGACATCTGTTATCACAGACGTGAGCTAAAAGGAGGCAACTCCGCCATTAATCATACACAAGATGGTAACTCTCAGTCTTCGATCGAGGTTTGTACACTGGTCGAGAACCACAATCAAAAATGTAGTGGTGATTAGGGGAAACAAAACTCATAACAGATGATGGAGACGGAGAGGGGAGAAAAAGTAAAGGTCGACAACACAGACTGACGCGAACCAATAACAACAAAGGTTGGCAACACTCCGATAACTTCGACTCGTCCATTGCGCAACATTTCGTATCGTGTATTTACCCTTCCGTTGGAATGTTGCCAATGTTCAGACGACCCCAAGAAAATTGAGAGAATTACCGCACAATAGCAATATGTTCTGCGCTCTCAAAGGTTATTCAAAGCAAACACGATGTATGAGACCTTTTTTTTTAAATATTTCTGTTTTGCAAAAGATATATTTATTTATTTATTAATTACACTCTGCGACAAATGGTAAGGGTCAGTGATCGGTTTGGAATGAAACCACCGGGGAAAGTTATATTGGTAAAAAAAAAGTCATACGTGTTCCAGCGTTTCGCTGGGTCTCATCTAGGAATCGAGATATATCGATTTGAAGTTAGTAAGTATCGTATAGGGGAATTTGTCACGTTTTAGGCTCTTTTGTTTGACATAACTCGAGAACCACTCGTCCGATTTACCTAACTAGAAATTAATAACTGTTCTCGAACTCGACTAAAAGTAAAAAAAATATTTGTCAAACAAATATTTGTCACCATATGAAATTCAGTGAATTGTTTTTCTTGTAGAAATGTTTTAGATTTATAGATAAAATTCAGTAGGTACGACAAAGAAAATATACTTTCGATAAATTGTGTTTGCTGTGAGCACAATATTAAAGTAAATTTCATTGAATTATTAGAGAAACCTTTACCTGTTGGAATGACTGAAAATAAATAAAGCACTTCCTAGTGGCATTGATTTTTTTGATTCACTAATGCTGGCTTCAGTCAGCCGTCGAGGAAGTGAAGAGACCCTTGGTGATATATTGCTCGCTGTTGCCAGCGCTTTTTCAGTATCCTCTTTTTCATTTTGATTGATAAGTTCGTTAATCGGTGTAATTTTTAATTAGATATAAAAGTTTGTAAAATGAGATTTTTTAGTTCTTAATTAGGAAATATGAATTTTACTATGCTATTTTATTGGATTATCTAAAGCCGTGACTTACCTTCAGCGCCCTCGTATAACTCGTAATAATCTGCATTCATATACCCTTCAAATTCCACATTTTTATCACTAAAATAATTAATAAGAATTGCAATTAAAACATTGTTGTCAATATGCGCTTTAATGCATACATTTTATATGTTTCGTGATCATTTTCATTATTACTATATTCAGCATTTTCTATACTAGGGGTGTCGGATTTATTTTGATAGTCGCCAAGTGGGAACTGCTGCTGGTCATCCTCTTTGTCAATTGCCGACAATGAGTCAGCGTCAGCCAAATTATCTACTGCAATGGCTAAGAAAACATTCAGTAATATATAATTTCCGCATATGAAGAGAATTATGTAATATATGCAGGCAACAATTCCAAATGAGAAAACACCACCATATGCACGAATACCAGCGTACATAACCACGTTCCAATCTTCACCAGTCAAAATCTAAAACAATTCACCATGAACGTTTCTGATATTCAAATGTAAGAAACATACCTGAAACACTGTTAATAGGCTTTGGTAGAAGCTATCGAAGTTTGAACGTGGTTTTTCTTCTTCAGGTTTGAATGTAAACCGACCTCCAAATACTTGCATTCCCAGCAAACCAAATATAACAATGAATAGAAATAGTAACAATAATAAGGATGCAATTGATTGAATAGAATTTAGTAACGACGCAACCAAGTTGGATAGCGAATGCCAATATCTGCAAATGTAAAAAAAAAGTAAAAAAAGAAACGTAATGATGCCGGTTTCTTGCAATTCTTATTACACTTATTATTTAAGGATTAAAATATTCTACGAAAACGTTTGCCGGAACATTTCAGTGGGGGTCACCAAAGACACCAATGTTGTAAATAAAGCTCTTTACGCCTAATTAGTAAAATTATACACCAATAAAAGAAAAAAATCAAGCATAATTGAGCTACTAAGCAGTACATATCGGTTGTGATTTTTACTAAAATTAATATAAAACAAGTGGACAAATAGTAAGTTCGGCCGGGCCGAATCTTATATACCCTCCATCATGGATCCTTAAAAAGTCAATAAATAAGAAAACTCTGAAGAAAGTAAGTGCAGGAACCCGATGCAGGAACCCGATCCCAAATTTTATCCAAATCATGAAAATGGGCGCATATTCGGATTCGCGAGAAAATTTCGTTGCATTTCGATACCCATATGTCCATGTTTGTCAGGGGCCGGTTTTTGGGCCGCTCGTGACCCGATAGTCCCAGGAACCCGATCACAAATTTTATCCAAATCATGAAAATAAATGCATATTTGGGTTCGCGAGAAAATTTCGTTGCATTTCGATACCCATATGTCCATGTTTGTCAAGGGACGGTTTTTGTGCCGCTGGTGACCCGATAGTCCCAGAAACCGGATCAAAAAATTTAGGCAAATCATGAAAATAAAGGCATATTTGGGTTCGTGAGTAAATTTCGTTGCACTTCGATACCCATATGCGCATGTTTATCATGGGCCCTTTTTTGGGCCCCAAGGGTCCACGGAACCCATGAGCACGCCCATTTTTGGGATTTTTTTCCCCATCTATAAATTATATAAACTTAGAACTTAGATGTAGTGAAAAAAAATATTTGAAAAATTTGATTATGGCCGGAATATATTTAGTCCCGTAAAGGGGAACTTTTTCCCCTTTGGTCCGATATGGCCCATTCTCGAACTTAACCTGCTTATGGGCAAAAAACATCTTCCGACAAAATTTCAGCTTTTTAGCGTTGGTCGTTCGCACTCTATCGTGATTTCAACAGACAACAGACGGACGGACGGACGGACAGACGGACATCGCTAGAATGTCTTAGAATGTTACACTGACCAATAATATATATACTTTATAGGGTCGCAGATCACTCTTTCGAGGTGTTGCAAACGGAATGACAAACTTAGTATATACTCCATCCTATGATGGAGTGTATAAAAAGGAAAATTAAAGCTTAAATAAGCATGGCGGCTTCTGTTTGCAAATTAAGAGATTGGTTTTGTTTTATTTGTGGACATTTTACGCACCATTTGAAGAACCATATTTTCTTTTCTTTGTAATACGATTGTCATCTCATGATACAAAAACTGTATGTACTACTTGCGAAAGTGGTATTTTGATCTGGTACTAAGGCGCTGCCATTTTTTGCGCCTATTACATGGATTGAACCTGACGATCACAAATCAGATACATGCTATTTCTGTGTAAATTGCAAATTTGGTATAAGCCAAAGGCACTACGCGAAAATGATTTACGAAGCAACAAATAATGTCATTTTACCAGAAGTGCGCTGTGAAGGTGTTCCGGTGCCTCAACCGCCTACACATACATTTTCGACCAATATGACATACGCCAATACAGAAATAAGAGCGGCGGTTGAAAACATATCAGATATAAGTTACTTGCCTCTTGATGGTTTAAACATATGTCCTAATTTGATAGACCAAGCTTATTTTGAAGATCTTGTAAGAGATTTAGGACTAACAAAAGAGAAAGCTGAAATATTATGTTCCAGATTGAAAAACAGGAATTTGATAAAAGCCGATGTAAAAGTTATATTTCCAAGAAAAAGACACGCCGATCTGGAAAGTTATTTTAAAAAATCAGAAGAACTTGTATACTATTGCAGTATTGAAGAGGTTCTAAAATATCTAAAGCTTCCACTGGACTCTTCCGCTTGGCGACTATTTATAGATAGTTCAAAACACAGCTTAAAAGCAGTTTTACTGCACAATGGAAATCAGCATCCATCAATACCGGTTGCGTATTCCACAAAAAAGGAGGAAACGTACGCAAATATTTCAAATCTCTTAAATAAAATTGAGTACTATAAATATAAATGGGAAGTATGCGCAGACTTCAAAATGATTGCAATATTGACTGGAATGCAAACAGCATACACAAAATATATGTGCTTTCTTTGTAAATGGGATTCACGTGCTACCAGCAGCCATTATCATATTAAATATTTCGAAGAACGTAAAGAAAATATTATTGGTGACTTAAATGTAATCCGTGAATCCCTTGTCCCAAAAGATAAGGTCATACTTCCACCGCTGCATATTAAGTTGGGCGTGGTGAACATTTTTATTAAAAGCTTAAATACACAAGGAAATGCTTTCAAAAACGCATTCAAACAATTTTCCCCAGATTATCTGCAGCAAAATTAAAAGAAGGTAAAATACGGTTTTAAGAAATAATTTATTTCATTTAATGTAAATTACCTTTTCTAGGAATGCTCGTTGGACCCGATATAAGAAAATTATTACAAGATGAAGAGTTGTATGGTCATCTGTCGGATATGCAAAAGACAGCATTTGACTTTATGCAGCTGGTTATATTAAAATTCCTTGGAAACTCAATTTTAATAAATATCACACCCGATTTGTAAGACGCGAGAACTCAGTGTTTGGCCCGGCCGAACTTGACGCCGTTTTTACCTGTTTTGTATATGTTGGTGTATTACAACATTGGTGTCTTTGGTGACCCCCACTGAAATGTTCCGGCAAACATTTTCGTAGAATATTTTAATCCTTAAATATCGTTTTGTAAAGGATATTTTTTGATTTTCTCGAAAAAAGGGTCAAATTAACCCATAAAGCGACCAGTTAGAGGGTTAAGATCTTCCACAAAAATAATCCTCATACAATTCCACAATACAGCTCTGACCATAAGAATTCTCTCAGACATTAACTTACAGCATTTTTTTCATATAGTATAATGCTCCCTTCGACCAAAAAATCAAAACTTTGACCCACTGTAAAAAAAAAACTCAGACGTGCTGGACCATAAGTTTGTTCTACAAAAATGATCTACTCAATATACCCTTTCAGAACTATAGGGTCGCTATTCTGTTCCAAAAATGCTGTTGGACAGTGTTATTATATAACAAAAAATTAACAGTGGATTTTATTGCATTTTGTCATTTTAAAAGTGTACGATCGGAAAATGGCTCCCTGCAAAGCAATTTCTGTTCGAAATAGAACAGCCTTATACAACCCACATTCCGGCGATGCTGAAGGGAGACAATAGATTTGAGTAACCTACTATTCCCAATCATAACCACCGCTCTCCTCTGTACAGTCCAATAGCTGCAAAAATGTCTTTGGAGCTCCCGCCCATATATGGAGTTATATTCCATTTTACGCCGGATATAGGATATAGATTTATTGTGCATTAAACTCTACTCTGTTCATTTGGCCGCACTCACAAATCTCGATTGAGTGAGTCGTTCATCGCTGGCCTTATGTCCTCGACTTCCGAAGAACTTGGCCGATGTACGAATGACAGAGGTTGCTGTTATCCGCAAAGGAGTAGATTGGGTTCACAGTCTGCCCCAACAGGTCGCCAATGAAAATAAGAAATAAAGAAGGAGAGACGACAGAGCCTTGTGGCACTCCTGCGGTCAACCTATGCTCTTTGGATGAGACCCCATCTATAACAACTCGTATAGAGCGATCCCTGAGAAAACTCGATATAAATCGAAAGAAGGTATTACCGATACCAAATGCAATAAGTTTTGATATGAGTGCTCCGTGCCAGACCCTATCGAACGCCTTGGAAATATCCAGAGCCACGACCTTGCTTTCACCAAGGCGGTGAATGGATCAACTCCATCGCTCCGTAAGGAACGCCATCAGGTCTTCTGTAGATAGAATTCTACGGAAGCATACTGTCGATCATTCAGGAGACCGTTAGACTCTAGATACCTTACAAGATGGTGATTAACCATGCTCTCCATAATCTTCGAGATCGCAGAACATATTGCAATTGGACGGTAATTCGTAGGATTAGTAGCCTCACCTTTCTTGGGGATCGGCTGAACATTGGCAACTTTCAAACGTGAAATGTTGAAAAATCGCGCAATTGACGAGCTAGCGTCGAAGAACACTTACATAGGACAAGTGCTGAAATACCATCTGGGCCCGGAGTTTTGTTTACATTGAGATCTGCAAGAACCTTTTTGACCCCACGTTCTTCTGCCCCTATCATTCGTATAGTTCAAACGTGTTTTTTAGTGCTCCGAGTAATAGAAATTTTTCTACAGCTAATAACTTAGTTTCGAAAAGTGGAGTGGTTGCTGAGAAATAAGCGATTTAATTTTCGAATTTTTTTGCTTATTTTCGTTGTGTTCTGTTTGTTTGTGCTAAGACACCGCCACATGTGTCTCAGGTGAGTTTGGCGTTCTTGCGGTATTGCCATACGCAATTTGGGTACATCCGGTGTGTGGCTGTGCTAAATACTGCGATACATCGCGGTATTTATTTGTACTAAAACAGCTAGACTGATTTGGATCCTGACTACTGGACTACCAGGCCTGCTGGTACAGGCGCTGCTGCAGTTGCTGGTGCTATCAAGAAGTTGAAGAAGGTCACCAAACAGCCTCATGGGGTGGCCCTTGGTGATAGTGTGCCGCTAAGTGTTTCCAGGGCTGTATTGGAGCATGCTGGGCGGTTCGAGGAGCTCCTCATGCGCTTGCTCCTGGAGAATGAGCGATTGAAGGGGCGTTTGGATGTGCTGCCTGCTGCTGGTGTAAGTGCGAGGAGCGTGGTTTCAACTGCTGCTGGGCGACCACCTGCTGTCCCCAAGCCAGTGGAAACGTGATCGGTGTTGGTGAAGGGGAAGGGTGTTTCGACCTCAAAGAAGGTCGTTGAAAAAGTTGTGAACGAGGTGGGCGTGCGTGCCGTGCGGCCGATGAGGGATGGCGGTGCTATCATACGCACCCCATCGGTTGCTGACCGCCAAAAGTTGGTGACCAACCCCAAATTTTGGAGAAGTTGGCTTGAGTTGTACGAGAAGAATTTGAAGAGGTATATGTTCCCGGATGTGTATGGAAGAAAGGTCCGTCCAGTCCTTAGAAGGATGGCCATGGCAAGTTAAATGTGGTTCTGGAATGCACACCGAAGGCGATGAAGCGGTTGTGGAGAGCGGAATTTACAAGTGGTTCCGTTTTACGTTGAGGCCGCATGATGCTGTTGCTGCATGCTACAGGTGCCTTGGGTTTGACCATCGGGTCCGTGAATGCAGGATGCAGGACGATGTGTGCTGTCGGTGTGGCTCAACTGACCATTACACAGGACGTACTAGTGACATTGACGTGACAGTCGCAAATGGGGCGGCAATGACAGCTTTTGACGATAGGTGGAGGGTGTGTGACAACTGGGGGACAAGTGATCATAGTCCAATTGAGATTATGGTCACTTGTCGTAGACAGACAGGGAGTACCGAATTACCACGACAATGACCATTTTTGTTTTTTGTCCGTTGTTTTATGAGTCCTGTCCTGCAGGGCCAGGTTATATGGCCACTGAATAGCCCGTTAGGGCTATTGTTAATTGTTGGTGAGACGTTGTTGGCCACCAGTCCAGCACTGTTTGGAATTCAAATGGTAGTAGTTTCGGTTACGAAGTCTGACCGGAGACTTACGCTCTATGAGATCTTACCCAAATTCCATATTTTATAAATCTGTAAACATATAAAGTTTAAAGCCACCAACTATGGATCCACTTTTTTCTGGAGAACCTTATATGTTTCCAGTAATAGCTTTACGAAATACAGAATTTGTGCAAGATCGCGTTAGGCATATTGATATTATTACACGATTTCTAAGGGTGGGATGGTACAATTGTATGGGAGATACCAGAAAGGAAGTTGCCAGACTTCCAAATTTTTTGTCCGAATTTTTGTCAAGTTATACGTTCACTAAATACGGAATTTGGTCAAGATGTCGTTGGGCATATTGATATTATTACACGTTTCTATGGGGGTGGGATGGTACATTTGTATGGGAGGTACCAGATGGGGGGTGGCCAGACTTCCAAGTTTTTGTACGAATATTTGACCAGTTATATTACTAGGTACAGAATTCCGGCAAGATCTCGGTTGTCATATTGATAATATTACACGGTTTATGAGGGGAGATGCCAGATGCCTTTTTGTCCAAAAGGGGAGTGGCCAAGTTTTTCTCCGAAACTTTGTGCAGTTATAGGTTTACCAAATGCAGAATTTGGACAAGGTGGCGTTGAGCATATTAACATTATTACACTATTTCTAAAGCAGGCGGGATGGTACGTGTGTATGGGAGGTATCAGAAGGGGACCGACTAGGGGTCGGAGAGCTTTACATGTTTATATATTTATAAAATATGGAATTTGGATAAGATCGCATTGAGAGTAGGGCTATTATTACACCCAAATTCTGTATTTAGTAAAGTTACAGCTAGACAAAAATTCGGACAAAAACTTGGAAGTATGGCAACTCCCCTTATGGTACCTCCCATACAAATGTACCATCCCGCCCCTTATAAACCGTATAATATTATTGATATATCCAACGCGATCTTGCCCAAATTCTGTATTTAGTAATGCTATAGCCAGACAAAGATTTGGACAAAAACTTGGAAGTCTGGCAACATCCTTCTGGTACCTCCTATACAAATGAACAATCCAACCCCTTTAGAAACGTGTAATAATATCAATATGCAGAACGGGATCTTGACAAAATTCTGTATTCAGTAAAGTTACAGCTAGACAACAATTCGGACGAAAACTTGGAAGTCTGGCAGCTCCCCTTCTGGTACCTCCCATACAAATGTACCATCCCACCCCCTTAGAAACGTGTAATAATATCAATAAGTCCAACGACCAAATTCTGTATTTAGTAAAGTTATAGCCAGACAAAGTTTTGGACAAAAACTTGGAAGTCTTGCAACTACCGTTCTGGTACCTCCCATACAAATGTACCATCCCTCCTACCTTAGAAATCGTAGTATTATCAATATGACCAACGCAAGAGTTAAGCAATCACTCTGAAATTTGGCATGGTTTAATATTTTCCCAAAACTGCTTATGGGATTGCATATGGGCTATATGGGCACACCCCTTCTGGTACCTCCCAGACAAATCTGTTATTTCGCCCACTTTTGAAATCGTGTAATAATATCAATACGCCAAATTCAGTATTTAGTAAAGTTTTTTTTATTAGACAAAGTTTTGCACAAAAACGTGGAAGTCTGGCAACTCCCCTGCTGGTTCTTGGAAGTCTGGCAGCTCTCCCTCTGGTACCTCAATTACAAATGTACCATCCCGGATATTATAAGCCGTGTAATATTATCAATATGACCAACGCGATCTTGCCAAAATTCTGTAGTTAGTAAAGCTATATCTAGACAAAGTTTTGGACAAAAACATGGAAGTCTGCCAACTCCCCTTCTGGTACCTCCAATATGCCCAATGCGATCTTGCCCAAATTCTGTACATAGTAAAGGTATAACTGGACAAAGATTCCAGGATAACTTGGAAGTCTGGCAACTCCCCTTCTGGTACCTCCCATACAAATGTACCATCCCGCCCATTATAAACCGTGTAATATTATTGATATATTTAACGCGATCTTTCCCGAATTCTGTATTTAGTAAGGCTATAGCCAGACAAAGTTTTGGCCAAAAACTTGGAAAACTATTCTGGTACCTCCTATACAAATGAACAATCCAACCCCATTACTAACGTGTAATAATATCAATATTCCCAACGAGATGTTGACCAAATTCTGTATTTAGTAAAGATATAGCTAGACAACGTTTTGAACAAAAACTTGAAATTTTGGCAACTCCCCTTCTGGTACCTCCCATACAAATGAATTATCCTGGCCATTATAAACCGTGTAATGACCAAGGCGATCTTGCCCAAATTCTGTATTTAGTGAAGCTATATCTAGACAAAGTTTTAGACAAAAACTTGAAAGTCTGGCAACTCTCCTGCTGGTACTGGGAAGTCTGGCAGCTCCCCCTCTGATACCTCCCATACAAATGTACCATCCCACCCCCTTAGAAACGTGTAATAATATAAATATGCCCAACGAGATCTTGACCAAATTATGTATTTGTTAAAGTTATAGCTAGCCAACGTTTTGGACAGAAACTTCGTAGTCTGGCAAAACCCCTTCTGGTACCTCCCATACAAATGTATCATCCCGCCTACCCTAGAAATCGTGTGATAATATCAATATGCCCAACGCGATCTTGCCCAAATTCTGTATTAAGTAAAGGTATAACTGGACAAAGATTCCAGAAAAACGTGGAAGTCTGGCCACGCCCCTTCTGGAACCTGCAATACAAATGTACCATTGCGCCTAAAGTAGAAATCGTGTAATTATATCAATATGTCGAACGCGACCTTGCCCAAATTCTGTGTAATAATATCAATATGCCCAACGCGATCTTGCCGAAATTCTGTATTTAGTAAAGCAATGGCTGGACAAAGTTTCGCACAAAAACTTGGAAGTCTGGATACGTCCCTTCTGGTACCTCCCATACAAATGTTCCATCCCATCCCCTTAGAAACCGTGTAATATTATTGATATATCTAACGAGATCTTGACCAAATTCTGTATTCAGTAAAGTTATAGCTAGTCAAAGTTTTGGACAGAAACTTGGAAGTCTGCCAACTCCCCTTCTGGTACCTCCCATACAAATGTGTTATCCCGCCTACCCTAGAAATCGTGTAATAATATCAATATGCCCAAAGCGATCTTGCCCAAATTCTGTATTAAGTAAAGGTATAACTGGACACAGATTCCAGATACCATTGCGCCTACCGTAGAAATCGTGTAATTATATCAATATGCCGAACGCGACCTTGCCCAAATTTTGTATTTAGTAAAGCAATGGCTGGACAAAGTCGCGGACGAAAACTTGGAAGTCTGGCAGCTCCCCTTCTGGTACCTCCCATACAAATGTATCATCCCGCCTACCCTAGAAACGTGTAATAATATGAATATGCCCAACGCGATGTTGCCCAAATTTTGTATTTAGTAAAGCAATGGCTGGACAAAGTTGCGGACGAAAACTTGGAAGTCGGGCAACACCCTTCTGGTACCTCCCATACAAATGTACCATCCCACCCCCTTAGAAACGTGTAATAATATCAATAAGTCCAACGAGATCTTGACCAAATTCTGTATTTAGTAAAGTTATAGCCAGACAAAGTTTTGGACAAAAACTTGGAAGTCTTGCAACTACCGTTCTGGTACCTCCCATACAAATGTACCATCCCGCCTACCTTAGAAATCGTAGTATTATCAATATGACCAACGCAAGAGTTAAGCAATCACTCTGAAATTTGGCATGGTTTAATATTTTCCCAAAACTGCTTATGGGATTGCATATGGGCTATATGGCCACACCCCTTCTGGTACCTCCCAGACAAATCTGCTATTTCGCCCACTTTTGAAATCGTGTAATAATATCAATACGCCAAATTCAGTATTTAGTAAAGTTTTATTTATTAGACAAAGTTTTGCACAAAAACTTGGAACTCTGGCATTTCCCCTTCTGGTACCTCCCATACAAATGTACCATCCCACCCCCTTAGAAACGTATAATAATACCAATATGGCCTACGCGATCTTGCCCAAATTTTGTATTTAGTAAAGCAATTGCTGGACAAAGTTGCGGACGAAAACTTGGAAGTCTGGCAACACACTTCTGGTACCTCACACACAAATGAACCATCCTGGCCATTACAAACCGTACCCCTTCTGGTACCTCCCATACAAATGAACCATCCTGGCCATTATAAACCGTGTAATGACCAACGCGATCTTGCCCAAATTCTGTATTTAGTAAAGCTACATCTAGACAAAGTTTTGGACAAAAACTTGAAAGCCTGGCAACTACCCTGCTGGTTCTTGGAAGTCTGACAGGTCTCCCTCTGGTACCTCAATTACAAATGTACCATCCCGGATATTATAAGCCGTGTAATATTATCAATATGACCAACGCGATCTTGCCAAAATTCTGTAGTTAGTAAAGCTATATCTAGACAAAGTTTTGGACAAAAACTTGGATGTCTGCCAACTCCCCTTCTGGTACCTCCCATACAAATGTATCATCCCGCCTACCCTAGAAATCGTGTAATAATATCAATATGCCCAATGCGATCTTGCCCAAATTCTGTACATAGTAAAGGTATAACTGGACAAAGATTCCAGGATAACTTGGAAGTCTGGCAACTCCCCTTCTGGTACCTCCCATACAAATGTACCATCCCGCCCATTATAAACCGTGTAATATTATTGATATATTTAACGCGATCTTGCCCGAATTCTGTATTTAGTAAGGCTATAGCCGGACAAAGTTTTGGCCAAAAACTTGGAAGTCTGGCAACACTATTCTGGTACCTCCTATACAAATGAACAATCCAACCCCATTACTAACGTGTAATAATATCAATATTCCCAACGAGATGTTGACCAAATTCTGTATTTAGTAAGATATAGCTAGAAAACGTTTTAAACAAGAACTTGAAATTTTGGCAACTCCCCTTCTGGTACCTCCCATACAAATGAATTATCCTGGCCATTATAAACCGTGTAATGACCAAGGCGATCTTGCCCAAATTCTGTATTTAGTGAAGCTATATCTAGACAAAGTTTTAGACAAAAACTTGAAAGTCTGGCAACTCTCCTGCTGGTACTGGGAAGTCTGGCAGCTCCCCCTCTGACACCTCCCATACAAATGTACCATCCCACCCCCTTAGAAACGTGTAATAGTATCAATATGCCCCACGAGATCTTGACCAAATTATGTATTTGTTAAAGTTATAGGTAGCCAACGTTTTGGACAGAAACTTGGAAGTCTGGCAAAACCCCTTCTGCTACCTCCCATACAAATGTATCATCCCGCCTACCCTAGAAATCGTGTGATAATATCAATATGCCCAACGCGATCTTGCCCAAATTCTGTATTAAGTAAAGGTATAACTGGACAAAGATTCCAGAAAAACGTGGAAGTCTGGCCACGCCCCTTCTGGAACCTGCAATACAAATGTACCATTGCGCCTAAAGTAGAAATCGTGTAATTATATCAATATGCCGAACGCGACCTTGCCCAAATTCTGTGTAATAATATCAATATGCCCAACGCGATCTTGCCGAAATTCTGTATTTAGTAAAGCTATAACTGTACAAAGTTTCGCACAAAAACTTGGAAGTCTGGATACGTCCCTTCTGGTACCTCCCATACAAATGTTCCATCCCATCCCCTTAGAAACCGTGTAATATTATTGATATATCTAACGAGATCTTGACCAAATTCTGTATTTAGTAAAGTTATAGCTAGTCAAAGTTTTGGACAGAAACTTGGAAGTCTGCCAACTCCCCTTCTGGTACCTCCCATACAAATGTGTCATCCCGCCTACCCTAGAAATCGCGTAATAATATGAATATGCCCAACGCGATGTTGCCCAAATTTTGTATTTAGTAAAGCAATGGCTGGACAAAATTGCGGACGAAAACTTGGAAGTCGGGCAACACCCTTCTGGTACCTCCTATACAAATGAACAATCCAACCCCCTTAGAAACGTGTAATAATATCAATATTCCCAACGCAATTTTGCCCAAATTTTGTATTTAGTAAATCAATGGCTGGACAAAGTTGCGGACGAAAACTTGGATGTCTGACAACACCCTTCTGGTATCTCCCATACAAATGTACCATCCCAACCCCTTAGAAACGTGTAATAATATCAATATGCCAAACGAGATCTTGACCAAATTCTGCATTTAGTAAAGATATAGCTAGTCAAAGTTTTGGACAAAAACTTCCAATTTTGGCAACTCACCTTCTGGTACCTCCCATACAAATGTAACATTCCACCCACGTTAGAAATCGTGCAGTAATATCAATACCACCAACGCGATCTTGCCCAAATTCTGTATTTAGTAATGCTATAGACAGACAAAGTTTTGGACAAAAACTTGGAAGTCTGGCAACACCCTTCTGGTACCTCCCATACAAATGTATCATCCCGCCTACCCTAGAAATCGTGTAATAATATCAATATGCCCAACGCGATCTTGCCCAAATTCTTTATTTATTAAAGGTATAATTGGACAAAGATTCCAGAAAAACTTGGAAATCTGGCCGCGCCCCTTCTGGAACCTCCAATACAAATGTGTCATCCCGCCTACCCTAAAAATCGTGTAATAATATGAATATGCCCAACGCGATGTTGCCCAAATTTTGTATTTAATAAAGCAATGGCTGGACAAAGTTGCGGACGAAAACTTGGAAGTCGGGCAACACCCTTCTGGTACCTCCTATACAAATGAACAATCCAACCCCCTTAGAAACGTGTAATAATATCAATATGCCCAACGCAATTTTGCCCAAATTTTGTATTTAGTAAATCAATGGCTGGACAAAGTTGCGGACGAAAACTTGGATGTCTGACAACACCCTTCTGGTATCTCCCATACAAATGTACCATCCCAACCCCTTAGAAACGTGTAATAATATCAATATGCCCAACGAGATCTTGACCAAATTCTGCATTTAGTAAAGATATAGCTAGACAAAGTTTTGGATAAAAACTTGCAATTTTGGCAACTCACCTTCTGGTACCTTCCATACAAATGAATTATCCTGGCCATTATAAACCGTGTAATGACCAAGGCGATCTTGCCCAAATTCTGTATTTAGTAAAGCTATATCTAGACAAAGTTTTGGACAAAAACTTGAAAGTCTGGAACTCCCCTGCTGGTACTGGGAAGTCTGGCAGCTCCCCCTCTGATACCTCCCATACAAATGTACCAACCCACCCCCTTAGAAACGTGTAATAATATCAATATGCCCAACGAGATCTTGACCAAATTCTGTATTTGTTAAAGTTATAGCTAGCCAACGGTTTTGGACAGAAACTTGGCTTAACATTTTCCCAAAAATGCTTATGGGATTGCATATGGGTTATATGGCTACACCCCTTCGTGTACATCCCATATAAATCTGCTATTTCGCCCACTTTAGAAATCGTGTAATAATTTCAATACGCCCACATCGATATTGGCCAAATTCCGTATTTTAGTAAACGTATAACTGGACAAAGTTTCGGACAAAAACTTGGAAGTCTGGCAACTCCCCTGCTGGTACTTGGAAGTCTGGCAACACCCTTCTGGTACCTCCCATACAAATGTATCATCCCGCCTACCCTAGAAATCGTGTAATAATATCAATATGCCCAACGCGATCTTGCCCAAATTCTTTATTTATTAAAGGTATAATTGGACAAAGATTCCAGAAAAACTTGGAAATCTGGCCACGCCCCTTCTGGAACCTCCAATACAAATGTACCATTCCGCCTACCGTAGAAATCGTGTAATTATATCGATATGCCGAACGCGACCTTGCCCAAATTCTGTATTTACAAAACCTTCAACTGTACAAAGTTTCGGACAAAAACTTGAAAGTCTGACAACTCCCCTTCTGGTACCTCACATACAAATGTTCCATCCAACCCCCTTAGAAACGTGTAATAATATCAATATGTCCAACGATATCTTGACCAAATAATGTATTTAGGAAACCTATAGCTGTACAAAGTTTCGGACAAAAACTTGGAAGTCTGGCAACTCCCCTGCTGGTACATCCCATATAAATGTACCATCAATATGCCCAACGAGATCTTGACCAAATTCTGTATTTAGAAAAGTTATAGCTAGACAAAGTTTTGGACAAAAACTTGGAAGTCTGGCAACTCCGGTTCTGGTACCTCCCATACAAACGTACCATCCCGCCTTCTCTATTTAGTAAAGCTATGGAGTTTGAGCCATGTCCGTCTGTACTGCTGGTACGCTCGATAACTTTCGAATGAGTTAAGCAATCACTCTGAAATTTGGCATGGCTTAATATTTTGCCAAAACGGCTTATGGGATTGCATATGGGCTATATGGCCACACCCCTTCGTGTACATCCCATACAATTCTGCTATTTCGTCAACTTTAGAAATCGTGTAATAATTTCAATACGCCCACATCGATATTGGCCAAATTCCGTATTTAGTAAACGTATAACTGGACAAAGTTTCGGGCAAAAACTTGGAAGTCTGGCAACTCCCCTTCTGGTACCTCCTATACAAATGTACAATCCCGCCTACTCTAGAAATCGTGTAATAATATCAATATGCCCATGGTGATGTTGACCAAATTCTGTATTTAGTAAAGTTATAGCTAGACAAAGTTTTGGACATAAACTTTGAAGTCTGGCAACTCCCGTTCTGGTACCTTACATACAAATGTTCCATCCCAACCCCTTAGAAACGTGTAATAATATCAATATGCCCAACGCGATCTTGCAAAGTTGCGGACGAAAACTTGGAAGACTGGCAACTTCCATTCTGGTACCTCCCATACAAATGTACCATCCCGCCAACCTTAGAAATCGTAATATTATCAATATCACCAACGCAATCTTACCCAAATTCTGTATTTAGTAAAGCAATAGAGAGAAAAACGTTAAAAAAAACTTGGAAGTTTGGCAACTCCCCTTCTGGTACCTCCCATACAAATGTACCATCCCAACCCCTTAGAAACGTGTAATAATATCAATATGCCAAACGCGATCTTGCCGAAATTCTGTATTTAGTAAAGCTATAACTGTACAAAGTTTCGCACAAAAACTTGGAAGTCTGGATACGTCCCTTCTGGTACCTCCCATACAAATGTTCCATCCCATCCCCTTAGAAACCGTGTAATATTATTGATATATCTAACGAGATCTTGACCAAATTCTGTATTTAGTAAAGTTATAGCTAGTCAAAGTTTTGGACAGAAACTTGGAAGTCTGCCAACTCCCCTTCTGGTACCTCCCATACAAATGTGTCATCCCGCCTACCCTAGAAATCGCGTAATAATATGAATATGCCCAACGCGATGTTGCCCAAATTTTGTATTTAGTAAAGCAATGGCTGGACAAAGTTGCGGACGAAAACTTGGAAGTCGGGCAACACCCTTCTGGTACCTCCTATACAAATGAACAATCCAACCCCCTTAGAAACGTGTAATAATATCAATATTCCCAACGCAATTTTGCCCAAATTTTGTATTTAGTAAATCAATGGCTGGACAAAGTTGCGGACGAAAACTTGGATGTCTGACAACACCCTTCTGGTATCTCCCATACAAATGTACCATCCCAACCCCTTAGAAACGTGTAATAATATCAATATGCCAAACGAGATCTTGACCAAATTCTGCATTTAGTAAAGATATAGCTAGTCAAAGTTTTGGACAAAAACTTCCAATTTTGGCAACTCACCTTCTGGTACCTCCCATACAAATGTAACATTCCACCCACTTTAGAAATCGTGCAGTAATATCAATACCACCAACGCGATCTTGCCCAAATTCTGCATTTAGTAAAGCTATAGCTATACAAAATTTCGGACAAAAAATTTGAAGTCTGGCCACGCGGCTTCTGGTACTTCCCATACAAGTGTACCATTCCACACACTTCAGAAATTGTGTAATTGTATAAATTCGCTCAACGAATCTTTCCGAACTTCTATATTTAGTAAAGCTTTAACTATATACAATTTCGAGAAACAACTCAGCTTTATATTCCGCCCTTTTTATACCCTCACCATACGGGTAGCAGGGTATACATCATTTGATACGGCTCAAAACTGTAACACATAGAAATATTCAATTACACCCTAGGTGTCTTTGAACCAAATTCGATTCATGACTTTCCAAATCGTTTGAGCCATGTCCGTCTGTACTGCTGGTACGCTCGATAACTTTCGAAAGATTTAAGCAGTTACTCTGAAATTTGGCATGGCTTAATATTTTCCCAAAAATGCTTATGGGATTGCATATGGGTTATATGGCTACACCCCTTCGTGTACATCCCATATAAATCTGCTATTTCGCCCACTTTAGAAATCGTGTAATAATTTCAATACGCCCACATCGATATTGGCCAAATTCCGTATTTAGTAAACGTATAACTGGACAAAGTTTCGGACAAAAACTTGGAAGTCTGGCAACTCCCCTGCTGGTACTTGGAAGTCTGGCAACTCCCCTCTGGTACCTCCCATACAAATGTATCATCCCGCCTACCCTAGAAATCGTGTAATAATATCAATATGCCCAACGCGATCTTGCCCAAATTCTTTATTTATTAAAGGTATAATAATAAAGATTCCAGAAAAACTTGGAAATCTGGCCACGCCCTTTCTGGAACCTCCAATACAAATGTACCATTCCGCCTACCGTAGAAATCGTGTAATTATATCAATATGCCGAACGCGACCTTGCCAAAATTCTGTATTTAGAAAACCTTCAACTGTACAAAGTTTCGGACAAAAACTTGGAAGTCTGGCAACTCCCCTTCTGGTACCTCCCATACAAATGTACCATCCCAACCCCTTAGAAACGTGTAATAATATCAATACGCCCACATCGATATTTGCCAAATTCCGTATTTAGTAAACGTATAACTGGACAAAGTTTCGGACAAATACTTGGAAGTCTGGCAACTCCCCTGCTGGTACCTCACATACAAATGTTTCATCCAACCCCTTAGAAACATGAAGTAATATCAATATGCCCAACGCGATCTTGACCAAATTCTGTATTTAGAAAACCTTCAACTGTACAAAGTTTCGGACAAAAACTTGGAAGTCTGGCAACTCCCGTTCTGGTACCTCCCATACAAATGTACCATCCCGCCTTCTCTATTTAGTAAAGCAATGGCTGGACAAAGTTGCGGACGAAAACTTGGAAGACTGGCAGCTCCCCTTCTGGTACTTGGAATTCTGGCAACTCCCCTTTTGGTACTTGGAAGTCTGGCAACTCCCGTTCTTGTACCTTCCATACAAATTTACCATCCCAACCCCTTAGAAACGTGTAAAATTATCAATATGCCCAACGAGATCTTGACCAAGTTCCGTATTTAGTAAAGTTATAGCTAGACAAAGTTTTGGACAAAAACTTGGAAGTCTGGCAACTCCCGTTCTGGTACCTCCCATACAAATGTACCATCCCGCCTTCTCTATTTAGTAAAGCAATGGCTGGACAAAGTTGCGGACGAAAACTTGGAAGACTGGCAGCTCCCCTTCTGGTACTTGGAATTCTGGCAACTCCCCTTTTGGTACTTGGAAGTCTGGCAACTCCCGTTCTTGTACCTTCCATACAAATTTACCATCCCAACCCCTTAGAAACGTGTAAAATTATCAATATGCCCAACGAGATCTTGACCAAGTTCCGTATTTAGTAAAGTTATAGCTAGACAAAGTTTTGGACAAAAACTTGGAAGTCTGGCAACTCCCGTTCTGGTACCTCCCATACAAATGTACCATCCCGCCTTCTCTATTTAGTAAAGCAATGGCTGGACAAAGTTGCGGACGAAAACTTGGAAGACTGGCAGCTCCCCTTCTGGTACTTTGAATTCTGGCAACTCCCCTTTTGGTACTTGGAAGTCTGGCAACTCCCGTTCTTGTACCTTCCATACAAATTTACCATCCCAACCCCTTAGAAACGTGTAAAATTATCAATATGCCCAACGAGATCTTGACCAAGTTCCGTATTTAGTAAAGTTATAGCTAGACAAAGTTTTGGACAAAAACTTGGAAGTTTGGCAACTCCCCTTCTGGTACCTCCCATACAAATGTACCATCCCGCCTTCTCTATTTAGTAAAGCTATGGCGTTTGAGCCATGTCCGTCTGTACTGCTGGTACGCTCGATAACGTTCGAAAGAGTTAAGCAAACACTCTGAAATTTGGCATGGCTTAATATTTTGCCAAAACTGCTTACGGGATTGCATATGGGCTACATGGCCACACCACTTCGTGTACATCCCCTACAAATCTGCTATTTCGCGCACTTTAGAAATCGTGTAATAATTTCAATACGCCCACATCGATATTGGCCAAATTCCGTATTTATTAACGTATAACTGGACAAAGTTTCGGACAAAAACTTGGAAGTCTGGCTACTCCCCTGCTGGTACTTGGAAGTCTGGCAACTCGACTCTGGTACCTCCCATACAAATGTATCATCCAGCCTACCCTAGAAATCGTGTAATAATATCAATATGCCCAATGCGATCTTGCCTAAATTCTTTATTTATTAAAGGTATAATTGGGCAAAGATTCCAGAAAAACTTGGAAATCTGGCCACGCCCTTTCTGGAACCTCCAATACAAATGTACCATTCCGCCTACCGTAGAAATCGTGTAATTATATCAATATGCCGAACGCGACCTTGCCCAAATTCTGTATTTAGAAAACCTTCAACTGTACAAAGTTTCGGACAAAAACTTGGAAGTCTGGCAACTCCCCTTCTGGTACATCACATACAAATGTTCCTTACAACCCCTTAGAAACGTGAAGTAATATCAATATGCCCAACGCGATCTTGACCAAATTCTGTAATTAGTAAAGTTATAGCTAGACAAAGTTTTGGACAAAAACTTGGAAGTCTGGCAACACCCTTCTGGTACCTCCCATACAAATGTACCATCCCAACCCCTTAGAAACGTGTAATAATATCAATATGCCCAACGAGATATTGACCAAATTCTGTATTTAGTAAAGTTATAGCTAGACAAAGTTTTGGACAAAAACTTATAAGTCTGGCAACTCCCGTTCTGGTACCTCCCATACAAATGTACCATCCCGCCTACCCTAACAATCGTATAATATTATCAGTATGACCAACGCAATCTTGCCCAAATTTTGTATTTAGTAAAGCTATAGAGAGAAAAACGTTCGAAAAAAAACTTGGAAGTTTGGCAACTCCCCTTCTGGTACCTCCCATACAAATGTACCATCCCGCCTTCTCTATTTAGTAAAGCTATGGCGTTTGAGCCGTGTCCGTCTGTACTGCTGGTACGCTCGATAACGTTCGAAAGAGTTAAGCAATCACTCTGAAATTTGGCATGGCTTAATATTTTGCCAAAACTGCTTACGGGATTGCATATGGGCTACATGGCCACACCGCTTCGTGTACATCATATACAAATCTGCTATATCGCTCACTTTAGAAATCGTGTAATAATTTCAATACGCCCACATCGATATGGGCCAAATTCCGTATTTAGTAAACGTATAACTGGACAAAGTTTCGGACAAATACTTGGAAGTCTGGCAACTCCCCTGCTGGTACTTGGAAGTCTGGCAACTCCCTTCTGGTACCTCCCATACAAATGTTCCATCCCAACCCCTTAGAAACGTGTAATAATATCAATATGCCCAACGCGATCTTGCAAAGTTGTGGACGAAAACTTGGAAGACTGGCAACTTCCCTTCTGGTACCTCCCATACAAATGTTCCGTCCCGCCTACCTTAGTAATCGTAATATTATCAATATGACCAACGCAATCTTACCCAAATTCTGAATTTAGTAAAGCAATAGAGAGAAAAATGTTCGAAAACAAACTTGGAAGTTTGGCAACTCCCCTTCTGGTACCTCCCATACAAATGTACCATTCCACCCACTTTAGAAATCGTGCAGTAATATCAATACCACCAACGCGATCTTGCCCAAATTCTGTATGTAGTAAAGCTATAGCTATACAAAATTTCGGACAAAAAATTTGAAGTCTGGCTACGCGGCTTCTGGTACTTCCCATACAAGTGTACCATTCCACACACTTCAGAAATTGTGTAATTGTATAAATTCGCTCAACGAATCTTTCCGAACTTCTATATTTAGTAAAGCTTTAACTATATACAATTTCGAGAAAAAAATCAGCTTTATATTCCGCCCTTTTTATACCCTCACCATACGGGTAGCAGGGTATACATCATTTGATACGGCTCAAAACTGTAACACATAGAAATATTCAATTACACCCCAGGTGTCTTTGAACCAAATTCGATTCATGACTTTCCAAATCGTTTGAGCCATGTCCGTCTGTACTGCTGGTACGCTCGATAACTTTCGAAAAATTTAAGCGGTTACTCTGAAATTTGGCATGGCTTATTATTTTCCCAAAAATGCGTATGGGATTGCATATGGGTTATATGGCTACACCCCTTCGTGTACCTCCCATATAAATCTGCTATTTCGCCCACTTTAGAAATCGTGTAATAATTTCAATACGCTCACATCGATATTGGCCAAATTCCGTATTTAGTAAACGTATAACTGGACAAAGATTCGGACAAATACTTGGAAGTCTGGCAACTCCCCTGCTGGTACCTCACATACAAATGTTTCATCCAACCCCTTAGAAACATGAAGTAATATCAATATGCCCAACGCGATCTTGACCAAATTCTGTATTTAGAAACCTTCAACTGTACAAAGTTTCGGACAAAAACTTGGAAGTCTGGCAACTCCCCTTCTGGTACCTCACATACAAATGTTCCATCCAACCCCTTAGAAACATGAAGTAATATCAATATGCCCAACGCGATCTTAACCAAATTCTGTAATTAGTAAAGTTATAGCTAGACAAAGTTTTGGACAAAAACTTGGAAGTCTGGCAACTCCCGTTCTGGTACCTCCCATACAAATGTACCATCCCGCCTTCTCTATTTAGTAAAGCAATGGCTGGACAAAGTTGCGGACGAAAAATTGGAAGACTGGCAGCTCCCCTTCTGGTACTTGGAATTCTGGCAACTCCCCTTTTGGTACTTGGAAGTCTGGCAACTCCCGTTCTTGTACCTTCCATACAAATTTACCATCCCAACCCCTTAGAAACGTGTAAAATTATCAATATGCCCAACGAGATCTTGACCAAGTTCCGTATTTAGTAAAGTTATAGCTAGACAAAGTTTTGGACAAAAACTTGGAAGTCTGGCAACTCCCGTTCTGGTACCTCCCATAAAAATGTACCATCCCGCCTACCCTAACAATCGTATAATATTATCAGTATGACCAACGCAATCTTGCCCAAATTTTGTATTTAGTAAAGCTATAGAGAGAAAAACGTTCGAAAAAAAACTTGGAAGTTTGGCAACTCCCCTTCTGGTACCTCCCATACAAATGTACCATCCCGCCTTCTCTATTTAGTAAAGCTATGGCGTTTGAGCCATGTCCGTCTGTACTGCTGGTACGCTCGATAACGTTCGAAAGAGTTAAGCAAACACTCTGAAATTTGGCATGGCTTAATATTTTGCCAAAACTGCTTACGGGATTGCATATGGGCTACATGGCCACACCACTTCGTGTACATCCCCTACAAATCTGCTATTTCGCGCACTTTAGAAATCGTGTAATAATTTCAATACGCCCACATCGATATTGGCCAAATTCCGTATTTATTAACGTATAACTGGACAAAGTTTCGGACAAAAACTTGGAAGTCTGGCTACTCCCCTGCTGGTACTTGGAAGTCTGGCAACTCGACTCTGGTACCTCCCATACAAATGTATCATCCAGCCTACCCTAGAAATCGTGTAATAATATCAATATGCCCAATGCGATCTTGCCTAAATTCTTTATTTATTAAAGGTATAATTGGGCAAAGATTCCAGAAAAACTTGGAAATCTGGCCACGCCCTTTCTGGAACCTCCAATACAAATGTACCATTCCGCCTACCGTAGAAATCGTGTAATTATATCAATATGCCGAACGCGACCTTGCCCAAATTCTGTATTTAGAAAACCTTCAACTGTACAAAGTTTCGGACAAAAACTTGGAAGTCTGGCAACTCCCCTTCTGGTACATCACATACAAATGTTCCTTACAACCCCTTAGAAACGTGAAGTAATATCAATATGCCCAACGCGATCTTGACCAAATTCTGTAATTAGTAAAGTTATAGCTAGACAAAGTTTTGGACAAAAACTTGGAAGTCTGGCAACACCCTTCTGGTACCTCCCATACAAATGTACCATCCCAACCCCTTAGAAACGTGTAATAATATCAATATTCCCAACGAGATATTGACCAAATTCTGTATTTAGTAAAGTTATAGCTAGACAAAGTTTTGGACAAAAACTTGGAAGTCTGGCAACTCCCGTTCTGGTACCTCCCATACAAATGTACCATCCCGCCTACCTTAGAAATCGTAATATTATCAATATGACCAACGCAATCTTAACCAAATTCTGTATTTAGTAAAGCAATAGAGAGAAAAACGTTCGAAAAAAAATGGATGTTTGGCAACTCCCCTTCTGGTACCTCCCATACAAATGTTCCATTCCACACACTTCAGAAATTGTGTAATTATATAAATTCGCTCAACGAATCTTTCCGAACTTCTATATTTAGTAAAGCTTTAACTATATACAATTTCGAGAAAAAAACTCAGCTTTATATTCCGCCCTCACCATACGGGTAGCAGGGTATACATCATTTGATACGGCTCAAAACTGTAACACATAGAAATATTCAATTACACCCAGGTGTCTTTGAACCAAATTCTATTCATGACTTTCCAAATCGTTTCAGCCATGTCCGTCTGTACTGCTGGTACTCTCGATAACTTTCGAAAGATTTAAGCAGTTACTCTGAAATTTGGCATGGCTTAATATTTTCACAAAAATGCTTATGGGCTTGCATATGGGTTATATGGCTACACCCCTTCGTGTACATCCCATATAAATCTGCTATTTCGCCCACTTTAGAAATCGTGTAATAATTTCAATACGCCCACATCGATATTGGCCAAATTCCGTATTTAGTAAACGTATAACTGGACAAAGTTTCGGACAAAAACTTGGAAGTCTGGCAACTCCCCTGCTGGTACTTGGAAGTCTGGCAACTCCCCTCTGGTACCTCCCATACAAATGTATCATCCCGCCTACCCTAGAAATCGTGTAATAATATCAATATGCAAAACGCGATCTTGCCCAAATTCTTTATTTATTAAAGGTATAATAACAAAGATTCCAGAAAAACTTGGAAATCTGGCCACGCCCTTTCTGGAATCTCCAATACAAATGTACCATTCCGCCTACCGTAGAAATCGTGTAATTATATCAATATGCCGAACGCGACCTTGCCAAAATTCTGTATTTAGAAAACCTTCAACTGTACAAAGTTTCGGACAAAAACTTGGAAGTCTGGCAACTCCCCTTCTGGTACCTCCCATACAAATGTACCATCCCAACCCCTTAGAAACGTGTAAAATTATCAATATGCCCAACGAGATCTTGACCAAGTTCCGTATTTAGTAAAGTTATAGCTAGACAAAGTTTTGGACAAAAACTTGGAAGTCTGGCAACTCCCGTTCTGGTACCTCCCATAAAAATGTACCATCCCGCCTACCCTAACAATCGTATAATATTATCAGTATGACCAACGCAATCTTGCCCAAATTTTGTATTTAGTAAAGCTATAGAGAGAAAAACGTTCGAAAAAAAACTTGGAAGTTTGGCAACTCCCCTTCTGGTACCTCCCATACAAATGTACCATCCCGCCTTCTCTATTTAGTAAAGCTATGGCGTTTGAGCCATGTCCGTCTGTACTGCTGGTACGCTCGATAACGTTCGAAAGAGTTAAGCAAACACTCTGAAATTTGGCATGGCTTAATATTTTGCCAAAACTGCTTACGGGATTGCATATGGGCTACATGGCCACACCACTTCGTGTACATCCCCTACAAATCTGCTATTTCGCGCACTTTAGAAATCGTGTAATAATTTCAATACGCCCACATCGATATTGGCCAAATTCCGTATTTATTAACGTATAACTGGACAAAGTTTCGGACAAAAACTTGGAAGTCTGGCTACTCCCCTGCTGGTACTTGGAAGTCTGGCAACTCGACTCTGGTACCTCCCATACAAATGTATCATCCAGCCTACCCTAGAAATCGTGTAATAATATCAATATGCCCAATGCGATCTTGCCTAAATTCTTTATTTATTAAAGGTATAATTGGGCAAAGATTCCAGAAAAACTTGGAAATCTGGCCACGCCCTTTCTGGAACCTCCAATACAAATGTACCATTCCGCCTACCGTAGAAATCGTGTAATTATATCAATATGCCGAACGCGACCTTGCCCAAATTCTGTATTTAGAAAACCTTCAACTGTACAAAGTTTCGGACAAAAACTTGGAAGTCTGGCAACTCCCCTTCTGGTACATCACATACAAATGTTCCTTACAACCCCTTAGAAACGTGAAGTAATATCAATATGCCCAACGCGATCTTGACCAAATTCTGTAATTAGTAAAGTTATAGCTAGACAATGTTTTGGACAAAAACTTGGAAGTCTGGCAACTCCCGTTCTGGTACCTCCCATACAAATGTACCATCCCGCCTACCTTAGAAATCGTAATATTATCAATATGACCAACGCAATCTTAACCAAATTCTGTATTTAGTAAAGCAATAGAGAGAAAAACGTTCGAAAAAAAATGGATGTTTGGCAACTCCCCTTCTGGTACCTCCCATACAAATGTACCATTCCACACACTTCAGAAATTGTGTAATTATATAAATTCGCTCAACGAATCTTTCCGAACTTCTATATTTAGTAAAGCTTTAACTATATACAATTTCGAGAAAAAAACTCAGCTTTATATTCAGCCCTCACCATACGGGTAGCAGGGTATACATCATTTGATACGGCTCAAAACTGTAACACATAGAAATATTCAATTACACCCCAGGTGTCTTTGAACCAAATTCTATTCATGACTTTCCAAATCGTTTGAGCCATGTCCGCCTGTACTGCTGGTACGCTCGATAACTTTCGAAAGATTTAAGCAGTTACTCTGAAATTTGGCATGGCTTAATATTTTCCCAAAAATGCTTATGGGATTGCATATGGGTTATATGGCTACACCCCTTCGTGTACATCCCATATAAATCTGCTATTTCGCCCATTTTAGAAATCGTGTAATAATTTCAATACGCCCACATCGATATTGGCCAAATTCCGTATTTAGTAAACGTATAACTGGACAAAGTTTCGGACAAAAACTTGGAAGTCTGGCAACTCCCCTGCTGGTACTTGGAAGTCTGGCAACTCCCCTCTGGTACCTCCCATACAAATGTATCATCCCGCCTACCCTAGAAATCGTGTAATAATATCAATATGCCCTACGCGATCTTGCCCAAATTCTTTATTTATTAAAGGTATAATAACAAAGATTCCAGAAAAACTTGGAAATCTGGCCACGCCCTTTCTGGAATCTCCAATACAAATGTACCATTCCGCCTACCGTAGAAATCGTGTAATTATATCAATATGCCGAACGCGACCTTGCCAAAATTCTGTATTTAGAAAACCTTCAACTGTACAAAGTTTCGGACAAAAACTTGGAAGTCTGGCAACTCCCCTTCTGGTACCTCCCATACAAATGTACCATCCCAACCCCTTAGAAACGTGTAATAATATCAATATGCCCAACGAGATATTGACCAAATTCTGTATTTAGTAAAGTTATAGCTAGACAAAGTTTTGGACAAAAACTTGGAAGTCTGGCAACTCCCGTTCTGGTACCTCCCATAAAAATGTACCATCCCGCCTACCCTAACAATCGTATAATATTATCAATATGACCAACGCAATCTTGCCCAAATTTTGTATTTAGTAAAGCTATAGAGAGAAAAACGTTCGAAAAAAAACTTGGAAGTTTGGCAACTCCCCTTCTGGTACCTCCCATACAAATGTACCATCCCGCCTTCTCTATTTAGTAAAGCTATGGCGTTTGAGCCATGTCCGTCTGTACTGCTGGTACGCTCGATAACGTTCGAAAGAGTTAAGCAAACACTCTGAAATTTGGCATGGCTTAATATTTTGCCAAAACTGCTTACGGGATTGCATATGGGATACATGGCCACACCACTTCGTGTACATCCCCTACAAATCTGCTATTTCGCGCACTTTAGAAATCGTGTAATAATTTCAATTCGCCCACATCGATATTGGCCAAATTCCGTATTTATTAACGAATAACTGGACAAAGTTTCGGACAAAAACTTGGAAGTCTGGCTACTCCCCTGCTGGTACTTGGAAGTCTGGCAACTCGACTCTGGTACCTCCCATACCAATGTATCATCCAGCCTACCCTAGAAATCGTGTAATAATATCAATATGCCCAATGCGATCTTGCCTAAATTCTTTATTTATTAAAGGTATAATTGGGCAAAGATTCCAGAAAAACTTGGAAATCTGGCCACGCCCTTTCTGGAACCTCCAATACAAATGTACCATTCCGCCTACCGTAGAAATCGTGTAATTATATCAATATGCCGAACGCGACCTTGCCCAAATTCTGTATTTAGAAAACCTTCAACTGTACAAAGTTTCGGACAAAAACTTGGAAGTCTGGCAACTCCCCTTCTGGTACATCACATACAAATGTTCCTTACAACCCCTTGGAAACGTGAAGTAATATCAATATGCCCAACGCGATCTTGACCAAATTCTGTAATTAGTAAAGTTATAGCTAGACAAAGTTTTGGACAAAAACTTGGAAGTCTGGCAACACCCTTCTGGTACCTCCCATACAAATGTACCATCCCAACCCCTTAGAAACGTGTAATAATATCAATATGCCCAACGAGATATTGACCAAATTCTGTATTTAGTAAAGTTATAGCTAGACAAAGTTTTGGACAAAAACTTGGAAGTCTGGCAACTCCCGTTCTGGTACCTCCCATACAAATGTACCATCCCGCCTACCCTAACAATCGTATAATATTATCAGTATGACCAACGCAATCTTGCCCAAATTTTGTATTTAGTAAAGCTATAGAGAGAAAAACGTTCGAAAACAAACTTGGAAGTTTGGCAACTCCCCTTCTGGTACCTCCCATACAAATGTACCATCCCGCCTTCTCTATTTAGTAAAGCAATGGCTGGACAAAGTTGCGGACGAAAACTTGGAAGACTGGCAGCTCCCCTTCTGGTACTTGGGATTCTGGCAACTCCCCTTTTGGTACTTGGAAGTCTGGCAACTCCCGTTCTTGTACCTTCCATACAAATTTACCATCCCAACCCCTTAGAAACGTGTAAAATTATCAATATGCCCAACGAGATCTTGACCAAGTTCCGTATTTAGTGAACGTATAACTTAACAAAAATTCGGACAAAAACTTGGAAGTCTGGCAACTGCCCTTCTGGTACCTCCCATACAAATGTTCCGTCCCGCCTACCTTAGAATTCGTAATACAGTCTAACCTCGATATAACGAATCTCAAGGGGATCAGAAAAAAACGTTATATTGAATAATTCGTTAAAATGAGGTTCGTTACATCGATGTGAAGTTGCACTTCCATTCGTTATAAAGAGATAAATAAACCTTGTTTATTAATCATCATCTACATACCGTGTTATAGCGAACGATTTCCGCTAATAAATTAAAGCAAATTTGAACATCTCTTTTTTCCCCTGCCATTAGAACTTTACAGCTAACAGCAACGACAACTATCAGTGCTTATTTTACTAAGCATCAAACAAATATGATTTTCTATCGACAAACTTGGAAAACTTTGCTTAAGCCAAAAAAAAACACAATAATTTCGTGTGTGTCTGTGTCACTGCAATGGTTGATAATTCGTTATAACGAGGTTTTTGACAAACGTATTCGTAATAGAGAGGTTTATTTTGTATTAGATATTATGGAGCGCTGTTGGGGATTTCAAAAAATTCGTTAAATCGAGGAAATCGTTATATTGAGGGCCGTTATATCGAGGTTGAACTGTATTATCAATATGACCAACGCAATCTTACCCAAATTCTGAATTTAGTAAAGCAATAGAGAGAAAAATGTTCGAAAACAAACTTGGAAGTTTGGCAACTCCCCTTCTGGAACCTCCAATACAAATGTACCATTCCGCCTACCGTAGAAATCGTGTAATTATATCAATATGCCGAACGCGACCTTGCCCAAATTCTGTATTTAGAAAACCTTCAACTGTACAAAGTTTCGGACAAAAACTTGGAAGTCTGGCAACTCCCCTTATGGTACCTCACATACAAATGTTCCATCCAACCCCTTAGAAACATGAAGTAATATCAATATGCCCAACGCGATCTTGACCAAATTCTGTAATTAGTAAAGTTATAGCTAGACAAAGTTTTGGACAAAAACTTGGAAGTCTGGCAACTCCCGTTCTGGTACCTCCCATACAAATGTACCATCCCGCCTTCTCTATTTAGTAAAGCAATGGCTGGACAAAGTTGCGGACGAAAACTTGGAAGACTGGCAGCTCCCCTTCTGGTACTTGGAATTCTGGCAACTCCCCTTTTGGTACTTGGAAGTCTGGCAACTCCCGTTCTTGTACCTTCCATACAAATTTACCATCCCAACCCCTTAGAAACGTGTAAAATTATCAATATGCCCAACGAGATCTTGACCAAGTTCCGTATTTAGTGAACGTATAACTTGACAAAAATTCGGACAAAAACTTGGAAGTCTGGCAACTGCCCTTCTGGTACCTCCCATACAAATGATCCATCCCACTCCCTCAGAAACGTGTAATAATATCATTATGTCCAACGTGATCTTGCCCAAATTCTGTATTTAGTAAAGTTATATCTAGACAAAGTTTTTGACAAAAAGTTGAAAGTCTGGCAACTCCCCTTCTGGTACTTGGAATTCTGGCAACTCCCGTTCTGGTACCTTCCATACAAATGTACCACCCCGCCTTCCGTATAAATCGTGTAATAATACGAATATGATCAACGCGATCTGGCCCAAATTTTGTATTTAGTAAAGTTATAGCTAGACAAAAATTCGGACAAAAACTTGGAAGTCTGCCAACTCCCCTTCTGGTACCTCCCATACAAATGTACCATCCCGCCCCTTAGAAACGTGTAATAATATCAATATGCCCAACGAGATCGTGACCAAATTCTGTATTTATTAAGTTATAGCGAGCCAATGTTTTAGACAAAAACTTGGAAGTCTGGCAACTTGGAAGTCTGGCAACACCCTTCTGGTACCTCCCATACAAATGTACCATCCCAACCCCTTAGAAACGTGTAATAATATCAATATGCCCAACGAGATCTTGACCAAATTCTGTATTTAGTAAAGTTTTAGCGAGCCAATGTTTTGGACAAAAACTTGGAAGTCTGGCAACTCCCCTTCTGGTACCTCCCATACAAATGTACCATTCCACCAGAAATCGTGTAATTATAAAAAATCACTCAACGAATTTTTCCGACATTCTATATTTAGTAAAGCTTTAACTATATACAACTTTCGAGAACCCTACGGGTAGGAGTATATATATAATTTGAAACTGCTCAAAACTGTAACACATATAAATATTCAATCACCCTCCAGGTGTCTTTGAACCAAATTCGATTCATGACTTTCTAAATCGTTTGAGCCATGTTCGTCTATCCTGCTGGTACGCTCGAAAACATTCGGAAGAGTTAAGCAGTCACTCTGAAATTTGGCACGGCTTAATATTTTTCCAAAATTGCTTATGGGATTGCATATGGGCTATATGGCCACACCCCTTCGTGTACATCCCATATAAATCTGCTATTTCGCCCACTTTAGAAATCGTGTAATAATTTCAATACGCCCACATCGATATTGGCCAAATTCCGTATTTAGTAAACGTATAACTGGACAAAGTTTCGGACAAAAACTTGGAAGTCTGGCAACTCCCCTTCTGGTACCTCCTATACAAATGTACAATCCCGCCTACCTTAGAAATCGTAATATTATTAATATGACAAACGCGACCTTGCCCTAATTCTGTATTTAGTAGAGCTATATCTAGACAAAGTTTTGGACAAAAACTTGGAATTCTGGTAACTCCCCTTCTGGTATCTCCCATGCAAATGTACAATCCCGCCTACCTTAGAAATCGTAATATTATCAATGTGACCAACGCGATCTTTCCCAAATTTTGTATTTAGTAAAGCAATGGCTGGACAAAGTTTTGGACAAAAACTTGGAAGTCTGGCATCTCCCCTTCTGGTACCTCCCATACAAATGTACCATTCCGCCTTCTTTAGAAATCTTGTAATAATACCAATATGCCGAACGCGATCTTGTCCAAATTTTGTATTTAGTAAAGCAATGGCTGGAGAAAGTTGCGGACGAAAACTTGGAAGTCTGGCAACCCCGTCTGGTACCTCCCATATAAATGTACCACCCCGACCATTATAAACCGTGTAATATTATCAATATGACCAACGCGATCTTGCCCAAATTCTGTATTTAGTAAAGATACAGCTAGACAAAGATTTGGACAAAAACTAGGAATTTTGCCATCTCCCCTTCTGGTACCACCCATACAAATGTACCATCCCGGCCATTATAAACCGTGTAATATTATCAATACGACCAACGCGATCTTGCCAAAATTCTGTATTTAGTAAAGCTATATCTAGACAAAGTTTTGGACAAAACCTTGGAAGTCTGACATCTCCCCTTTGGTACCTCCCATACAAATACACAATCCCGCCCTTATAAACCGTGAAATATTACTAATATGACAAACGCGACCTTGCCCAAATTCTGTATTTAGTAAAGCTATAGCCAAACAAAGTTTTGGACAAAAACTTGGAATCCTGGCAACTCCCCTTCTGGTACCTCCCATACAAATGTATCATCAATATGCCTTACTCGACCATGAACAAATTCTGTATTTAGTAAAGCTATATCTAGAAAAAGTTTTGGACAAAAATTTGGAAGTCTGGCATCTCCCCTTCTGGTACCTCCCATAGAAATGCACAATCCCGCCCCTTATAAACCGTGAAATATTACTAATATGACAAACGCGACCTTGCCCAAATTCTGTATTTAGTAAAGCTATAGCCAAACAAAGTTTTGGACAAAAACTTGGAATCCTGGCATCTCCACTTCTGGTACCTCCCATACAAATGCACAATCCCGCCCCTTGTAAACCGTGAAATATTATTAATATGACAAACGCGACCTTGCCCTAATTCTGTATTTAGTAAAGTTATAGCTAGACAAAGTTTTAGACAAAAACTTGGAAGTCTGGCAACTCCCGTTCTGGTACCTCCCATACAAATGCACAATCCCGCCCCTTATAAACCGTGAAATATTATAAATCTGACAAACGCCACCTTGCCCAAATTCTGTATTTAGTAAAGCTATAGCCAAACACAGTGTTGGACAAAAACTTGGAAGTCTGGCATCTCCCCTTCTGGTACCTCCCATACAAATGCACAATCACGCCCCTTATAAACCGTGAAATATTATTAATATGACAAACGCGACCTTGCCCAAATTCTGTATTTAGTAAAGCTATAGCCAAACAAAGTGTTGGACAATAACTTGGACTTCTGGCAACTCCCCTTCTGGTACCTCCCATACAAATGTAACATTCCACTTCCTTAGAAACGTGTAATAACATCAATAAGCCCAACGAGATATTGACCAAATTCTGTATTTAGTAAAGTTATAGCTAGACAAAGTTTTAGACAAAAACTTGGAAGTCTGGCAACTCCCGTTCTGGTACCTCCCATACAAATGCACAATCCCGCCCCTTATAAACCGTGAAATATTATTAATATGACAAACCCGACCTTGCCCAAATTCTGTATTTAGTAAAGCTATAGCCAAACAAAGTGTTGGACAAAAACTTGGAAGTCTGTCATTTCCCCTTCTGGTACCTCCCATACAAATGCACAATCACGCCCCTTATAAACCGTGAAATATTATTAATATGACAAACGCGACCTTGCCCAAATTCTGTATTTAGTAAAGCTATAGCCAAACAAAGTGTTGGACAAAAACTTGGAAGTCTGTCATTTCCCCTTCTGGTACCTCCCATACAAATGCACAATCACGCCCCTTATAAACCGTGAAATATTATTAATATGACAAACCCGACCTTGCCCAAATTCTGTATTTAGTAAAGCTATAGCCAAACAAAGTGTTGGACAAAAACTTGGAAGTCTGGCATCTCCCCTTCTGGTACCTCCCATACAAATGCACAATCACGCCCCTTATAAACCGTGAAATATTATTAATATGACAAACGCGACCTTGCCCAAATTCTGTATTTAGTAAAGCTATAGCCAAACAAAGTGTTGGACAATAAATTGGATTTCTGGCAACTCCCCTTCTGGTACCTTCCATACAAATGTACCATCCCACCCCCCTAAAAAATGTGTAATTATATCAATATGCCGAACGCGACCATGCCCAAATTCTTTATTTAGAAAACCTTCAACTGTACAAAGTTTCGGACAAAAACTTGGAAGTCTGGCAACTCCCCTTCTGGTACCTCCCATACAAATGTATGACCAACGCGATCCCAAAATTCTGTATTCAGTAAAGCAATACAAATGTACCATCCCACCCCCTTAGAAAAAATTCGCTCAACGAATCTTTCCGAAATTCTATATTTAGTAAAGCTTTAACTATATACATCTTTCGAGAAAAAAAACTCTGCTTTATATTCCGCCCTTTTTATACCCTCACCCTACGGGTTGGAGTGTATATATAATTTGATACGGCTCAAAAGTGTAACACATAGAAATGTTCACATTACACCCCAGGTTTCTTTGAACCAAATTCGATTCACGACTTTCTAAATCGTTTGAGCTATGTCCGTCTGATATAATATTTTCCCAAAACTGCTTATGGGATTGCATATGGGCTATATGGCCACACCCCTTCTCGTACCTCCCATACAATTCTGCTATTTCGCCCACTTTAGAAATCGTCAAATAGTATCAATACGAACAGTTCTATCTTTGCCAAATTCTGTGTTTAGTAAAGCTATAGCTAGACAAAGTTTCGGAGAAAAACTTGTTAGTTTGCCAACTCGCGTTCTGGTACCTCCCATACAAATGTATGACCAACGCGATCCCAAAATTCTGTATTCAGTAAAGCAATACAAATGTACCATCCCACCCCCTTAGAATCGTGTAATAATGCCCAACGAGATATTGACCAAATTCTGTATTTATTAAATCTATAGCTAGACAATGTTTTGGACAAAAACTTGGAAGTCTGGCAAGACCCCTGCTGGTACCTCCCATACAAATGTACCACTCCAACCACTTTAGAAATCGTGTAATAATATCAATACGCCCAGTACGATCTTGGTCAAATTCTGTAGTTAGTAAAGCTATAACTGGATACAAATTTCGAGAAAAAATTTGGAAGACTACTCTATATTCCGCCTACTCTCTACTACCCCTATGGGTAGGAGGTTATATATATTTTGATACGACCTAAAAGTGTAACTCATAGAAAATTTACATTAGACCATAGGTGTCTTTGAACCAACATCCATTCATGACTTTTTAAGTCGTTTGAGCATTGTCCGTCTATCCGTCTATGGTACTGCTTGTTGCATATGTTTTGTCCAACTGAAAATCAGCCCTTCGATGTTTTAATTATTTTTTTACTTTCAATGTACACATTTATGACTTTAATCTTATTTTTAAATATTTAAAGCAGTGCTAGTCAAAAAGAGATCATGGTTGTGTTAGTGAGAAGTGAGTGAGTGTATTGGGGTAGATGAGCGTGCTTTCACTGAAAGAAATATTGTGTTTGTTTGTTAACTTACTTATAGTTGTTCAAAGTTCTATATTTTATTTTTATGCATTTTTGGGATTGGTATTTTTATTTAGAACTGTGCTCCTAACACGCATATTTTTTTTTTCAAGATTATTTCTTAATTTAGAAATAAGTTTAATTATATCTCTCCCAATAATCAAATGTTCTTTAGCATGTAATGCATCGTAATGACGCTTGAGTGTATGTGCATTCTTAGTTTTAATAATTTGGTTGCATACAAGACACTCGGCTTCGTTCAATATGTTCAAAGCAAATAAAAATGTATGTTCCCATTCGACATCCCACATATTCTCAGTGTACCTAATTATCCGCAAAAACAAACATAGATGTGCTTTCATTGAATGCTTGAGAGCAACTAAGTTGAAATGCCTGCTCTCACCATCGTTTATTTACAATTTGTGCTGACACTCGTGTCAATACGTGTAAAAAAGCCGAAGATGTTCGTTCCCCGGGTAAAGTGGTTGACTAGCACTGATTTAAAGCATCAATAGAAAAGAATATACGGCACCTGTTGGAAAAAAAATACGATCTCACTGTATAACGTCGAAGGATCGCTAAAAGAGGCCATATGCAAGGAATGGGCTAAAATTATGATACAGCCAACATAGTCGTTAGTATGCGCAGGCGTTTAGAAGCTGTCATTCAAGCTAAGGGAGGGCTTACAAAGTATTAAATCCTTAAATATTATTCATAAATTTGCCATTTTTCCACGCGTGCCAAAACTTTTTTGAAGTAAAATTGTGACTTTTTTTTTACTTTTTCTTATATTGAAGATAATTAAATATGAAGAGAATCGTGTTTTTTTGTGTTAATACTTAATAAATAGTACATTCTAAAACATAGCGTTTTCAATGTTTTCCTAAGTTAGGTGGAAAATAAGTTATTACCTATGAAACATTCCACAGAGCGGTGTGCCAAAACTTTTTTGACTCACTGAATGTTTACGACTTTTTTAAAATAATCTTATTAGTTACATTTGTTATGACAACCACTGTAAACGTAAGACTGTTAAAGTAAGACTTGTTCTTCAGTTAAATCCAATACAATATAAAATGGATAAAATTATTCTTTAACCTTAATAAATTTAAAACAAATTAAGTTCATCTCATCATACTTTGTTACTTTGAAGACGCGCAGCAATCGTACACAACGCAAGACTGATACACCTAATGGTGCCATTAATTCGCTACTCGTCAGTATCATTTCAGTTATACTCCCTATAACCACAAAACAGTCAAAGCGGTTAAATAGGGATACAAAGTAACCTTCGAATCCAAGACTGTACATTTTTAGTATCATTTCACAGGTAAATAAAGCAACAAAAAAATAATTTGTGTATGCTATAAAACAAAATTGCGTATCTTTATAAGTAGAATTCTCTAGAACTATCCACAAGTCAAAGTTTAGGTATTTTTTAAAACGTAATTTGAAAACATTGATTTTCTAAATTGTAACCATTGAGAAAGTTTTATGTAAAAACATACATGTATCATATTCCAAAGTATCGGAAAGTCACTGCATGTAGTATCTGATGAAATCTCATAATAGCAACCTCATAATACCGAGTTTACAGAAAACAACATTTGGTTTCAACAGGATGGCGCTACGTGCCACACAGCCGACGCTACACTCAATGTTTTGAGCCCTGTTTTTGAAGATCGCATTATCAGCCCCAGAGCTGATGTCGTTAGGCTACTGCATGGCCAGCCAGTCATTTGAATGAAATTATTTTCCATTATTAACCGGAAGGATTGTACTTTCAAATTTACTTTCCAATTTTTTTTTCGAAAACTGTATCTAGTTAATACTTGACTAAACACAGAGTTTCGGCAAGATTGCGTTTAACGTATTAACATTATTACACGATTTCCAAATTGGTCAGAATGGTACATTTGTATAGAAGGTACCAGACTGGGAGTTTAATTTTGTGTGGAGAAATTTACATGTTTATAGCATTAGTAAATACGAATTTTCTTTAAGATTGGATTGTAATATTAATACACGATTTCTAAAGAAGGCGGGATGGTACATTTGTATGGGATGTACAAGAGGGGGCCTGGCCAGACCCCCAAGTTTTTGCCGGAATCTGTCCAGATATAGTTTTACGAAATACATAATTTGTCCAAGATCGATCTGGGCCTATTGATATTATTACACGATTTCTAAAGTGGGAAGACTAAGTTTTGTATTGTTACCCTTATAAACCGTGTAATAATATCAATATGCCCAACACGATTTTGCTAAATTCTGTACTTAGTAAACCTATAACTGTACAAAGTTTGAAACAAAAACTTGGATGTATGGCCATGCACCTTCTGGTACCTCCCATACAAATGTACCATTCCACCCACTTTACAAATCGTGTAATTATATAAATTCGCTCATGGAATCTTTCCGAAATTCTATATTTAGTAAAGTTAAAGTCAACTCCCATAGAAATGTACTATCGCGCCCCTTACAAACATTGTAATAATATCAATATGCCCAACGCGATCTTGCCCAAATTCTGTACTTAGTAAACCTATAACTGTACAATGTTTAAAAACAAAAACTTGGATGTCTGGCCATGCACCTTCTGGTACATCCCATACAAATGTACCATTCCACCCACTTCACAAATCGTGTAATTATATAAATTCGCTCATCGAATCTTTCCGAAATTCTATATTTAGTAAAGTTAAAGTCAACTCCCCTTCTGGTACCTCCCATAGAAATGTACTATCGCGTACCTTGCAAACATTGTAATAATATCAATATTCCCAACGCGATCTTGCCCAAATTCTATACTTAGTAATCCTATAACTGTACAAAGATTCAGACAAGAACTTGGAAGTCTGACCATGCACCTTCTGGTCATGGTACCATCCGGACATGGCTAAAACGACTTAAAAATTCATTAATCGAATTTGGTTCAAAGACACCTAGGTTCAAAAGTGAATTTTTCATCGTTTGTCCTCGACCTCCGGGGGACTTGGCCGATGTTCAAATGAGTACGAATGACAGATATTGCTGTCATCCACAAAGGAGTTCTGAAAGAACCATTTTAACCACAACCCTTCGGGTACCTACCAAACAAATCAACTATTTCGCCCACTTTAGAAATCGTTTAACAATATTCCTGCGCCCAATTTGATCTTACCCAAAATCCGAATGTAGTAAAGCTATTACCGGACAAAGATTTTGAAAAAAAAACTTGGAAGTTTGGCCATGCACCTTCTGGTACCTTCCATACAAATGTACCATTCAACCCACTTTACAAATCGTGTAATTATATAAATTCGCTCATCGAATCTTTCCGCAATTCTATATGTAGTAATGTTAAAGTCAACTCCCCGTCTGGTGCCTCCCATAGAAATGTACTATCGCGTACCTTACAAACATTGTAATAATATCAATATTCCCAACGCGATCTTGCCCAAATTCTATACTTAGTAATCCTATAACTGTACAAAGATTCAGACGAAAACTTGGAAGTCTGACCATGCACCTTCTGGTCATGGTACCATCCGGACATGGCTTAAACGACTTAAAAATTCATTAATCGAATTTGGTTCAAAGACACCTAGGTTCAAAAGTGAATTTTTCATCGTTTGTCCTCGACCTCCGGGGGACTTGGCCGATGTTCAAATGAGTACGAATGACAGATATTGCTGTCATCCGCAAATGAGTTCTGAAAGACCCCTTTTAACCACACCACTTCGGGTACCACCCAAACAAATCATCTCTTTCGCCCACTTAAGAAATCGTTTAACAATATTCCTAAGCCCAACTAGATCTTACCCAAAATCCGAATTTAGGAAAGCTATAACAATATAAACATGCCCAATGGGATCTTGCCCAAATTCTGGATTTTGTAAAGCTATAACTGGAGAATGTTTCGTACAATAACTTGTATGTCTAGCCAATCCCCTTCTGGCTCCACTCATACAAATTTACCATTCCGCCTTCTTTAGAAATCGCGTACCAGTAATACAATGACCAACCCGATCTTACCGAAATTCCGTATTTTATAAAGTCATAGACATATAAAATTGTCCAGAAAATTGGATCCCTAGTCGGTCCTCGTCTGGTACCTCCCCACTTAAACATCGTGCAATAATATTAATTCGCTCAACGCAATCTTGCCGAAATTCTGTGTTTAGTAACACTTTAACTCCCACAGTTTTAGAAAAAAAAAAACTGCTCTATATTCCGCCCACTTTCTAAAAAGTGTAATATAATATTTATACCCCCACCCTGCGGGTAGGAGGGTATATATCATTTGATACGGCTCAAAATTGTAACACATAGAAATATTCACATTACACCCCAGGTGTATTTGAACCAAATTCGATTCATTACTTTCTAAATCGTTTGAGCCATGCCCTTCTGCCCATCTGTCCTGGTGGTACGCACGATAACTTTAAGCAATCACTCTGAAATTTGACATGGCTTAATAGTTTCCCAAAACTCCTTATGATTGCATATGCAAATCTGCTATTTCCACCACTTTAGAAATCGTGTAATAATATCAATACGCCCAGTTCGATCTTTGCCAAATTCTGTATTTAGTAAATGTATAGCTAGACAAAGTTTCAGACAAAAACTTGGAAGTCTGGCCCAGCACCTTCTGGTCATAGTACCATCCGGATATGGCTTAAACGATTAAAAAATTCATTAATCGAATTTGGTTAAAAGACCTAGGTTCTAAAGTGAATTTTTCATCGTTTGTCCACGACCTCCGGGGGACTTGGACGATGTTCAAATGAGTACGAATGACAGATGTTGCTGTCATCCGCAAAATAGTTCTGAAAGACCCCTTTTAACCACACCCCTTCGGGTACCTACCAAACAAATCATCTATTTCGCACACTTTAGAAATCGTTTAACAATATTCCTACGCCAAATTTGATCTTACCCAAAATCCGAATTCAGTAAAGCTATTACCGGACAAAGATTCTGAAAAAGCTTGAAATTTTGGCCATGGCCTCCCATACAAATGTACCATTCCACCCACTTTACAAATCGTCTAATTATATAAATTCGCTCATCGAATCTTTCCGAAATTCTATATTTAGTAAAGTTAAATTTACATAAAATTTTCGAGAAATTTTTCATTTTTCAACACTCATTTGGTGCTCCCTATAAATGCAATGCATTGTGAGAGCGGAAGGAAATTAGGGTAACGGAAGGATGAAAGATGGAGTAGTGTTTGTTGACATTTGTTTTGAATTTCTGAATGTCACAACTTGCAGGAAATACATTTGCTGGAAGACAATAGAGTTGGATACCCTACTATCCCCAATCATCACCATGATTATTCCATGAAGAATTATTTTCTCGACCATTTCAGCAGCAGCATCGACATTATTGTTTAGGAAACATAATTTCCAATTAAAGTGTTGAAAGAAATTGTTGAGCTCGGCCAACGTGCCTTTTCGTATATGTACAATGTCCGCTTCGTGACTGGTTTAGAAGTGGATCGAAGAACGAAAAGGATGCTGAAATAGTGCAATGATCCGAGTTACCAAGAGGTGCAAGAATGTTAACCTCGTACTTTTCAGGGTGTGAGGTTAAGAAAAGGTCAAGAATATTATTATGCCCTTCAACACGCGGAATGTGTGTTGGTTCATTCACTGATTGTGTCATGTTATTATGCGCGGCGAAAAGCTCAGCGTACTGTCCCTCCGGAGGAGTGTGGCTCGAATGGGAAAGCCAAGATTGATTATGGACATTGAAATCCCCAGCAACTACAATTTCACTGTCCGGACAATCTTCTAAAACTTTTGATATAGAGTCGGAAAGGGCTCCGAAGCCGTTTAGGGTAGCCTCCCTTTCCAAATGTTGGCCTTTGTAAAGCAACCCGTAGTGTAATGGGTTTTATCCAATCCTGAACTTAACCCAAAGAAAGTTAAATTCTGGATATTGTGAGTCCAAATGTGGCTGGCTCTGGAACACCATTTCGTACGTACACAACTCAGGCAGCGACATGAAGAGAGCACAGTCGTTTTTATTATGCGAAAAGGATGATGGTGAGGAAGGAACACAGGAGTAGGGGAACATAAATAGCCCGTCGTGTTGGCGTTGATAATGATGTGTGTGACTGCTGGTGTTATTATTGTTGTTTGTTGCTGATTTTGTGTATGTTTAGTGGTTTATTGTTGTTTTTGTTTGTGGTGGAAGAAATTTGCCTTCAGCCCCCGTATTTTCTCAAAATTTATTTTGAAAGTACCTACCATTGTAACATACAGAAAAACAAAAAAATATCAAAACATTAACACAGATAACTGTGGACCCCTCTTGCCGCTGCTAGACCCGACAAGTGTTCAGTGTTAAGCCTTCAACACAAGTCAGGCAGCGACATGAAGAGAGCGCAGTCGTTTGTATTATGCGAAATGGATGATGGAGAGGAAGGAGGGAACACAGGAGAAGGGGAGCATAAAAATAATTTTTGTTGTTTTTTTTTTTTTGGTTTTTGCACACGACGGACGATCGACATTATTGTCTAGGAAACATAATTTCTAATTAAAGTGTTGAAAGAAATTGTTGAGCTGGGCTCAACGTGCCTTTTCGTATATGTACAATACCCGCTTCGTGACTGGTTTAGAAGTGGATCGAAGATCGGAGAATGAAAAGGATGGCATGTTATTATGCGCGACGAAAAGCTCAGCTTACTGTCCCTCCGGAGGAGTGTGGCTCGAATGGGAAAGCCAAGATTGATTATGGACATTGAAATCCCCAGCAACTACAATTTCACTGTCCGGACAATCTTCTAAAACTTTTGATATAGAGTCGGAAAGGGCTCCGAAGCCATTTAGGGTAGCCTCCCTTTCCAAATTTGGGCTTCTATAAAGCAACCCGAAGTGTAATGGGTGTGATCCAATCCTGAACTTAACCCAAAGAAAGTTAAATTCTGGATCTTGTGAATCCAAATGTGGCTGGCTCTGGAACACCACACCATTTCGTACGTATACCACAAGGCCTCTGTGAGAAGAGAAAGTGTGTGATAGCCAGGAATGTGAAAGTTGTGTGGATTAGAACCTTCACACACCTGGGTCTCACATAGAGCGAATACTTCTGGCCTATGAAACTGAACGTGCGTGTATACCGCAAAGAAATTTGCCTTCAGGCCCCGTATGTTCTCAAAATATATTTTGAAAGTACCTACCATTGTAACATACAGAAAAACAAAACAATATCAAAGCATAAACACAGATAACTATGCACCCCTCTTGCCGCTGCTAGACCCAACAAGCGTTCAGTGTTAAACCTTCAACACAAGTCAGGCAGCGACATGAAGAGAGCATAGTCCGTAATACAAACGATGATGGAGAGGAAGGAGGGAACACAGGAGAAGGGGAGCATAAAAAGCCCGTCGTGTAGGCGTTGATGATGATGTGTGTGACTGCTGGTGTTATTGTTGTTTGTTTGTTGTTGGGTCTGTAGTTGGTTTATTGTTTTTGATGGTTTCTTGTTTGTTATTTATATTTTTTTGTTTGTTTTTGCACACGACGGACAAAACATAAAAGAACGCGATAAACCATAAAATAACGCGAACAAAGGCAAACTACTACTGTACTTAGTAAACCTATAACTGAACAAAGTTTCAAACAAAAACTTGGATGTCTGGCCATGCACCTTCTGGTACCTACCATCTTTCGGAAATTTTATATTTAGTAAAGTTAAAGTCAACTCCCCTTCTGGTGCCTCCCATAAAAATGTACCATAAACCGTGTAATAATACCAATATGGCCAACTCGATCTTGCCCAAATTCTGTACTTAGTAAACCTATAACTGTACAAAGTTTCAAACAAAAACTTGGAAGTCTGACCATGCACCTTCTGGTCATGGTACCATCCGGACATGTCTTAAACGATTAAAAAATTCATTAATCGAATTTGGTTCAAAGACACCTAGGTTCTAAAGTGAATTTTTCATCGTTTCTCCTCGACCTCCGGGGGACTTGGACGATGTTCAAATGAGTACGACAGATGTCGCTGTCATCCGCAAAGGAGTTCTGAAAGACCCCTTTTAACCACACCCCTTCGGGTACCACCCAAACAACTCATCTGTTTCGACCACTTTAGAAATCGTTTAACAATATTCCTACGCCCAATTTGATCTTACCCAAAATCCGAATTTTGTAAAGCTATTCCGGACAAAGATTCTGAAAAAACTTGGAAGTTTGGCCATGCACCTTCTTGTACCTTCCATACAAATGTACCATTCCACCCACTTTACAAATCGTGTAATTATATAAATTCGTTCATCGAATGTTTCCGAAATTCTATATTTAGTAATGTTAAAGTCAACTCCCCTTCTGGTGCCTCCCATAAAAATGTACCATAAACCGTGTAATAATACCAATATGCCCAACGCGATCTTGCCCAAATTCTGTACTTAGTAAACCTATAACTGTACAAAGTTTTAGACAAAAACTTGGAAGTCTGGCCCTGCACCTTCTGGTACCTTCCATACAAATGTACCATTCCACCCACTTTACAAATCGTGTAATTATATAAATTCGCTCATCGAATCTTTCCGAAATTCTATATTTAGTAAAGTTAAAATCAACTCCCCTTCTGGTACCTCCCATACAAATGTATGTAAATTTAAATACAATTTTCGAGAAAAAACTCTGCTTTATATTCCGCATTTTTTTGTAAAAACATGTAATACAATATTTGTTTTTTTCTATAACCTTCGGTATTTTGCTATATGCTATTTCATCCGATGTTACCTCCAATGGTGGTAGCCACGCCCACATTGGACTTTACGATACTTTGGAATATGAGACTTGTATGTTATTACTGCGGGTGAGTGTATATATAAGTCGGTTAACCCGACTGCATCTTTTTCACTGGTTTTCTGTAAAATTCAGTATTGAGGATGCTATTATGGCATTGCATAGAATGTTACATACAATGGTGGTAGCCACCCTAACTTTTAAATTTCCGATACTTTGAAATATGAGACATGTATGTTTTTCTGAGGGTGAGGGTATACATAAGACGGTTTACTCGACTGAAACTTTCTCACTGGTATCTCCAAAGCATAATCCAGTATTAGCATTACTTAATACAGAATTTAGATAAAGTTTGATTGGGCGTAGTAATATTATTATGTCCATCCGGACATGGCTCAAACGACTTAAAAATTCATTAATCGAATTTGGTTCAAAGACACCTACGGTCTAAAGTGAATTTGTCTATGTGTTGAGGGGTGCCCCTATTGATGCAATGCACTGTGTTTGCACAACGAAGTAAGGTTATTGGAAAGAGGGAGTAGTGTTTGTTGATGTTTGCCTTGAATTTGACATTCACATTGAACGGATGAGAGACCCTGGATAGCCGCAAAATCAGGCTAAATATTTTAACGGCACGGCATGGACCAGACGACGGATATCTGACGAACACATACAGTTAAAATATCTATAGAATATCGATACACACCTCACCTTTTGACAATGGATACAATACTATCCCCTATCATCATCACCGCTCTCCTCTGTGCACAGTACAGAAGCTGCGAAGATGATTAAATTGTACACTCTTCATTTGGTCCCACTCACAAATCGTCGCCAAATCGCAGTTGAGTGAGTTGTTCATCGTTTGTCCTCGACCTCCGGGGGGACTGGTCCGATGTTCAAATGAGTACGAATGACAGAGGTTGCTGTCATCCGCAAATGAGTTCTGAAAGAACCCTTTTAACCACACCCCTTCGGGTACTACCCAAACAAATCATCTATTTCGCACACTTAAGAAATCGTTTAACAATATTCCTACGCCCAACTAGATCTTGCCCAAATTCTGGATTTTGTAAAGCTATAACTGTAGAAATGCAGGGAGTGTGGACGGCCGTGGTGTGGAAAGTAGTGTGTACGGCTATCACACAGAAGACAACACCTCGTAAAGACAACATTTAAGGTACGGTAACACAGGGAAAATATGTTTGTTCGTATTTCTGCAAAAATTTCCGAAAATAACACCACAAAATCGGTCACACTACGACCAAATAGTTTCTCGTTTTTGTTTGTTGAAACAACTGTCGAATAGTGCGAAATAGAAGTTTGGGAAAACATGTTTTCCGTGTGGTCACAAATATTTCAGAGCAAACAAAATTTCAACAAACTGTCAAAAGACAGAAATTTATTTCATAACAAAATTTTGAGAACTATGATGCAGGAGGACGATAGTTTGTTTTATTTTATATTGCGGAATCAAAGATGGTGGCCCTGGAATAGGAGGAAACGGTCAAAAACCGAAAACGAGGCCATGGGTAAGGGAGTGGCTACGTAAAATTTAGAATTTTTTACAGAACTTTGTTTCATTTCATTTAATCTGATTGTGAAAGTACGGTCACACTGGGCATATATTTGTCAAAAATTTGGAAATGTTTGTTTTGTCCCAACCACAAAATAACTGTCAAACAGGAAATCAGCTGATTTTCAAGAAACAAAATTATTTTTTCGCAGATCAAATTTGTCAAATGTTACCATAGTGTGACCACTACACAAATGTTTTCTTCTCTTTTTGACAGATTGTTGTTTGATCTTTCAAACTTTTTGTAAGACAAACAATGGGAAACAACAGATATTGAAACCAGTAATGTCAGTTTATTAACCCTGCGTTACTATCGTTTATTTAACTTACTTCATTACTATCGTTGGGTGTAATCCACCCATACCTTATTAGTATCATCCTTTTTTACATGTTGAATTCAAATGTACAAATAATCCCATTTTTTTTTATAATGAAAACGAAAATAGCGAACTTATATGTAATTTTAAAAATATTTCAATTAATTTATATTAATTTCTATTTCGTTAATGATAATTTAAAAGAAAACCAGTGAAAAAGTTGCAGTCGGGTAAACCGACTTATATATAACCTCACCCTCAGTAAAAACATACAAGTCTCATATTCCAAAGTATCGGAAAGTCAAATGTGAGCGTGGCTACCACCAATGGATGTAACCTCTGATGAAATGTCATAATAGCAATCTCAAAATACCGAATGTTATAGAAAAATATATACCCTCCTACCCGTAGGGTGAGGGTATAAAAATATTGCATTACATGTTTTTACAAAAAGCACGGAATATAAGGCAGAGTTTTTACTAGAAAATTTTATGTAGTTAAAGCTTTACTAAATATATAATTTCGGAAAGATTCGTTGTGCGAGTTTATATAATTACACGGTTTCTAAAGTGGATGCAAGGGTACATTTGTATGGGAGGTACCAGAAGGGGAGTTGCCAGACTTCCAAGTTTTTGTCCAAAACTTTGTCTAGCTATAGTTTTATTAAATACAAAATTTGGGCAATATCGCGTTGGTCATATTGATAATATTACACGGTTTATAAGGGGTGAGATGGTACATATGTATGGGAGGTACCAGAAGGGGGTTACCAGACTTCCAAGTTTTTGTTTTTACAAAAAGCACGGAATATAAGGCAGAGTTTTTACTAGAAAATTGTATGTAGTTAAAGCTTTACTAAATATATAATTTCGGAAAGATTCATTGTGCGAGTTTATATAATTACATGGTTTCTAAAGTGGCTGCAAGGGTACATTTGTATGGGAGGTACCAGAAGGGGAGTTGCCAGACTTCCAAGTTTTCATCCAAAACTTTGTCTAGCTATAGTTTTATTAAATACAAAATTTTGGCAATATCGCGTTGGTCATATTGATAATATTACACGGTTTCTAAGGGGTGAGATGGTACATATGTATGGGAGGTACCAGAAGGGGAGTTACCAGACTTCCAAGTTTTTGTCCGAATCTTTGTCCAGTTATACCTTTAATAAATACAGAATTTGGCCAAGATCGAACTAGGCGTTTTGATATTATTACACGATTTCTAAAGTGGGCGAAATAGCAGATTTATATGGGAGGTACCCGAAGGGGCGTGGCCATATAGCCCATATCCAATCCCATAAGCAGTTTTGGGAAAGTATTAAGCCATGCCAAATTTCAGAGTGATTGCTTAACTCTTTCGAAAGTTATCGTGCGTACCAGCAGTGCCTGATAAACATTCGTTGAGTGCGGTTGTATTTTTTTCGCATTCTAATACGAGTATGAATAATTCTTGTGGCAAATGTCAAGCCGAAATTAAGGCTAAAACTGACGATTTTAATTTAAAAACGCGTGAAGGTGTTAAATGTGCTTCCATATGTGGCCGTGTCTTCCACTCAAATTGTACGGACTTATCCACAGAAAGCTTAAAACTCTTAATAAATACGCCAAATTTACTGTGGCAATGTAATTCTTGTGTTGTTATTTCAAGTGACGCACAAAACAAAATCGATTTGCTCTCGCGCCAAATGAAAGAGTTACAATCGAAATGTTTGAAATTGGAACAAATGATAAGTGAAGTAAATTCATCACATTTGCGTGTTCACAACAAAAACGCAATTGAAATAAATTCTCAACATCTTCGTTCTCTTAATGTGCCAAAAACTACTCTCCCTACACCTGCTACTCAACCCCTCGCTTCGTCGTCAACTGTAAGTGAAGACAATGCTGGTGAACAATTTGTTGATGCGGTCGACGTTCCTATTATTGAGACTGATAGCAGAAATCAAGATTGGGTTACTGTTCGTAATAAAAAAACGAACAGTAGGCAAAAGCAAAATAGAAACAAACACAAAAAACCAAAACGTGTTGTTGGTATTGCTCCTGTTAATGATGCTTTTGAAGTTGTGCATACAATGAAATATTTGCACATTTCTAAATTTAATGTCAACACTGAACCAGAGGCGGTGTTAAAATTTGTGGCGGAAGGGTTAGGAGTACAACCCAATATTCTAAAATGTGCTAAACTAATTAAACGTGATGCTGACTTATCGAAGCTTCGTTTCGTGAATTTTAAATTAGGAGTACTATCTCCTCTTTACGAGAAGGTGTATAATAAGACTATGTGGCCCTTGTCTATAAAAATAGCTCCCTTTATTACTAAACCAAAAAACGGGGGAAATGGAGTAGTAACGTTGCCTCCCTCTCAAGGAACAACCCCGCTCTTGTCGATTGCGACAACTTTAACAGCAGCAGCGGTGAATATAACAGCGCCGACATCGACTGCGACAACAACAGTTTCCAGCATATTGAGGCCTTCAATATTACATCAAACTACTCTTCAAGAATAAACGATGTATTTTATTGCGATGTCGCTACTTCGTTTAATATGGGAGTTTCTACAACATCTACACACTCTCTTAGTAATTCAAATGAAGAGTTGGCAGTTATGGCGGCAGGGAGCTGCTCTTCCATTCCTCTTAACCACAGAACTTCTCTTTATTTCCACAATGCTGGTGGCTTGAGAACAAAAACAAATGAATTGTTCTCTCGTGCTGGTTTTCACGAATTCAACATTATTGCCCTTGTTGAGACGTCTCACTTTCTTGACTCAGAGTTATTTGACTCTTATTACAACGTATATAGAAACGATCGTGCTCTTAGCTCCAGTGTATCCAGAGGCGGAGGAGTTTTAATTGCGGTTGCCCAACATTTTAAGAGTGTGGGAAATCCCTTTACCTATTATTGATGGTTCAGTTGAACAAATTTGTGTTGCTGTTAATTTTTGAGATTATCTGTGCCAAGAAAAAAATGAAATGGTATATATATTAAGCTACATTCCTCCTAAGAGTGACATTGCTGTATACTCTAATCACATTTATAATATTAATGAAATAGTTAATTCTCTTAAACCCCATCAAACGCCTTGTGTATTGGGTGATTTTAATTTAGGTAATATTGAATGGCAATTTAGCAATTCAGACCAATTTTTAATTCCATTTAATGTCAGTCGAGACATTGAAGCCTTGGTTGCCGATAGTTTATACTCATTGGGACTTTTTCAAGTAAATGATATTCAAAATGATATTCATAGAATATTAGATTTGATTTTCATAAACAATGATTTTAAATTTGAAATTAAAAAATGTGATACGCCACTTACTTGTGATTCCATACATCACAAAGCTATTGTAATGGATTTTTCATTTTACAATTACGCCAGAACTCAGTGTAACTCTGAAATAGAGTATAATTATAAAAACGCTAATTTTGCAGCAATAAATTCATTTTTTGATTCCATTGATTGGAAGGATATTTTTAGTAAGGCTTATGATTTGGAAGGAATTTTTTCAATTTTTCGACAGCTAATAAACGATGCTATATATATGTATGTTCCATTGAAAAAACAGGAACGTCATTACAAATTGCCTTGGTATAATAAGAGGCTAATGCATTTAAAAAATCCTAGAACAAAAGCACATAAGAAATACAAAATAACCAACTCAACTTGCGATAAAGCTCTGTTTCATTTGAGATGTAAGGAGTTTGATTTTCTTTCAAACTTTTTGTATAAAAACTACCTACATAGTATTGAACATGATATTAGACTAAATTCTAAATCCTTTTGGAAATTTTATAATATGAAAAGAAAGTCAAATGGACTTCCGAATTGTATGGAATATGATGGGAAATCTATCAATAGCACGGATTCTATTTGCAATGTTTTCGCCAAGTTCTTCTCTTCAAATTACGATGCAAATCGTGAATATAACATTCATAATTTTCCTCATTTACATGAACTGTTTGACGTTGGTCATCTAGAGTTCAATGTAGATGAAGTTTTTGAAGTTATGCGGACGTTAGATGTGTCTAAAAGTGCAGGCTATGATAGACTTCCACCAATATTTTTAAAGGAATGTGCATTAACTCTTTCGATGCCTCTTACCCTAATATTTAACAAATCGTTGTCAGCGGGTATTTTTTTACAGGAATGGAAAATTTCATATATTTCACCTATTTTTAAATCTGGTCAGAAGGGCTTTATCACCAGTTATAGACCAATTGTTAAACTATCGGCTATACCAAAAATATTGGATAAATTAGTAAATAATAAATTATTCAGTATTGTAAAAAATTTTATAAATACTCAACAACATGACTTTTATAGTGGTAGGTCCACATCAACAAATTTAGCCATTTTTTGTAACTATTGCATTAATGCTTTAGAAAAAGGATTTCAGGTAGATGTATTATATACAGATTTTATAAAGGCATTTGATAAGCTTAATCATGGTCTGTTAATTTATAAACTAAAACTGTTAGGTTTTCATTCCAATATGCTTAGCTGGTTAAAGTCCTATTTATCAAACAGAATACTATTTGTAAAAATAGGTAATTGTACTTCTGAACCTATTAATGCAACATCTGGTGTACCACAAGGTAGCCACCTTGTCCCACTTTTATTTTTACTTTTTATTAATGATATTCCCTCTGTATTTAAATTTTGTAATATTTTATTATATGCCGATGATTTAAAGGTATATTCTATTGTTCAAAACCAAAATGATTGCATATTAATTCAAAGAGACATTGATAATTTTTTGCAATGGTGTATTCACAATGGTATGAATTTAAATTTTCCTAAATGTAAAATGTTAACGATTACGCGTAGAATGCTCCCATTGTTGCATGAGTATACATTTTATGATGCCACCTTTGTAAGAGATATGATAACAAAGGACCTTGGAGTTTATACGCGTAGAATGCTCCCATTGTTGCATGAGTATACATTTTATGATGCCACCTTTGTAAGAGATATGATAACAAAGGACCTTGGAGTTTATACTGACTCTAAACTTTCATTTCTTCCCCATTTTGAATATATTGCCAGCAAGGCAAATTCTCAGCTTGGTTTTTTGAAACGGAATGCTACTGATTTCAAAGACCACTTTACATTGAAAATATTATTTTTTGCATTTGTGCGATCACAATTGGAATATTGCGATATTATATGGGACCCGAGATATTATATACATAAATACAGGATTGAAAGAGTCCAAAAAAGATTTTCTAGGTTTGCCTTACGATATTTATTTATTAACATGCCTGACTACAAAACTCGTTGTCAGCTGCTCATACTCTGTTTAAATACTCTGTCACAACGAAGAGTTGCACATAATATCATATTTATCAAGGATATTATGGTTAGTAGAATTGATTCACCGGAGCTTCTTCAACTGATACCATTTAATGTTCCAAGGAGAAACCTCAGGGACCATGAAATTTTTTATGAATGTTTTCATAGTATAATTATAGTTTGAATGAAGTTATTACAAGGGGTATAAGTTTGTGTAACAAAGCATGCAATCATTTAGATTTCTTCACGAATCGGCCTATCTTTAAGAAGGCACTATTCGAATATATTGTTTTAGATATAAGTACGTAGTTTTAAGAATGGATCTGTAAGGGCTCAGCCCAATAGATTGAAATAAATAAATAAATAAATAGACAGACAGACGGACATGGCTCAAACGAGTTAGAAAGTCATGAATCGAGTTTGATTCAAAGAGACTTGGGTTCTAATGTGAATATTTCTAGGTGTTACACTTTTGAGCCGTATCAAATGATATATACCCTCCTACCCGTAGGGTGAGGGTATAAAAATAAAAAGTGGTTCTGCCAAACTTGCTATAATTTCTAGAGTTTTAATGCTAAGCCCCTTCGGTTTGTTGATTTGGAATATTGAAGAAATATATTAAAAAAAGTTTGTTAATAATTTGTTTTTGCCCAAAGTAAGTTTTTCGGTAAAAACTGAGGTAAATACTTACAAAATGTATGTAGCTCATCACAGCCATTAAACATGTCGTTATAGTTTGCATTTTTGTATGGCAAAGTTAACTTGAAAGATTCATACCAATATGTACAGAGCGGGTTGCAGTGACTTTTGCAAATAAAAATTTCATATTTGCAGCGTGTTGTTTTAGTTTTTCGGTCCTTGTTATTACCGCAAACTTGACAACGACTATGTTTAAATCTTTTGGATGGTGGTGATGTATTTTCCTGGTCATGAACCTTACCACATAGCTTGTATTGTAAATGTGAGATTAATTGGCAACGCTTTAATTTTGTGACGCTTTTCCATATCTTTTATAAAAAGTGAACGCTTTTTATATTGCAATGGTGGATTTTAAGTGCACAACAAACCGATTCGCTCATTTATAGCAGCCACATTCATTAACGAATAGAATATAACCAGAGGCCAGCGACGACAGTTTCTGGCTACGTTATATGTAGAACATAACTTGTCAGTTGTATCGACTCCTCCTTTAGTTTTATTGTAAAACTCAATTATTTCTGGGAAATTTTTTGGGCCATCCAGTATCTTACCATCTCTATGGAAGGTCTAGAGCAACATACCACATTTATTACGTTTTGGAATGCACGATAATATCGTCGTTAATTTTTTTACGCTTACTGTACTCGTATATACATACATACTTATATGACGGTGCGCACAGAGTTGTGGTAAATTTATTTCGCAACAATAAGTTTCTCTTAATAGAAACAAAAATTAACCTTTTTATTTATGTAATTTGAACATGATTACTATATTGAAAGGCTATCGTGGGTGTAAGAGAAATTTCAAGAGAAATTAGAGAGAGTTAAAATAATTATTAATTTATTAGTATATTCATTTCAAATAAACATTTTTAATTGCAACAAGTGGACAAATAGTAAGTTCAGCCGGGCCGAATCTTATATACCCTCCATCATGGATTCGCAAATCATGAAAATAAAGGCATATTTGGGTTCGTGAGTAAATTTCGTTGCACTTCGATACCCATATGCGCATGTTTATCATGGGCCCTTTTTTGGGCCCCAATGGTCCACGGAACCCATGAGCACGCCCATTTTTGAGATTTTTTTCCCCATCTATAAATTATATAAACTTAGAACAATTTTACCAAAAAAAATCATATGTAGTGAAAAAAAAATATTTGAAAAATTTGATTATGGCCGGGATATATTTAGTCCCGTAAAGGGGAACTTTTTTCCCCTTTGGTCCGATATTGCCCATTCTCGAACTTAACCTGCTTATGGGCAAAAAACATCTTCCTACAAAATTTCAGCTTCTTAGCGTTGGTCGTTCGCACTCTATCGTGATTTCAACAGACGGACGGACAGACGGACATCGCTAGAATGTCTTAGAATGTTACACTGACCGATAATATATATACTTTATAGGGTCGCAGATCACTCTTTCGAGGTGTTGCAAACGGAATGACAAACTTAGTATATACTCCATCCTATGATGGAGTGTATAAAAACTTTAAAAGTTCATGACCTTGGCATTTATAGGGTTAACGATAGAGTGGAGGTACTATATTGAAGCAAAAGATATTTATACCCTCACCCTACGGGTAGGAGGGTATATATGTCATTTGATACGGCTCAAAAGTGTAACACATAGAAATATCCACATTAGACCCCAGGTGTCTTTGAACCAAATTCGATTCATGACTTTCTGAATCGTTTGAGCCATGTCCGTCTGTCCGTCCGTCTGTCCTGCTGGTACGCACGATAACTTTCGAAAGAGTTACACAATCGCTTTGAAATTTTGCATGGTTTAATATTTTCCCAAAACTGCTTACGGTATTGTATATGGGCTATATGGCCACACCCCTTCGGGTATCTCCCATACAAATTGTATATTTCGCCCACTTTAGACATCGTGTAATAATATCAATATGACCAACTCGATCTTGCCCAAATTCTGTATTTAGTAAAGCTATAGTAAGACAAAGTTTTCAACAAAAAATTGGAAGTCTGGAAACTCCCCTTCTGGTACCTCCCATACAAATGTACCATCCCGCCGCATCAGAAATCGTGTAATAATACCAGTAAGCCCAACGTGAATCTTGTCCAAATTTTGTAGTTAGTAAAGCTATTGCATGGCAAAGTTTTAAAGAAAAAGCTGGAAGTCTGGCAACTCCCCTTCTAATACCTCCCATACAAATGTACCATCCCGCCCATTATAAACCGTGTGATATTAACAATATGCCCAATGCGATCTTGCCCAAATTCTGTATTTAGTAAAGCTATACCAAGACAAAGTTTTGAACAAAAAATTGGAAGTCTGGCAACTCCCCTTCTATTACCTCCCATACAAATGTACCATCCCGATCCATTAAAAACCATGTAATAATATTAATATGCCACACGGGATCTTGCCCAAATTTGGTAGTTAGTAAAGCTATGGCTGGAAAAAGTTTCGGACAAAAAGTTGGAAGTCTGGCAACTCCCCTTCTGTTACCTCGCATACAAATGAACCATCATGCCTACCTTAGAAATCGTGTAATAATATCAATATACCTAACGCAATCTTACCCAAATTCTGTATTTAGTAAAGCCATAGCTAGATAAAGTTTTGGAGAAAAACTTGTAAGTCTGTCAACTCCCCTTCTGGTACCTCTCATACAAATGTACCATCCCGCCTACCTTTGAAATCGGGTAATATGATCAATATGACCAACGCGATCTTGCCCAAATTCTGTATTTAGTAAATCTATAAAATCGTGCAATTATATAAATTCGCTCAACGAATTCTATATTTAGTAAAGCTCTAACAACACACAATTTTCGAGAAAAAACTCTGCTTTATATTCCTCCCTTTCTGTAAAAATGTGTTATACAATATTTTTCTATAACATTCGGTATTTTTTAGGTTGCTATTATGACATTTCATCATATGTTACATCCAATGGTAGCAGCCACGCTCACTTTTGACTTTCCGATACTTTGGAATATGATACTTTTTTTATGAGTATGTTTTTACTGAGGGTGAGGGTATATATAAGTCGGTTTACCCGACTGCAACTTTTTCACTGGTTTTCTTAACATTCGGTATTTTAGGTTGCTATTATGACATTTCATCATATGTTACATCCAATGGTAGCAGCCACGCTCACTTTTGACTTTCCGATACTTTGGAATATGATACTTTTTTTATGAGTATGTTTTTACTGAGGGTGAGGGTATATATAAGTCGGTTTACCCGACTGCAACTTTTTCACTGGTTTTATTATAAGAAGAAATGCATACAGATATATTTTGAGTTTCGCCCATTTTTCATACAAAAAAAAATTTAAATTTGGCGTCTAGAAATGGGTTAATGAATCGGATATATATATATAAGGCGCAAAAGGTAATTCGATAAGCTCTCCAACGAGACGAATTTTGCTCCAATTTGATAGAACAGAACAAATTATATCTACTTTGGAGGCCCGTAACTCGGAAAATATGGACCGGGGGATATGGGCGATTTTCTTCTAATGAAAGCCTGAATTTTTGGTTGTAGATATCCGTGGGATATTTTATGACTACAGAATCAACCCTGTGTTATTTTGGGAAATCTTTGTAGAAATACGAACAAACATATTTCCGACAAATATTTTCCCAGTGCTCAGCTGTTCACTTTGTATAAGTGTGCCCATTTGGTGTTTTTTAAACGACAACATCTCGGAAATATTGTTTTTTTTTATAATGTCAGATTTTCTCAAAACATATCTCTTTGTTTTTGAAGGCCAACACTCTGGGGACGACGGATATCTGACGAACGGATACCGTTAAAATATCTATAGAACAGCGATATACATCCCATATTCCGACGATGCTGAAGGGAGACAATAGAGTTGGATACCCTACTCTCGCTGGCTGCGACGAGAGTTTTCCTGGGAGGAACAGCAAATTAAACCACCAATAAAAAATTTAATTGAGGCAACCAGGCGTTGTTGTTTATTTCTATAAATAAAAACAAATAAACACTAAAACTAGACAAACTTACCGTCATTGCCAAATCCAAGGCCAACGTCAACAAACACTACTCCATTTTCCCCACCTGCAATCGATAACACAGTGCATTGCATTTATAGGGGCATCCACTGAGTGTTAGTCAAAAACAAACAAAAAAAAACACGTACATACATACATACGAACTCGACAGCGACTAATCATAATGATGTGTATGTATGTACGTGTGTAATCGAAACACTAAAGAAATTGATCAAAACAAATTGGAGATCAAAAAGGGAGAGCACACGTGCGTACATAAATACGTTACAAAAAGGAGTACGACAATAACCTTGGTATGTATGTACGTGTGCTCGTACAAATAAAATAAAGAAATAAAATAATAATATAATATGAGCTTTCAGCGAAACGTATTATCCCCAATCTTCACCAACGCTCTCCTCTGTAAACGGTCCATAAGTTGCAAAAATGTTTTTGGAGCTCCTGCCCATATATGGGAGATATATTCTATTTTAGGCCGGATGTAGTTGGTGTAAATATTTACGAGATCAGATGGAGTGAAGTATTTCATGCACCACTTCAAAAATACTAAACACTTGAATGTTTCTTTCGACACTTCGAATATATGGCTAACCCAGCGAGCATCACCCTGTATCTTCATGCCCAGAACATCAAGAGTGTCTGATTCGTCGATATCCACGCCATCATAGATATTGACGACGGTGCTGGATCAGTGGAACGTTTGTGTGACAACAAACAGCACTGGGTCTTTTGTGCATTAAAATCTACTCTGTTCATTTGGCCCCACTCACAAATCGTCGCCAAATCGCGGTTAAGAGAGTTATTCATCGTTCGCCTTTTGTCCTCTATCTCCGAGGGACTTGGCCGATGATCAAATGAGTACGAATGACAGAGGTTGCTATCATCCGCATAGGAGTAGATTGGGTTCACAGTCTACCCCAACAGGTCGTCAATGAAAATAAGAAATAGAGAAGTAGAGAGGACAGAGCCTTGTGGCACTCCTGCGGTCAACCTATGCTCGTTGGATGAGACCCCATCTATAACAGCTCGTATAGAGCGATCCCTGAGAAAACTCGATATGAATCGAGAGAAGGTACTACCGACACCAAATGCAATAAGTTTTGATATGAGTGCTCCGTGCCAGACCCTATCGAACGCCTTGGAAATATCCAGAGCCACGACCTTGCTTTCACCAAGGCGGTGAATAGATCGACTCCATCGCTCCTTAAGGATCACCATCAGGTCTCCAGTAGATCGATTTCTACGGGAGACATAATGTCGATCATTCAGAAGGCTATTATTGAGATCGCAAAACATATTGCTATTGGGCGGTAATTCTCAGGATTTGTAGCCTCACCTTTCTTGGGGATCGGCTGAACATTGGCAACTTTCCAACGTGAAGGCTAAATACCAGCACGATACGACATGTTAAAAAGATTGCGCAATGGATGAGCTAGCATCGAAGAGAATACATAGGACAAGTGCTGAAATGCCATCCGGGCCCGGAGTTTTGTTTACATTGCAAGAACCCTTTTGACCCCACGTGATCGAAAAATGTCTGAGGCATCGAACTAGATACGTTTTCGATCACTGTAAGTGGTTGACTGCTGTCTGACAAAGATGAATTATCTGAATATATTTCAGCCAGAAGGTTAGCTTTGTCAACCGAGTCAGTGAATATCTGGACATCGTTAACGAGAGTTGAAATACAAGACGAAGAATTGTCCCTTACTCTTTTAATAAATGCCCAAAAGCTCTTACTTCCCCTGGGAGATGAAAGAACTTTATCACGAAGACGCTGTTCGTAAAGAAGTACCCTAGCACACGATGAAATTGCCTGTTTCCGTAGCAGCTCAGTAGTAACATAGCCAGACTTCAAAGTTTTTGTAGGAATTGTTGTCCAGTTATAGCTATACTAAATACAGAATTTGGTCAGGATCGCGCCGGTCCTGTTGATATTATTGCATGATTTCTAAAATGGATGGAATAGTACATTTGTATGAGAGGTACCCGAAGGGGCACCGAAAGACTTCTAAGTTTTTGTCGGAATCTTTGTCCAATTATAGCTTTACTAAGTACAGAATTTGGCCAAGATCGTTATAGGCGTATTGATATTATTATGCGATTTCGATAGTGGATGGAATGGTACTTTTGTATGAGAGGTATCAGAAGGGGCGTTTCCAGACATCGACGTTTTTGTCCGAAACTTTCCCTAGTTATAGTTTTACAAAATACAGAATTTAGCCAAGATCGATCTGGACGAATCGATATTATAACACGATTTCTTAAGCGGATGGAATGGTATATTTGTAAAGGAGGTCCCATAAGAGCCTTGACCGGTCTTACAAGTTTTTGTCGGAATATTTTTCTATTTATAGCTTTACTATATACAGAATTTTGCCAAGATAGATCTGGGCGTATCGATATTATAACACGACCTCTAAAGGAGGTCCCAGAAGAGGCTTGGCCAGACTTTAAAGTTTTTGTAGGAATTTTTGTCCAATTATAGCTGTACTAAGTACAGAATTTGACCAAGTTCGAGCTTTGCGTATTGATATTATTACACTATTTCTAAAGTGGATGGAATGGTACTTTTGTATGAGAAGTACTAGAAGAGACGTGGCCCGACTTCCAAGTTTTTGTCCGAAACTTTCCCCAGTTATAGCTTTACAAAATACAGAATTTATCCAAGATCGATCTGGGCGTATCGATATTATAACACGATTTCTAAAGCGGCCGGAATGGTACATTTGTATAGGAGGTCCCAGAAGAGGCTTGTCCTGTCTTCCAAGTTTTTGTCGGAATCTTTGTCTAATTATAGCTTTACTATATACAGAATTATGCCAAGATAGATCAGGGCGTATTGATATTATAACACGATTTCTAAAGCGGATGGAATGGTACATTTGTATAGGAGGTCCCAGAAGAGGCTTGGACAGACTTTAACGTTTTTATAGGAATTTTTGTTTAATTATAGCTTTACTAAGTACACAATTTGGCCAAGATCGTTATGGGCGTATTGATATTATTATGAAATTTCGAAAGTGGATGGAATGGTACTTTTGTATGAGAGGTACCAGAAGGGGCGTTTCCAGACATCGACGTTTTTGTCCGAAACTTTCCCTAGTTATAGCTTTACAAAATACAGAATTTAGCCAAGATCGATCTGGGCGTATCGATATTATAACACGATTTCCAAAGCGGCTGGATTGGTACATTTGTAAAGGAGGTCCCAGAAGAGGCTTTACCGGTCTTACAAGTTTTTGTTGAAATATTTTTCTATTTATAGCTTTACTATATACAGAATTTTGCAAGATAGATCTGGGCGGATCGATATTATAACACGATTTCTAAAGTGGATGGAATGGTACTTTTGTATGAGAAGTACCAGAAGAGACGTGGCCCGACTTCCAAGTTTTTGTCCGAAACTTTCCCAAGTTATAGCTTTACAAAATACAGAATTTAGCCAAGATCGATCTGGGCGTATCGATATTATAACACGATTTCCAAAGCGGCTGGATTGGTACATTTGTATAGGAGGTCCCATAAGAGGCTTGACCTGTCTTCCAAGTTTTTGTCGGAATCTTTGTCTAATTATAGCTTTACTATATACAGAATTATGCCATGATGGCATCCGCTTATGAAAGCGGATGGAATGGTATATTTGTATATGAGGTCCCAGAAGAGGCTTGGCTAGACTTTAAAGTTTTTGTCGGAATATTTTTCTAATTATAGCTTTACTATATACAGAATTTTGCCACAATCGATCTGGGCGTATTGATATTATAACACGATTTGTAAAGTGGATGGAATGGTACATTTGTATGGGCGGTACGAGAAGGCCAGTGGCCGGACTTCCAAGTTTTTGTCCGAAACTTTCCCCAGTTATAACTTACAAAATGCAGAATTTAGCCCAGATCGATCTGGGCGTAACGATATTATAACACGATTTCTAAAGCGGATGGAATGGTACATTTGTAAAGGAGGTCCCAGAAGAGGCTTGACCGGTCTTCCAAGTTTTTTTCGGAATATTTTTCTATTTATAGCTTTACTATATACAGAATTTTGCCAACATCGATCTGGGCGTATTGATATTATAACACGATTTCTAAAGTGGGAGAAATGGTACATTTGTATGGGAAGTACCAGAAGAGGCGTGGCAAAACTTCGAAGTATTTGTGCGAATCTTAGTCCAGTTATATCCTTACTAATTACAGAATTTGGGCAAGATCGTTATAGGCGTATTGATATTATTATACGATTTCCAAAGTGGATGGAATGGTACTTTTGTATGAGAGGTAACAGAAGGGGAGTGGCCAGACTTCCAAGTATTTGTCCGAAACTTTCCCCAGGTACAGCTTTACAAAATGCAGAATTTAGCCAAGATCGATCTGGGCGTATCGATATTATAACACGATTTCTAAAGCGGATGGAATGGTACATTTGTATAGGCTTCTAAGTTTTTGTAGGAATTTGTGTCCAGTTGTAGCTATACAAAATCAGAATTTGGGCAATATCGCGCCGGTCCTGTTGATATTATTGCACGATTTCTAAAATGGATGGATTAGTACATTTGTATGAGAGGTACCAGAAGGGGAGTGGCCAGACTTCCAAGTATTTGTCCGAAACTTTCCCCAGTTATAACTTACAAAATGCAGAATTTAGCCAAGATCGATCTAGGCGTATCGATATTATAACACTATTTCTAAAGCGGATGGAATGGTACATTTGTATAGGAGGTACCAGAAGTTGCATGGCCAGGCTTCAAAGTTTTTGTAGGAATTTGTGTCCAGTTGTAGCTATACAAAATCAGAATTTGGGCAAGATCGCGCCGGTCCTGTTGATATTATTGCACGATTTCTAAAATGGATAGAATAGTACATTTGTATGAGAGGAACCAGAACGGGCACCGAGAGACTTTCAAGTTTTTGTCGGAATTTTTGTCCAGTTATAGATTTACTATATACAGAATTATGCCATGATGGCATCCGCTTATAAAAGCGGATGGAATGGTACATTTGTATAGGAGGTCCCAGAAGAGGCTTGGACAGACTTTAACGTTTTTATAGGAATTTTTGTTTAATTATAGCTTTACTAAGTACAGAATTTGGCCAAGATCGTTATGGGCATATTGATATTTTTATACGATTTCAAAAGTGGATGGAATGGTACATTTGTAAGAGAGGTACCAGAAGTGGCATGACCAGACTTCAAAGTTTTTGTAGGAATTTTTGTCCAGTTATAGCTTTACTATATACAGAATTTTGACAAGATAGATCTGGGCGTATTGATATTATAACACGATTTCTAAAGTGGATGGAATTGTACATTTGTATGGCAGGTACCAGAAGGGGAGTGGCCAGACTTCCAAGTATTTATCCGAAACTTTCCCCAGTTATAACCTACAAAATGCAGAATTTAGCCAAGATCGATCTGGGCGTATCGATATTATAACACGATTTCTAAAGCGGATGGAATGATACATTTGTATAGGAGGTACCAGAAGTGGCATGGCCAGGCTTCAAAGTTTTTGTAGGAATTTGTGTCCAGTTGTAGCTATACAAAATCAGAATTTGGGCAAGATCGTTATGGGCGTATTGATATTATTATACGATTTCAAAAGTGGATGGAATGGTACATTTGTATAAGAGGTACCAGAAGGGGCGTGGCCAGACTTCCAAGACTTTGTCGGAATCTTTGTCTAATTATAGCTTTACTATATACAGAAGATCGAACTGTGCGTATTGATATTATTACACCATTTCTAAAGTGGGAGGAATGGTACATTTGTATGAGAGGTACCAGAAGTGGCATGGCCAGACTTCCAAGTTTTTGTCGGAATCTTTGTCCAGTTATAGTTTTACTAAATATAGAATTTTGGCAAGATCGATCTGGGCGTTTCGATATTATAACACGATTTCTAAAGCGGGTGAATGGTACATTTGTATAGGAGGTCCCAGAAGAGGCTTGGTCAGACTTCAAAGTTTTTGTAGGAATTTTTGTCCAGTTATAGATTTACTAAATACAGAATTTGGGCAAGATTATAGCTTATAGCTTTACTATATACATAATTTTGCCAAGATCGATCTGGGCGTATCGATATTATAACATGATTTCTAAAGTCGATGGAATGATACATTTGTATGAGAGTTACCAGAAGAGGCATCGCCAGACTTCCAAATTTTTGTCGGAATCTTTGTCCAGTTATATCTTTACTAAGTACTGAATTTGGGCAAGATCGTTATGGGCGTATTGATATTATTACACGATTTATAAAGTGGATGGAATAGAACATTTGTATGAGAGGTACCAGAAGAGGCTTCGCCAGACTTCCAAATTTTTGTACGAAACTTTACCCAGTTATAGCTTTACAAAATACAGAATTTACCCATGATCGATCTGGGCGTATCGATATTGTAACACGATTTCTAAAGTCGATGGAATGGTACATTTGTATGAGAGGTACCAGAAGAGGCGTCGCCAGACTTCCAAGTTTTTGTCGGAATCTTTGTCCAGTTATAGATTTACTAAATACAGTATTTGGGCAAGATTATAGCTTATAACTTTACTATATACAAAATGTTGCCAAGAGCGAGCTGTACGTATTGATCTTATTACACGATTTATAAAGTGAATGGAATAGATCATTTGTATGAGAGGTACCAGAAGAGGCGTCGCCAGACTTCCAAATTTTTGTCGGAATCTTTGTCCAGTTATATCGTTACTAAGTACAGAATTTGGGTAGATCGAGATGGGATTTTTGATATTATTACACCATTTCTAAAGTGGGAGGAATGGTACTTTTGTATGGGAAGTACCAGAAGATGCGAGGCAAAACTTCGAAGTATTTGTGGGAATCTTTGTCCAGTTATATCTTTACTAAGTACTGAATTTGGGCAAGATCGTTATGGGCGTATTGATATTATTACACGATTTTTAAAGTGGGAGGATATTATTACACCATTTATAAAGTGGATGGAATGGTACTTTTGTATGAGAAGTACTAGAAGAGACGTGGCCCGACTTCCAAGTTTTTGTCCGAAACTTTCCCCAGTTATAGCTTTACAAAATACAGAATTTAGCCAAGATCGATCTGGGCTTTTTGATATTATTACACCATTTCTAAAGTGGGAGGAATTGTACATTTGTATAGGAAGTACCAGAAGAGGCGTGGCAAAACTTCGAAGTTTTTTGGGGGATCTTTGTCCAGTTATATCTTTACTAATTACATAATTTGGGCAAGATCGTTATCGGCGTATTGATATTATTATACGATTTCCAAAGTGGATGGAATGGTACTTTTGTATGAGAGGTACCAGAAGAGGCTTGACCGGACTTCCAAGTATTTGTCGGAATTTTTGTCTAATTATAGCTGTACTAAGTACAGAATTTGACCAAGATCGAGCTGTACGTATTGATATTATTACACCATTTCAAAAGTGGGAGGAATGGTACTTTTGTATGAGAAGTACTAGAAGAGACGTGGCCCGACTTCCAAGTTTTTGTCCGAAACTTTCCCCAGTTATAGCATTACAAAATACAGAATTTAGCCAAGATCGATCTGGGCATATCGATATTATAACACGATTTCTAAAGCGGATGGAATGGTACATTTGTAAAGGAGGTCCCAGAAGAGGCTTGACCGGTCTTCCAAGTTTTTTTCGGAATATTTTTCTATTTATAGCTTTACTATATACAGAATTTTGCCAACATCGATCTGGGCGTATTGATATTATAACACGATTTGTAAAGTGGATGGAATGGTACATTTGTATGGGCGGTACGAGAAGGCCAGTGGCCGGACTTCCAAGTTTTTGTCCGAAACTTTCCCCAGTTATAACTTACAAAATGCAGAATTTAGCCAAGATCGATCTGGGCGTAACGATATTATAACACGATTTCTAAAGCGGATGGAATGGTACATTTGTAAAGGAGGTCCCAGAAGAGGCTTGACCGGTCTTCCAAGTTTTTTTCGGAATATTTTTCTATTTATAGCTTTACTATATACAGAATTTTGCCAACATCGATCTGGGCGTATTGATATTATAACACGATTTCTAAAGTGGGAGAAATGGTACATTTGTATGGGAAGTACCAGAAGAGGCGTGGCAAAACTTCGAAGTATTTGTGCGAATCTTAGTCCAGTTATATCCTTACTAATTACAGAATTTGGGCAAGATCGTTATAGGCGTATTGATATTATTATACGATTTCCAAAGTGGATGGAATGGTACTTTTGTATGAGAGGTAACAGAAGGGGAGTGGCCAGACTTCCAAGTATTTGTCCGAAACTTTCCCCAGGTACAGCTTTACAAAATGCAGAATTTAGCCAAGATCGATCTGGGCGTATCGATATTATAACACGATTTCTAAAGCGGATGGAATGGTACATTTGTATAGGCTTCTAAGTTTTTGTAGGAATTTGTGTCCAGTTGTAGCTATACAAAATCAGAATTTGGGCAATATCGCGCCGGTCCTGTTGATATTATTGGACGATTTCTAAAATGGATGGATTAGTACATTTGTATGAGAGGTACCAGAAGTTGAGTGGCCAGACTTCCAAGTATTTGTCCGAAACTTTCCCCAGTTATAACTTACAAAATGCAGAATTTAGCCAAGATCGATCTAGGCGTATCGATATTATAACACTATTTCTAAAGCGGATGGAATGGTACATTTGTATAGGAGGTACCAGAAGTTGCATGGCCAGGCTTCAAAGTTTTTGTAGGAATTTGTGTCCAGTTGTAGCTATACAAAATCAGAATTTGGGCAAGATCGCGCCGGTCCTGTTGATATTATTGCACGATTTCTAAAATGGATAGAATAGTACATTTATATGAGAGGAACCAGAACGGGCACCGAGAGACTTTCAAGTTTTTGTCGGAATTTTTGTCCAGTTATAGATTTACTATATACAGAATTATGCCATGATGGCATCTGCTTATAAAAGCGGATGGAATGGTACATTTGTATAGGAGGTCCCAGAAGAGGCTTGGACAGACTTTAACGTTTTTATAGGAATTTTTGTTTAATTATAGCTTTACTAAGTACAGAATTTGGCCAAGATCGTTATGGGCATATTGATATTTTTATACGATTTCAAAAGTGGATGGAATGGTACATTTGTAAGAGAGGTACCAGAAGTGGCATGACCAGACTTCAAAGTTTTTGTAGGAATTTTTGTCCAGTTATAGCTTTACTATATACAGAATTTTGACAAGATAGATCTGGGCGTATTGATATTATAACACGATTTCTAAAGTGGATGGAATTGTACATTTGTATGGCAGGTACCAGAAGGGGAGTGGCCAGACTTCCAAGTATTTATCCGAAACTTTCCCCAGTTATAACTTACAAAATGCAGAATTTAGCCAAGATCGATCTGGGCGTATCGATATTATAACACGATTTCTAAAGCGGATGGAATGGTACATTTGTATAGGAGGTACCAGAAGTGGCATGGCCAGGCTTCAAAGTTTTTGTAGGAATTTGTGTCCAGTTGTAGCTATACAAAATCAGAATTTGGGCAAGATCGTTATGGGCGTATTGATATTATAACACGATTTCTAAAGTGGATGGAATTGTACATTTGTATGGCAGGTACCAGAAGGGGAGTGGCCAGACTTCCAAGTATTTATCCGAAACTTTCCCCAGTTATAACTTACAAAATGCAGAATTTAGCCAAGATCGATCTGGGCGTATCGATATTATAACACGATTTCTAAAGCGGATGGAATGGTACATTTGTATAGGAGGTACCAGAAGTGGCATGGCCAGGCTTCAAAGTTTTTGTAGGAATTTGTGTCCAGTTGTAGCTATACAAAATCAGAATTTGGGCAAGATCGTTATGGGCGTATTGATATTATTACACCATTTCTAAAGTGGGAGGAATGGTACATTTGTATGAGAGGTACCAGAAGTGGCATGGCCAGACTTCCAAGTTTTTGTCGGAATCTTTGTCCAGTTATAGTTTTACTAAATATAGAATTTTGGCAAGATCGATCTGGGCGTTTCGATATTATAACACGATTTCTAAAGCGGGTGAATGGTACATTTGTATAGGAGGTCCCAGAAGAGGCTTGGTCAGACTTCAAAGTTTTTGTAGGAATTTTTGTCCAGTTATAGATTTACTAAATACAGAATTTGGGCAAGATTATAGCTTATAGCTTTACTATATACATAATTTTGCCAAGATCGATCTGGGCGTATCGATATTATAACATGATTTCTAAAGTCGATGGAATGGTACATTTGTATGAGAGTTACCAGAAGAGGCATCGCCAGACTTCCAAATTTTTGTCGGAATCTTTGTCCAGTTATATCTTTACTAAGTACTGAATTTGGGCAAGATCGTTATGGGCGTATTGATATTATTACACGATTTATAAAGTGGATGGAATAGAACATTTGTATGAGAGGTACCAGAAGAGGCTTCGCCAGACTTCCAAATTTTTGTACGAAACTTTACCCAGTTATAGCTTTACAAAATACAGAATTTACCCATGATCGATCTGGGCGTATCGATATTGTAACACGATTTCTAAAGTCGATGGAATGGTACATTTGTATGAGAGGTACCAGAAGAGGCGTCGCCAGACTTCCAAGTTTTTGTCGGAATCTTTGTCCAGTTATAGATTTACTAAATACAGTATTTGGGCAAGATTATAGCTTATAACTTTACTATATACAAAATGTTGCCAAGAGCGAGCTGTACGTATTGATCTTATTACACGATTTATAAAGTGAATGGAATAGATCATTTGTATGAGAGGTACCAGAAGAGGCGTCGCCAGACTTCCAAATTTTTGTCGGAATCTTTGTCCAGTTATATCGTTACTAAGTACAGAATTTGGGAAGATCGAGATGGGATTTTTGATATTATTACACCATTTCTAAAGTGGGAGGAATGGTACTTTTGTATGGGAAGTACCAGAAGATGCGAGGCAAAACTTCGAAGTATTTGTGGGAATCTTTGTCCAGTTATATCTTTACTAAGTACTGAATTTGGGCAAGATCGTTATGGGCGTATTGATATTATTACACGATTTTTAAAGTGGGAGGATATTATTACACCATTTATAAAGTGGATGGAATGGTACTTTTGTATGAGAAGTACTAGAAGAGACGTGGCCCGACTTCCAAGTTTTTGTCCGAAACTTTCCCCAGTTATAGCTTTACAAAATACAGAATTTAGCCAAGATCGATCTGGGCTTTTTGATATTATTACACCATTTCTAAAGTGGGAGGAATGGTACATTTGTATAGGAAGTACCAGAAGAGGCGTGGCAAAACTTCGAAGTTTTTTGGGGGATCTTTGTCCAGTTATATCTTTACTAATTACATAATTTGGGCAAGATCGTTATCGGCGTATTGATATTATTATACGATTTCCAAAGTGGATGGAATGGTACTTTTGTATGAGAGGTACCAGAAGAGGCTTGACCGGACTTCCAAGTATTTGTCGGAATTTTTGTCTAATTATAGCTGTACTAAGTACAGAATTTGACCAAGATCGAGCTGTACGTATTGATATAATTACACCATTTCTATAGTGGGAGGAATGGTACTTTTGTATGAGAAGTACTAGAAGAGACGTGGCCCGACTTCCAAGTTTTTGTCCGAAACTTTCCCCAGTTATAGCATTACAAAATACAGAATTTAGCCAAGATCGATCTGGGCATATCGATATTATAACACGATTTCTTAAGCGGATGGAATGGTATGTTTGTAAAGGAGGTCCCAGAAGAGGCTTGACCGGTCTTACAAGTTTTTGTCGGAATATTTTTCTATTTATAGCTTTACTATATACAGAATTTTGCCAAGATAGATCTGGGCGTATCGATATTATAACACGACCTCTAAAGGAGGTCCCAGAAGAGGCTTGGACAGACTTTAAAGTTTTTTTTAGGAATTTTTGTTTAATTATAGCTTTACTAAGTACAGAATTTGGCCAAGATCGTTATAGGCGTATTGATATTATTATGCGATTTCGATAGTGGATGGAATGGTACTTTTGTATGAGAGGTATCAGAAGGGGCGTTTCCAGACATCGACGTTTTTGTCCGAAACTTTCCCTAGTTATAGTTTTACAAAATACAGAATTTAGCCAAGATCGATCTGGACGAATCGATATTATAACACGATTTCTTAAGCGGATGGAATGGTATATTTGTAAAGGAGGTCCCATAAGAGGCTTGACCGGTCTTACAAGTTTTTGTCGGAATATTTTTCTATTTATAGCTTTACTATATACAGAATTTTGCCAAGATAGATCTGGGCGTATCGATATTATAACACGACCTCTAAAGGAGGTCCCAGAAGAGGCTTGGCCAGACTTTAAAGTTTTTGTAGGAATTTTTGTCCAATTATAGCTGTACTAAGTACAGAATTTGACCAAGTTCGAGCTGTGCGTATTGATATTATTACACTATTTCTAAAGTGGATGGAATGGTACTTTTGTCCGACGTTTTTGTCCGAAACTTTCCCTAGTTATAGCTTTACAAAATACAGAATTTAGCCAAGATCGATCTGGACGAATCGACATTATAACACGATTTCTTAAGCGGATGGAATGGTACATTTGTAAAGGAGGTCCCAGAAGAGGCTTTACCGGTCTTACAAGTTTTTGTTGAAATATTTTTCTATTTATAGCTTTACTATATACAGAATTTTGCAAGATAGATCTGGGAGTATCGATATTATAACACGATTTCTAAAGTGGATGGAATGGTACTTTTGTATGAGAAGTACCAGAAGAGACGTGGCCCGACTTCCAAGTTTTTGTCCGAAACTTTCCCAAGTTATAGCTTTACAAAATACAGAATTTAGCAAAGATCGATCTGGGCGTATCGATATTATAACACGATTTCCAAAGCGGCTGGATTGGTACATTTGTATAGGAGGTCCCATAAGAGGCTTGACCTGTCTTCCAAGTTTTTGTCGGAATCTTTGTCTAATTATAGCTTTACTATATACAGAATTATGCCATGATGGCATCCGCTTATGAAAGCGGATGGAATGGTATATTTGTATATGAGGTCCCAGAAGAGGCTTTACCGGTCTTACAAGTTTTTGTCGGAATATTTTTCTAATTATAGCTTTACTATATACAGAATTTTGCCACAATCGATCTGGGCGTATTGATATTATAACACGATTTGTAAAGTGGATGGAATGGTACATTTGTATGGGCGGTACGAGAAGGCCAGTGGCCGGACTTCCAAGTTTTTGTCCGAAACTTTCCCCAGTTATAACTTACAAAATGCAGAATTTAGCCAAGATCGATCTGGGCGTAACGATATTATAACACGATTTCTAAAGCGGATGGAATGGTACATTTGTAAAGGAGGTCCCAGAAGAGGCTTGACCGGTCTTCCAAGTTTTTTTCGGAATATTTTTCTATTTATAGCTTTACTATATACAGAATTTTGCCAACATCGATCTGGGCGTATTGATATTATAACACGATTTCTAAAGTGGGAGAAATGGTACATTTGTATGGGAAGTACCAGAAGAGGCGTGGCAAAACTTCGAAGTATTTGTGCGAATCTTAGTCCAGTTATATCCTTACTAATTACAGAATTTGGGCAAGAGCGTTATAGGCGTATTGATATTATTATACGATTTCCAAAGAGGATGGAATGGTACTTTTGTATGAGAGGTAACAGAAGGGGAGTGGCCAGACTTCCAAGTATTTGTCCGAAACTTTCCCCAGGTACAGCTTTACAAAATGCAGAATTTAGCCAAGATCGATCTGGGCGTATCGATATTATAACACGATTTCTAAAGCGGATGGAATGGTACATTTGTATAGGCTTCTAAGTTTTTGTAGGAATTTGTGTCCAGTTGTAGCTATACAAAATCAGAATTTGGGCAATATCGCGCCGGTCCTGTTGATATTATTGGACGATTTCTAAAATAGATGGATTAGTACATTTGTATGAGAGGTACCAGAAGGGGAGTGGCCATACTTCCAAGTATTTGTCCGAAACTTTCCCCAGTTATAACTTACAAAATGCAGAATAGGAGGTCCCAGAAGTGGCATGACCAGGCTTCTAAGTTTTTGTAGGAATTTGTGTCCAGTTGTAGCTATACAAAATCAGAATTTGGGTAAGATCGCGCCGGTCCTGTTGATATTATTGCACGATTTCTAAAATGGATGGATTAGTACATTTGTATGAGAGGTACCAGAAGGGGAGTGGCCAGACTTCCAAGTATTTGTCCGAAACTTTCCCCAGTTATAACTTACAAAATGCAGAATTTAGCCAAGATCGATCTAGGCGTATCGATATTATAACACTATTTCTAAAGCGGATGGAATGGTACATTTGTATAGGCGGTACCAGAAGTTGCATGGCCAGGCTTCAAAGTTTTTGTAGGAATTTGTGTCCAGTTGTAGCTATACAAAATCAGAATTTGGGCAAGATCGCGCCGGTCCTGTTGATATTATTGCACGATTTCTAAAATGGATAGAATAGTACATTTGTATGAGAGGTACCAGAACGGGCACCGAGAGACTTTCAAGTTTTTGTCGGAATTTTTGTCCAGTTATAGATTTACTATATACAGAATTATGCCATGATGGCATCCGCTTATGAAAGCGGATGGAATGGTACATTTGTATAGGAGGTCCCAGAAGAGGCTTGGACAGACTTTAACGTTTTTATAGGAATTTTTGTTTAATTATAGCTTTACTAAGTACAGAATTTGGCCAAGATCGTTATGGGCATATTGATATTTTTATACGATTTCAAAAGTGGATGGAATGGTACATTTGTAAGAGAGGTACCAGAAGTGGCATGACCAGACTTCAAAGTTTTTGTAGGAATTTTTGTCCAGTTATAGCTTTACTATATACAGAATTATGCCATGATGGCATCCGCTTATGAAAGCGGATGGAATGGTACATTTGTATAGGAGGTCCCAGAAGAGGCTTGGACAGACTTTAACGTTTTTATAGGAATTTTTGTTTAATTATAGCTTTACTAAGTACAGAATTTGGCCAAGATCGTTATGGGCATATTGATATTTTTATACGATTTCAAAAGTGGATGGAATGGTACATTTGTAAGAGAGGTACCAGAAGTGGCATGACCAGACTTCAAAGTTTTTGTAGGAATTTTTGTCCAGTTACAGCTTTACTATATACAGAATTTTGACAAGATAGATCTGGGCGTATTGATATTATAACACGATTTCTAAAGTGGATGGAATTGTACATTTGTATGGCAGGTACCAGAAGGGGAGTGGCCAGACTTCCAAGTATTTATCCGAAACTTTCCCCAGTTATAACTTACAAAATGCAGAATTTAGCCAAGATCGATCTGGGCGTATCGATATTATAACACGATTTCTAAAGCGGATGGAATGGTACATTTGTATAGGAGGTACCAGAAGTGGCATGGCCAGGCTTCAAAGTTTTTGTAGGAATTTGTGTCCAGTTGTAGCTATACAAAATCAGAATTTGGGCAAGATCGTTATGGGCGTATTGATATTATTATACGATTTCAAAAGTGGATGGAATGGTACATTTGTATAAGAGGTACCAGAAGGGGCGTGGCCAGACTTCCAAGACTTTGTCGGAATCTTTGTCTAATTATAGCTTTACTATATACAGAAGATCGATCTGTGCGTATTGATATTATTACACCATTTCTAAAGTGGGAGGAATGGTACATTTGTATGAGAGGTACCAGAAGTGGCATGGCCAGACTTCCAAGTTTTTGTCGGAATCTTTGTCCAGTTATAGTTTTACTAAATATAGAATTTTGGCAAGATCGATCTGGGCGTTTCGATATTATTACACGATTTCTAAAGCGGGTGAATGGTACATTTGTATAGGAGGTCCCAGAAGAGGCTTGGCCAGACTTCAAAGTTTTTGTAGGAATTTTTGTCCAGTTATAGCTTTACTATATACATAATTTTGCCAAGATCGATCTGGGCGTATCGATATTATAACACGATTTCTAAAGTCGATGGAATGGTACATTTGTATGAGAGTTACCAGAAGAGGCATCGCCAGACTTCCAAATTTTTGTCGGAATCTTTGTCCAGTTATATCTTTACTAAGTACTGAATTTGGGCAAGATCGTTATGGGCGTATTGATATTATTACACGATTTATAAAGTGGATGGAATAGAACATTTGTATGAGAGGTACCAGAAGAGGCTTCGCCAGACTTCCAAATTTTTGTACGAAACTTTACCCAGTTATAGCTTTACAAAATACAGAATTTACCCATGATCGATCTGGGCGTATCGATATTGTAACACGATTTCTAAAGTCGATGGAATGGTACATTTGTATGAGAGGTACCAGAAGAGGCGTCGCCAGACTTCCATGTTTTTGTCGGAATCTTTGTCCAGTTATAGATTTACTAAATACAGTATTTGGGCAAGATTATAGCTTATAACTTTACTATATACAAAATGTTGCCAAGAGCGAGCTGTACGTATTGATCTTATTACACGATTTATAAAGTGAATGGAATAGATCATTTGTATGAGAGGTACCAGAAGAGGCGTCGCCAGACTTCCAAATTTTTGTCGGAATCTTTGTCCAGTTATATCGTTACTAAGTACAGAATTTGGGAAGATCGAGATGGGATTTTTGATATTATTACACCATTTCTAAAGTGGGAGGAATGGTACTTTTGTATGGGAAGTACCAGAAGATGCGAGGCAAAACTTCGAAGTATTTGTGGGAATCTTTGTCCAGTTATATCTTTACTAAGTATTGAATTTGGGCAAGATCGTTATGGGCGTATTGATATTATTACACGATTTTTAAAGTGGGAGGAATGCTACATTTGTATGAGAAGTACCAGAAGAGATGTGGCCCGACTTCCAAGTTTTTGTCCGAAACTTTCGAAATTTATAGCTTTTCAAAATACAGAATTTTGCCAAGATCGATCTGGGCGTATAGATATTATAACACGATTTCTAAAGTCGATGGAATGGTTCATTTGTATGAGAGGTACCAGAAGAGGCGTCGCCAGACTTCCAAGTTTTTGTCCGAATGGTTGTCCAGTTATAGATATACTAAATACAGAATTTGGGCAAGATTATAGCTTATAGCTTTAATATATACAAAATTTTGCCAAGAGCGAGCTGTGCGTATTGATCTTATTACACTATTTATAAAGTGGATGGAATAGAACATTTGAATGAGAGGTACCAGAAGAGGCGTCGCTAGACTTCCAAATTTTTGTCGGAATCTTTGTCCAGTTATATCGTTACTAAGTACAGAATTTGGGAAAATCGAGTTGGGGTTTTTGATATTATTACACCATTTCTAAAGTGGGAGGAATGGTTCTTTTGTATGGGAAGTACCAGAAGAGGCGTGGCAAAACTTCGAAGTATTTGTGGGAATTTTTGTCCAGTTATATCTTTACTAAGTACTGAATTTGGGCAAGATCGTTATGGGCGTATTGCAATTATTACACGATTTATAAAGTGGGAGGAATGGTAATTTTGTATGAGAAGTACCAGAAGAGATGTGGCCCGACTTCCAAGTTTTTGTCCGAAACTTTCCAATGTTATAGCTTTACAAAATACAGAATTTTGCCAATATCGATCTGGGCGTTTCGATATTATAACACGATGTCTAAAGGCGATGGAATGGTAAATATGAGAGGTACCAGAAGAGGCTTGACCGGACTTCCAAGTATTTGTCGGAATCTTTGTCTAATTATAGCTTTATTATATACAGAATTTTGCCAAGATCGATCTGGGCGTATCGATATTATAACACTATTTCTAAAGTGGATGGAATGGTACATTTGTATGGGTGGTACCAGAAGGGAAATGGCCAACTTCCAAGTTTATGTCCGAAACTTTCCCCAGTTATAGCTTTACAAAATACAGAATTTAGCCAAGATCGATCTGGGCGTATCGATATTATAACACGATTTCTAAAGCGGATGGAATGGTTCATTTGTATAGGAGGTACCAGGCCAGACTTCAAAGTTTTTGTAGGAATTGTTGTCCAGTTATAGCTGTACTAAATACAGAATTTGGGCAAGATCGCGCCGGTCCTGTTGATATTATTGCACGATTTCTAAAATGGATGGAATGGTACATTTGTATGAGAGGTACCAGAAGCGGCGTTTCAGACATCGAAGTTTTTGTCCGAAACTTAATCCAGTTATAGATTTACTAAATACAGTATTTGGGCAAGATTATAGTTTATAACTTTACTATATACAACATTTTGCCAAGAGCGAGCTGTGCGTATTGATCTTATTACACGATTTATAAAGTGGATAGAATAGAACATTTGTATGAGAGGTACCATAAGAGGCGTCGCCAGACTTCCAAGTTTTTGTCGGAATCTTTGTCCAGTTATATCTTTACTAAGTACAGAATTTGGGAAGATCGAGTTGGGATTTTTGATATTATTACACTATTTCTAAAGTGGGAGGAATGGTACTTTTTTATGGGAAGTACCAGAAGAGGTGTGGCAAAACTTCGAAGTATTTGTGGGAATCTTTGTCCAGTTATATCTTTACTAAGTATTGAATTTGGGCAAGATCGTTATGGGCGTATTGATATTATTACACGATTTTTAAAGTGGGAGGAATGCTACATTTGTATGAGAAGTACCAGAAGAGATGTGGCCCGACTTCCAAGTTTTTGTCCGAAACTTTCGAAATTTATAGCTTTTCAAAATACAGAATTTTGCCAAGATCGATCTGGGCGTATAGATATTATAACACGATTTCTAAAGTCGATGGAATGGTTCATTTGTATGAGAGGTACCAGAAGAGGCGTCGCCAGACTTCCAAGTTTTTGTCCGAATGGTTGTCCAGTTATAGATATACTAAATACAGAATTTGGGCAAGATTATAGCTTATAGCTTTAATATATACAAAATTTTGCCAAGAGCGAGCTGTGCGTATTGATCTTATTACACTATTTATAAAGTGGATGGAATAGAACATTTGAATGAGAGGTACCAGAAGAGGCGTCGCTAGACTTCCAAATTTTTGTCGGAATCTTTGTCCAGTTATATCGTTACTAAGTACAGAATTTGGGAAAATCGAGTTGGGGTTTTTGATATTATTACACCATTTCTAAAGTGGGAGGAATGGTACTTTTGTATGGGAAGTACCAGAAGAGGCGTGGCAAAACTTCGAAGTATTTGTGGGAATTTTTGTCCAGTTATATCTTTACTAAGTACTGAATTTGGGCAAGATCGTTATGGGCGTATTGCAATTATTACACGATTTATAAAGTGGGAGGAATGGTAATTTTGTATGAGAAGTACCAGAAGAGATGTGGCCCGACTTCCAAGTTTTTGTCCGAAACTTTCCAATGTTATAGCTTTACAAAATACAGAATTTTGCCAATATCGATCTGGGCGTTTCGATATTATAACACGATGTCTAAAGGCGATGGAATGGTAAATATGAGAGGTACCAGAAGAGGCTTGACCGGACTTCCAAGTATTTGTCGGAATCTTTGTCTAATTATAGCTTTATTATATACAGAATTTTGCCAAGATCGATCTGGGCGTATCGATATTATAGCACTATTTCTAAAGTGGATGGAATGGTACATTTGTATGGGTGGTACCAGAAGGGAAATGGCCAACTTCCAAGTTTATGTCCGAAACTTTCCCCAGTTATAGCTTTACAAAATACAGAATTTAGCCAAGATCGATCTGGGCGTATCGATATTATAACACGATTTCTAAAGCGGATGGAATGGTTCATTTGTATAGGAGGTACCAGGCCAGACTTCAAAGTTTTTGTAGGAATTGTTGTCCAGTTATAGCTGTACTAAATACAGAATTTGGGCAAGATCGCGCCGGTCCTGTTGATATTATTGCACGATTTCTAAAATGGATGGAATGGTACATTTGTATGAGAGGTACCAGAAGGGGCGTTTCAGACATCGAAGTTTTTGTCCGAAACTTAATCCAGTTATAGATTTACTAAATACAGTATTTGGGCAAGATTATAGTTTATAACTTTACTATATACAACAGTTTGCCAAGAGCGAGCTGTGCGTATTGATCTTATTACACGATTTATAAAGTGGATAGAATAGAACATTTGTATGAGAGGTACCATAAGAGGCGTCGCCAGACTTCCAAGTTTTTGTCGGAATCTTTGTCCAGTTATATCTTTACTAAGTACAGAATTTGGGAAGATCGAGTTGGGATTTTTTATATTATTACACTATTTCTAAAGTGGGAGGAATGGTACTTTTTTATGGGAAGTACCAGAAGAGGCGTGGCAAAACTTCGAAGTATTTGTGGGAATCTTTGTCCAGTTATATCTTTACTAAGTACTGAATTTGGGCAAGATATTTATGGGCGTATTGATATTATAACACGATTTCTAAAGTCGATGGAATGGTACATTTGTATGAGAGGTACCAGACTTCCAAGTTTTTGTCGGAATCTTTGTCCAGTTATATTTTTTTTTTTTTTGACTAACACTCAGGGGATGCCCCCTATAAATGCAATGCACTGTGTTAGCGATGGGAAATAAGGGTATTGGAGGGAGGAAAGAGGGAGTAGTGTTTGTTGACGTTGGCCTTGAATTTGGTAATGTCATAGCAGGCAGGAAAAACACTTGCAGGAAGATTATTCCACAAACGAACAGTCCGGCTGAAGAACGAATTTTCTCTATAGTGTGTCGTCCGGTCAACCGGCCATTTGACAATGAACGGATGAGAGACCCTGGATAGCCGAGTATTCCGGCTAAATGTTCTAACGTCAGGGACCAGACGACGGATATCTTCTGAACAGATACCATTAAAATATCTATAGAATAGCGATACACAACCCACAGAATTTGGGAAAAACGAGTTGGGGTTTCTGATATTATTACACGATTTATAAAGTGGATGGAATAGAACATTTGTATGAGAGGTACCAGAAGAGGCGTCGCCAGACTTCCAAGTTTTTGTCCGAAACTTCCCCCAGTTATAGCTTTACAAAATACAGAATTTAGCCAAGATCGATCTGGGAGTATCGATATTATAAACGATTTCTAAAGTCGATGGAATGGTACATTTGTATGAGAGGTACCAGAAGTGGCATGGCCAGACTTCCAAGTTTTTGTCGGAATCTTTGTCCAGTTATAGTTTTACTAAATATAGAATTTTGGCAAAATCGATCTGGGCGTTTCGATATTATTACACGATTTCTAAAGCGGGTGAATGGTACATTTGTATAGGAGGTCCCAGAAGAGGCTTGGCCAGACTTCAAAGTTTTTGTAGGAATTTTTGTCCAGTTATAGATTTACTAAATACAGAATTTGGGCAAGATTATAGCTTATAGCTTTACTATATACATAATTTTGCCAAGATCGATCTTTGCGTATCGATATTATAACACGATTTCTAAAGTCGATGGAATGGTACATTTGTATGAGAGTTACCAGAAGAGGCATCGCCAGACTTCCAAATTTTTGTCGGAATCTTTGTCCAGTTATATCTTTACTAAGTACTGAATTTGGGCAAGATCGTTATGGGCGTATTGATATTATTACACGATTTATAAAGTGGATGGAATAGAACATTTGTATGAGAGGTACCAGAAGAGGCATCGCCAGACTTCCAAATTTTTGTCGGAATCTTTGTCCAGTTATATCTTTACTAAGTACTGAATTTGGGCAAGATCGTTATGGGCGCATTGATATTATTACACGATTTCTAAAGTCGATGGAATGGTACATTTGTATAAGAGGTACCAGAAGAGGCTTGACCGGACTTCCAAGTATTTGTCGGAATCTTTGTCTAATTATAGCTTTATTATATACAGAATTTTGCCAAGATCGATCTGGGCGTATCGATATTATAACACTATTTCTAAAGTGGATGGAATGGTACATTTGTATGGGTGGTACCAGAAGGAAAATGGCCAACTTCCAAGTTTATGTCCGAAACTTTCCCCAGTTATAGCTTTACAAAATACAGAATTTAGCCAAGATCGATCTGGGCGTATCGATATTATAACACGATTTCTAAAGCGGATGGAATGGTACATTTGTATAGGAGGTACCAGGCCAGACTTCAAAGTTTTTGTAGGAATTGTTGTCCAGTTATAGCTGTACTAAATTCAGAATTTGGCCAAGATCGTTATGGGTGTATTGATATTATAACACGATTTCTAAAGTCGATGGAATGACACATTTGTACGAGAGGTACCAGAAGAGGCGTCGCCAGACTTCCAAATGTTTGTCGGAATCTTTGTCCAGTTATATCGTTACTATGTACAGAATTTGGGAAGATCGAGTTGGGATTTTTGATATTATTATACCATTTCTAAAGTGGGAGAAATGGTACATTTGTATGGGAAGTACAGAAGAGACGTGGCCCGACTTCCAAGTTTTCCTCCGAAACTTTCCCCAGTTATAGCTTTACAAAATACAGAATTTAGCCAAGATCGATCTGGACGTATCGATATTATAACACGATTTCTAAAGTCGATGGAATGGTACATTTGTATGAGAGGTACCAGAAGAGGCGACGCCAGACTTTTAAGTTTTTGTCGGAATCTTTGTCCAGTTATAGATTTACTAAATACAGAATTTGGGAAGATCGAGTTGGGATTTTTGATATTATTATACTATTTCTAAAGTGGGAGAAATGGTACATTTGTATGGGAAGTACCAGAAGAGGCGTAGCCAGACTACCAAGTTTTTGTCCGAAACTTCCCCAGTTATAGCTTTACAAAATACAGAATTTAGCCAAGATCGATCTGGGAGTATCGATATTATAAACGATTTCTAAAGTCGATGGAATGGTACATTTGTATGGGAAGTACCAGAAGAGGCGTAGCCAGACTACCAAGTTTTTGTCCGAAACTTCCCCCAGTTATAGCTTTACAAAATACAGAATTTAGCCAAGATCGATCTGGGAGTATCGATATTATAAACGATTTCTAAAGTCGATGGAATGGTACATTTGTATGAGAGGTACCAGAAGAGGCGTCGCCAGACTTCCAAGACTTTGTCGGAATCTTTGTCTAATTATAGCTTTACTATATACAGAAGATCGAACTATGCGTATTGATATTATTACACCATTTCTAAAGTGGGAGGAATGGTACATTTGTACGAGAGGTACCAGAAGTGGCATGACCAGACTTCAAAGTTTTTGTAGGAATCTTTGTCTAATTATAGCTTTACTACATACAAAATTTTGCCAAGAGCGAGCTGTGCGAATTACAGTCCAGTTATATCGTCACTACGTACAGAATTTGGGAAGATCGATTTGGGATTTTTGATATTATTACATTTCTAAAGTGGGAGCAATAGAACATTTGTATGAGAGGTACCAGAAGAGCATCGCCAGACTTCCAAGTTTTTGTCCGAAACTTTCCCGAGTTATAGCTTTACAAAATACAGAATTTAGCCAAGATCGATCTGGGCGTATCGATATTATAACACGATTTCTAAAGTCGATGTAATGGTACATTTGTATGAGAGGTATTGGAAGAGTCGTCGCCAGACTTCCACATTTATGTCGGAATCTTTGTCCAGTTATATCTTTGCTAAGTACAGAATTTGGGAAAATCGAGTTGGGGTTTTTGATATTATTACACGATTTATAAAATGAGTGGAATAGAATAGAACCAGAAGAGGCGTCGCCAGACTTCCAATTTTTTGTCGGAATCTTTGTCCAGTTATATCGTTACTATGTACCGAATTTGGGAAGATCGAGTTGGGATTTTTGATATTATTATACCATTTCTAAAGTGGGAGAAATGGTACATTTGTATTATAACACGATTTCTAAAGTCGATGGAATAGAACATTTGTATGAGAGGTACCAGAAGAGGCGTCGTCAGACTTCCAAGTTTTTGTCCGAAACTTTCCCCAGAATTTAGCCAAGATCGATCTTGGCGTATCGATATTATAACACGATTTCTAAAGTCGATGGAATGCCACATTTGTATGAGAGGTACCAGAAGAGGCGTCGCCAGACTTCCAAATTTTTGTCGGAATCTTTGTCCAGTTATATCGTTACTATGTACAGAATTTGGGAAGATCGAGTTGGGATTTTTGATATTATTATACCATTTCTAAAGTGGGAGAAATGGTACATTTGTATGGGAAGTACCAGAAGAGACGTGGCCCGACTTCCAAGTTTTTGTCGGAATCTTTGTCCAGTTATAGATTTACTAAATACAGAATTAAGGCAAGATTATAGCTTATACTTTACTAAAGTGGGAGGAATGGTACTTTTTTATGGGAAGTACCAGAAGAGGCGTGGTAAAACTTTGAAGTATTTGTCGGAATCTTTGTCCAGTTATAGATTTACTAAATACAGAATTTGGGCAAGATTATAGCTTATAGCTTTACTATATACATAATTTTGCCAAGATCGATCTGGACGTATCGATATTATAACACGATTTCTAAAGTCGATGGAATGTTACATTTGTATGAGAGTTACCAGAAGAGGCATCGCCAGACTTCCAAATTTTTGTCGGAATCTTTGTCCAGTTATATCTTTACTAAGTACTGAATTTGGGCAAGATAGTTATGGGCGTATTGATATTATTACACGATTTATAAAGTGGATGGAATAGAACATTTGTATGAGAGGTACCAGAAGAGGCATCGCCAGACTTCCATATTTTTGTGGGAATCTTTGTCCAGTTATATCGTTACTAAGTACAGAATTTGGGAAGATCAAGTTGGGATTTTTGATATTATTACACCATTTCTAAAGTGGGAGGAATGGTACTTTTGTATGAGAAGTACCAGAAGAGATGTGGCCCGACTTCCAAGTTTTTGTCCGAAACTATCCAAAGTTATAGCTTTAGAAAATACAGAATTTAGCCAAGATCGATCTGGGCGTATCGATATTATAGCACGATTTCTAAAGTCGATGGAATGGTACATTTGTATGAGAGGTACCAGAAGAGACGTCGCCAGACTTCCAAGTTTTTGTCGGAATCTTTGTCCAGTTATAGATTTACTAAATACAGAATTTGGGCAAGATTATAGCTTATAGCTTTACTATATACAGAATTTTGCCAAAATCGATCTGGGCGTATCGATATTATAACACGATTTCTAAAGTCGATGAAATGGTAAAATTGTATGAGATGTACCAGAAGAGGCTTGACCGGACTTCCAAGTATTTGTCGGAATCTTTGCCTAATTATAGCTTTATTATATACAGAATTTTGCCAAGATCGATCTGGGCGTATCGATATTATAACACGATTTCTAAAGTGGATGGAATGGTACATTTGTATGGGAGGTACCAGAAGGGAAATGGCCAACTTCCAAGTTTATGTCCGAAACTTTCCCCAGTTATAGCTTTACAAAATACAGAATTTAGCCAAGATCGATCTGGGCGTATCGATATTATTATACGATTTCAAAAGTGGATGGAATGGTACATTTGTATGAGAGGTACCAGAAGGGGCGTTTCAGACATCGAAGTTTTTGTCCGAAACTTAATCCGGTTATAGATTTACTAAATACAGTGTTTGGGCAAGATTATAGCTTATAACTTTACTCTATACAACATTTTTCCAAGAGCGAGCTGTGCGTATTGATCTTATTACACGATTTATAACGTGGATGGAATGAACATTTGTATAAGAGGTACCAGAAGAGGCGTCGCCAGACTTCCAAATTTTTGTCGGAATCTTTGTCCAGTTATATCGTTACTAAGTACAGAATTTGGGAAGATCGAGTTGGGATTTTTGATATTATTGCACTATTTCTAAAGTGGGAGGAATGGTCCTTTTTTATAGCTTCACCGCAGGCAGGCAGTGAGGTGCACAAATTATTATATTTAGGATAACTTTACTACATACAAAATTTTGCCAAGAGCGAGCTGTGCGTATTGATCTTATTACAGTCCAGTTATATCGTTACTACGTACAGAATTTGGGAAGATCGAGTTGGGATTTTTGATATTATTAAATTTCTAAAGTGGGAGCAATAGAACATTTGTATGAGAGGTACCAGAAGAGCATCGCCAGACTTCCAAGTTTTTGTCGGAATCTTTGTCCAGTTATATCTTTACTAAGTACAGAATTTGGGAAAATCGAGTTGGGGTTTTGGATATTATTACACGATTTATAAAGTGGATGGAATGGTACATTTGTATGGGAGGTATCAGAAGGGAAATGGCCAGACTTCCAAGTTTATGTCCGAAACTTCCCCATTTATAGCTTTACAAAATACAGAATTTAGCCAAGATCGATCTGGGCGTATCGATATTATAACACGATTTCTAAAGCGGATAGAATGGTACATTTGTATAGGAGGTACCAGAATTGGCATGACCAGACTTCAAAGTTTTTGGAGGAATTGTTGTCCAGTAATAGCTGTACTAAATACAGAATTTGGGCAAGATCGCGCCGGTCCTTTTGATATTATTGCACGATTTCTAAAATGGATGGATTAGTACATTTGTATGAGAGTTACCAGAAGGGGCACCGAAAGAGTTCGAAGTTTTTGTCGGAATCTTTGTCCAATTATAGCTTTACTAAGTACAGAATTTGGCCAAGATCGTTATGGGCGTATTGATATTATTATACGATTTCAAAAGTGGATGGAATGGTACATTTTATGAGAGGTACCAGAAGGGGCGTTTCAGACATCGAAGTTTTTGTCCGAAACTTAATCCAGTTATAGATTTACTAAATACAGTATTTGGGCAAGATTATAGTTTATAACTTTACTATATACAACATTTTGCCAAGAGCGAGCTGTGTGTATTGATCTTATTACACGATTTATAAAGTGGATGGAATAGAACATTTGTATGAGAGGTACCAGAAGAGGCGTCGCCAGACTTCCAAGTTTTGGTCGTAATCTTTGTCCAGTTATATCTTTACTAAGTACAGAATTTGGGAAGATCGAGTTGGGATTTTTGATATTATTACACTATTTCTAAAGTGGGAGGAATGGTACATTTTGTATGACAGGTACCAGAAGAGCCGTCGCCGGACTTCCAAGTTTTTGTCGGAATCTTTGTCCAGTTATATCTTTACTAAGTACAGAATTTGGGAAAAACGAGTTGGGGTTTCTGATATTATTACACGATTTATAAAGTGGATGGAATAGAACATTTGTATGAGAGGTACCAGAAGAGGCGTCGCCAGACTTCCAAGTTTTTGTCCGAAACTTCCCCCAGTTATAGCTTTACAAAATACAGAATTTAGCCAAGATCGATCTGGGAGTATCGATATTATAAACGATTTCTAAAGTCGATGGAAGTCATACATTTGTATGAGAGGTACCAGAAGAGGCGTCGCCAGACTTCCAAGTTTTTGTCGGAATCTTTGTCCAGTTATAGATTTACTAAATACAGTATTTTGGCAAGATTATAGCTTACTAGTTGAAAAGCCCTTCAAACGACGGTCGAAAAGAAGCATGTCTTCATTGTTCTTTTTGTGAACATGACTCGCTTTGTTTGGCCATAGCAACAACAACGAAACAGCCAAACACATGTGTAAACAACACACAGCCACACACACTGCGACCGTGAAAAGAGAATGATGACGTGGTAAAAAATGAGCGAGCAAGAAAGAGAGTAAAGAAAAGCTTCACCGCAGGCAGGCAGTGAGGTGCACAAATTATTATATTTAGGATAACTTTACTATATACAAAATTTTGGCAAGTGTGAGCTGTGCGTATTGATCTTATTACAGTCCAGTTATATCGTTACTACGTACAGAATTTGGGAAGATCGATTTGGGATTTTTGATATTATTACATTTCTAAAGTGGGAGCAATAGAACATTTGTATGAGAGGTACCAGAAGAGCATCGCCAGACTTCCAAGTTTTTGTCCGAAACTTCCCCCAGTTATAGCTTTACAAAATACAGAATTTAGCCAAGATCGATCTGGGAGTATCGATATTATAAACGATTTCTAAAGTCGATGGAAGTCATACATTTGTATGAGAGGTACCAGAAGAGGCGTCGCCAGACTTCCAAGTTTTTGTCGGAATCTTTGTCCAGTTATAGATTTACTAAATACAGTATTTTGGCAAGATTATAGCTTACTAGTTGAAAAGCCCTTCAAACGACGGTCGAAAAGAAGCATGTCTTCATTGTTCTTTTTGTGAACATGACTCGCTTTGTTTGGCCATAGCAACAACAACGAAACAGCCAAACACATGTGTAAACAACACACAGCCACACACACTGCGACTGTGAAAAGAGAATGATGACGTGGTAAAAAATGAGCGAGCAAGTAAGAGAGTGTAGAAAAGCTTCACCGCAGGCAGGCAAAGAGGTGCACAAATTATTATATTTAGGATAACTTTACTACATACAAAATTTTGCCAAGAGCGAGCTGTGCGTATTGATCTTATTACAGTCCAGTTATATCGTTACTACGTACAGAATTTGGGAAGATCGATTTGGGATTTTTGATATTATTACATTTCTAAAGTGGGAGCAATAGAACATTTGTATGAGAGGTACCAGAAGAGCATCGCCAGACTTCCAAGTTTTTGTCCGAAACTTTCCCGAGTTATAGCTTTACAAAATACAGAATTTAGCCAAGATCGATCTGGGCGTATCGATATTATAACACGATTTCTAAAGTTGATGTAATGGTACATTTGTATGAGAGGTACCAGAAGAGGCGTCGCCAGACTTCCAAATTTTTGTCGGAATCTTTGTCCAGTTATATCTTTACTAAGTACGGAATTTCCCGCTGGAGTTTGTCAGTCTCCTAACGGGCGCGTCCCCAGGTGGCGGATAGGGGAAGGGGGATGGACACACTGTTCCTAACTCAATAGATGACGAGGTCAGCAAGATGGTAGAAGAAGTAAACGACTGTATGGCACAGCTCTCGACAAAAAAGAAGAAGCTATCAGGGGCACAACGACGTAAGTTGAAGAAGATGAACCGGGATAGCAAACAGGCTAAAGTGCAGGATGCTCAAAAGGAGCCATCTGAAACTCCTTCCACCTACTCGGAAGCTGGAAAGAGGGTCAGATCTCCCGAAGAGCAGAACACTGCGAAACCGCCGAAAAAGAAAAAGAGCTCCCCGCTCTCAAGTAAATTGGTGAGACCAAGTCAAACCCCCCACAAAAGAGACACTAGTCTGTATCTTTGTGGAAAGGGCGACAACAAAGTCAATCCAACTACAAAGAGAGCGAGCGCAGCAACGGAGTCCTCCGAGAAGACTGGGGCACCCGAAAGGGTATCCCGATCGACACAGAAGAGGAAGTTGACTGCTGAAAAAGGTAAGAAGCCACCGTCATATGCTAAAGCAGCGCGGAAGCACAACAGAGACGAACTCTGCTACGCAGTGATCGATATCCGTTCAGCATCCGGCAAAATCCCCAAAGACCAGCACAACAAAGTTGAGGACCTGGTTAACAACCAAATTGTGGAGCATGCCCTAAACATCGAGGACGGGCCCCCAATTCAAATAATGAGCTGCGAGTTCAAAGGGGACATCTTGATGTTGAGGATGGCATCAACAGCTTGCGTAGAGACCCTCACTGAACTCGTGGATACGATCCCCTCTCCCTGGGAAGGCGCCAAGCTGAAACTGGTGAGGATGAGGGACATCCCTAAGCTCACTAAAGCGACCGTGTACGTCAAAGGATGGGGCAGCGACTTCACAACAGAACGCATGCTCAAACTCTTTGGCCACCAGAATAAGGGACTGGACGTAAAGAGGTGGGAAGTCTTCCACAGGGAGAGCGACAGCAATGGCACTCTCCTTGTGGTGGGCTTGGATCAACTCTCCATGTCCAGCCTGGCGAAGACGAAGGGCATGGATTTATACGTGTCGAAAGCTGTCTTCTTCAAAATCGGTAAGGCCAGGGTCGGCGCTGAAGACCCTGAAAACGAGCCTACAGTACACAGAGACTGCGACGAAGAGAAGCGCCCAGCGCAGTCCAAGAATGAAGAGGGAGCCGAATCCATCTCCGACTCCCAAGAAGCCCGTTTACTGGAGGACCTATGATTGAGGTCATCCAGATAAACCTCCATCGGAGCGAAACGGCAACAAACGCTTTGATGGAAAAGATAAATAAAGGTAAGACTCATATCGCTTTGATCCAGGAACCATGGACGATTCGAAACAAGGTTACTGGATTGAACCATGTCAACTACCAACTATTCTATGCAAATACGGGAACTAGACCAAGGACCTGTATCATATGCCACAAAAACATATGTTATCTTTTCTCTCCAGAGTTGTCAACATCGGATGCAACAGTACTGAAACAGGGGAATGGAAACGTATACCTTGCGTCAGTATATCTGCCATTCGACTCACCGACATTACCACCTACGTCGGAACTACAACGCCTTGTGAGGAGAGCCAAACAAACAGGTAACAAAGTACTAGTAGGTTGCGACGCTAACTCTCACCACGTTGCGTGGGGTAGTACTAACATTAATAAACGGGGACAAGCCCTAGTAGAATTTTTGAATATTAAGGACCTAATACCTCTTAACATAGGAAACACTGCTACCTTTGTTAATAAAATTAGGGAAGAAGTATTAGATATAACAATATGTTCAGAAAATCTTATAGACGAAATACAGGAGTGGAGGGTCTCTAGAGAACATTCCTTTTCTGACCATCGTTACATAAGATTTAAGATAGCAAGGCCACCGCCAAACCCAATAAACTTTCGAAATAAGGCCAAAACGAAATGGGCAAAATTCGCGAAGTTAATTAGAGAAAGACTAGGGCATGAAGAGTATGAGTGCCTAAGTGTTGAAGACATCGACAACAAGGTTGATAACATTACGGAGATTCTAGTGAAGTCATTCCAAGATAGCTGTCCACTTCGAGAAAGGAAATCAGCCCAAGAAAAACCCTGGATGACCGGGGAGATTCGCAACATTGGGAAAGAGGTCCGAAGACTTTTTAATAGGGCACGCCGTAAAAAATCTCCGGTATACTAGGACGACTACCATAGAAGACTCAGAGAATACAACAAAATTACAAGAACAGCAAAACGAAACTCCTGGAGGCTATTCTGCGAACAGGTGGATAGCGTTAACGATGTTTCAAAAATAAAAAAGTTCCTTTCAAAAACCCACACCCAAACCGAAACAATGGTAGATGATGTGGGTAGACGAATAGAATCGACTGAAGAAATGGTAAGACTTTTGATGAACACCCATTTTCCCCAAGGGATGGCGGGACTCACAGAGATACCGAATCATAGGGATAATGAAGTTCAACAAAGTTTTATCATTACAGACCATATGGTCAAAGAGGCCATAAAGAGCTTCTCACCATTTAAGGCATCAGGACCTGATGGAATCTTTCCGGCACTACTACAGATGGAGGCTCACTACATGTCAACTCATCTAGCCGTTATTTTCACAGCATGCCTAAAATTCTCATACACGCCGAAAGCCTGGCAGGAGGCAAGAGTTGTTTTCATACCCAAACCAGGCAAGGCAAGTTATGCAACACCTAAGGCTTATCGACCAATAAGCCTAACATCTTTCTTACTCAAAACCATGGAGCGCATAGTGGATACCATGATCAAAAGTATGATTCCAAGCGAAATGCTAAAATTTAAACAACATGCATACGTTAAAGGACGGTCAGTGGACACCGCCCTACACGAGGTAGTGCAAAACATAGAAGAATCCTTCAATGGGAAAATGTACACACTTGCGGTATGCATTGACATTGAAGGAGCGTTCAATAATGTACAGACCAACACACTAATTCAATCCTTAGACCAGTTCGAGGTGGCCCGGGCTCTCCGAGACTGGATAAGCCACATGCTAAGGAATAGATGGATTAACTGTGGGTCTCACGAAATACAAATAAGAGAAAAAGTATCACAGGGAACACCACAAGGAGGTATTTTATCACCACTCCTATGGGTTACCACTATTAACAGTCTCCTGAGGATCCTAACTGACGAAGGACTTAAACCAGTCTGCTATGCAGACGACGTTCTAATACTTCTGAGGGGCCAGAATCCAAACCAACTTTGCAGAAGGGCCGAAACTGCCCTAAAACTTGCATATGACTGGGCTCGACCGAGAGGTTTAAATGTAAACCCAGACAAAACTGAAATATGTCTGTTTACAAGGAAAACAAAGATTGGTCCATATATAGACCCATCTTTCCTTAACAAAACAATTTCAATATCAGACAAGGTTAAATACTTAGGAGTAATCTTGGACAGAAAACTAAATTGGAAGTACCACATGGAAGAACGAGCAAACAAAGCTCACAGATGCTGGTCTTTATGTAGAAGAGCCATAGGCTCAAAATGGGGACTCAATCCAACGATGACACACTGGCTCTACAAAAGCGTCATTAGACCTGTTCTAACTTATGCATCAGTAGTATGGTGGACATAGATGGAAAAGAAGTGCAACATAAAAATATTACAAAAGGTCCATCGTATGTGTTGCCTCGGCAAGAGCGGAGCAATGAGGACCACATCTAATAGGGCTTTAGAGACTATCTTAAATGTCCCACCAATAGAAATACAGATTAAATATGAAGCCGCCCTCACAGCAATGAGACTCAAAGCAATGGGCGAATGGATCGAAACTGATCACAGGTCATATCATCAAAAAATAGTTGAGGTGGTCGAAGGGAATTTAACTGACATAACATCAGCACCCGATAGAATACCCGAAACGTCAATAGTTGTTGAGTGTGAGACCCTAATACCAGACAGACAATCTTGGATTGATGGAACCCTAGCGCAGACACCAACTGGAAACTGCGGTTATACAGACGGTTCGAAACTAGGGGAAAGGACGGGGCTGGGACTTTACATCGAAGAACCGGAAACCGAACTTTTATTCCGCCTACCAGACCATAACACGGTCCTACAGGCGGAAATCCGAGCAATCACAGAGTGTGTGACCTGGTTTAGCGCTAACACAAGACCAACAAACGTAAATATCTTTACAGATAGCCAATTGGCTATCAAGGCAATAACGACTAAAACGGTTAAATCAAGGACAGTTTTAGATTGTAACTCTATTAACTCTTACTCCAGACATGGCACAATACGCCTCATATGGGTGCCTGGTCATCACAGGGTAAGAGGAAACGAGAAAGCCAATACCTTGGCTCAACGAGCCAGGGAGTTGCAAACAATAAATTTAGAGAACGCGAAACCATTCGGAGCTACGCGTTCTGAGCTAAAAAGATGGGCGGCAGACGCCCATATCACACTATGGAATAGTGAAACTATTGGGAAAACGACAAGAATCTTGTGGGGTGAACCAAACGAGGATAAAACCAAAACATTGCTGAAACTGAGCAAAACAGAAACTAGTAAGATCATGGGCATTCTAACAGGGCACATAGGCTTACAATCGCATCTACACAGAATAGGAGTTGTAGACAATAGCGTATGTAGGGCATGCGGAGAGGATGACGAAACTTTGGAGCATTTCCTCTGTCACTGCCCAGCGTTCGCAAACAATAGATCCCGTTTCTTGGGAAATGACACTTTAACAGACTTGACCCATCTCAGGGGCGCAGACTGGAAAACAATTAAAGATTATGTCAACAGTACAGAGTTCTTAAAATAACTTCTCAAGACCTTTTTATGTACAGTTTAGAGCGCACAACAAGCCGAATACTGGCTTAGGTGTATGTCTAAGGACATAAGACGGAGAAAAACCGCCTCCTCTTCTCAACCTAACCTAACCTAACCTAAGTACAGAATTTGGGAAAATCGAGTTGGGGTTTTTGATATTATTACACGATTTATAAAATGAATGGAATAGAACATTTGTATGACAGGTACCAGAAGAGGCGTCGCCAGACTTCCAAGTTTTTGTCCGAAACTTTCCCCAGAATTTAGCCAAGATCGATCTGGGCGTATCGATATTATAACACGATTTCTAAAGTCGATATAATGGCACATTTGTATGAGAGGTACCAGAAGAGGCGTCGTCAGACTTCCAAATTTTTGTCGGAATCTTTGTCCAGTTATATCGTTACTATGTACCGAATTTGGGAAGATCGAGTTGGGATTTTTGATATTATTATACCATTTCTAAAGTGGGAGAAACGGTACATTTGTATGGGAAGTACCAGAAGAGACGGGGCCCGACTTCCAAGTTTTTGTCGGAATCTTTGTCCAGTTATAGATTTACTAAATACAGAATTTGGGCAGTTATATCTTTACTAAGTACAGAATTTGGGAAAAACGAGTTGGGGTTTTTGATATTATTACACGATTTATAAAGTGGATGGAATAGAACATTTGTATGAGAGGTACCAGAAGAGGCGTCGCCAGACTACCAAGTTTTTGTCCGAAACTTCCCCCAGTTATAGCTTTACAAAATACAGAATTTAGCCAAGATCGATCTGGGAGTATCGAAATTATAAACGATTTCTAAAGTCGATGGAATGGCACATTTGTATGAGAGGTACCAGAAGAGGCGTCGCCAGACTTCCAAATTTTTGTCGGAATCTTTGTCCAGTTATATCGTTACTATGTACCGAATTTGGGAAGATCGAGTTGGGATTTTTGATATTATTATACCATTTCTAAAGTGGGAGAAATGGTACATTTGTATGGGAAGTACCAGAAGAGGCGTCGCCAATCTGTCGGAATCTTTGTCCAGTTATAGTATTTGGGCAAGATTATAGCTTACTAGTTGAAAAGCCCGTCAAACGACGGTCGAAAAAAGCATGTCTTCATTGTTCTTTTTGTGAACATGACTCGCTTTGTTTGGCCATAGCAACAACAACGAAACAGCCAAACACATGTGTAAACAACACACAGCCACACACACTGCGACTGTGAACAGAGAATGATGACGTGGTAAAAAATGAGCGAGCATGAAAGAGAGTAATGAAAGAGAGTAAAGAAAAGCTTCACCGCAGGCAGGCAGTGAGGTGCACAAATTATTATATTTAGGATAACTTTACTACATACAATACAATCCAAGGACTGAATTAGTATACCAATTACCTAAGTACTCAACGATTCTACAAGCAGAGATAAAGGCCATCATAGAATGCCTAGAATGGCTGCGGAACAGAATCACAGGAAAAACTATCTGTATTTTCACAGATAGTCAAAACGCAATTAGATCCCTCAGAGATGATAATGTCAAATCAAGGACACTCATGTACTGTAAGGAAACAATAAATGACGTATCGAGAAATAACGACATAGTTATAAACTGGATACCAGGCCACCAAGGGTTTCCAGGCAATGTCAAGGCTGACGTACTGGCTAAAATAGGAAGGGAATCCGACCAAAATACTCTGCAACTGTCTAAACCTTTTCTTGAGACAAAAAAGGAGTTGAGGGAATGGATGAAGACGACCCATGCCTTAAGGTGGCTAGAGGAACAGGTGGGAAGAACCACAAAAGAAACCTGGGGAAACCTCGATTACAATAAAACAAAGAGAATACTCGGGTTTAACAAAAATGAACTAAGTAAGCTAGTTGCGGTCATCACAGGGCACACTAGTCTAAGGGCACACCTATTTAGAATAGGATGTTCCCAGAGCGACGAATGCAGGGCATGCGGAGAGGACGCCGAGACGGCGGAACACTTCCTGTGCCATTGCCCTGCTTTCTCACAGGTCAGAAAAGTCCAATTAGGAGAGGACATTTTAGATGACCTATCGGCCGTCAAAGCAATAGACATAAGGAATTTAAGTAACTTTATAGAGGGGACCGAATTCCTAACGTAGGATAAAGGGGAAGGGAATTCGTAGACGAAATCAGGAGCGCACAACAGGCCGAATTGCTGGCCTAGGTGTATGTCAATGACATGAGACGGTGCATGACCGGTGCATGGTGCATGACCGATCCTCCATTCAACCTAACCTAACCTAACCTACTACATACAAAATTTTGCCAAGAGCGAGCTGTGCGTATTGATCTTATTACAGTCCAATTATATCGTTACTACGTACAGAATTTGGGAAGATCGATTTGGGATTTTCGATATTATTACATTTCTAAAGTGGGAGCAACAGAACATTTGTATGAGAGGTACCAGAAGAGCATCGCCAGACTTCCAAGTTTTTGTCCGAAACTTTCCCCAGATATAGCTTTACAAAATACAGAATTAAGCCAAGATCGATCTGGGCGTATCGATATTATAACAGGATTTCTAAAGTCGATGTAATGCTACATTTGTATGAGAGGTACCAGAAGAGGCGTCGCCAGACTTCCAAATTTTTGTCGGAATCTTTGTCCAGTTATATCGTTTCTATGTACAGAATTTGGGAAGATCGAGTTGCGATTTTTGATATTATTATACCATTTCTAAAGTGGGAGAAATGGTACATTTGTATGGGAAGTACCAGAAGAGACGTGGCCCGACTTCCAAGTTTTTCTCCGAAACTTTCCCCAGTTATAGCTTTGCAAAATACAGAATTTAGCCAAGATCGATCTGGACGTATCGATATTATAACACGATTTCTTAAGTCGATGGAATGGTACATTTGTATGAGAGGTACCAAAAGAGGCGACGCCAGACTTCCAAGTTTTTGTCGGAATCTTTGTCCAGTTATAGATTTACTAAATACAGAATTTGGGCAAGATTATAGCTTATAGCTTTAATATATACAGAATTTTGCCAAGATCGATCTGGGCGTATCGATATTATAACACGATTTCTAAAGTCGATGGAATGGTACATTTGTATGAGAGTTACCAGAAGAGGCGTCGCCAGACTTCCAAGTTTTTGTCGTGCGCCAAGAGCGAGCTGTGCGTATTGATCTTATTACACGATTTATAAAGTGGATGGAATAGAACATTTGTATGAGAGGTACCAGAAGAGGCGTCGCCAGACTTCCAAATTTTTGTCGGAATCTTTGTCCAGTTATATCGTTACTAAGTACAGAATTTCAACAAAGTTTTATCATTACAGACCAGATGGTCAAAGAGGCCATAAAAAGCTTCTCACCATTTAAGGCATCAGGACCTGATGGAATCTTTCCGGCACTACTACAGATGGAGGCGCACTACATGTCAACTCATCTAGCCGTTATTTTCACAGCATGCCTAAAATTCTCATACACGCCGAAAGCCTGGCAGGAGGCAAGAGTTGTTTTCATACCCAAACCAGGCAAGGCAAGTTATGCAACACCTAAGGCTTATCGACCAATAAGCCTAACATCTTTCTTACTCAAAACCATGGAGCGCATAGTGGATACCATGATCAAAAGTAAGATTCCAAGCGAAATGCTAAAATTTAAACAACATGCATACGTTAAAGGACGGTCAGTGGACACCGCCCTACACGAGGTAGTGCAAAACATAGAAGAATCCTTCAATGGGAAAATGTACACACTTGTGGTATGCATTGACATTGAAGGAGCGTTCAATAATGTACAGACCAATACACTAATTCAATCCTTAGACCAGTTCGAGGTGGACCGGGCTCTCCGAGACTGGATAAGCCACATGCTAAGGAATAGATGGATTAACTGTGGGTCTCACGAAATACAAATAAGAGACAAAGTATCACAGGGAACACCACAAGGAGGTATTTTATCACCACTCCTATGGGTTACCACTATTAACAGTCTCCTGAGGATCCTAACTGACGAAGGACTTAAACCAGTCTGCTATGCAGACGACGTTCTAATACTTCTGAGGGGCCAGAATCCAAACCAACTTTGCAGAAGGGCCGAAACTGCCCTAAAACTTGCATATGACTGGGCTCGACCGAGAGGTTTAAATGTAAACCCAGACAAAACTGAAATATGTCTGTTTACAAGGAAAACAAAGATTGGTCCATATATAGACCCATCTTTCCTTAACAAAACAATTTCAATATCAGACAAGGTTAAATACTTAGGAGTAATCTTGGACAGAAAACTAAATTGGAAGTACCACATGGAAGAACGAGCAAACAAAGCTCACAGATGCTGGTCTTTATGTAGAAGAGCCATAGGCTCAAAATGGGGACTCAATCCAACGATGACACACTGGCTCTACAAAAGCGTCATTAGACCTGTTCTAACTTATGCATCAGTAGTATGGTGGACATAGATGGAAAAGAAGTGCAACATAAAAATATTACAAAAGGTCCATCGTATGTGTTGCCTCGGCAAGAGCGGAGCAATGAGGACCACATCTAATAGGGCTTTAGAGACTATCTTAAATGTCCCACCAATAGAAATACAGATTAAATATGAAGCCGCCCTCACAGCAATGAGACTCAAAGCAATGGGCGAATGGATCGAAACTGATCACAGGTCATATCATCAAAAAATAGTTGAGGTGGTCGAAGGGAATTTAACTGACATAACATCAGCACCCGATAGAATACCCGAAACGTCAATAGTTGTTGAGTGTGAGACCCTAATACCAGACAGACAATCTTGGATTGATGGAACCCTAGCGCAGACACCAACTGGAAACTGCGATTATACAGACGGTTCGAAACTAGGGGAAAGGACGGGGCTGGGACTTTACATCGAAGAACCGGAAACCGAACTTTTATTCCGCCTACCAGACCATAACACGGTCCTACAGGCGGAAATCCGAGCAATCACAGAGTGTGTGACCTGGTTTAGCGCTAACACAAGACCAACAAACGTAAATATCTTTACAGATAGCCAATTGGCTATCAAGGCAATAACGACTAAAACGGTTAAATCAAGGACAGTTTTAGATTGTAAAATGGCTATTAACTCTTACTCCAGACATGGCACAATACGCCTCATATGGGTGCCTGGTCATCACGGGGTAAGAGGAAACGAGAAAGCCAATACCTTGGCTCAACGAGCCAGGGAGTTGCAAACAATAAATTTAGAGAACGCGAAACCATTCGGAGCTACGCGTTCTGAGCTAAAAAGATGGGCGGCAGACGCCCATATCACACTATGGAATAGTGAAACTATTGGGAAAACGACAAGAATCTTGTGGGGTGAACCAAACGAGGATAACACCAAAACATTGCTGAAACTGAGCAAAACAGAAACTAGTAAGATCATGGGCATTCTAACAGGGCACATAGGCTTACAATCGCATCTACACAAAATAGGAGTTGTAGACAATAGCGTATGTAGGGCATGCGGAGAGGATGACGAAACTTTGGAGCATTTCCTCTGTCACTGCCCAGCGTTCGTTTCTTGGGAAATGACACTTTAACAGACTTGACCCATCTCAGGGGCGCAGACTGGAAAACAATTAAAGATTATGTCAACAGTACAGAGTTCTTAAAATAACTTCTCAAGACCTTTTTATGTACAGTTTAGAGCGCACAACAAGCCGAATACTGGCTTTGGTGTATGTCTAAGGACATAAGGCGGAGAAAAACCGCCTCCTCTTCTCAACCTAACCTAACCTAAGTACAGAATTTGGTAAGATCGAGTTGGGCTTTTTGATATTATTACACCATTTCTAAAGTGCGAGGAATGGTACTTTTGTATGGGAAGTACCAGAAGAGTCGTGGCAGAACTTCGAAGTATTTGTGGGAATCTTTATCCAGTTATATCTTTACTAAGTACTGCATTTGGGCAAGATCGTTATGGGCGTATTGATCTTATTACACGATTTATAAAGTGGATGGAATAGAACATTTGTATGAGAGGTACCAGAAGAGGCGTCGCCAGACTTCCAAATTTTTGTCGGAATCTTTGTCCAGTTATAGATTTACTAAATACAGAATTTGGGCAAGATTATAGCTTACAGCTTTACTATATACACAATTTTGCCAAGATCGATCTGGGCGTATAGATATTATAACAAGATTTCTAAAGCCGATGGAATGGTACATTTGTATGAGAGGTACCAGAAGAGGCATGGCAAAACTTCGAAGTTTTTGTCGGAATCTTTGTCCAACTTTAGCTTTACTAAATACAGAATTTGGCCAAGATCGAGCTGCACGTATTGATATTATTACACCATTTCTAAAGTGGATGGAATAGTTCTTTTGTATGAGAGGTACCAGAATAGGGGTCGCCAGACTTCCAAGTTTTTGTCGGAATCTTTGTCTAATTATAGCTTTACTATATACAGAATTTTGCCAAGATCATGCAGTGCTTATTGATATTATTACACGACTTCTAAAGTCGATGGAATGGTACATTTCTTGGAGAGCTACCAGAAGAGGCGTGGCCAGACTTCCAATTTTTTGTCGGAAACTTTGTCCAGTTATAGATTTACTAAATACAGAATTTGGGCAAGATTAAAGCTTATAGCTTCTAAGTTTTTGTCGGAATCTTTGTCCACCTTTAGCTAAGTACAGAATTTGGCCAAGATCGAGCTGCACGTATTGATATTATTACACCATTTCAAAAGTGGAAGGAATAGTTCTTTTGTATGAGAGGTACCAGAAAGGGGTCGCCAGACTTACAAACTTTGTCCAGTTATAGATTTACTAAATACAGAATTTGGGCAAGATTAAAGCTTATAGCTTCTAAGTTTTTGTCGGAATCTTTGTCCAACTTTAGCTAAATACAGAATTTGGCCAAGATCGAGCTGCACGTATTGATATTATTAAACCATTTCTAAAGTGGATGGAATAGTTCTTTTGTATGAGAGGTACCAGAATAGGGGTCGCCAGACTTACAAACTTTTTCCAGTTATAGATTTACTAAATACAGAATTTGGGCAAGATTAAAGCTTATAGCTTCTAAGTTTTTGTCGGAATCTTTGTCCAACTTTAGCTAAATACAGAATTTGGCCAAGATCGAGCTGCACGTATTGATATTATTACACCATTTCTAAAGTGGATGGAATAGTTCTTTTGTATGAGAGGTACCAGAATAGGGGTCGCCAGACTTCCAAGTTTATGTCGGAATTTTTGTCCAATTATAGCTTTACTAAGTACAGAATGTGGCCAAGATCGTTATGGGCGTATTGATATTATTATACGATTTCGAATGGTACTTTTGTATGGGAGGTACCAGAAGGGGCGTGGCTAGACTTCCATGTTTTTGTCGGAATCTTTGTCCAAATAGCTTTACTAAATACAGAATTTGTTCAATATAGAGCTGTACATATTGATATTATTACACGATTTCTAAATTCGATGGAATGGTACATTTGTTTGAAAGCTACCAGAAGAGGCGTCGCCAGACTTCCAAGTTTTTGTCGGAATCTTTGTCCAGTTATAGATTTACTAAATACAGAATTTGGGGCAGATGTCGCTCTGCTTATTTGTATGAGAGGTACTAGAAGAGACGTGGCCCGACTTCCAAGTTTTTGTCGGAATCTTTGTCCAAATATAGCTTTACTAAGTACAGGATTTGACCAAGATCGTTATGGGCGTATTGATATTATTACACGATATATAAAGTGGATGGAATAGTACTTTTGTATTAGAAGTACCAGAAGAGACGTGGTCAGACTTCGAAAGTTTTTGTCGGAATCTTTGTCCAATTTTAGCTTTACTAAATACAGAACTTGTTCAATATAGAGCTGTGCATATTGATATTATTACACGATTTCTAAATTCGATGGAATGGTACATTTGTTTGAGAGCTACCAGAAGAGGCGTCGCCAGTCTTCCAAGTTTTTGTCGGAATCTTTGTCCAGTTATAGATTTACAGAATAAATACAGAATTTGGGGAAGATGTCGCTCTGCTTATTTGTATGAGAGGTACTAGAAGAGACGTGGCCCGACTTCCAAGTTTTTGTCGGAATCTTTGTCCAAATATAGCATAACTAAGTACAGGATTTGGCCAAGATCGAGCTGTGCGTATTGCTATTATTTCACTATTTCTAAAGTGGGAGGAATGGTACATTTGTATGAGAGGTACCAGAAGGGACGTTGCCAGTCTTCCAAAGTTTTTGTCGGAACCTTTCTCCAATTTCAGCTTTACTATTGATATTATTACATGATTTCTAAAGTCGATGCAATCGTACATTTGTATGAGAGGTACCAGAAGAGGCGTGGCCAGAATTCGAAGTTTTTGTCGGAATCTTTGTCCAATTCTAGCTTTACTTTATACAGAATTTTGCCAAGATCATGCTGTGCTTATTGATATTATTACACAATTTCTAAAGTCGATGGAATGGTACATTTGTTTGAGAGCTGCCACAAGAGGCGTCGCCAGACTTCCAAGTTTTTGTCGGAATCTTTGTCCAGTTATAGATTTACTAGATACAGAATTTGGGGAAGATGTTGCTCTGCTTATTTGTATGAGAGGTACCAGAAGAGGCATGGCCAGACTTCGAAGTTTTTGTCGGAATCTTTGTCTAATTACACTGTCCAACAAATGAAGACTTTTTGAATGGAACAGAATAGCGACCCCATAATTCTGAAAGTGTATATTGAGTAGATCATTTTTGTAGAACAAAATTATGGTCCAGCACGTCTGAGTTTTTTTTTTACAGTGGGTCAAAGTTTTAATTTTTTGGTCGAATGGAGCATTATACTATATGAAAAAAATGCTGTAAGTTAATGTCTGAGAGAATGCTTCTGGTTAGAGTTGTGTTGTGGAATTGTATGAGGATTATTTTTGTGGAAGATCTTAACCCTCTAACTGGTCTCTTTATGGGTTAATTTGACCATTTTTTCGAGAAAATAAAAAAATATCCTTTAAAAAAGGACATTTAAGGATTAAAATATTCTTCGAAAATGTTTGCCTGAAAATTTCAGTGGGGGGTCACCAAAGACACCAATGATGTAAATAAAGCTCTTTACGCTTAATTAGTAAAATTATACACCAACATATACAAAACAGGTAAAAACGGCGTCAAGTTCGGCCGGGCCAAACACTGAGTTCTCGCGTCTTACAAATCGGGTGTGATATTTATTAAAATTAATAATAAAAAATAAACATAACATATAACATATTATGTTGGTGTATAATTTTACTATTTGAGCGTAGAGAGCTTTATTTACAACATTGGTGTCTTTGGTGACCCCCACTGAAATTTTCCGGCAAACATTTTCGGAGAATATTTTAATCCTTAAATGTCCTTTTTTAAAGGATATTTTTTGATTTTCTCGAAAAAAAGGGTCAAATTAAAGAGACCAGTTAGAGGGTTAAGATCTTCCACAAAAATAATCCTCATACAATTCCACAATACAACTCTGACCATAAGAATTCTCTCAGACATTAACTTACAGCATTTTTTTCATATAGTATAATGCTCCATTCGACCAAAAAATGAAAACTTTGATCCACTGTAAAAAAAAACTCAGACGTGCTGGACCATAAGTTTGTTCTACAAAAATGATCTACTCAACATACCTTTCAGAATTATAGGGTCGCTATTCTGTTCCAAAAATGCTGTTGGACAGTGTTATAGCTTTACTATGTACAGAATTTTGCCAAGATCATGCTGTGCGTATTGATATTATTACACGATTTCTAATGTCGATGGAATGGCACAGAAGAGATGATGAGAGGTACCAGAAGGGGCGTTGCCAGACTTCCAAGTTTTTGTCCGAATCTTTATCCAGTTATAGCTTTACTATATACAGAATTTTCCCAAGATCAAGCTGTGCGTACTGATATTAATACACCATTTCTAAAGTAGGAGGAATGGTACTTTTGTATGAGAAGTACCAGAAGAGACGTGGCCAGACATCCAACTTTTAGTCGGAATCTTTGTCCAAATATAGCTTTACCAAATACAGGATTTGGTCAAAATCGTTATGGGCGTATTACACGATATATAAAGTGGATGGAATAGTACTTTTGTATGAGAAGTACTAGCAGAGACGTGGCCGAGAACTTCAATCCAGGGTTTCCGTTGCCAATGACGAAGCTACCAATGTTTGACGGAAGCGAGAAAGAATGGCCTTCATTTTGCTCTGAGTTTAAAAGTCTGGTACACCAGAGAGAGGAACTTACGGATGCAGTAAAGTTCCATTATTTAAAATCATCGCTTCGAGGTGAAGCAAAATCAATGGTGCAACATTTGCTCCTCGGATCGGAATCCGAGTATAATGAAACCTGGAGCTTATTGGTAGATAAATATGAAAATAAGAGAAAAATATTTTCGTCAGCGCTTGACCGCATATTAGACCTGCCGAAACTGGATGCTGAGAACCATCAAAGTGTGAAGAAGTTCATCAGTACGATAAATGAAAGTGCATTTATCATTAGGGAGAAAGCAGAGGTTGGCAATGATGTTGAGGTTTTGTTGGCGCACATCATTTTGAGGAAGTTTGATGGAGACACCCGCCAACAGTATGAACATCACACAAAGAGGACAAAAGAAGTGCAAAAGAAGTGCAAAAACTCCGAGATGTGAAGACATTTTTGGATCAAATTTGCATCAGTTTGGCATCCTTGCCGATCAAGAAGAAAAGTCCATATACCAGTTACTCACAGACAACAGAAAGTTCAGGACCAGTTTGCGAATGTTGCCGAAGAATTGGGCACAATATAATAAAGTGCCGGAAGTTCACAGCAAAGACTCCGGAGGAGCGAAAACAGTTTATAAACGCTGCTAAACTATGCTATAAATGTTTGCAGCATAATTTTACAACAAGGTGTATGAAGGAGTTCCGGTGTGCCATATGCAATCGGAATACTCGCCATACATTAATCCACCAAGAACACAACACACCGGGCGAAAAGGTGACATCGAATACGGTCCAGCAACTAAGCAAGGACACACTGGGAGCAACAGCAATAGTGAAGGTAAAGACACCGGATGGACGACTTCAACTTCTACGGGCGCTTCTGGACAGTGCTTCTCAGACATCATTTATATCGGAGAAAACCGCACAGCTCTAAGACTTCCACGCATAAGAGCGCCAACTAAAGTTAGTGGAATATCATCGGATCGAGTTGAGACGGCAAGACACAAAGTTGTGATTGAAGTGCGTCCACGTTTCAGCAACGAGTTTTCAATTATGACGGAAGCAATAGTGCTCCCGAAGCTTCACAAAACATTGCCAAATCATTTTATGTGAATCTACGAGATTGGGAAAACTATGTATTGGCGGATCCCAATTACAACAAAATTGGGAGGATAGACATCATTTTTGGAGCGGACGTGTATCCAGAAATCATAAAGACGAGAAACCTGAAAGCTAACGGTATGCTAGCTCAGGAAACAAAACTCGGTTGGATACTTACAGGTAATATCCAAAAAATAACGAAGAAAAACAATTTGATTGCAGCAAGTGATACACGAAAAAGGTTTCACAATTCATCATAGTTTCACAATTCATCATAGTCGGACGATCCAGCCATTTGGATCCCAAGCCATCACAAATATCTTCTCATACACGTCATGGAAGCAAACGCAGAAGAATGGCTCAAACTGATAAGGACGAAGACCCACTACCTTTAGCATCGGTTGTAGAAAAGGCTAAACGACCGTACTATATTTATGAAGATGCGAAGTATGCGCCTACAGTGACCGCCTACGCTAGAGGTGGATATGAAATGCCTCCATATACCAATGAATGGTTTAATCCGTTGATTCAAAACGCAGAGAAGATACGTTCAGAAGCGTTTGAAAATGCTGCAGTCACCACATTGGAACAACAGAAACGACCTATACTTAATAAAAAGGAAAACGTTTCACCCAGGTCTGCAACAACACCAATTATTGGTAATCAACCAGCTCGTGTACTTGGTCGATTACTTACACCAACTCAAACTTTGAAAATCACATCGGTCTGCACTTGCCAAGAAAGTGCACATGAATCCATCGAAGGTGATACCTTTAACTAATGTTGTCAGTGCTACTATTCAACGAAGCGATAGCACGGTATCAACGAAAACCTACAGTGCCGAAGACTTCGGCAAGGGATTGCATAATATGACAGGACGCAGAACTCACCGCGACAAAAAGCATCTGATGGTCGCTCAGTGTATGCAACGTATGTTACGCTTACAACTACAATAAGAAGAGGATGCCCGACTCAAGGCTGCCAAAGAATGCAGAATATATTGTATTAAGAAAATTATTGTAAGAAAACGCTAGTTTACTGTTCTTTTTGTTAGCCCCGCGCAGAATGTTCAGAATTTAACATGAGTCTTTTTCTCTTTCCCTTTGTATGTACAGGCGATAGGGTTATGACACTTTAAGTGTGTCACTATCAGCAGCCCGAGCTGTACTCGCGTATACATTCACTTGGAAATCGACGATCGAACCCTTCAAGTGGTTCACCATCAATAGCATAAGCCACACACACACGCACATTCAGTCGATTGAATATCGATACTCTAATACTGCATGTAGATGCAATGCGCTGTAACAAATGTTTGCGTCCGTTCAATGTTTATGTATTTTTGGAATCTTTATTAGTCTGAAGTGTATTTGTATAAATGTATATAGGCTATTGATTCTTTGTTTAGGAGCATTCGATGTATGTGGAATATATACTGACGTGTTGTCAAATTCTACTTTATTTAAGTGAGTGTTTCGTTTTCGAAAATAAAATCAGTATTCTAAAAGTACTCAACAAGTAAAGTCTATTATTTCCGATATTAGCTCTTTACATTTGGTTCTTCGAACCGGATTAATGGCTTTACACAGAAATTGCTCAAGATAGAGCTGGGTGTATTGATATTATTAGCCGATTTATAAATTGCGCGGAGTACAAGATTTGTATGGGTGGTACCCGAAGGAGTGCGACTAGGGGTAATATTTTTCTGGAGATCTTTATATGTTTACAGCTTTATTAACTACAGAAATTGACCAAGATCAAGCGGGGCGTATTAATATTATTACACGATTTCTAAAGATGTCGAAATAGAAGATTTGTATGGGAGGTACCCGAAGGCGTGTGACGAGATTAGTAGTTTTGGGAAAATACTAGCCCATGCCAAATTTCAAAGCGATTGTTTAACTCTTACATCGCACTACCCGTAGGGTTAGGGAATAAATATTGTATTAAACGTTTTATAAAGTGGGAGGAATATAGAGGAGGGATGGTACATTTGTATGGCAGGTACCAGAAGTGGCGTGGCCAGACTTCCAAGTTTTTGTCGGAATCTTTGTCCAATTATAGCTTTACTAAGTACAGAATTTGGCCAAGATCGAGCTGTGCGTATTGATATTTTACCACGATTTCTGAAGTCGATGGAATGGTACTGTACAGTTCTGTACACATTGTAAGATTGGTAATATTTGTAGTTCCAACAATATGTTCGTCGTTTTTGTTATGAAGGTTAAAGGTCGTAAATATTGTCATTTTGTTACGAATGCATACGGTATCAATCTTGTACTTTCTCGGGCTCCAAGTTGTGGGGTAATCTAATTATAAATTCTGATTGGAAGACCAAACAGGGGAATGTCAATGACACTGTGTGTTAATGGACAGAGATGGTGGGGCGATAATGTGGCATATCATGTTTATTGGTAGAATCTAAATATATTCCACTAGTTGTGTATTTATTTAATTGTTATTCGGTCCGTGTTTTATGAAGCGGCATATCATATAAGAATGAATGTGCATTCATATAGTTTTTATGTATTGTTCGTTGTAAGTTTGGTATGTACATGTATCCATGTACATATGTATTTTTAGTTTCTTTATTTATGTAGGTTTCAAGTTAAGATTCTGTTGTAAATAAAGTTAGTTCTCACTAAGAGCGAAATCTGGTTGTCGTTTTTTGTCATTCCTCCTCCCTAAGATCTACATTTTGGTAACCCCTACGTTAACCATTGAAATTTCTAGTTTCCCCCCACCAGTGGTAAGGAACTTCAAATACTCTTTGGTGAAAAAAAAACAAAGATCACGCGTATGAGAAAAGGGAAAAAATTATCGGACGAAAAAGTAAAAAAAAAATCATTATAAAAAAATGTTTTGAATAAATAATAATACGTTAAAAAATTATATTCCGCGTCGCGAAAAACAATAGTTAAAACTATTTTTGTTTTGGTTTAATAATGCCAATAATAATGCCAGTGAAGTAGCTAGGCTCTACAATGAACTGACCAATTTGGCTCAGGGTGATGTAGCTAGGGAAAGCCGAATAAAACATCTGAATAATTTGAAAATGTCTTTTATGGAGTGTAAAAGAGAATTTCAGGACAGTGTTGAGGAACTCCGTCTGCTGTCGTTGACTGCAGATCGTAAAGGGACATTCGTTAATGATGTCCAGGAGGCAATGGAACTGTTTGAAAGTTTATACTGCCACATGAAGAGGAAGGTAGATGAACATATCAAAATTGATATTGCTTTACTATCGGGTTCTTTAAAAGAAGGTAGTGCTTTAACAGGGTTAGATATTGGCAATGCGGCAAATTTGCAGCATAGGATGAATTCCGAGTCGATCAAGCAATTTGGACAAACCAACCAGTTGCGTTCGGCAACCATGAAAAATCATGGGTTAGAAAGGAAATTCAAATACCTCTTGAATGACTTAAATGTTAAAATTGAAAAGAAAAACATTTCAATGAATAGTTTAAGAGAGAGGTTCAGAATGACAGAATCAGTGTTTTTAGAGTACTTGGGAGAATTCCCGGACGATGATCTTACTGATTGGTTCTTTGATTTAATTGGTCGTTATTTTGAGATTCCAAGAATCGAAAAAGAGCAGTATTCCGTAGAGGCAAGCCAACAATTTACTAGCGAAAATGAAGCTAAATTGGTAAATCCTTCAGGAATGAATAAAGAATCATGGGAGGCAAATTCTCTCAGATATGGAATTCAGTATGCTCAGGGGGCAAGCCAAATGGCAAATACATACATCTCCGGAGGGCCAGTACGCTGAGGTTTTTGCCGCGCACAATGACTTGGCGCAATTAGTGAATGAACCAACACACATTCCGCGTGTTGAAGGGCAACAACAAAATATTCTTGACCTTTTTTTAACCTCCACCCTGAAAAGTACGAGGTTAATATCCTTGCACCTCTTGGTAATTCAGATCATTGCACCATTTCAGCATCCTTTTCGTTCTCCGATCTTCGATCCACTTCAAAAGCAGTCACGAAGCGGACAATGTATATATACGAAAAGGCACGTTGGGCTGAGCTCAAAAATGTTTACCAGCAATTTAACTGGAAACTATGTTTCCTAGCAGTAATGTCGATGCTGCTGCTGCTGTGGTTGAGAAAATAATTCTTCTTGGTATAAACACATTTATTCCATCGAAGTCTACTTCGATTAAACCTTCAAAGAATTGTTGGTTTAATCAGGCATGCAAAGTAGCTGTCAGATCTAAAGAGGAAGCGTTCAGAAATTGGCGTTTAAATAAAAAATGTCAATACTGAGTTGCTACGCAAGCAGGCAAGATCAAGATGTGCCAGAGTACTTAGGCGTGAAAAGCTTCTTCACGAACAGCGTCTTCGTGCTAAAGTTCTTTCTACTCCCAGGGGAAGTAAGAGCTTTTGGGCATTTGTTAAAAGTGTAAGGGACAATTCTTCGTCTTCTATTCCAACTCTCGTTAACGATGACCACATATTCACGGACCCGGTTGACAAAGCTAATCTTCTGGCTGAAGTATTTGCAAAGAATTCATCTTTGCCTGACAGCAGTCAACCACTCCCCGTGATCGAAAACGTATCTAGTTCGATGCCTCAGATATTTTTTCGAACACGTGGAGTCAAAAGGGTTCTTGGAGATCTCAATGTAAACAAAACTCCGGGCTCGGATGGTATTTCAGCACTTGTCCTATGTAAGTGATCTTCGACGCTAGCTCGTCCATTGCGCAATCTTTTCAACATGTCGTACCGTGCTGGTATTTACCCTTCACGTTGGAAAGTTGCCAATGTTCAGCCGATCCCCAAGAAAGGTGAGGCTACTAATCCTGCGAATTACCGTACAATTCCAATATGTTCTGCTCTCTCGAAGGTTATGGAGAGCATGGTTAACCACCATCTTGTTAAGTATTTAGAGTCTAACGGCCTTCTCAATGATCGACAGTATGGCTTCCGTAGAAATCGATCTACTGGAGACCTGATGGCGTTCCTTTGGAACGATGGAGTCGATCCATTCACCGCCTTGGTGAAAGCAAGGTCGTGGCTCTGGATATTTTTAAGGCGTTCGATAGAGTCTGGCACGGAGCACTCATATCAAAACTTATTGCATTTGGTGTCGGTAGTACCTTCTCTCGATTCATATCGAGTTTTCTCAGGGATCGCTCTATACGAGCTGTTATAGATGGGGTCTCATCCAACGAGCATAGGTTGACCGCAGGAGTGCCACAAGGCTCTGTCCTCTCTACTTCTCTATTTCTTATTTTCATTGACGACCTGTTGGGGTAGACTGTGAACCCAATCTACTCCTATGCGGATGATAGCAACCTCTGTCATTCGTACTCATTTGATCATCGGCCAGGTCCTATGGAGGTGGATGACAAAAGGCGAACGATGAATAACTCTCTTAACCGCGATTTGGCGACGATTTGTGAGTGGGGCCAAATGAACAGAGTAGATTTTAATGCACAAAAGACCCAGTGCTGTTTGTTGTCACACAAACGTTCCACTGATCCAGCACCGTCGTCAATATCTATGGGTGGTGTGGATATAGACGTGTCAGATACTCTTGATGTTCTGGGCATGAAGATACAGGGTGAAGCTCGCTGGGCTAACCATATATTCGAAGTGTCGAAAGAAGCATTCAAGTGCTTAGGCTTTTTAAAGCGGTGCAAGAAATACTTCACCCCATCTGACCTCGTAAATATTTACACCACATACATCCGGCCTAAAATGGAATACAACTCGCATATATGGGCAGGGGCTCCATTAACATCTGTGAAGCTTCTGGACCGTGTACAGAGGAGAGCGGTGGTGATGATTGGGGATGGTAGGTTATCCAGCTCCATTGTCTCCCTTCAGCATCGCCGTAATGTGGATTGTATATCGCTGTTCTATAGATATTTTAACGGTATCTGTTCGTCAGATATCCGTCGTCTGGTCCCTGAAGTTAGAACATTTAGTCGGAATACTCGGCTATCCAGGGAATCTCATCCGTTCATTGTCAAATGGCCGGTTGACCGGACGACGTACTATAAAGAAAATTCGTTCTTCAGCCGTACTGTTCGCGTGTGGAATAATTTTCCAGTAAGTGTTTTTCCTGCCTGCTATGACATTATCAAATTCAAGGCAAACATCACCAAACACTACTCCCTCTTTCCTCCCTCCAATACCCTTATTTCCTATCGCTAACACAGTGCATTGCATTCATAGGGGGCATCCCCTGAGTGTTAGTAAAAAAAAAAAAAAAAAACATTCTTTGCTTCACAGGGAGAATCAAACTCTCGAAAGTGCGGTGTGCATAATAACACAGGTGATGATGATGATCACGTTTTGTTGGCGACGGATGTCGGACAAATAAAAAATGGTGAAGACAAAGTATGTATTTAATACGTTTCAAGATAAGATTCTATTGTAAATAAAGTTAGTTCTCAACTAAAATCGAAATCGGGCTATCGTTTTTGTTATTCCTTCCCTATAAGATCGACAGGTTCATTTGTATGAAGGGTACCAGTAGAGACGTGTCCAGACTTCCACGTTTTTGTCGGAATCTTTGTCTACATATAGTTTACTAAATACAGAAATTGTTCAATGTTGTATTGTACTGATATTATTAGACGATTTATAAATTGCGCGAAGAACAAGATTTGTATGGGAGGTACCCGAAGGAGTGCGACTAGGGGTGACATTTTTCTGGAGATCTTTATATGTTTACAGCTTTATTAACAACAGAATTTGGCCAAGATCGAGCTGTGCGTATTGATATTATTACACGATATATAAAGTGGATGAAATGGTACATCTGTATGAGAAGTACCAGAAGAGGCTTGACCGGACTTCCATGTTTGTGTCGGAATCTTTCTCTAATTATAGTTTTACTATATACACATTTTTGCCAAGATCGAGCTGTGCGTATTGATATTATTACACGATTTATAAAGTGGATGGAATAGTACTGATTAGCATTGAGTGAAATCCTCACAGTATAAACGACCCTTAAACCCTACTGTGACTACCGACTATCGGTTATCAGTCTAACGCCGTTCTTCTTTTCGCTCTCCTTCGTTGCGCTTCTTGATGGCGACAACGAAAGTGCGAAAACCAGTTGAAATCAATCATCTAAAACGGCAAGTTCAAACGATCTCCCGTGTCCCCAAGTGCTTAAGTGAACAACACAAAACAACTAAGATTTAACATAAAAGGAAATAATTTAAAGTTAGTGAAAAGCTATAAACAAAAATAAAGACATTTTACATAATAAAACTACCCTAAAACAAGAACAACAAAAAAGGGAATGTGAAAAGAACTTGCACATAACCACAACAACACATACTGTGGTATACGTATGTATATACGTCTGTACATACCGCACACATACATACCCCAGCAAATATTTTTTAAGAAAAATTACAACTAAACTAAATTGAACTAAAATAATTAATTATGCTACTTAAATCTAAGTTAAAGTACAAATAAATTCAATGAACGTAACCTAAAACTACACAAAATTAAAAAGTAAAATAAAACAAATTGAAAACTAAAAACCCACTCTTTTTATTTGAAACGAAAATAAATCAATACAACACTAAACATTATGGTTCTTGTCGAACCGAATAGTGCGTTTTTTTAAATAATTAAAAACAAAAGTTCGAGTGTGAAAAGTTAATATTGTTTCTAATGACCCAGTGAAAGTGTTTAAATTGTCTAACTCCATAAAGCAAAATTTGAAATTTCCAAAAAATAAAAACAATTAACCCGGTGAAAAACATCCCGTATACATCGCTAAAACTTTGTGAGTTGTGTAACAACAACAAGATCAAATCAACAAGTGAAAAAACCAATAACAAAAAGAAGTCTTAAACAGACAATTTGAAGCCAATCTTAAAAAATTTGCCACATAGATCCCGCTACAAACGGGACCCATCGACACCAGCAACAACAAGCATCATCAGCAACAACAAACACATGCAAGTACCACGGACCCAAGCTGTAAGTACACACATGCATACATACATAAATCAACATAGCAAACCACACCATCACACTTTGTTGCTACTTTCAACTTTTTTCGTCGGACCCTGTAACTTTGTTTGCGTGCGTTTCGTACTAGGGTGTGGATACATATCTCAATTAGGGGTATCCTACCAAAAACCACACGGGGTGTTTTTTGCCGGAAACTGGTGGAAATTTTCTGCGAACTCAACCTTTTGAAATTTGTATCATTTGGATACAATTGCAAACGGGATTGCCACATATTGACTCAAAATATCTCCGGGGAAGTTTGGAACTCGGTTTTTTTTTTCAAAAATACATTTTTTTGGAAACGTGGTCGTCCGGGATTCTTCGGGATGTTCATTGGTATCTGTTGATTGGTGCATGGCCACTTTCTAGACTCCGCTCTTTGGAAGAATTGCCGTTTATCAAAAAAAAAAACACAATTTAATTTTTTTGATACCTTCTGCTAACCATTCTGCTTTTGTGACACCGGTCTAACAAGCTTTCCACAAAAACTTGAAAATTTTGCTGACATCAACTCGGCGATTTTCTGGGATTTTCACGTTCGCAATTTTCGGGCATCTTTAACGGCTTACAAATTTACCTAAAAACAAATTTGTTCCTTCCATTTCTACAACAATGGAAGGCTTTAGGAAAAAATCGTCAACGCAAAAAATTACCTAATCGATTTGGTAAGTGTTTATGCGGCTGAAAGTAATGAGGAAAGCGTTCACTCGTTAGAGATTTTACGGGTAGAATTAACTGCAATGTGGGACCAAGCTAAAAGAGCATATTTAGATCTCCGCGATGCTACTCCATACACAAGCGAGACGGCTGTCGACGAAACTAAACTTCGATCGCGACACAAGGAGACAATGGAAGCCTACAAACGGTGCCTTAGTTCTATCAACGGAGAAATTTTGGCGATAAACACTCGAGTCCAGGAAGAAAAATCCCAGCTGGAAGAAGCGAGAAGGTTTACACAAGAAGATGAGCGCCCATCAATCTCGAAGTTGCCACTCTGCGACACCAACACATTCCATGGGGCTACTCCGAATGGCCAACCTTTCGTGACCTCATCTCAGCCCTTTCTATAAAGAATTTAAGGCTTAGCAAAGTGGAAAATTATTTCACCTTACCCAGAAGACAGCCGGGGAAGCTCGTGAAGTAATTAAGCACGTCCCGTTGACCCACGACGGATTTGATATCTCGTGGAAAAACTTAGTCGAACGGTATTAAAATAAACGAATGCAAGTAAATGGACAATTCAAAACTTTGTTCAATTTACCCCATGTTTCTGCTGAAGCAAGTCAATCAATTCAGAAGCTACAGCGTACCATTAATAGCAGCATTTATACATTAAATTCCCTTAGTATTAAAACAGAAGGATGGGACCCAATTCTTGTTTATATCGGCTCAACGAACCTACCACGAAATTTCTTAGAAGAGTTCGAAAATTCGCTTGATGATTGTACAATTCTTCCAACCTGGAATGAATTCGAACACTTTCTCACACAAAAATTCAAGACCCCTGAATCGGTTGGTAACATTAAACCATCCAAAATAAATCAGAGCAAATCTGATCATAATAAACTGGATAGATATGTGAAATCCTTTCAAACAAACATTTCAAAGGACACGGGATCGAAACAAAATAACAAAAGGATTTCACATGGTACAAATCCAAAACCTCAACAGATCTGCCGACTCTGTAAGGCGAACCACTATTTAAACAATTGCCCTCAATTTCTTGAAAAGGTCGTAAATGATCGAATACATTACGAAAAGTCAACTCATTTATGCTATAACTGCCTTTCTGCTGACCATGGCGTCAAAGACTGTAAAAGCCGATTTAGCTGTAGAGAATGTAACCAAAAGCATCACACCATGTTACATAAAGGCGATCAGACCCACTCTACAAATTCAAACACCGTCAGAGAATCAACACAACCTAGCTCCAGTGCCAAAGCTCTTACAACTTTTATACATTCCACACCTAGTCTAGAACCCCCTAGTATTACAACATTAACCCTTCAGCAGGGTCATCCTACTGTCCCTGAAAAAGCAAACCTTTTTATTCACGGCCATCGTTCAAATCAAGTCCCGCGGACAAAGATACGACGCCCGGGCGATTATTGATCCAGGCTCTCAGTCAACATTCATTTCTAAGAAGCTCAAAAATCGTCTCAAGCTTCCGACGAAGCCAAACCTTGTTCATGTGACCGACCTCAGCCAAGCCGTGTCAGAAACATCTATTAAAGCTTGTCTCTTCAGCCTTTGTTCGAGTGTTGATCCAAAGTTTAAATTGGAAGTTTGGACACCAGTCTTGAAGACCCTTCCTTCTAATCTACCCCCAAGGACCTTGAACAAAGACCAACTAAAAGAGGCTGCTGATTTGGAACTTGCGGATCCTCGATTCTACGCAAGCAGCCAATTGATATCCTGATTGGAATGGACTTAGGACCCCTCATTTACAAAATAGGCGATTCTATGAAATCAATTGGATCTCTCTTAGCCCAAAATACCGTATTTAGATGGATTGTCGGCGGACCCATATCCTGGGCCATCCAAATGTCAGCATAAGCTCTCTTTGCAAAACAGTCTCAATAGAAAAAATCATCACACGATTTTGGGAGGTGGAGGAAACTCCAAAAAAGGTTTTGACGTCAGAAGCAGACAACTTTTGTGAAGAAAACTTCAGAGTCACCACACGGCGAAATGAAGCAGGGAGGTATATTGTGACCCTACCGTTCAAGCTTTGCGAGGAACTAGGGACCTCCGGAAATGGCTTTGTTATATGGCTCAGTTCCATCGGATGGAGCGAAAATTTTCTAAAACTCCAGAAATCAAGGAGCAATATGACAAAGTTATACTGCAGTACCTCGAGTTGGGACATATGAAGAAAATATTTACGCTGGATGTAGATGAGACTCCACATTATTATCTGCCTACAGTCATTAAGCCTGACAGGGTACGACAAAACTCAGAGTCGTTTTCAATGTGTCAAGCCCCTCGTCAAATAAGAAGAGTCTCAACGATATTCTACATCCGGGACTCATACTACAGCAAGACCTTGTCTTACAGGTTATAAAATGGAGATTTTTCAAATATGTGTTTAATGCAGAAAAATGTACCGTCAGATCCTAGTCGATCCAGCTCAGACCCAGTACCAGAGACTTCTTTTTAGAAAATCCTTACAAGATCCAGTAGAAGACTACGAGCTGTTAACAGTCACCTTTGGAGTCAACTGTCCGCCGTTCCTAGCCATTCGAACCCTACTCCAACTGGCGGAAGATGTGAAAAATAAATACCCCCTAGCTTCGGCTATTATAAATCCAAATTTATATGTCGATGACTTGCTTGCTGGAGCTCACACTTTGGATGAATCGACATCTCGCAGGAAGCAGCTAATATCGGCACTAGACTCTGCTGGATTTGAACTAAAGAAATGGACTTCGACTGACCAACGAATAATTGAAGATTTGACCGAAGAAGATCGTTTTCCTGTCAACTGGTTAGATCTTACTGGAAACCCGTCAACTAAGACTCTTGGAATCAGATGCAACATTTCGTCGGACTCATTATCCTTTAAATCGCCATCTATTTATTTATTCATTCATTAGTCCATGGTACATAAACCTTACAGACTAGTTTACATTTTTATTTAAAAATATATTAAATTCAACAAATCGATAAATTTACTTAAAGAAAACCAAAAATCAATATCATATTTGATATGTAAATTATTAAATTCCCTCATGGAACTCATAATTAATAATTGCGTCAATGCACGTAACATTGAAAAATTCATTATGCCTAAGTAATCTAGTAGGAACTTTTAAAGCAATGCGACTCAGAAGAAAAGGACAATCAATAAGACCACAAATAAGTTTATATAGAAACAACAACGAGCTTTTACTTCGTCGATTTTCAAGCGATTACAAATGTATTAACCTACATCTGGCTATATACCGCGGAAAGGGAGAATCAAAGGGCACCGAAAATAATGCAAATTTAATAAATTTTTTCTGTAATCTCTCAATACGATTACAATGAACATGATAATAGGGATTCCAAACAATTGAACCATATTCATGTTTTGATCTAACAAATGTTGTATATAGCAATTTGCGATTATACGGATTTTGAAAATCTTACAGTATAAGCTTTGGGCATTATATAATCAATATGCAAGCTAAATTGTAATTTTGAGTCAAACATTACACCTAAATCAAAAATATAATTAACTTTCGTGACAAAGTGACCATGAATTGAATAATTAGAAATAACCATATTAGTACGCCTTCCATATGAAAGATGAAAACATTTGGCCACATTCAGAGGTAAATGATTTAAATCACACCAAGAAGCCAATTGATCAATATCTTCTTGAATCAGTTTAATATCCCGAGGATTCAAATATTCGTATATAATTTTATGTCATCAGCATAAATTAGAAAGTTAGACGACTTGAGGCAAGAACATAAGTCATTGATAAAGATATTGAAAAGCAGAGGGCCTAAACCACTACCCTGTGGTACGCCCGAGGTGGCTAGATACAGTTCAGAGTAAGAACCATCAATTGACACAAAACAAAATCTATTATTCAAATAAGATTTAAACCACTTCACTAGTGAATCTGGAAACCCAATTTTTTAAAGTTTTAAGAGAAGATGTAGTGATTGACTTTATCAAATGCTTTACAAAAATCAAAGTACACGGTATCAACTTGATAACCTAATTCAAAGCTATTAATACAAAAATTCGTAAAAACCAAAAGATTGGAGATAGTTGAAAGATTTTTTATAAAACCATGTTGGAATTCAGATATAAAGCGATAAGAATACGGAAATAACTTATCAAAAACTAAATGCTCAAATAACTTGGACACAGTTGATAATTTTGAAATTGGTCTATAATTGCGAGTGTCCGCTTTAGAGCCAGACTTATGAATAGGAGTAATAGAAGATATTTTTCAGCAATCTAAAAATGTACCAATCTTTAACGAGTAATTAAAGATATACTGGAGTGGAAAAGAATATGAAGATGCACGTATTTTAAGGAACACAGCAGAAATACCATCTATATCAGTTCTAACTGATTCTTTCAAACCAGATAGAATGTCCATTTCACTGAACTGGAAGTATGTCAGATCCGAAACAGACACAACATTTTCCAACAGCTTAGAATCAAAATACTGCGTAAAAGGCTCAAAGTTAGATTTGAAAAATTGCAAATAAATGTACCTGACCATGAGGTGAATTGGCAAAATTATCACCAAAAAATATTAAAGAAGGGAAGTCGGTATTGCAATTTTTTGACTTTATAAAATTCCCAAACGATTTAGGATTACTGCTAATTTTGTTTTCAAAGCTAATAATGTACTGCTTATAAAGAAATTTATTTAAAAAAGAAAATTCTCTAGAGTAGTGCTCATATGTATTTTTGCTATATGTAGAATTTGTGGAATTTATTTCTCAGATTCTTTAATTTTTTCAAACCCGGAGTATATCAGGAAAGTTTGTAACACTTCGGCTTCAATAAAGGAACATTAGCATGAAGAATTTCAACAATTCTATTTATGAACTCCGAATAACAATCATGAATTGATCTGCCCATAAAAATATGTGTCCAGTCAATACTCGAGATGATCGTCTCAATTAACTAATACAAAATCACAAGCATTATAATCAAAATCAAAATGATTACCTAAACTGGTAAAATTAGAAAATTTATAAAATTCAATGTTTAAGCAAATTAGAACATGATGATTATCTGGAGTACAAAATGGATAATCACATACTGAAATAAGATAGTGCATATTGTTTGGTATAAAAATGAGATCAAGAATTCTACCGGTTTTTGCGGCACACATTGTAAAGAATTGTATCAAAGAATTCACCATCATAGAAGTCTTCATTCAGCCATGTCTCAACAAGAATCACAATATCATAAGCGGCTTGATATGATGCAGAAAAGACTAAATTATGTTTAGTTCTCATTCCAGCAATATTTTGGAAGTAGATATTAAGCGACGAAAAAGCATTTGGTTTTAAGTGCGAGGTGCATGTTGATGATCCGTCTGAAAATTCTTGAACTTGCTGGCCATAAAGATATCGAGATACCGAGTTTAAAATTAATGCTTTTTAGATCCGATAAATTAGCATCATTCGTCACTAATTTGTAGCATGTTGAATGCATTTTACTTATGTCAATGTATTTTTCAACATAATCCATAATTTGCTGCTCCGAAACATTGGGTTTAAATGACGACAGATGAACCCATTTCTTTCTTACAACAACCTCAAGATCATAATTACTGCACTGACCAACGATCACAGCCTTTTTACGATTTTTACGTGGTTTAACTTTATTCAACACTGCAATGTTTGCTGGGTCGTGATTTCCATCTGTCGATTCAGCACACTCATTAGCAAACGCAAGAGAGACATGATGAACACTATTAGAAGAGCAAGCAGCATCACTATGTTGGATAGCAGCAACACCAACAGCAGAGTTAGCGATACAATTCTCATTAAACAAATGTGCACTAACACCATTACAGTCCAAGTCTGCATTCTCACGAACGTTTGATCACATTTGACGGACGAGTTAGATGAAAGCAATTGAATATTATAAGAAGCAAGAGAGGGCACAACTGCATTAGAAGCTGACAAACCAGTATTAGAACAAGAAGAAGCACATGTTGGTACTTTTCTATTTGAACTGAGAAAGTTATTCAGCAATAGTTTAAGCTCTTTAACTTCACCAGAGAGCAACGATACACAAGCCACCAAATCTTCCGACACATTCAGGCAATTATTGCATTTATAAACAATATTTTTGCTTTTTTTATAGCTTCCAAAGCATTGAGATCGTCAGTACCTGAACAAAAGTAATGAAACTTTCCATTGCAAATCTTGACCCTTACGTACTTTTTAGATTACAAGGATTTAAAGCACTTAGAACATAACGATTTAGGTGGCGCAATTGACATCGCGAACTTCTACACTGTATCACAGTCAGACTAGTACTGAAGAAAAGGACGCCTTCACAAAAAGAAAAGTTCTTTCAATAATAGCAAAATTTTTTTATCATAGCGGTTGGCTTTCACCTGTCATCGTCGTCGCCAAACTCATCATGCAGTAAATCTGGTTAGACAAAATTGACTGGGACGACACATTAAAGCCAATAACTGTCATGAATTGGAAAACCTTTGTAAAGTCTTGCCCATCCATTGACTCTGTAACTGTTCCAAGATGGATCCACTTCAAGCCCTCCAGCCAAATTGAAATCCCTGGTTACTGCGATGCCTCGGAAAGCAGCTGCAGTCTTACCAAATCTGCAAATATCGAACTTTACAGCTCAGTTTTGGACAGACCATCGTTTTGGCCTGGCTTAGAAAACCACTTTGTTCGTGGAACACATTTGTTGGAAATCTGATATCTTGGAAAATGTCGGCAATGATAAGTAAGATCTTCCAAGCCGAGGGTGTTCAGCTGAGGAGCTCAAAGCTCACCATTTGAGGTGGCATGGGCCACACTGGCAGACCCTACCCAAAGATCGATGGCCACCTTACGAGGAAGTGGAATACACAAACTTAGAATCAAAATCTGTCAAGGTTTTTACAACTACAACTTTCGATGATCTCTTGACAAGATGTTCATCCTTATCTCGCGCATTTCGGGTCTTGGCCTATGCATTCCAATGGGTTAGACACAAAGGCAGAAATCGAAGTAATCCAAGAGAATTGCCTAGAGAATTGGAGGCTGGCTCATAGTCATTACCCAAAAACATCATTTCGTGCAGGACTATACTTGCCTGCAGAAAAAGGAAAAGCTTCCCCCTAGTAGCTGCCTCCTTACCCTTAATCCATTTTTAGACGCAAACGGAATACCAATGGTCGCCTTACTCAATCAACTGCTCTGACATATAGTGAAGGGCATCCAATTCTGTTGCCGTATGATTCCAGATTATCTTCACTTCTGGTCGAGTTTGCACATCAGATCACAGTTCACGGAGGTATTAAGCTGGTAGTCAGGCTTTTGAGAACCGAGTTTTGGATATTCAAACTAAAGCTGCTGGTAAAAAACGTGATCAACAGTAGTCGAACATGCATCTTATTTAAACATCAAACCCAAAGTCAAATCATGTCAGCACTGCCACCCGAGCGAACAATGTTATCCAGACCCTTCAACTACACTTGAGTCGACTTCGCCGGGCCTTTTAGCATCAAAAGCTTCACTGGAAGAGCATTCCTTATTACAAAGGGATAAGTATGTATTTTTGTATGCTTCGCCACAAAAGCAGTTCATCTGGAGGCCACCAGTAATCTCTCGACTAAAGCCTTCCTTGCTGTCCCTTCTCGCTTTATTGGAAGATGAGGTAGCCCATCTCGAATTTATTCCGACAACGGAACTAACTTTGTTGGCGCAGCGGAACTTATCAAAAAGGATCGACTCGAGTTCATGAAACAATTTCAAGCAGCAGCAATATATCACAACTCTCATCAGACTCTTGACTGGAAATTCATACCCCCGGGTGCCCCTCATATGGGCGGGCTGTGGGAGGCAGGTGTCAAGTCCTTCAAGACTCACCGTCGAAAATTCATTCCTCAAATGAATTTTACTCACGAAGAATTTTCCAGCGTCCTGACCCGTATAGAATCTTGTTTGAACTCTAGGCCGCTAAGCGCCGTTGACCCCTGGTCACTTTCTTTTTGGTACTCCATTACTTTCCCCTGCTGAGCCCGATATTGAGGAAGGCAATTTAAACCTTGCCAATCGGAGGAAAAGGCTGAAGATCATATATCACTATTTCTGTAGACGATGGAAATCGGAGTATCCTTTCGAACTGCACCGTCGATACAAGTGGAAATATCAAAATGAAAATATCCAAGTCAACGGTCTGGTCGTCATTGAAGAAGATAGAACTTCTCCTAATTCATGGAAAATGGGTCGAGCATTAAAACTTTCCCCGGGCCAGACAAAAATACCCGTGTTGTCGAACTTCGGACCCCTAGCGGTTTGCTGACACGACCTATCACAAAACTCGTTAAGTTATTTTCTGACTGACTAGACCATCCCACATCATGTATCACTAACCCATCGTCAAAATTCCTTCTTCATATATTTTCAGCAATGTCAACCAACAGACGTCACAATGATCGCCCAGAATGGTGGCACCAGTCACCTCGCCGCCAACTGTAAATCAAAGCGTGGCTGTCTGTACTGTCATCGTCCTTACACGGAGCACCGCAAAATGATGAGCTGGTCGTGCCGGTTCGGTCGCCAATTACACATCGACGAGCCTCAGTCGTTCGAGTACCAGAAGGCCAACGCCAAATCCCAGCAACTTCGATGCCCGATTTTAGACAGAAACCCCCAGCCGTTTTCGAGCCTACTGCGGTCGTAAGGATCATTGATTAAAGTTTTGACTCCTACTGCTCAGTCAGGGTACTTCTCAACGCATCCTTGAGGTCCTCCAGAATCGCCTCATCTCTGGTCACCAGGTTGCCGCGTTCAAAACACGGCGGGATCGAGACAGCGTAGGTCAAATTTATCTCGCGTCATGAAGGCCAACGGAATGCATTCACCGTCCAAGCGATCATCACAGAAGACTTGCCTCGCAAACCATATACGGAACCCATTCGTGAAGACCCCACAACAGATTTCCCGCAAGGTACAATAGCGGACGTAGACCCCAGAAGCAACATTGCAATTCTCATCGAGCTGGGCGCAGATGTCTACAATGACATACGATGGGATGGAATCGTACCATCCGACGTGGGAAACGTAGAGGCCATGAAGACAGCTTTGGTTTACGTCTTCTCTGGACCTGTGAGGAAGTAATTAGCACCGAGTTACGGGTATGAACGACCTTAAACCCCTCTGTGGCTACCGACTTTCGGTTATCAGTGTAACACCGTTCTTCTTTTCGCTCTCCTTCGTTGCGCTTCTTGATTTGGCCAACGAAAGTGCGAAAACCAGTTGAAATTGATCATCTAAACCGGCAAGTTAAAACGATCTCCCGTGTCCCCATGTGATTAAGTGAACAACACAAAACACGTAAGTTTTAACACAAAAGGAAATAATTTAAAGTTAGTGAAAATCTACAAACAAAAAGAAAGACATTTTACATAATAAAACTCACCCTACGACAAGAACAACAAAAAAGGAATGTGAAAAGAACTTACACATAACAACAACAACACACATTGTGGTATACGTATATACTTCTGTACATACCGCACACATACATACCCCAGCAAACATTTTTTAACAAAAATTACAACTAAACTAAATTGAACTATAATAATTGATTATGCTACTTAAATCTAAATTAAAGTACAACTAAATTCCATGATTGAAAACCTAACCTAACCTAAACACAAAATTAAAAAGTGAAATAAAAGAAATTGAAAACTAAAAACTCACTCTTTTTATTTGAAAAGAAAATAAATCAATACAACACTAAACAAGTACATTTGTATGAGAGGTCCCAGAAGAGGCGTCGCCACACTTCCAAGTTTTTGTCGGAATCTTTGTCCAGTTATATCTTTACTAAGTACAGAATTCAGGCAAGATCGAGTTGGGCTGATCGATAATATTACACCATTTCTAAAGTGGGAGGAAAAGTGCATTTGTATAAGAAGTGTCAGAAGAGGCGTGTCAAAACTTCGAAGTATTTGTGGGAATCTTTGTCCAGTTATAGATTTACAAAATACCGAATTTGGGGAAGATGTCGTTGGGCTTATTGGTATAAGAAGTACCAGAAGAGGCTTGGCCAGGCTTTCAAGTTTTTGTCGGAATCTTTGTCTAATTATAGCTTTACTATACACAGAATTTTGCTAATATCGATCTGGGCTTATTAATATTATTACACAATTTCTAAAGATGGCGAAATAGAATGTTTGTATGGGAGGTACCCGAAGGAGTGTGACCATATATCCCACACGCAATCCCATTAGCAGTTTCGAGAAAATACTAACCCATGCCAACTTTCAAAGCGATTAACTCTTAACTCGTGCGTACCAGCAGGGCAGACAGGCACGGCTCAAATGACTTAAAAAGTCATTTATCCAATTATAGCTTTACTAAATACAGAATTTGGGGTAAGATGTCTTTGCGCTTATTTGTATAAGAGGTACCAGAAGAGGCGTGGGCAGACTTCCAAGTGTTTGTCGGAATCTTTGTCCAATTATAGGTTTATTAAATACAGAATTTGGCCAAGATCGTTACGGTTTTTTTTTTTTTTTTTTTTTTTTTTACCTTGAATTTGTTAATATCATAGCAGGCATGAAAAATACTTCTTGGAAGAGTATTCCACATGAGAACTGTTTGGCTGAAGAAAGAATTTTCTCTAAAGTGCGTCGTCCGGTCAATCGACAACGAACGGAAGAGATTCCCTGAATAGCCGCGTATTGCGGCTAAATGGTCTAACGTCAGGGACCAGACGACGGATATCTGACGAAAAGATACCGTTGAAATATCTATAGAATAGCGATACACATCCCACATTACGGCGATGATGAAGGGAGACAATAGAGTTGGATACCCTACTATCTCCAATTATCACCACCGCTCACCTCTGTACACGGTCCAAAAGCTGCAAAGTTGTCTTTGGAGCTCCTGCCCATATATGGGAGTTATATTCCATTTTAGGCCGGATGTAGGTGGTGTAAATATTTACGAGATCAGATGGAGTGAAGTATTTCTTGCACCGCTTCAAACAACCTAAAAATTTGAATGCTTTCTTCGACACTTCGAATATATGGCTAGCCCAGCGAGCATCACCCTGTATCTTCATGCCCAGAACATCAAGAGTGTCTGATTCGTCGATATCCACACCACCCATAGAAATTGACGACGATGCTGGATCTGGTGAACGTTTGTGTGACAACAAACAGCACTGGGTCTTTTGCGCATTAAAATCAACTCTGTTCATTTGGGCTCACTCACAAATCGTCGCTAAATCGCGGTTAAGTGAGTCGTTCATCGATCGCCTTTTGTCCTCGACCTCCAGACGACCTGACCGATGATCAAACGAGTACGAATGACATAGGTTGCTGTCATCCGCAAAGGAGAAGATTGGGTGCACAGTCTGCCCCAACAGGTCGTCAATGAAAATAAGAAAAAGAGAAGGAGAGATGACAGAGCCTTGTGGCACTCCTGCGGTCAACCCCATCTATAACAACTCGTATAGAGCGATCCCTGAGAAAACTCGATATGAATCGAGAGAAGGTATTACCGACGCCAATTGAAGTAGTCTTCGAGGGAATAAACGTGTTTTCGACCATTATTTTCTCGACCATTTCAGCAGCAGCATCGACATTGTTGTCTAGGAAACATAATTTCCATTTAAATTGATGCTAAAAACTGTTGAGCTCGGCCCAACGTGACTTTTCGTATATGTACATTGTCCTCTTCGAGAGTGGTTTAGAAGAGCCTCGAATATCGGACAACGAAAAGGATGCTGAAATGGTGCAATGATCCGATTTTCCAAGAGGCGCAAAAATGATAACCTCATACTTTTCAGGGTGAGAGGTTAAGAAAAGGTCAAGAATATGTTGTTGTTGCCCTTCAACACGCGGAATGTGTGTTGGTTCATTCACTAATTGCGCGGCAAATAACTCAGCGTACTGACCCTCCGGAAATGTATGGCTCGAATGGGAAAGTTAAGAATTATTATGGACGTTGAAATCACCAGCAACTGCAATTTCACTATCCGGACAATCTTCTAAAATTTTTGAAATGGAATCGAAAAGGGCGTCGAAGCCATTTAGGGTAGCCTCCGTTTCCAAACTTGGGCTTTTGTAAAGAAACCAGAAATGTGTGATCCAATCGTGAATTTAACCTAAAGGGAGTTATATTCTGGATCTTGTGAGTTTAAATGTTGCTGACTCTGGAACACCACACCATTACGTATATAAACCACAAGACCTCTGTGAGAAAAAAAAAAAGAGGATAGCGTGTGATAACTAGGAATGTGAAAATCCTGTGGATCAGAATCCTCACATACCTGGGTCTCAGATAGAGCGAGGACATCCGGACTATGGATGTTAATGTGCGAGTATACCGCAAAAAAAATCGTCCGAAGCCCACAAATATTCGCAAAGTGAATTTTATGCTTACCTACCATGACACTACCAAAACAACATCAAAGCAGAATCACAAATAATGCTGCACCCCTCCCGCTGCTGTTATTTCTGTTAGTTGTTCAGTGTTATGCCTACAACAACTCACAGAACAGCGACAAGAAGAACGCAGTACTATTTGTGATTTGCGAATGGGTAGTGGGAGGGGGCAACACAAGTGCAATACAACGAGGGGGGGCATACAAAAACCATTAGTGTTGCCTTTTTTGTGTTGATGCGTGGAGCTGGTTATTGTTGTTAATGTATGAGCGTGTTTTGTTATTTTGTTTGTTTGTTTTTCGTTTCTATTTGGTTATTGCTGTTGTTGTTGTTGTAATGTTATGATCTCTCTTTTCTTCTATTTTGTTTAATTTCTGTTGCACATTTTATTTTATCATTGTTTTGATTATTTTATTTGTTAGTAATTGTTGAATTAGACTTCCAAGTTTTTGTCCGAAAAAGTTTTGTCTCCAGTTATAGTTTTACTAAGTAGAGAATTTGGCCAAGATCGTTATGGGCGAATTGAATATTATTACACGATTTATAAAGTGGATGGAATAGAACATTTGTATGAGAGGTACCAGAAGAGCCGTGGCCAGACTTCAAAGTTTTTGTCAGAATCTTCGTTCAATTATAGATTTACTAAGTACAGAATCTGGGCAAGATCGTTATAAGCATATTGATATTATTATACGATTTCTAAAGTGGATGGAATAGTACTTTTGTATGAGAGGTACCAGAAGAGGCTTGACCGGACTTCCAAGTTTTTGTTACTATATACAGAATTTTGCCAAGATCGATCTGGGCGTATTAATATTGTTACGCGATTTCCAAAGATGGCGAAATATATGATTTGTATGGGAGGTACCGGAAGTGATGTGACCAGATATCTCATATGCAATCCCATTAGCAGTTTCGGGAAAATACTAACCCAGCCAAATTTCAAAGCGATTGTTTAACACTTAACTCGTGCGCACCAGCAGGGTAGACAAACATGGCTAAAATGACTTATAAAGTCACGAATCGTCCTACCCGTAGGGTGAGGGAAATAATATTGTATTACACGTTTTATAAAGTGGGAAAAATATAGAGTAGGGATGGTACATTTATATGGGAGGTACCAGAAGGGGCTTCGATTTTTTTGTAGGAATCTTTGTCTAGTTTTAGCTTTACTAAATACAGAATTTGCCCAAGATAGATTGCAGTGCATTGATATTATTACACGATTTCTAAACTGGGCGGGATGGTACATTTGTATGGGAGGTACCAAAGGGACATGGTTAGACTTTCAAGTTATTATCATAATCTTTGTCCAGGTATAGCTTTAGTAAGTACAGACTTTGGTCAAGATTGAGATGGACGTATTGATATTAATACACCGTTTTTAAAGTTGGAGAAATAGAAGATTTGTATGGGAAGTACCCGAAGGTGTACCAATTTTTCTGGAGAACTTAATATGTTTATAGTGTTCAGATTTATTTAAATCCACACCTTGTGTTTTATCCTTTTTTTAAGGCATAAAACTGTACTGGATTCGGTAATTTGTATGTATTCAAATAATGTATAAAACTGTACTAGATTCCGTAATTTGAATACATTCAATACTTACTTACTGAAGTTGGCTCTACAACCTGTTGTTAGTCTTGGCCTTCTTAATAAATGATTTCCAAGCATTTCGGTCTTCTGCTTGTCTTCTCCAGTTCGTGATACCAAGGATTTTCATGTCTTCTTCCACTTGGTCCCTCCACCGGAGTCTCTTCCGTGGTAGTTGTCGTCCAACGCCTTTCTGGTTGGAGCGTTTGTATACATTCGACCGACATGACCCAGATAGCACAATCGCTGTAGTTTGATGCGCTTAACTACGTTCATGTCGGAATATAGCTCATACAGTTCACGGTTCGTTCGACGTCTATACTCTTCGTTAACACAGATCGGGCCATAGATTTTTCGAAGGATTTTTCTCTCAAATACACCCAGCACAGCTTCATCTGCTTTCGAAAGTACCCATACTTCAGCGCCATAAAGAAGCAGAGGTAGAATAAGAGTGTTGTACAGGGTTATTTTCGCTGGACGAGAGAGGGCTCTGTTCCTGAATTGTTTGTTGATCCCGAAATAACAACTATTTGCCAGCACGATCCTCCGCTTTATTTCGATGCTGACATTATTATTTCTATTAATGGCGGAGCCGAGGTATACACATTCTTCCACTACCTCGACATTGCAATTGTCGGACTTCCCTATGTCGCCTTTCTTTCGTCGCGACGTTTGCCTAGCAGTGGCAAGCATACATTTAGTTTTGTCCCCGTTCACCATTAGACCCATTTTCGCCGCTTCCTTCTCAATTCTGGAAAAAACACCAGTTACATCTGGCTCTATCTTACCGACGATATCAACGTCGTCTGCATATGCGAGTAGGATGTGGCCTTTGGTGTTCACTGTACCTGTTTTGTCAACATCGGCTTTTTCCAATATTTTCCCCATTAATATATTGAAGAAGTTGCACGATAAGCTGTCACCTTGTCGAAGACCTCTTGTTGTAGAGGATGGTTCGGAGAGGTCGCTTCCTATTTTTACTGAGGATCTAGTGTCACTCAGACATGGTTTCAAACAATTTTTGTCTTATCGGCGTGTCGAAGGCGGGTTTATAGTCGATGAATGGATGGTATGTATCGCTTTGTATTTCATGGGTCTATTACAGGATCTGTCGAAGTGTGAAAATTTGGTCGACGGGTGATTTTCGGCCTGAAGCAACACTGATAGAGCTGAATCAGTTCGTCGAGTTTTGGCTTCAATCTTTCACACAATATGCTAGATAATATTTTATATTCGTTGGATAATTCATTCTCCCAGATGGTGCAGACTAGCTGATGCATGCACCTTATCAGCTGTTCTGTTCCGGTCTTATACAGTTCTGCTGGAATTCCATCAGCACCTGCGGCCTTGTTTTTCTTAAGCCGGAATATTGCTGCTTTGACCTCATCTGGGTTAGGGAGTGGACATTCAACACCATCATCTAAGATTGGATGCGGGATGTTTTCTTCGCCGGATTCTTCAGCCGCTAACAGGCTGGCGAAATGTTTTTTGCAAATCCTCAGCACACTCGACGTGTCTGTCACCGGGTTCCCATTTTCGGCTCTACACGAAGTTATGCCAGTAGACGAGTCTTGGCTTTGATGTTTTACTCTTTGGAAGAATTTTCTGGCATCGTTTCTATTTCCATAGAACTCAATCTCCTCACATTTCCGTTTTTCCATCTCTTTTTTCTTTCTTCGGAATAGACGATTTTCCTCCCTCCTCAACCCAACACAGCTCGTGTTGCCATTGGCGCGAGTGTCGCTCTATATGCAACGTTCTTAACTTAAGTGGCGGCTTTACACTCCTCATTGTACCATTGGTTCCTTTGTTGCCGCTTTCGGTAACCAATTTCTTCTTCAGCGGCCTTCGTCATGGAGTTGTATATGTGTTTCCATTGTTCGCTGATATCATCGGGAGGAGGAGGGTTCAGCAGAAGGAGATGAGATAGCTTCGTGGAGTAGGCTTGGGCTGTCGGTTGCGATTGCAGCTTTTCGGCGTCTAGCTTTTGTTTCGTGCTGTTACGTATGGGTTTTGCTGCACTTAAACGAGTGCGTACCTTGGCTGCTACAAGGTAGTGGTCCGAATCAATGTTGGCTGTTCGGAAAGTCCGTACGTCCAGCACGCTCGATTCATGCCTTCCGTCTATCACAACATGATCGATTTGGTTGCCTTATGGGTTTCGCGATACTTAAACCTGGTGCTGCTAATAACCATATTTCTTGCGGCGGCGAAATCGATCAGCCTCATTCCGTTATCGGAGGTGTCATCGTGGAGGCTGAAATTACCGACCGTGGGACCAAAGATGTTTTCCCTGCCTACTTTGCATTAAAACAATTTTAATGTCATGGCCGGGACAGGCGCTCGTAAAATGTATCTTTGGTCTCTTCGTCTTTCTTTTCCGTCGGCGCGTGAGCACCAATCAGGCTAATAAAGGAAAACTTAGCCTTAATGCGGATTGTGGCCATCCGTTGATACACTGGTGTGAAACCGGCGACAAGGTGACGTACTCTTTTGTTCACAACAAATCCGCATCCTAACTGGTGCTTGCTTTCATGGCAGCTGTAATAAACATCACAGTTTCTCATTTTATTTACGCCGTGCCCTTTCCATCTCATTTCCTGGATTGCGGTGATGTCAGCTCTGTATTCTTCGAATAGGACACCTGGTCTGAGGAGTGTTCGTACATTCCAAGTGCATATCCGTAAATCATGGTCCTTTAAACGTTTGCGGTAGTCGCGAACATTCGGGGGAGTCCGTATTTTCTCATTTTTCTTCGTTTTCATTGTGGTTCTTTTTTGTTTTGGGAAGCGGGTTACAAACCCAACTCCAACCTCTTAACCTCAGGAAGGTTTGCCGCTCACAAGTTAGCCGTCGTCTAGGCGGTTGCCAAAAACGCCGTTGCCCAGGAGTTACCAGGTGGAGGTCTGTGAAGACGACTTGAGATGTAGTTGAAAAGGATCACACTGGGTTCACCAAGTTTAACCGATCAGTAACTTTACCTTATGACATAGACCCCCATGAACTACATTCAATACATGTATGTATTTTGTAGCTTAGGTTTTAAGATAAGACGGCAATAAACAATAGGATGGGTCGAAAAACAAAATTTTTTTTATTTCGGAACGCTTTAGTGCGGAAAAGTTGCCTATTGTAAGACTTAGGAAAACGGCATAAAAAAAATTAAAATCGGTTAACATCTTCCGGTCGCGCATCGTACTTAAAGTTAATGAAAAATTGCAAAAATCACGCATTTTTTGTAATTTTTTTAAGATAGTTAAAACTTTGAAAATAAACACGCTTTATTTTTTTATGCTTGTTTTATGGTTTAAATAACCTAAATAAATTAAACTCTGATCAATAATCTAATTTTTTTTCGTTCGCGCAACGTCTTAGAAAAACAGAAATTTACCAATATTTTTCAATTTTCACTGTGCAACTCTCCGCTCGTTTTAGAACAAAACGACACAGAACTCACCACGTGGAGGTGGTTGCACGTCGAGTTCCACCCACACCCTACCCAACCAACCATCCAATTGTTGGGTGTGGTATTTACATTATATTTACATTATATTTACAACTATTTACAAAGATTTTCCATAGAGTTGGATACTTTGGCTTACTGTGTTTTTTGCTTTTTCTTTTGTATATCTACTACGCATTTAAAGTCTGATTTTTTGGAGAAATGAGGCATATCCGATCTAGACTTCAGTGTTGCTCGGATAAAGCCATCTCTAGCTTCATGTCCACATACTTTATTCGAAGCCTCCGTCACAAGTTTGACGCACCTCTCCACAGCCTGGGTATGACAGGGAAACTTTTGTATTTCTCTAATGGGCGTATTGTCGGAATTCATGAGTGATTTAATATCATCTTCGCTTAAGTTTCTCAGTATTGGGGAGGATATACCACACAAGAATTCCAATTAATAATTTCAGTGTAATCGGAAGCTTCAAAGTTTATCATTGGTACAAAACTTCTAACAGTCTTGTTCTTTGGGACGGTTTGTCTTGCCTTCAAGATCCTTCTGTAACCGAGCTCCCGAATATGTCCTCTTTCATCGACCAGCATTGCCAACAGAACATTCTCTGGGTGCGCAAAGAACGCATTACGCTGTATTACTGGGTCGATGACTTAAAGTAAATCGGCGGATAAATACCGTGATGTGTGGATTGCTTGAAAGACATGTTTTGGTCCGTCAGTAAGATACATTCCCTTTTTTATGGCAAACCACACAGGCATGTATGATTTTAAGATGAAGCTAACTATTTCTTTTAAGTTTTCGGATGGATCTGATGAACTTATATACAACCTAAGGACTCGGTTGGCCGCAGTTAGCCATCTGGAATGGGACAAAGGGCCAGGGTCCCGATTAGCTAAGTCTTCTGTACAATATCCCAAGGTGATTGCATTTGAAATATCTAACAAATACTGTTGGTCTTTGCTCAACAAATTCCTGTCTATATCAGGAATCGAACAATCTATGCGTTCATAATCGACCACAGGGAGTTTTTCACAGCATGTGAGCTGTTGCCCGATTGGCCCACTAAAAGATTTAGGCCCTGCAGTTTGACCGTCAATATGTTGGAAAATGTGGCGAAAAGGAAGCTCATTAAAATGCAGGAGGCATACGCTCCACTGTAGCGGGCGTCCTACATGATTTTCTAGTCGGCGGATGATACCGTTCTTCCATTCAGTGTTGGTTATAGTTACATCACACCCTACTACTTCTAGTTTTTCGAGTGATATTGAAGGGTGAAGGGGAAGGATGCAGCAGAGTATGGTGGGATGACGGCACGGTTGAATCTAGTACAAACCAGTTGAATCTGTTACAAGTCTGTTCTTGTTCGTTTTGTTCTAGGAAAACGAACGAAGGTTTGCACAGTGAAAATTGAAAAATATTGGTAAATTTCTGTTTCTCTAAGACATTGCGCGAACGAAAAAAAATAGATTATTGATCAGAGTTTAATTTATTTAGGTTATTTAAACCATAAAACAAGCATAACAAAAAATAAAGCGTGTTTATTTTCCAAGTTTTAACTATCTTAAAAAAATTACAAAAAATGCGTGATTTTTGCAATTTTTCATTAACTTTAAGTACGATGCGCGACCGGAAGATGTTAACCGATTTTAATTTTTTTATGCCGTTTTCCTAAGTCTTACAATAGGCAACTTTTCCGCACTAAAGCGTTCCGAAATAAAAAAATTTTGTTTTTCGACCCATCCTAATAAACAAGCGTTTGTGGGATAAAACGGCGTGGTATTTTTAGGAAAAGGGACGAGCATGGTGATAACGACAAAACAACTCCACGTATGCGTCTATCGCGTTCTCGTTCCTTCTTTAGGATTAGTTTAGTTTAAGAAAATGTATGGTAGTTTAAGGAAATATTGGAAAATAAAAAATCAGTGTTTTACAAGCATTCAACCGTGCGAGCGCATTTTAATTCTGTATCGTACAATAGCTTTATAAAATCCGTTTTTTTTTTGTAGAAATTTAAATGTTGACAGCATTATAAAATGCGGATTTTGTCCAAGATCGATCTGGGCGTATCAATGAACCAACGGTTTCCTTGCTAAACATTAGAATAAATCGTAAACAAACCATTTCTGTTGATATATGAATGAGTAGTTGCATATACGAATCGGTGGTTGCATCACCATATGTGTTTCGTTAACTTCAAATGTTCTATAAAACAACAAGATATAAACAGATGTATACAAATTGTATTCGAGAAAAAAATGTAAAGCATTAAAAGATATAAAATGATATTTTTATACCCTCACCCTACGGGTAGGAGGGTATATATCATTCAATACGGCTCAAAAGTGTAACACATAGAAATATTCACATTAGACCCCAGGTGTCTGTGAACCAAATTCGATTCCCGACTTTCTAAATCGTTTAAACCATGTCCGTCTGTCCGTCTGTCCTGTTGGTATGCACGATAACTTTCGAAAGAGTTAAGCAATCACTCTGAAATTTGGCATGGCTTAATATTTTCCCAAAACTGTTATAGCTTTACAAAATACAGAATTTAGCCAAGATCAGTCTGATCGTATTGATATTATAACACGATTTTTAATGTGGATGGAATGGTACGTTTATATAGGAGGTACAAGAAGAGGCATGGCCAGACTTCCTAGTTTTTATCAGTGAATGAAACCACAATTATTTCGCTTCATACGTGTGAGTATTTATTACTCGTATTCAGGTTGTCTGGATGTTTTGTAATGCACCCAGTGAATACTTGGAACATACTATCGGTATAAACCTTTGAATAATACTAAAGAACAATGAAATTGGTATGAACTATTTGTACATATGTACTACATTATAAGTTCTATTGTGTATGATCGGTTGCGCGCCGTTTCTCTTATCGCAGACCCTTTTCTTCATGTGGCTGCGTTCAGAGCGCGCTGCATGTGACCTTTTCTCCTTATCGATGTTTGCTCGCGACCACGTGCGTACATTTCTTATCGGTGAGAGTGTACACAGTCCGAAATGTAGATACTACAGCAGCCCAATCCAACCACACCACAAGGAACGTGTTCATCTTTGAACAATGAGAGTATTTGCCAACTTATTGCTTTACTAAATACAGAATTTGGGCAAGATCGATCTGGGCGTATTGATATCATAACACGATTTCTAAAGAGGATGGAATGCTCCATCTGTATGGGACGTACCAGAACTGGCATGGCCAGACTTCCAAGTTTTTGTATGAAAGTTTCTCCAGTTTAAGCTTTACAAAATACAGAATTTAGCCAAGATCGGTCGGGTCGTATTGATATTATAACACGATTTTTAAAGTGGATGGAATGGTACATTTGTGTAGGAGGTACCAGAAGAGTTTCCAAGTTTTTGTCGGAATACTTGTCCAATAACAGCTTTGCTAAATACACAGATTGGCCAGGATCGAGTTGGGCGTATTGATATTATTACACGATTTCTAAAGTGCGTGGAATGGTACATCTGTATTGGACGTACCAGAACTGGCATGGCCAGACTTCCAAGTTTTTGTAGGAAACCAAGTTTTTGTGGGAGTCTTTGCCCAATCATTGCTTTACTAAATACAGAATTTGAGCAAGATCGATCTGGGCGTATTTTGTTTTTCTTTTATTGGACTAACGCTCAGGGGATACCCTCTATAGATGCAATGCACTATGTTAGCGACGGGAAATGAGGGTATTGGAGGGAGGAAAGAGGAAGTAGTGTTTGTTGATGTTTGCCTTGAATTTGATAATGTCATAGCAGGCAGGAAAAACACTCGTTGGAAGATTATTCCACATGCGAATAGTTCGGCTGAAGAACGAATTTTCTCTCCGGTCAACCGGCCATTGGAAAATGAACGGATGAGATTCCCTGGATAGCCGAGTATTCCGGCTAAATGTTCTAACGTCAGGGATCAGACGACGGGTATCTTGTGAACAGATACCATTGAAATATCTATAGAATAGCGATACACAAGCCACATTTCGGCGATGCTGCAGGGAGACAATAGAGTTGGACACTCTACTATCCCGAATCATCACCACCGCTCTCCTCTGTACACGGTCCAGAAGCTGCAAAGATGTTTTTGGAACCCCTGCCCATATATGGGAGTTGTACTCCATTTTAGGCCGGATCTAGGTGGTGTACAAATTTACGAGATCAGATGGAGTGAAGTATTACTACACGATTTCTAAAGTGGATGGAATGGTACATTTGTATAGGAGGTACCAGAAGAGGCATGGCCAGACTTCCAAGTTTTTGTATGAGTCTTTGCCCAATCATTGCTTTACTAAATACAGAATTTGTGCAAGATTGATCTGGGCGTATTGATATTATTTCATGATTTCGAAAGTGGGGGGGCCGACTACGGGTCCAGTTTTTTCAGGAGAACTTTATATCTGTACAGTTTTGTAATATACAAATTTGGGTGAGATCGGATTACGCTTAGTAATATTATTACACTATTTTTAAAGTAGGATTGAAGATTTGTATGGGAGGTACCTGAAGGGGTGTGGCCATATAGCCATTATGAAATCTCATATGTTGTTTTTGGGAAAATATTAACCCATGTACAATTTCAATGCAATTGTTTAACTCTTTTAAAAGTCATCTTGCGTACCAGCAGTACAGATGGACATGGCTCTTACTTACTTACTTAAGTTGGCTCTACAACCAGTTGTTAGTCTTGTCCTGCTTAATAAATGATTTCCAAGTATCTCGGTCTTCTGTTTGTCTTCTCCAGTTCGTGATACCAAGGATTTTCATGTCTTCTTCCATTTGGTTCCTCCACCGGAGTCTCGGTCTTCCCTGTTTGTGCTTTTCGTGGTAGTTGTCATTCAACGCCTTTCTGGCTGAAGCGTTTGTATTCATTCGACCGACATGCCCCAGCGGAATCGCTGTATTTTGATGCACTTAACTACGTTTATGTCGGGATAGTGAGCTATATCAGTTCACTGTTCGTTCGACGTCTATACTCCTCGTTGACACAGATCGGGTCATAGATTTTTCGAAGGATTTTTCTCACAAAAACACCCAGCACAGCTTTATCTGCTTTCGCAAGTACCCATACTTCAGCGCCATAAAGAAGCAGAGGTAGAATAAGAGTGTTGTACAGGGTTATTTTCGCTGGACGAGAGAGGGCTCTGTTCCTGAATTGTTTGTTGATCCCGAAATAACAACTATTTTCCAGCACGATCCTCCGCTTTATTTCGATGCTGACATTATTATTTCTATTAATGGCGGAGCCGAGGTATACACATTCTTCCACTACCTCGACATTGCAATTGTCGGCCTTCACTATGTCGGCTTTGTTTCGTCGCGACGTTTGCCTAGCAGTGGCAAGCATACATTTAGTTTTGTCCCCGTTCACCATTAGACCCATCTTCGCCGCTTCCTTCTCAATTCTGGAAAAAACACCAGTTACATCTCGCTCTATTTTACCGACGATATCAATGTCGTCTGCATACGCGAGTAGGATGTAGGATGATCTAGTGTTACTCAGAGTCATTCTACAGAGGCGTACAAGTTTCGATTTGATCTCATACGCAGACATGGTTTCACATTTTTTTTCTCTTTTCGGCGTGTAGAAGGCGGCTTTATAGTCGATGAATAGATGGTATGTATCGCTTTGCATTTCATGGGTCTTTTCCAAGATCTGGCGAAGTGTGAAAATTTGGTCGACGGTGGATTTATTCGGCCTGAAGCCACACTGATAGAGCTGAATCAGTTCGTCGAGTTTTGGCTTCAATCTTTCACACAATATGCTAAATAATATTTTATATGCGATGGAAAATAGACTTATTCCGCGGTAGTTGGCGCAAACTGTTTTGTCTCCTTTCTTGTGAATTGGGCATAATACCAATCATTCCAATCATCAGGTATGAATTCATTCTCCCAGATGTTACAGACTAGGTGATGCATGCACCTTATCAGGGGTGGACATTCAACACCATCATCTAAGGTTGGTAGAATTTTCTGGCATCAGAATCTTCTACCATAGAACTCAATCTCCTCACATTTCCGTTTCTCCATCTCTTTTTTCTTTCTCCGGAATAGACGATTTCTCAACTCTCGGTATCGCTCCAATACAGCTCGCGTTGCCATCGGCGCGAGTATCGCCCTATATGCAACGTTCTTAACTTCAGTGGAACTCCTTATCGTACCATTGGTTCCTTTGTTGCCGCTTTCGGTAACCAATTTCTTCTTCAGCGGCCTTCGTCATGGAGTTGTATATGTGTTGCCATTGTTCGCTGATATCATCGGGAGGAGGAGGGTTCAGCAGAAGGAAATGAGATAGCTTCGTGGAGTAGGCTTGTGCTGTCGGTTGCGATTGCAGCTTTTCGGCGTCTAGCTTTTGTTTCGTGCTGTTACGTACGGGTTTTGCTGCACTGAAACGAGTGCGTACCTTGGCTGCTACAAGGTCGTACCGAATGGTATACACCCTCCTACCCGTAGGGTGAGAGCATAAACGTTCTATTATACGTTTTACAAGTAAGGCGGAATGTATAAACTCTATAAAACTGTAAAACTACCATCTTTACTAAATACAGAATTTCGGCAAGATTCCGTTAAGAGATTTAATATTATTACACAATTTCCAAAGTAGGAGCAATCGTACATTTATATGGGAGGTGGCCGACTAGGGGTCCATTTTTTCCGGAGAAGTTTATATGTGTACAGTTTTGTAATATACAAATTTGGTTCAGATCGGATTGCAATATTATTACACGATTTCTAAAGTAGGCGGTATGGTACATTTGTATGGGAAGTACCAGAAGAGAAGTTGCCACACTTCCAAGTTTTTTTTCCGAAACATTGTCTAGTCATAGCTTTTCTAAATATAGAATTTAGGTCACGCTTTTCGTATTGATATTATTACACGATTTCTCAAGTGGGTGAAATGTTACACTTGTATGGGAGGTACCAGAATGGAAGTGAATAAGCTTTTGGGACAATATAATTAATGTGTGCTATGAAAGTCGATCGAGTAGATCAGTTACTACACATACGATTTTTAGAAGGTACGTTCCAATTCTAAAAGTGGCTTGAATTGTATTCCGGGAACGAGAAAAGGAAACATGAATACATTTTCCATGATTTTTGTAAAGGACATTAAAGAAGCACGAGTTAGATAATTTATCCAGATCTTTTTGAAGATCTAACACATCAGAAAAGTACGATATTTTATGAAAAACTTTTAGGTTACCAGCATAAGGAAGATCTTTAATGAACATTTTAAGAAAAAGGGTTTCCGATTCGAACCCTTCCACAACAATTTTGCACATTTATATGTACATATGACGGCTGTTTAGCAATTGATATTATACCACTCTGGGTTTTTATGAATTGTGTTTTTAAATAAATATATGAAATTCTCGACCTTACTAATTGTAAACGAAATGGACGGTTTGAATTATTAACGTAAAATTAATAACAAAATATACCTTGAAATTGATCCAACCACATTGGTTGTAGATAATGTTCTGTAGCCAAAACACCAGTATTAAGGAAAACTAAAAGAATTATCAACCAGTAAAAAGCCTGAGATTTAACTGCTTTGCGACAAGCTCTTCTAAGTCGGCGATTAGACCGCTCTAAAGTTTTTCTCTTAATTTTAGTCCATGCATCAGTTTGTGTAATATCGTTGTCATTATCTTTTAAATTTTCGGACGATTCTACGTCGTGGATTGTTTTTTTTGTTTGAGAATCTGTTAATATTTGGCCATCAGATTCTGGTTCAATATCTTCAGCTTGAGTAATCCAATCGAGATATCCGCGTAAATCTTCTTCTATTTGCTGCTTTTCTCGAAGTTTTTGGAAGTCGCCACGATTTTTGGCCTTTGTGCGTTCTTTGGAAAACTCTCCTGACAGTACACCAAGAATTAAATTCATTACAAAAAATGCGCCTAATATGACCATAGAAACAAAATATATCCATTCCCAGCTTGATCCCATGGCATCCTGTATCTGAAATATAAACAAAAAAAATATAAAATAATTATCGTAGTTATTACGTCGTAGGACTTACGCTATACAGAACGTCAGTCCATCCCTCTAAGGTTATACACTGAAACACAGTAAGCATAGATAAACCAAAATTGTCAAAATTTGTAATGCCCCAGTTCGGTCCAACCCACTCGTCGAAACACTCGAAGTCTGGAGGACATTGAAATCCCACTCCACAAGCATGCAAGTTATCTAAGTCATCCAAGTATTCGCCTGTGTTCGAGTTTCTACAAGTTTTGTGCAGTTTACCCGAAAAAAGTTCCAGCCCAATTATTGCGTATATTATTATGACAAACAGTACTAATAACGCAATATGAAGCAACGGTATCATTGCTTTTAGAATTGAGTTTAGGACGACTTGCAAACCTTTGTAATAGAAGAAATTGTTAGGAAAATTTACTTCATATTTGTAGCGCATATTCTTACTGGGAACACCTGACACTAGTCTCAATGGCCTTAGTACTCGAAATGCTCTTAATGCCTTTACATCAAAACCTTCCTTAACAAGGTTTGATAGAGCAGTTGATATCATTCTTAAAAAAAAGTAATTACATTTAATACATGTTTTAAAAGGTCTTAAATACATACCCAATAACCACTATAAAGAAATCTAAAAAATTCCAACCATTTCGTAAATAAGATCCACTATGAAGGACGAAACCATATGCAATAATTTTCATAACACACTCAGACGTAAATATTACTAAAAACACGTATTCCACCTTCTCCTGTAAATGCAAATAACAAAATTAGGATTAATACATTAACTGTACTCATAATTACACAAGCCATTAGTTTACCAAATCCGAATCTTATATAATCTATTCATTTTCGTATTGTGAGGGCTATTTCATACATAAACTCCATAAAAAGTAATAACAACACTTACCAGCAATTGATTGGTAATATTAGAGTCTCCCGAAGGATATGGCGTGTAAACTGCTAATGCTACACAGTTAGCAAATATTGTTAATAAAATGAAATATTCAAATAATCTTTGTAAATAAGCTGATGTAAAGAATTCCGTAAAATGTATATATCATTTGAATTATGTATTGTAGATCGGGTTTTTGTAGACATTCTGTAGATAATCCTGGCGAAATCTTGTCCATTCCTATCGAACTTGTGTGTGTATAGCCTATATGTACATTTCCACCTAATTTGAGGACTTCCCCCTCTAGAATCCTTGTAAACCGACCGGGATCAATTTGAAGTACCATTCCATCCACTTGGAAAATCGTGTAATATTACTGCGCCAAACATAATATGTACACCCTCAACCTACGGGTAGGAGGGGATATATCATTTGATACGACCCAAAAGTGTTACACATAGAAAAGTTCATATTAGACCTTAGGTGTCTTTCAACCAACTTCTAGTTATAACTTTCTGTCCTGCTGGTACGCACGATAACTTTCAAAAGAGCTAATCAAACGCTTTGAAATTTGGCATGTGTTAATATTTTTCCAGATCTACTTATGAGATTGTAGAATGGGAAATCCATGAATTATTATGGACATTGAAATCCCCAGCAACTATAATTTCAATGTCCGAATAATATTCTTATATTTTCGAAATTGAGTCAGAAATGGCGTCGAACCCATTCAGGGTAGCCTCCCTTTCCAGGTTTGGACTTCTGTAAAGGAACCCCAAATGTAAGCTGCGATCCAATCCTGGACTTAACCCAAAGTGAGTTAAATTCTAGATATTGTGAGTCCAAATCTTGCTGACTCTGGAACACAACACCATTACGTATATTAACCACAAGACCTCTGTGGGAAGAGAAAGAGGATAGTGTGTGATAACCAGGAACGTGAAAATCCTGTGGATCACAATCCTCACATACCTGGGTTTCACATAGAGCGAGGACATCCGGTCTATGGAAGTTAATGTGCGAGTATACCGCAAAAAAATCGACCTCAGCCCACGAATGTTCGCAAAGTGAATTTCAAACATACCTACCATGACAAAAACAAGACAACATCAAAGCAAAATCACAAATAACGCTGTACCCTTCCCGCCGCTGATGTTTCTGTTAGTTGTTCAGTGTTATACATACAACAACTAATAGAACAGCGACAAGAAGAATGCAGAATTATTTGTGATATGGGAAGACAACGAGGGAGGCATAGAAAAGCCCTTAGTGTTGTCTTTTGTTGTGTTGACGCGTGTGTGGTGCTGGTTTGTTGTTGGTGTGTGAGCGCGATGGTTATTATTTTTGGCGGTTTATTATTTTGGTGGCTGCTGTTGTTGTTGTGGAGTGTGGATGCTGTCGGTTCTATTGCATTTTTTTTGTTTATATTTCGTTTTTTTTTGTTTCATAAATTTATTTTTGTTGAAAACAATATGATTTTTCCCACCCTAATTTTATTTCCAAATTAATAATATTATAAGAGTATAAAAAGGAATAGTTGCCAATATGCCAATTGCATCGAATATGCGACATTGAAACGTTAAATAGAAATCTGGAACAACAAATTTCCCATCAAGTGATCCTCCAACGTGTTCTTTATATCCGTTCTTACACAGTCCTCCAATTTTAAATGAAAAAGTGGATCTTTTCTCCACTTTTACCTTAGGCAGATCGCTTTTATAACATTTTCGAAGAGAGTGCTGCATGCAGCAGCAGTGTAGTTTGATGGCTATATAAACTAAAAAGTATGTGTGCTAATTTATATCGACTATAGAATAGTTGACAACCACATATTTTATCAATGTGTGAACTGCACTCGCAGTCATATTTATGTATTCCAAAAATTGAAGTTAACAATGGAGTGGACACATGGTTATAGAACTGTAATTCATCGATCATTCTATAGAAAAAAGTTCTACGTTTCTTATTGATGTCATGACTGTATCTTGTTAATAGATACTCCAAATCTATTGAGGAAACCATTTTCACTAACAATTATATATTTTTATAGATATAAGGAAATTAGGTAAAAAGTAAACATTTTCTTAGCACATCTATATGTTGTTTGTTTTCTATGATAATTACAAATATTTATATTTGTTGTATATAGTGATTATATACTAGAAAAATTAAAGTCATCTAGATTTAGTATATTAACTTCTTCTCCCACCAGTTCTTTTAACCAATTTAATTTTTCAAGTCCTTTAACATATACATATAACTATGTTTTCATTAATTTCCCAGTCGTCTCCAGAAATGCAAACTTCCTTAGGAACAAATTTGTTTGGAACAAAGAATACTTGTACATCGATAACAAATGTTGCTTTCTCTAACATTGCAAGAATTTTTTAAAGTGTTTGTATAATATTGAATTATTTTGTTTGCTTCCTCTTCCCCTTCCTTATACTTTCTATTATAGACTAGCTGACCCGGTCCGCGTTGCTGGCCCTAAGCAAACATTAGTGTTGTATTACACATATTTATATAGGAAAGGGGAGTTTTTATCCCTTTTGCCATTTTCACCCCCTAAATGTAGATAAATCCAAACAATGTGTAGCCTATGTTACTCGCGGGGTTATTCGGAAGATTCCCTGAAAATTTCATCAAAATCGGTCTAGCCGTTTTCGAGTCCATACGTTACATACATACACACATCCATTATTATATATATAAGAAGAAGATTGATTACACGTATCCGGACCTCTTCTAATGTTATCGTTTGACCAAACACAATCCTCATAATGCTCTCCAAATATATTTTTCTTCTTTTCTAAAGAGTTTACAAATTCTTGATGAGATTGAATGGTTAGGAGACGTTGCTTATGTTACTCATAAAGAATATGTCCATAGTTTTTAAAAAAAATATCCATATTATTCTGATATTTGTTCCGTATTCTGACCGTTCGAATAGCAGTTGCGTTTCAAACTAACCTTGATCAATATCAAAGAAATCATCTTTATTTTTTAACATGAATGTGCATGCAAATGAATTAACAACGTGAATTAAAAACATTCTGAAATTATTTGTTTATTTATATATATATATATATATATATATATATATATATAATACCTATGATTCTCATTTCAAATGATAGAATTATCATACTGTGGTTTTTGAGATACGTTAATTCATCCATTCATCTTGTTTGCTTTAATCGAAATCCTAAACTCTTCAAAAAAAAATTATTTTCTCTGCTTAAATTATGTCTTTTCTTGACTTGTGATTTGGATTTGACTTCCGTTACTGTTGGCGATAATGTGACTGCTGAATCGTTGTATATCTCGGTTTTGTTATATGTTACCTTGCCTTAAATGGTTTCAAAAGCAATCACATCGATATCCTTTCTCCACGAAAATTTACTAAATTTCCTGCTTGGCCAAACAATAGTGTTAATAGTTTTTGTGTTCACAGGTAGATATATAACGTTGACAGGTATTTCTACGATTTTAAATCCAGGACTAACGACTAGTGAAAACTGATGTAGAGTATGTGTTAATGTATCGATTAAATATGATCCCGTTACGATGTTGCACTCGACAGTAATCGTATTGATTTTTGTAATATCTATAACGTTATCAGAGTAATGATCTATGTCTGATGATAACACTCCCTTGCTTAATCCTAATAATGATGCAATCGAACGCTCTTTATCGAAATATATGATGTCTCCCGAACTGCTTATATATGTTTCAGTGTATTATTATTTGCTTCAATGTCCAGATGATTCATCGGTTTTAGTTCGTGATATTTATCGAGGATTACATCGACTATATCAGAAAATCAGGAAATAGTTTGAAACGAGTTCTGAAGTATTTCCGTTTAGTGTTAACGTTACTGACATCTTAACATTCAATGGATGCATATTTTGTATTATGTCATATCATTGTTATTTATCCACGAGTTATGTTCCGATGAGAAACCCAATTACATACAACATATTTCGTCTTTTCTTGAGAACATTCTCATCTAGATATGTTTGTGGAAATTTTCTTTTCAACAGCTCATGATCGTAGAATCCACCTTTAGTATCTTCGTTCCGATAGTCTTGCAGTAGATATGTATTTGGATTGGTATTCTTGATCATTTTTATACGAAAAATGTCCGTCGTCCAATTGGGGGTGTATCCTTTTTCGAATAGATGTTTATACTTGCTTGCTTCGTACATGATCGCCTACCTTAAATTTGGATTCTTTAAACACTTTTCGATTACTATAGACAGTAATCAAGAGCATTTTCTCATTCGTGTTCACCTGGTTCGGTTTCATTTGAATAGATCAATGAAATTTATTGTTTATTGTCAACGAGTTTTTTATAAATATCAATCCATTGACTCAAACTAAACTCTTTCAACATCATACCATTAGTGATCTATTGAATCGTTAAACTATAGATGCCTTTAGAACGCTACATGTTGAATAGTGATTTATATGATTTGATAGCATTAGATGATGAAGTTGCTTGTTAAAAAATTCTTTACAATCGTCTGCATGCATATTTTTTTTTAAATCTAAAAATATGATCCTCAATCGCACTGAGTCGTTTTTCATGTTGTATAGAAAATTTTGTACTCATCACATCATTCTCATTAAAAATATCTGTCAATTGAGTGAGTTGTAAATCATATTTCTCTTGTAATTGATCAACTGCAATCCATTTGAAAACGTATTCTTCATCGTATCAGTCTTATCCTACTCTTTGCGAATGTCTTCCTTAAACATATTTTGTGTTTTCTCTATTTTATTAATTAAGGTAAACTTTGGTAACAACATCATTCGGATCTATTGGTGTCAGAACATTCGAATTTTTTTTCTCACGCACATCACATGTATTAGTGCTTAAGATAATATCTAAACTTCTCTCAAGTTTTTTCATGTTCACATTTCAGCCTGATGTTTCTCCAAATTTGTTAATGTTGTTCTTGATTATTATATAATTATATTAGCTTCTCGCAGTTCCCCAACAATAGAAATGGTTTCGTTTTTGTGATTATTATGACCGACGGTTTCAGAGGATAGAAGTAATTTAAATCTATCTACTAATTCTTTTGGATTAACCCAATATATGTAATCTGGTTTATATAGGTTAAGAGATTTTAAGGAGAATCCGCTTCCTTTCTTTCGATTTTTTTTGATATATCGAGCAGACGTTTTATTGTCCGTTGATATTTATAAGCTTTTGTACCTTTAATCTGTGCTTGTTATTGTTAATAGCCTTTGTGGACGCTTGTATTTTCTTGTACTCTTCCAAATCGAGTTTAGTATAATGTTGAAGCTTTAAGTGAAATAGTAGCTGAAACAAACTCAGAGTCATTTTCCATTCACTCTCCCCTATATGAATAGAGTTATCATGGCGATATTTCATTTCCATATCGCCAATTTCCCTCACCATCTATATTAAACCCATAAATTTTATTTATCGCGGCAGTATCTATTTGTGTTTTGATGATGGTCACCAACTCGTTATAAGCAGTTAATTTTTTACGTTTTGCATTAGTATTCAATGGTGATGATTCACTTCTAAGTTTACATATTTTTCTTTCTACTTGATTTCTTTTATTCACATCAAGATCTTTTTAAATTTTAAACTCTTTACAGTTCTCTTCATTGTCATGACTGTGAACTCGATTAGTTTCTTCATTTTTGAGAAAGACATCAGAATTATCATCATCTTCTTTCTTAACGTAATTTTTTGTGGTGGTGGTTTGTGAAGAGTTATTAAATTTTCTAAGTATCTGCTTCAAAGGATTTGTTATAGGCTGAAAGGTGTCTTCCAAGAAGTTAACATGATCTGATTGGTTTAGTTTAATGTTTCAAACTTTTCTTTCAATATCGTTTTTGTCTTTACAATATCTCTCAATAAGTTGTTCTCCATAATGTAATCGTCTTAGTTACTGATGATTATATGTTTCATATCTGGTTATGATCTGCTTTAGATCTGGTTATAATCGGCTTTGAATCTGGTTATGATCTGCTTTATATCTGGTTATCTGATAAAATCGGATTTGATTATTTCGCATTATTTACATTTCTATGAAATATTCAAAACCTTTTCTATACCGTCCATTATCAATAGGATCATCCTTGCTCACGATCGCGAATCCATATTTATCTTTCCAGCACTCTACACAAATTTTAAAAAACTCTTTAAATATTATGTTACATGATGATTGTATATATGTTTCAAATTCATCTCATATTGTTTAACTATATCAATCATATTTGCATTGTCGCGTATTAAATGTTTGGGAATCCTCATATATGTCTGACACAAATAAAAGCTGTCAATATGCTAGTGTCTACCCATACAACAGTAATCTCTTATAACGTTTTGTTTATCACAAATAAGATTATCAAATATCATTATAGAATGTGGTTTTGCTCTATCCGTACTTATAACTTTATCATTTTCCGAAAATGTGAATAAATTCATCCCTTTTATGGGATCCAGTAGTCTCTTGAGATAGAAATATTTCGGTTGATACAAAGATTTTGCATAAATGTATATGTGTGTAATACATGTATATGTATGTATATGTATGTATACTTTCTATTAGACTTATCATAACATTAGTTTTACCACAATTTGATGGTCCCACAATTTCATTTATTTATTTGCACAGATTTTGTAATTTAAAGCCTCACGGCCAATTATAATAATTAGGGCTCGTATTGAATTCGGTAATAGGATGCTATGTACAACATCAGTCTTTTTGTGTGAACAAACATTGTCAGAGTTCTTGGTGTAAATTTTATTAGATTGCTTTATAAAACGCATATTTTTTACAGACTGATTCACAATATATATAATCACACATATTTACATTAAAATAACATTATACTTTTAGAATGTACAAATGAAAAGAAAACAACAAATTAGTTTTTCTTAAACTCTTTAAAAATCGGGGTTTTATTTAAAACGTACCTTCGGGTTGTTCTTCGGGTTTGTAATTGTTTTTTGTTGTGCCTGAAGTTGGCTTTAATTCTTGTCCTTTTTTTTCTTTCTTCTTCGTTATAATTTTTAGTGTTGTATTCCAAGTTAATTCACAATAATAATTAAACTAAGCTTACAACTAGGGTGCCCAGCGTAGACATCCCGTCCCCCTTGCAGGAATGCAAATCAAGGAGAGGCAGGAGCTAGTCTGGGCAGGAAAAAATTCATTAAATAGATACAGAGGGGGAATAGATACAGAGGTGCTTAACAATTAACCGTAATATTAATGTTAGGCGGCAATCCGCCAATTTTGGGGCGACTGTTGCTGTCGCGTCGGTTGTTGCTGCTGTTATTGTTGCGGTGGTTGTCGCCAAGGTGGATGTTGCGACCACGCCGCCTGCGATTTTGGACGCGACTGTTGTTGTTGTTGTTGGGTCTATTAACGTTGCTCCTGGTGTTGCCGGTGTCGGTTGCGACGATGCGGGTTCCGGTTTCGACTAAAAACCAATATACAGAATTGCGGAAGCGAACCAATGAAAAAAATTGTGGAATTTTTCCATCATATCGAGATTTAGTTTCTGCCAAAAAAGATTGCTTACCTTCACCAACTGCTATTAGTGTAACTTCAAGTTCAGCAGAAATAAAATTGCAGGATCTTCTTGAACACACTGCAGAACGACATTTGATGCTGACTATTTAAAGAAGTTTAAAAATTGCAGCATGACTTTAATTTCTAAATGGGGATGTGATGGGTCCTCTGGCCAGAAACAATACAAACAATGTAATGCGGAAAATTCATCAGATGCCAATTTATTCATGATTTATTTCCTTCCATTACGTTTAACAAAAACTTATATTGGTTCAGAGCCGTCAACTAGTAGAGCTGCAGAGATAGATGTATGGAAGAATGAAATTCTCTCGTCAACAAAATTTTGTAGACCAATAAAGTTTGCTTACAAAAAAGAAACTAAAGATGTCATAACTGAAGAAGTTGGCAAAATAAGAGATGAAATTAAAGAACTTCAACCAGTGATATTTGAATTTAATGACCAATGCATCGAAGTTAACTTTAAAATGTCACAATGATCGATGGAAAAGTTGCACAAGCTTTAACCGAAACAAAGTCTTCGTCAAGCTGCACCATATGCCAAAAAACATCAAGTCAATTGAGCCAACCACCAACACAAGACGATAGTTTTAATGAAGCACATGAATTTGGAATGTCACCTCTTCATGCTAGAATTCGTTTTATGGAGCATATTCTTAAATTGGGATACGATTTGGAATTTGGCCCGTTAGGCGAAACAGTGAGAAACAACAAAGAAAATTTGGAAAAAAGAAAGCAAACAAAAAAAGATATTCAAGAAAAATACCATGAGATAGGCCTTATAATTGACCAGCCAAAGCAAGGAGAAGGAAATTCTAATGATGGAAACACAGCAAGGAGATTTTTTTCCGATCCAGAAACTGCAGCTTCTATAACTGGAGTAGATTATGATTTAATACGACGATTCCAAATCATATTAGAAGTTATAGCATGTAGCAAAAAGATAGATGCAAAAAAATTTGGTCAGTATGCTAATGAGACAGCAACCCTTTATAACCAAAAATATTCTTGGAGACATATGCCAACCACAGTTCACAAAATTTTGTTCCACGGGGAACAAATAATTCAGCACAATATGCTTCCAATTGGAGATCTCTCAGAAGAAGCGCAAGAAAAAAGGAACAAAGACTACAGATTCTTTCGGGAGCACAATACAAGAAAAATTTCCAGATATTGTACTAATGAAGATCTTATTAATATTTTGTTGTGCACATCAGACCCATATATGTCCAGTATTCGACAAAAATGGAAATCAACCTCATTAGAGTTAGATGAAGAAGCTAAACAACTACTGCAAAATGAAAATCAAAGCTATTTGGAAGAAATTTTTACTAATATTGTTTAATTAACAATAGTTTAAAGATTATAATTTGTTTCTAATTTTAGTATAATTTTTTATTAATACATTTAAGTAAAAGTTTACTTACAATTTTATCGATGTTGTGTTCTGTATATAATATATCCAAATGGTATTGATATTGTTGGGAATTTCAGTGTTATTTTTCAGTTTAATCCTCACAAGAATTAGCTTTCTTCCACAAAACCCAACCTTTGGCCCCTGTGAATATTGAGACTAAATAAATGTCAGGAGCCAAATGTTGGCATTTTCTGACCAAAATTAAGTTTAGGAATAATAAATAAGTATTGGTTGTAAAATACGATTGAAGAAAATAAGAAATTATAAAAAATATACCTATTTAAAATGTCAAAATATTCAACTTTTACATGGAAACTCAACAAAAAATTAAAATGCATTTTTAACTCCACATTACTTACGTTGCTATCAGTCGATTTTTACGTTTGGACACGCAAATTGAAGCTTAAAGTCCCTCCTATTGAACAAAAAAAACTGCGTAAAAAAATACCAATCCGGCCAAAAGTTATATAGTTTTGACCGCTATCTCGCGAAATTGACCACTGTGCGACGGTTGGGAAAGAAAAAACGAAAAGGAACAAAAATAACAAATAATACGTGTTAGTGGTGTTCGGGGTTGGGTAGCAGTACGAGTTTCACTACTGGCCGAGAGAGGACGCCGTTTGCGGTACGTACATCAGCCACTCGTACTTTGGAATCTGATCCTATATAAACTTTTACGACCCTGCCTATATTCCACTCATTTGGAGGCAAATTGTCTTTTTTAATGACGACCAAATCATTTACAGCTACATCGCGCTGAGGGTACTTCCACTTATTCCGTTTGTGGAGTTCGAGATGTATAGCCTTTGTTGCGAAACAGACAAAGGCCAAAACGTATCCCTTTGTGATTCGACAACCTCTGCCGATATAGGATTTTATTTCAAAGGGTCCTTCAAAGTCAACGCCGGTGCAAGTAAATGGACGAGATAGTGAAGTTCTCTCAGGGGGAAGAGCGGCAGATTTCTTTTTCTGCACGACACACTCACGACAATTGTGTATCACAATTCGCACTAGATTTTTTAGTTTTGGGACCCAAAATTCGAGTCGCATCAGTCGTAACATTAACGAGTTTTCTCCATGTATAGAGTACTGATGAACATATTCTAAGTAGAGTTTTGTGAATCGGCCGTTATATGGGAGAATTTTCGGGAAAAGCTCATCGTACGTAAGCGTCTGAGATCGGCTTAATCTGCCATTCATTCGTAGAAAGCCATTCGAATCTATAAAGGGGTTAAAACAGAAAAGGGGGCTTTTACGGGAGACTTGAACTCCTTGCTCGAGGAAGGAGTATTCGGGAAAATGTGTTCGTTGTCACAAAATTACCAAACGACCTTTTACGAAATTGATTTCACCTTTTTTTTTTTTTTTTTTTTTGAAGGCCAACACTCAGGGGATGCCCCCTATAAATGCAATGCATTGTGTTAGCGGAAGGAAATTAGGGTATCGGAAGGAGGAAAGAGGGAGTAGTGTTTGTTGACATTTGTTTTGAATTTCTGAATGTCACAACTGGCAGGAAATACATTTGCTGGAAGATTATTCCACATACGAACGGTTCGGCTAAAGAACGAATTTTCTCTATAGTGCGTCGTCCGGTCAACCGGCCATTTCACAATGAACGGATGAGAGACCCTGGATAGCCGTGTATTCCGACTAAATGTTCTAACGTCAGGGACCAGACGACGGATATCTTCTGAACAGATACCATTAAAATATCTATAGAATAGCGATACACAACCCACATTTCGGCGATGCTGTAGGGAGACAATAGAGCTGGATACCCTACCATCCCCTATCATCACCACCGCTCTCCTCTGTACACGGTCCAGAAGCTTCAAAGATGTTAATGGAGCCCCTGCCCATATATGCGAGTTGTATTCCATTTTTGGCCGGATGTAAGTGGTGTAAATATTTACGAGATCAGATGGAGTGAAGTATTTCTTGCACCGCTTCAAAAAGCCTAAACACTTGAATGCTTCTTTCGACACTTCGAATATATGGCTAGCCCAGCGAGCATCACCCTGTATCTTCATGCCCAGAACATCAAGAGTATCTGATACGTCTATATCCACACCACCCATAGATATTGACGACGATGCTGGATCTGGTGAACGTTTGTGTGACAACAAACAGCACTGGGTCTTTTGCGCATTAAAATCTACTCTATTCATTTGGCCCCACTCACAAATCGTCGCCAAATCGCGGTTAAGTGAGTCATTCATCATTCGCCTTTTGTCCTCGACCTCCAGGGGACCTGGCCGATGATCAAATGAGTATGAATGACATAGGTTACTGTCATCCGCAAAGGAGTAGATCGGGTTCACAGTCTGACCCAACAGGTCGTCAATGAAAATAAGAAATAGAGAGGGAGAGAGGACAGAGCCTTGTGGCACTCCTGCGGTCAACCTATGCTCGTTGGATGAGACTCGAGGGAGACTGGAAAATCGCATTAAAATATCTTCTGTAAAGGATACCTGAGTCGTATGCACTTTCACAGAACGGGTTTCCAGATTTGTCATGATTCTGAATGTCTGTTTGGGCCATTCCGTGCGAGTAAGGCTTAACCAATTGGGACCTTTCCACCAAAGGTTGTGTGATTTTAAATCTCGTGCTAAAATACCACGAGATGCAATATCAGCCGGGTTGTCGTGGGAGACGACATGATGCCAGTTTTCAGTACCAACTTTATTCTGAATTTTTGAGACTCTGTTAGCTACAAAAGTGGGCCAAGTACACGGGGGCTTTTGAAGCCAAGATAAGACAATTGTCGAATCTGTCCAATAAAACACTTCCAGCGAGTGTATGCGTATGCACCATTTCGGCAAGTAGAGTTGCACCACACAGCTCTAATCTGGGTAAGGATTCAACCTTAATTGGCGCCACTTTGGTTTTTGCAGCAATTAAACGGGTGGTGATATCACCAATCGGGTTCTGGATTCGAATATACAGAGTAGCCGCGTATGCACTTTCAGGTGCATCACAAAACGCATGAAGTTCGACTTCATGGTCAGGATTAAAACCAACCCATCGGGGGATCTCAATCCTTTCTATCTCAGAATAATCATCTAAGAAGGCGAGCCATCTGTTGAGAGTCAAGGGTTTCAAACAGTCGTCCCAACCAATCTTATCCTTCCAGATTTGCTGCATTATTATCTTTGCAACGATAATTTTCGGGGCCAGCCATCCTGCTGGATCAAACAACTTGGCAATTTCAGATAAGACGGCTCGTTTGGTGACGACGAATTTATCGGGCGTGGAAGCAAGCTTGAAAAAGAAAACATCTTTTCCAGCGTGGAGTACATACTAGATTGCATTTGGGTTGCAAAAGTCTGAACAGAGCGGGTATCAGTCGATGTAGAAGGGCCATCATTATTTAAATTCGATTGTTGGTGAGAGGATCGAGGGTCTGAATTTGACGAGGGGTTAACGGGTGTGCTATTAGAAACTTGGGTGTACGAGTTCCGTTGCGTCGAAATATCTTTTCGATGCAACATCGAATGGTGTTTCTGTTTGCAGAAATAGCACACATTAGAACTCGAACAATTACTATATGTGTGACCGGTCGCTAAACAATTCGAGCAGCATTTAAATCTTTTTACCGCTTCCAGACGTTCTGGTATAGATAGTTTTTGAAATTCTGCGCATAATCTCAACGGATGAGAATCAGAACATAAAGGACATTTAGTTTTATTTGGTTGAGCGGGGATAGTGGTTGCGAAGCTTTTGAACTTCCTACTATCATTCGAATTTACTTTTTGACCGATGGGCTTTTTATAGGGTGTCGTGTTAGGAGAAAATGCCGGGTTATGAGCACCTCGAATGTCGAATACCGATTCAAGAGTTTGATATCTTGAAGACAGAAATTTATCCATGTTTGCCCATTTTGGAAGATCAGAACTTTTGTCTTGGCTCTGTTCCCAAAGTCCGAGAGTGACTTCAGGAAGTCGTGTCGAACAGATGAATACAAAAATTGCATCCCAGTTCGTCGTTTCAATGCCAAGTAAAGCAAGATTCGTGATGCAATCGTTCAACGTACGTTGCAACTTCTTTAGAGTGGGACCAGACTCTTTCACGATAGGGGCTAAATTAAATAACGTCTTAAGTTGAGCGTTAACCAGAATTCGCTTATTGTCATATCTGTCAACTAAGTTTTGCCAGGCCATGGCGAATCCATAATTTGTCATCGGACAAGTTTTTATTATATCTCGGGCTTCACCCTCAGTTTTCTGCATCAGATAATACATTTTTTGAATATCACTGATGTGGGTGTTTTCTTTGTAAATAGCTGAAAACATGTCTCTAAACGTTGGCCATTTTTTATAATCACCGGTAAAAACTTCGGTGTCACAAGGGGGAAGATTAATGGGAATTTGCGAACTATTCGACCTTTTCTTAGCGTTGATCTTTTCAATATGATCTTCTATATACGCTAATGCCCGGGAATATGTTTTATTTATTTATTAATTACAATACAAAGTAAATTTATATTATAATTTTGGGTCCAAGGGTAAACCGGGTGGGGAATATGTTTTATATATATCGAAATATAATTATTTTTAATTTCCGCAATATTTGAGGCCTTTTTGTCTAAAGAATCCGATAATTCTTCATAACAATTGCGGAAAGTTTCCCACAAACGTTCCATTTCTTTCTTATGGGTGTTGAGAGAATGAACTGTGTGCTCTTCGTTACTAAGAACTCAAAATCTACGATACGGTCGCCGCTTCTAATAAGGGTAGTTAGAGCAGACATCTTTGTTTGTTTAACGGGCGTTGAAATATTCAAAAAACGATCAATATAATGCAAAAATCTCTGGAAAAATTACTGTTCCCTTTCGATTTGGACAAAAATTCAACTGACTTTAGACGGATTTGAGAGCAAACGCGATGTAAAAGTTGTAGAAACTTATCAAAATCGCTAATAAATCGAAAACGATACCTAAAAATTCCACAAATTGAATTTCTAAGTATGTATTTATAGGGTCGAAATCTATATTAAATTTAAAATTCGAAATCAAAATAGAAAAAGCAACAAAAACGAAATAAATATTATATATTTTATTTATGTAAATAAAAATCGACAAATGTGAAAGAAAATATTTTCACAATTGGGCCCCACCAACACCACTGTGCTATATAAAACACGTTACAGTGTGCAAGAAAAATCACTTGTTTATACCGGGTCGAAACTATCGAATATTGTACGGGGTTCAGGGGATGGTTACAAACTTATATGTTTTTGGGTATCCAACTGCAACTTAGTCGGGATCTGTAATGAAGCGTTCGGGTAAAATTTATTTTATTTTTTTAAATAGAACGGCTCGAAATCCGGTTCGAAGGACCAATAGATATGCGGGGGGTGAATAAAATAATTTTACCCAAACAAATGAAAAGAAAACAACAAATTAGTTTTTCTTAAAATCTTTAAAAATCAGGGTTTTATTTAAAACGTACCTTCGGTTTGTTCTTCGGGTTTGTAATTGTTTTTTGTTGTGCCTTTTTTTTCTTTCTTCTTCGTTATAATTTTTAGTGTTGTATTCCAAGTTAATTCACAATAATAATTAAACTAAGCTTACAACTAGGGTGCCCAGCGTAGACACGTAAATCCATTGGATGTCGCTTGCAGAGAACACGATATCGCACACATTCACATTCAACAGATATAAGTAGACGACATCAAGCAGATAAAGTATTAGCAGAAAAGGCTTGGCAGCGAGTTGAGTGAATGCGCAAACGCTTGTAACAAACGCAATGAAAACAAAAGTCAAGGACAAGGTATGGATGGGGAAGAAAATTAAGAGAACAATGAAAAGCAAGAAACTATTTTCAACTAGGGTTTAAAATGCTTTAAAAATCTTGAAGAAAGAAAAACCATATAATATAGATGACACTGTAAAATTAGATCAGAACGTGATACACACTAATTTCAAAAAGAAACGGAAATGTAATATTGCTATACCGAGAGTAATTCCGATGCCGAAAATTGGTAGATTTATACCCTTAGTTCCGATTTTAGCTGCCCTGTCCGCCCTTGGAGGTTTAGTTGGTGGTGTGACTCTTTACCCAAGCGTCCTCTTCTTCAAGAATGTGGTATTGTTAACACATTGGGTAACCTACATCAAAAACTATGATTGCAAGAAATATTTTGATAGCTTTTTTTTTTACTAACACTCAGTGGATGCCCCCTATAAATGCAATGCACTGTGTTTGCGATGGGAAAGAAGGGTATTGGAGGGAGGAAAGATGGAGTAGTGTTTGTTGATGTTTGCCTTGAATTTGATAATGTCATAGCAGGCAGGAAAAACACTCGTTGGAAGATTATTCCACATGGGAATAGTTCGGCTGAAGAACGAATTTTCTCTATAGTGAGTCGTCCTCGAAGGTTATTTGTGAGAACAGAGTAGATTTTAATGCACAAAAGACCCAGTGCTGTTTGTTGTCACACAAACGTTCCACTGATCCAGCATCGCCGTCAATATCTATGGGTGGTGTGGATATCGACGAATCAGACACTCTTGATGTTCTGGGCATGAAGATACAGGGTGATGCTCGCTGGGCTAGCCATATATTCGAAGTGTTGAAAAAAGCATTCAAGTGTTAAGGCTTTTTAAAGCGTGTACAGAGGAGAGCGGTGGTGATGATAGGGGATGGTAGGGTATCCAACTCTATTGTCTCCCTAGAGCATCGCCGGAATGTGGGTTGTATATCGCTGTCCTATAGATATTTTAATGGTATCTGTTCACCAGATATCCTTCGTCTGGTCCCTGACGTTAGAACATTTAGCCGGAATACGCGGCTATCCAGGGTCTCTCATCCGTTCATTGTAAAGTGTCCGGACGACGCACTATAGAGAAAATTCGTTCTTCAGCCGGACTGTTCGTTTGTGGAATAATCTTCCTGCAAGTGTTTTTCCTGCCTGCTATGACATTGCCAAATGCAAGGCCAACGTCAACAAACACTACTCCCTCTTTCCTCCCCTTTCCTCTTTCCAATACCCTTATTTCCCATCGCTAACACAGTGCATTGCATTTATAGGGGGCATCCCCTGAGTGTTAGTAAAAAAAAAAAAACAACAACAGAAAACAATAAACCGGCTACGCAACCATCGCGTTCACGCACCATCAACAACAATAACAACAACCATCACGATCACACTACGTCCAACAATAACAACAAACATCATCACACACGCACCACCACAGAAGACAACACTAAGGGCTTTTTTATGCCCCCCTCGTTGCCTTGTATTGTTTCCCCCCTTTCCTAACCTTTTCGCTTAACACAAATAATACTGCGCTCTTCTTGTCGCTGCTCTGTTAGTTGTTGTAGGTATAACACTGAACAACTAACAAAAATAACAGCGGCGGGAGGGGTGCAGCATTATTTGTGTTTTGTTTTGACGTTGTCTTCTTATTTGGTAGTGTAATGGCAGGTAGGTTTCAAATTCACTTCGCGAACATTCGCGGGTTGAGGACGAATTTTTTGCGGTATACTCGCATGTTCGTTTCCATAGGCCGGATGTCCTCGCTCTATGTGAGACCCAGGTGTGTGAGGATTCTGATCCACAGGATTTTTACATTCCTGGTTATCACACTATCCTCTTTTTTCTTCACACATAGGCCTTGTGGTATTTATACGTAGTGGTATTGTGTTCTAGAGTCTGCAACACTTGAATTCACAAGATCCAGAATTTAACTCCCTCTGGGTTAAGTTCAGGATTGGATCGCACCTATTACACTTCGGGTTTCTTTATAGAAGTCCAAATTTGGAAAGGGAGGCTACCCTGAACGGCTTCGACGCCCTTTCCGACTATATTTCAAAAGTCTTAGAAGATTATCCGGACAGTGAAATTGTAGTTGCTGGGTATTTCAATGTCCATAATAATTCTTGGCTTTCCCATTCGAGCCATACATCTCCGGAGGGCCAGTACGCTGAGGTTTTTGCCGCTCACAAAGACTTGGCACAACGACTCATTATTAGTGAATGGACCAACACACATTCCGCGTGTTGAAGGGCAACATCAAAATATTCTTGACCTTTTTTTAACCTACCACCCTGAAAAGTACGAGGTTAACATTCTTGCACCTCTTGGTAACTCAGATCATTGCACCATTTCAGATCCTTTTCGTTCTTCGATCCACTTCTAAACCAGTCACGAAGCGGACATTGTACATATACGAAAAGGCACGTTGGCCGAGCTCAACAATTTCTTTCAACACTTTAATTGGAAATTATGTTTCCTAAACAATAATGTCGATGCTGCTGCTGAAATGGTTGAAAAAAATAATTCTTCTTGGTATAAACATGTTTATTCCCTCGAAGACTACGTCGATTAAACCTTCAAAGAATTGTTGGTTTAATCATGCAGAGAAGCTGTCAGATCTAAAGAGGAAGCGTTCAGAAATTGGCGTTTAAATAAAAACGCCAACACTGAGCTGCTACGCAAACAGGCAAGATCATCGTGTGCCAGAATACTTAGGCGCGAAAAACTTCTTTACGAACAGCGTCTTCGGGCTAAAGTTCTCTCTTCTCCCAGGGGAAGTAAGAGCTTTTGGTCATTCGTAAAAAGGGTAAGGGACAATTCTTCATCTTATATCCCAACTCTCGTTAACGATGACCAGATATTCACTGATCCGGTTGACAAAGCTAACCTTCTGGCTGAAATATTTGCAAAGAATTCATCTTTTCCAGAAAGCAGTCAACCACACCCCATGATCGGAAACGTATCGAGTTCGATGCCCCAGATATTTTTTCGAACACGTGGCGTTAAAAGGGTACTTACAGATCTCAACGTAAATAAAACTCCGGGCCCGGATGGTATTTCCGCACTTGTCCTATGTAAGTGCTCTTCGACGCTAGCTCGTCCATTGCGCAATCTTTTCAACATGTCGTACCGTGCTGGTATTTACCCTTCACGTTGGAAAGTTGCCAATGTTCAGCCGATCCCCAAGAAAGGTGAGGCTACTAATCCTGCGAATTACCGTCCAATTGCAATATGTTCTGCGCTCTCGAAGGTTATGGAGAGCATGGTTAACCACCATCTTGTTAAGTATTTAGAGTCTAACGGCCTTCTAAATGATCGACAGTATGGCTTCCGTAGAAATCGATCTACTGGAGACCTGATGGCGTTCCTTACGGAGCGATGGAGTCGATCCATTCACCGCCTTGGTGAAAGTAAGGTCGTGGCTCTGGATATTTCCAAGGCGTTCGATAGGGTCCGGCACGGTGCACTCATATCAAAACTTATTGCATTTGGTGTCGGTAGTACCTTCTCTCGATTCATATCGAGTTTTCTCAGGGATCGCTCTATACGAGTTGTTATAGATGGGGTCTCATCCAACGAGCATAGGTTGACCGCAGGAGTGCCACAAGGCTCTGTCCTCTCTCCCTCTCTATTTCTTATTTTCATTGACGACCTGTTGGGGCAGACTGTGAACCCAATCTACTCCTTTGCGGATGACAGCAACCTCTGTCATTCGTACTCATTTGATCATCGGCCAGGTCCTCTGGAAGTCGAGGAAAAAAGGCGAACGATGAACGACTCACTTAACCGCGATTTGGCGACGATTTGTGAGTGGGGCCAAATGAACAGAGTAGATCCCTCCAATACCCTTATTTCCCACCGCTAACACAGTGCATTGCATTTATAGGGGGCATCCCCTGAGTGTTAAATAGATGTTTTCCTTATATTTAGGTTTCATATAATCATAATTTGGATAATTTGAGAATAATGTAAATTTGTTTATTTTGATTTATTTATTTTCAACCCGTGCTTTATTCATTTTAATTAATAGCATATCAATAGCTATAAGAGCCCTCGCACCCAACCTCCAACCTGTACTCTCGCATTCACTCACTATCGTAATATCCCTTCTTTTATCAACGTTTTCCATTGTCTTACCATAGTCGGCATTATTCAATAACTTGAAAAAATTCTGTACAAATAAATTTTTCGCTAATATCCTTTATTGTTTATTGTTTAATCAATATATCTTTTCAACCAGTCCGATAAGACTACTTTTAAGACATTGTTGAAGATTAAATTGTTTAGTATCATTTTTTAGTATTTGATACCTCGAACAACGAAATTATACATATTGATATGAGTTAGTAGTTCCAAATGTACTTTGTCTATTTCTACATACTTCACGAACATTTTCAAAAATGTCACAGAATAACTTTGCTTATATAATTATCATAAAGATAAAACACATTTTTAACTAGATTTTGGAAAAAATCTTTTGTCGCATTTTCTCCACTATATACTCTAAGTCTAAAGTTGCATCAAATGAACACTTAATATAATAACTATATGCATACAAAATGTGTTTTTGTACTGTTGTCACATTAGATGAATTTTGAATGTCCACTGATTTCAGAATACATTCAAAATCAGCATATGCAACAAAAGGAACTAACATTTGTTTTTTTAAAAAATTTAAAACTATGTATATTATTAAGTGTATTAACTCAATTAACTCACCTTGAAATGTTCTTGATCCAAATGTAGAGAAAATTTTTGGCATCTTCCAGCAGCATTAAGTTGATATGTTTCTCTTCTTTTCTAAAATAGTAAAAATGCTGTATTTTGCGTACAGGTAATGGAAATTGTAAATTTTCAAAATTCAACACTATTGACTTTTTCAGCACTATAATATCATCGTAAAAATATTTACAATTTTATACGATGAACATCTGTCGGAGTGATTAATATTAGTATAGACGCGGATATTATTGACCATTTAAAATTTATGCATCACTATTTTTCACGTTGACACAAGTTTTTTTTTAGATATGGTTATTGGTGAAGTTATATATGATGAGCCTTTTACACACTGATATTGATTTATATAATTTCGTTTCAACAAATTCATCACATTTTCCGTTATTTCTTTAAAAAAATAACTCAGGACTTAAATTTTTTTTATTACGATTTTCAAATACATGCGTTTCTATTCGGTTTTTAAAACTAGATTCAATACACTTCATTTCATTATACATCCACTTTACACAATTATTCTTATGTAGAGTAGATCGTAAATGATATGACCACACTGATTTTGTTATTGGCATTTTACAGTTTTCACAAAATTTAGAATCTTCTTCCATTTTTGTTTTGTGATCGTGCAAATGTAAATGTTTTTTTGAGATAATAATTCGATTTGAAAATTTTATATTGCATATACTACACTCGATTGTGGGTTGCATTCTTATATGACGATTTAAATGAATTGTCTTTAGAATTCAAAACTGTAATAGTACACTCGATTCAAACAAAGGCCTGTTTACGTCGCTCTTAAGCGCCTAAAGATAGCCGACGATTTCATTGTATTTCAACAATACAAAGAAGTCGCCGACCGCCGACGATCTCATTGTAAACCACGGATTCGACACAACTCATTGAAACCGCGGATTCGACACAACTATTTTTATGTAGTGGCGCCGCATTTACATATGGCTTGGCGGGCTCTAGAGTTTTTTCTGCCAAGACCAGATGGAGTGAACTTCCGGCAGCACAACAGCAACGAAACTACAGCCACACTACGTTAATAATAAAATTAAATTTAAAACCAGTGAAAAAGTTCCAGTCTTGTAAACCGACTTATATATACCCCCACCCTCAGTAAAAACATACAAGTTTCATATTCCATAATAGCATCCTCAAAATACAGAATGTTATAGAAAAATATTGTATTACAGACTTTTACAGAAAGGTCGCAATATAAAGCACAGTGTTTTTCTCGAAAATTGTATGTTGTTAAAGCTTTACTAAATATAGAATTCGATGAGCGAAGATTCTTTGAGCGAATTTATATAATTGCACGATTTCTAAAGTTGTTGGAATGGTAAATTTGTATGGGAGGTACCAGAAGGAGTCCGTATGTTTGTAGATTTACTAAATACAGAATTTGGGCAAGATCGCGTTGGCCATATTGATCATATTACCCGATTTCAAAGGTAGGCGGGATGGTACATTTGTATGGGAGGTACCAGAAGGGGAGTTGCCAGACTTACAAGTTTTTCTCCAAAACTTTGTCTAGCTATAGCTTTACTAAATACCAAATATGGGCACGATCCCGTTTGGCATATTAATATTATTACATGGTTCTTAATGGAGCGGGATGGTACATTTGTATGGGAGGTACCAGAAGGGGAGTTGCCAGACCTCCCAGTTTTTGTTCAATACTTAGTCTAACTATACGTAAATACAAAATTTGGGCAAGATTTCGTTGGGTATATTGGTGTTATTACACGATTTCTAAGGTAGGCGGGATGGTACATTTGTATGGGAGGTACCAGAAGGGGAGTTGCCAGACTGCCAAGTTTTTGTCCAAAACTTAATGCAGTTATACCTTTACAAAATACGGAAGTGGGCGTATTAATATTATTACACGATTTCTAAAGTGGGCGAAATAGCAGATTTGTATGGGAGGTATCCGAAGGGGTGTGGCCATATAGCCCATATGCAATCCCATTACAGTTTTGGGAAAATATTAAGCCATGCCAAATTTCAGAGTGATTGCTTAATTCTTTCGAAAGTTGTCGTGCGTACCAGCAGGACAGACAGACGGACGGACAGACGGACATGGATCAAACGATTTAGAAAGTCATGAATCGAATTTTGCCCAAAGAGACTTGGGTTCTAAAGTGAATATTTCTAGGTGTTACACTTTTGAGCCGTATCAAATGATGCATACCCTCCTACCCGTAGGGTGAGGGTATAATTAAAACTAAGTGTGTAACACACAAAATACATAAAAAAAACCAGTGGAAAAGTTGCAGTCGGGTAAACCGACTGATATATACCCTCACCCTCAGTATAAACATACAAGTCTAATATTCTAAAGCATCGACAAGTTAAAAGTGAACGTAGCTACCACCATTGGATGTAACATCAGATGAAATGTCATATTAGCAAACTCAAAATACCGAAAGTTATAGAAAAATATGGTATTAGACGTTTTTTCTCGAAAATTTTATGTAGTTAAAGCTTTACTAAATATAGAATTTCGGAAAAATTCGTTGAGCGAGTTTATATAATTACACGATGTGTAATAATGTCAGACATTATTGCTCGATCGCGTTGGGCGTATTGGTGTTATTACACGATTTCTAAGATACGCGGGATGGTACATTTGTATGGGAGGTACCAGAAGCCGTATCAAATGATTATACCCTCCTACCCGTAGGGTGAGGGTATAAAAAAGTGTGTTTTTTATTGGACAGATTGTGGTGTGTATGCGGATTTTCTTCCGGCCGGCAGAACTCAGCGAGAAATTGGATGTTCCGGCAGCGACAAGCATCCCGTACTTATCAAAGTAGCTCCTCAGCTCAACATTTGGTCCTTCTACCGTTTAAAAGCGATTCCAGCGGAAAATATTTTGTCGTTTGTGGGATATTGGCGTGATTAGTGGCAGCTGGAGGCGTTACGTAGCTCAACCGAGGTACAAAACAAGCAATGCAACAGGTGCGTAATTTGTGAAATTTATGTGCATGAGTTAAGTCTGAATAAAATTAAAGTGGAAAATTTGTGTTTCGGTTGACGATTATACGGAAATTTGTGTCTCATTGTTTGTGGTTCAAGAGTTTGAGGTTAGGTTGTTTTACATATCAGAACGTGGCTCTAAATAAAAGTAGAAATCTTTTTTTCGTGATACCGTTCGAGTATAACTTGTTAGTGGATTTTTGTGCGTCTGGACTCCATTCTCTTTTCATACGTTTTCGTGAGAATATCTGGATTGAAAGTTGTTGTTCTTTCGATTATCGGCTTCATATTATAAAATAAATATGGCGCTGATTGAAAATTTTTGAAGAAGCTGCTAATGAAATTTTTAGAATTGAAGCTCAGCTAAAAGAAGAAGATTTTTCTGAGTATACCGGTGAAGCCCTATATTTCGAAAAAAGTGAATTTACTAAAGCGTGGACGAAATACAAGAAAGTGTATTTAGGAAAAGAAAAAGAGTTAGTTGTTGTTCAAACCAAGCATGGACATGGCTCACGTTAAGTGCATTATTTTTTTATTTTATTTTAATTACAATACAAAGTAAATTTATATTCTAATTTTGGGTCCAAGGATAAACCGAGTGACAAAGACTATTTGGCTTGATTTTTTGCAGCGACAGACCAAAGCCTCTGGTGGGAATCGAACCCACAACCCCCACGCTGATAGGCAAGCACGCTACCAACTCGCCTACCGGGGCGCTTAAGTGCATTAATTTGGTTGCTAACGCAAGGAAGAATCTCCCGGTAGAAAAGACTACAGTGTCTAATCCAGTGGTTCCCAATCAGGGATTTTCGGTTCCAGTACCCCCATGCGACACAGGCATATTTCATGGAAGCTACGTAGCGTGGTCTACATTTAGGAACATGTTTACTGCGATTTTTATTAACAATGCAAGACTTAATCCAGTTGAGAAACTTTTTTATTTATTTCAAAAAACTGACGGTGAAGCGCGGGAAATTCATAGAAATGTTGGCCTAACTGCAGAAAATTTTGAAATAGCGTGGAACAATTTAAAATACGAGAATAAACGTGTGTTAGTGAATAGTCAACTGAAATTTTTGTTCAATTTAACCCTTTGACGACCAATGGGACATATATGTCCCATATGAACTTTTTACTGTTTAGGAAACATTTTTAGACCGATTTTTGTAAGACTTGTTTCCGTCGATACAAAACACATGAGGCTTTTAGTAAGTTCTCTAAAATCTGTGCTAAGTTCTTAGAAAATCGTTCAAGGTCATCCCAAAGTCAAAATTTTAAGATTTTTTTTTGACAATTTTCGATGTGCTGTATCTTTACTGTTATTTAATAAATAATCAGAAACTTTTTGTCACATGTATCAATCTCTTATGTTGACAGACATAAATAGAAATTTTAAATTAGTTATTACCCTTTTTGGTAGATCCTTGAAATCTGATGGGACATATGTGTCCCATTGGTCGTCAAAGGTAAAACTTTACTTGATATTTTCAAATAGCTTTTATTAGTTTTTAGAAGGAATTTATTGGAAATAAGCGAAAAATCACAAACTAAAAACAGATTCATTGAACAAAAGAACACAAAAAACATAAAGATAATTCATTGATAAAAACAAAAAAACAAAGTACCGCACATAACACAGAAGTTATTCATGATAACTTTCAAAACAATTTCTATTTTTCGTAAAACAAAATGGCTTATCACAAATGGAGCAAACTGTATTTGTTCGATTTTCTTTGCCATTTTTAGTGCAAACAACACATCGTTTTCTCATTCCATCAGCCATTCTGGTAACTTAATTTCCAGTTAACGAGAGATTAGCAGTCATCCTTGAACGTTTGGGCCCTTCTCGTGGTGTTGAGCTAACAGCATATTTTCGGCTCGTAAAAGAACCGCAACTTGCAAAATCACTTCAAATACAATGACAATATCTATATATATAAAAATGGATGTGTGTATGTATGTAACGTATGGACTCGAAAACGGCTAGACCGATTTTGATGAAATTTTCAGGGAATCTTCCGAATAACCCCGCGAGTAACATAGGCTACACATTGTTTGGATTTATCTACATTTAGGGGGTGCAAATTGCAAAAGGGATAAAAACCCCCCTTTCCTATATAAATATGTGTAATACAACACTAATGTTTGCTTAGGGCCAGCAACGCGGACCGGGTCAGCTAGTCTATATATGATGAATTTCATATCAAAACCTATAAAAAAGGGACATTTTGAACCCGACCCTCTCAGATTTTAATGAAATTTTGCATACAGCTAGATTTTAGGTATAGAAACACAACCTCATTTTTAGAAATTGCATTTTTGAAAATATGTGGGCGTGGCAAGGTATCGAAATATTTGAAAAATGACGGTAATGGGTACTTTTAAGATGCGATTACTATGGAATGACTCAACCGATTTGAATGATCTTGGTGCCATTAGAAAGGTATATAAGTCAGCTTTCGAAAACATACACTGTAAAAATTTTATATTACACTGAAAAAATTGTTTTCCCAAAAATAAAAGTTTAAACTTGGAAAACACTTTAAAGATCAAGTTTTTTTTACCAAAAAAAAATTTTTTTAGATAGGTCTATTTAATATATATAACATATCTAAAAACTAAAATGGGGTTTTTTTTAATTATTTTTTTAAAAATTTTTAAGTAAATGCATCTCTTGTTAACTTCCTTATATTTTAATATCTTTGTGTGACAAAAAAGAATAAAGTAGCTATACTTTGGAAGTTATACAGAATTTTTTGGTAATTCTAAGATTAGAACAAGAATCGTATTATCAAATTTTTCAGACACCCCCAAAAATATGGACTTAACCTTGTTAAATTTTTTTTATATATTTTTTACAAAATCGTAAGATAAATCATGCCCTAAAATGTCTTTAATTTCTTTATGTGTCATAGCGTTTGGTAATAGAGCTAAAATTTTTTGCTTATCCAAATTATTTGAACAGTTTTCGATTTGATATTTCATGTTCTCCAAAATTTCTTCGTAATAACCTCTGATTTTATTTAGTTCTTCTGATGAAGTTGACAGTGAAGCACCTCCAAGTGAATCTGAAATAATTTCCACAATTTGCAGTGTTTTTCTTTTGCAGTATGTATCCCTTTCTAAATATTTCCGCTTCATTGGTGATGGATGGCTTCGAAGATGAGGAATAACATGTTCATTTATATTGTCGACGAGTTCGTTGCGTTCAAGTGATTTAGTATGGCTGCTGCATGTTGGATCTTCATTACATTCTTCACTTAATTCACCGCTAGTCAGATGTTGTAAATCATCACTTAGGATTTCATTGCTCATTTCTTTCATTTCAGAATCATTAGCCTTCTTCAGTTTAAACCGACAACTTTCGCAAATACGGCAATGACCAATGTTGGAGACTGCTGGAAAATATACAGATATCAGCGCTGCTTCTTTTGCACTGATTTTTCGAAGTTGAGAGGAACATTTTTTTGATAGATGCACACATCTGTACATATTAGTTGATTCCATATTTATTTTTATTCTTGTTTTAACACTATATATAAAAAAAAATTTATCAAGGTTAAGTCCATATTTTTGGGGGTGTCTGAAAAATTTGAGAATACGATTCTTGTTCTAATCTATTAGAATTACCAAAAAATTCTGTATAACTTCCAAAGTATAGCTACTTTATTCTTTTTTGTCACACAAAGATATTAAAATATAAGGAAGTTAACAAGAGATGCATTTACTTAAAAATTTTTAAAAAAATAAATAAAAAAAACCCCATTTTAGTTTTTAGATATGTTATATATATTAAATAGACCTATCTAAAAAAATTTTTTTTTGGTAAAAAAAACTTGATCTTTAAAGTGTTTTCCAAGTTTAAACTTTTATTTTTGGGAAAACAATTTTTTCAGTGTAATATAAAATTTTTACAGTGTATGTTTTCGAAAGCTGACTTATATACCTTTCTAATGGCACCAAGATCATTCAAATCGGTTGAGTCATTCCATAGTAATCGCATCTTAAAAGTACCCATTACCGTCATTTTTCAAATATTTCGATACCTTGCCACGCCCACATATTTTCAAAAATGCAATTTCTAAAAATGAGGTTGTGTTTCTACACCTGAATTCTAGCTGTATGCAAAATTTCATTAAAATCTGAGAGGGTCGGGTTCAATGCATATCGGTTTTGATATGAAATTCATCATATATAAAAATGAATGTATGTCTGTTTGTCTGTTCCGTATGGACGTCTAAACGGCTGAACCGATCTTCTTGAAAATTTCACAGCATGTTTCTCTATGCCCGGTGGTTCAAATAGGGTACTTGAATTTTTGATATTTCAAGGGGGCGTGGCACCGCCCACACGCCCCAAAATTTCAAACACTCATATCTCATAGACTATTAAAGGCAGAAACATTATTTTTGGTATATATGGTCATGGTATGATCCAAAATATTTTTTTTAAAAATGGGCGGGGCCACGCCCCTTTTTAAAGAAAACGTTTTAACAGCCATAATAATGGTCGGATCGTTCTGAAATTTTTACAGTATGTTACAGTAAGCCTAGAGATATGGATTGGCTATTTCAAATCCCGTTTGGACAAAGGGGCGTGGCACCGCCCACATTGATCAAAACTTGAAAGGGCCGTAAATCATACACTATTAGCGGTTGAAAGTTGAGGTTTGGTATATGTACAACTGATGTGATGCAAAATATTTTTTTGGGGAAAGTGGGCAGTGCCACGCCCCTTTTTTTTAAAGAAACCGATATGACACCCATAATAATAGTCAGATAGTTCTGAAATTTGCACAGTATGTTACAGTAGGCCTAGAGTTATGGACAGGCTATTCAGAGTCACGTTTGGAAAAATGGGCGTGGCACCGCCCACATACCTCAAAATAGGAAGGTCATATCTCATACCCTATTAGCGGTAGAAAGTTGAGGGTTGGTATATATACTACTGATATGATGTGAAATATTTTTTAGAAAAGCGTGCGGTGCCACGCCCCTATTTAAAGAAACCGTTATAACATGCATAATAATAGCCTTTTCGCCCTGAAATTTTCACCGTATGTTACAGTAGGCCTAGAGATATACAGAAGCTATTTTGAATCATGTTTAGAAAATGGGCTTAGCCCCGCCCACACACCCATAAATTAACACGACCATATCTCACAGACTATTTGAGGCAGGAAGTTAAGGTTTGGTACATATACTACTGATATGATGCAAAATTGTTCGCAAAAATATTGTTCGCAAATTATAATAAATCGTTATATCAGACACAATAATAGTCTAACACCCTGCCACACATCTCAAAATGTAAAACGACCATATCTTTCAGACTGTGAAAGGATATGATGCAATCTATATATATAAAAATGAATGTATGTCTGTTTGTCTGTTTGTCTGTTCCGTATGGACGTCTAAACGGCTGAACCGATCTTCTTGAAAATTTCACAGCATGTTTCTCTATGCCCGGTGGTTCAAATAGGGTACTTGAATTTTTGATATTTCAAGGGGGCGTGGCACCGCCCACAGGCCCCAAAATTTCAAACACTCATATCTCATAGACTATTAAAGGCAGAAACATTATTTTTGGTATATATGGTCATGGTATGATCCAAAATATTTTTTTTAAAAATGGGCGGGGCCACGCCCCTTTTTAAAGAAAACGTTTTAACAGCCATAATAATGGTCGGATCGTTCTGAAATTTTTACAGTATGTTACAGTAAGCCTAGAGATATGGATTGGCTATTTCAAATCCCGTTTGGACAAAGGGGCGTGGCACCGCCCACATTGATCAAAACTTGAAAGGGCCGTAAATCATACACTATTAGCGGTTGAAAGTTGAGGTTTGGTATATGTACAACTGATGTGATGCAAAATATTTTTTTGGGGAAAGTGGGCAGTGCCACGCCCCTTTTTTTTTAAAGAAACCGATATGACACCCATAATAATAGTCAGATAGTTCTGAAATTTGCACAGTATGTTACAGTAGGCCTAGAGTTATGGACAGGCTATTCAGAGTCACGTTTGGAAAAATGGGCGTGGCACCGCCCACATACCTCAAAATAGGAAGGTCATATCTCATACCCTATTAGCGGTAGAAAGTTGAGGGTTGGTATATATACTACTGATATGATGTGAAATATTTTTTAGAAAAGCGTGCGGTGCCACGCCCCTATTTAAAGAAACCGTTATAACATGCATAATAATAGCCTTTTCGCCCTGAAATTTTCACCGTATGTTACAGTAGGCCTAGAGATATACAGAAGCTATTTTGAATCATGTTTAGAAAATGGGCTTAGCCCCGCCCACACACCCATAAATTAACACGACCATATCTCACAGACTATTTGAGGCAGGAAGTTAAGGTTTGGTACATATACTACTGATATGATGCAAAATTGTTCGCAAAAATATTGTTCGCAAATTATAATAAATCGTTATATCAGCCACAATAATAGTCTGACACCCTGCCACACATCTCAAAATGTAAAACGACCATATCTTTCAGACTGTGAAAGGATATGATGCAATCTATATATATAAAAATGAATGTATGTCTGTTTGTCTGTTTGTCTGTTCCGTATGGACGTCTAAACGGCTGAACCGATCTTCTTGAAAATTTCACAGCATGTTTCTCTATGCCCGGTGGTTCAAATAGGGTACTTGAATTTTTGATATTTCAAGGGGGCGTGGCACCGCCCACACGCCCCAAAATTTCAAACACTCATATCTCATAGACTATTAAAGGCAGAAACATTATTTTTGGTATATATGGTCATGGTATGATCCAAAATATTTTTTTTTAAAATGGGCGGGGCCACGCCCCTTTTTAAAGAAAACGTTTTAACAGCCATAATAATGGTCGGATCGTTCTGAAATTTTTACAGTATGTTACAGTAAGCCTAGAGATATGGATTGGCTATTTCAAATCCCGTTTGGACAAAGGGGCGTGGCACCGCCCACATTGATCAAAACTTGAAAGGGCCGTAAATCATACACTATTAGCGGTTGAAAGTTGAGGTTTGGTATATGTACAACTGATGTGATGCAAAATATTTTTTTGGAGAAAGTGGGCAGTGCCACGCCCCTTTTTTTTTAAAGAAACCGATATGACACCCATAATAATAGTCAGATAGTTCTGAAATTTGCACAGTATGTTACAGTAGGCCTAGAGTTATGGACAGGCTATTCAGAGTCACGTTTGGAAAAATGGGCGTGGCACCGCCCACATACCTCAAAATAGGAAGGTCATATCTCATACCCTATTAGCGGTAGAAAGTTGAGGGTTGGTATATATACTACTGATATGATGTGAAATATTTTTTAGAAAAGCGTGCGGTGCCACGCCCCTATTTAAAGAAACCGTTATAACATGCATTATAATAGCCTTTTCGCCCTGAAATTTTCACCGTATGTTACAGTAGGCCTAGAGATATACAGAAGCTATTTTGAATCATGTTTAGAAAATGGGCTTAGCCCCGCCCACACACCCATAAATTAACACGACCATATCTCACAGACTATTTGAGGCAGGAAGTTAAGGTTTGGTACATATACTACTGATATGATGCAAAATTGTTCGCAAAAATATTGTTCGCAAATTATAATTAATCGTTATATCAGCCACAATAATAGTCTGACACCCTGCCACACATCTCAAAATGTAAAACGACCATATCTTTCAGACTGTGAAAGGATATGATGCAATCTATATATAAGTTAAAGTAAAACGTGAGATTTATGTCCGAACTACACGGACGTGGTAAGTAATCTGTTTTATTCATCCAAAATTAACATATTAAATACGACTTCTGTTACAGTAATTTGTGTGAAAATGCTTAGTTTGCATTCTCCCAGCAAATGCGAATGTTTGTTGGGTGAATGCACCGCAGGTAGAACTGGCGGATCATCATTTCGCAATCAACTGCCTGTGGACTGTCGAAATATGATATGCCATTCGTCTGCGCGTGTTATGAATGTTTACGAGGTACGTTTTACAATTTGGTTCTTACAAGGTAGGTTTTACAAGTTGGTTAAATCTAGCCTACTGTTAACTGCCCCCCCATTCTAAATCGGAGAGTCCCTACTCCGACTCTGTATTTTTCTAACTATGTCGTCCAAGTCCAGCGGTTCGGGTTTACGATCACGTTTGCAACAGCAAAAAATGGCAAGTGGAAATGAAATAATAACCAAAATCATTATGAAAAATATCTTGTGACGTGTTACTTTGTCATCAAGTGTCTCAAGTAAACTAATATTCTCAAGATAAACTCTGTGGAGGTAGGGTAATGAAAGATTAACCTTGTGCTCAGACCGTTTAACGTTCAAAACCTTCGGCGGATGAGGTTCGATAAAATCGGACTGACGATGTCTGTTGTAAAAAACTGTACCATTAATAGTGACATTATCAGCAAATAAAATCAATGCTGTACCCTCGACCGATATGACTTCGTGATCAATTACGTTTGTCCTATGGACATTGTTCAATAAAACCGCACCTTCGGAAACCTCCTGGACAGGTCGAACGTCATCTGCCGGTTCAGTAGGGCAGGAAGCAAAATTATTATTCAAAAGCTGTGACAAACACTCATCTGTGGTTGTCCTACAAATACTGGTACCTCCAGTATTCACGCAGTCCGTTACAGGCATATGCCGTTTATTACATTCCGAGGCTGTCCGTATCCCCATCTGAATTACTGAGTTGTTATGAACTACCGGGAATATTTTTAAATAATTACATTTTTCTTTAACTAAAGGTATTTTCATGACATAGTAAATTGTGTTGTTAGTTTGGTAAACTTTTACGGAACTAGCTTTTAGTAGGTTATTTAAATTTATTGGTACCATTTCATTTTCAAGAATATAACTTATTTCGGCATTATCAAGTATTACTGTATTTACTACATTCGTCTTTGCAAGAGCAATGGATAATGTTAACTGACTCAAGAAAAAAATAACTTCGCTGTTCCTAGCACTCAAAAGTTCAAGCAGTAATAGTTCGTCGGCATCAATAGCATTGGATTCTCCAGACCTCTTCTGTATCGCATTCAGTCTTTCCGTCAACTCATTAATTTTGTCCTGTAGTGCCGAATTTATAACAGTCTGTCTATTGTTATTCTGTACCAACATGTCCTCCCTCGTCGTCAGTAGGTCAAAGTCACTCCGATCCGGAGTTCCAGCAATAAACTTAAGTGTCGACCCAATGAAATCCAATGATCTTGCGTGTCGCCTGTTTACCAAGAGCACTCGTAGCAACCGCTGTATCTGTCTATTCTGGTCCACGATGAAGTCGGTCTCCCTTTTGTCCTTCAAGTCTCTCAACAGTCCTGCATTCTCATCCAGAATCAGTTCGTAGTCTGTCAGATTTGTCCGATGTACGATGCACCTAAAGTCCTCATAGATAGAAACGTCTCCATCCCTTATAGCTACGAAATGGGAGTCCGTATAGTCCAGTACCCTCGCTGATGCCCGAGTCGCCAAAATTATAAAAAGTCTGGAAAAAAAAAAAATAATTAGCGTAAATTACTTTTGTGAACCTTTCTTCCATTAATCAAAACCGTGGTACCTAAGTCCTGTTCGATTGTACCCTCCACATACCACTTGTCAAACTTATTTCCAAGCCTACGGTTCCTCTTAACAAACACTTTTTCGCCTGGGTGAAAAATTTTTACCGACGCATTCCTATTATGTCTCTGTAACGATCCCTGTTGGGCCAACCGAAGCTTCATTTTAGTTTCGTCTAAAATCTTGTCTGACACTGAATTCACGATGTCGACCGGTTTCCTACCTGTCACTGAGTGTACCGAGTTGTTATATTTGAATGTCGATAACAGCAACAAGTCCCCTGTATCATCCACATTCTGCTGTGCCTTCACACATCTCGCAATTTCCAGGAGAGTAGAGTGGAATCTCTCCACTTGACCGTTGCTTTCGCTATGCATTGGTGGTACAAAAAACTGTTCTACTCCATAGTGATCTCGCAGGAACGTCCCAATTAGATTTGACTTAAAGGATTTCTCATTATCGGATACAATCAGCTTCACATTACCAAATCTGTTCAAAATTTGGAATAGAGCTGCTTTAATGTCCATTGAATTCCTGGATGCAATAGGGACAAGTATCGCAAACTTAGAAAACTTATCCACGCATGTCAAAAAATAACACTTATTTGTTATCAAAATGTCAACATGTAAAATATGTCCAGGGTACTCGGGAATCGGTGTTGGTACCATCATTTCCCTAGCCGGTCTTCTTTGGTATTTATTTTCCCTACAAATTTTACAGTTGGATACGACAAACTTCAATCTCTTCTTGATACCTGGAAAATAATACTCGCTAATAATCTGTTCAAAATTCTCCTGTACTGATCGGTGAGCTCGGTTGTGTTCCGTGGTTACTATGTCCCATTGATCATCTTCTCGAATTACGTCCATAACAAACCTATCCGTATGAATGAACTTCACCGATGGAAATCTCGAGATAATACAGTTCTGAATTTCAGCTAAAATAGGGGGTTCACAGAAGATAGCGTTTACCACCGTCGGGTTAATTACCTCTAAGAGGATTTTCACCAGATTTTCCATATTGTCGTATGTGATAGTATGTCTCAAAAATTTTTGGAAAAAAATCTTTTTCGTTTTCGAACATGACAAACTTTTTGATATTAGTATCTGATTTCTATACTGATTTATCGGATACCTGACAGAGTTTATGACCCGTGTTAAAGACACTTCGCTATGAACGGTCTCGCCATCGGAATCCTCCAATGTATGATTCACCAATTGTCTAGAAAGCGCATCAGCCACCACGTTTTCCTTACCGGGTTTATAGACGAATTTCGGGGAGAATTCTTCAATAAAGGCTCGCCATCTTTTCATTTTTGAGTTCGGATTCCTATCAGACATTGAAAACGTTAAGGGTTGATGGTCAGTGAAGATATGGATGTCCGAAACACCATATAGATAGTGTCGTAATTCCTTCAGAGCCCATACGATTGCGAGTAATTCCCTTTCATTCGTTGCATAATTCGCCTCAGCCGCTGATAAATTTCTAGATATCATAGTTATCGGTCTACCTTCCTGTGAGAGTACTGCTCCTAGGGCAACCGCAGACGCGTCCGTTGTGAGTTCGAACCTTTTACCATAGTCTGGGTACGAAAGCAGAACTTCTTCTGATGACAGAAATTTCCTTAATTTTTCAAACGCAGCTACCGCTTCAGCGTTAAGTTCAATCTTCACAGTTCTTGATTTTTTAGCTGGAACATTACCATTTTCGCCCTCCAAGTACCTGGTTAGAGGTTTCGCAATTGTCGCGTAATCTTTTATGAACCGCCTGTAGAAACCTGAAAGACCCAGAAAAGACCGAAGACTTTTCAGATTCTCTGGTTTTTGGAACTCTCTGTTGGCCCTAACTTTATCTGGGCATGTTGTGATGCCATTTCTGGTAACCATAAATCCAAGGAATTCCACATTTGTCCTGAAGAATTTCGACTTCGCTGCCGATATTCTCATTCCAGCTTCACCAATTTTTTTCAGAACGATCTGGATGTGCTCCAAGTGACTATGCTCGTCCGGAGAAAATATGATGATGTCATCCATGTAGACCTGGCATATTTTGCCAATGTACTCCCGCAAAATATCGTCAATTGTACGCTGAAAAATGCTTGGTGCATTTTTTAGGCCGAAAGGTAACCTGCAAAATTCGTATTTGCCATTGTTGATGCTAAACGCTGTTTTTTTTCTGTCTCTTTCAGCTAATAGTATTTGATGGTAACCGGACTTTAAATCCAGCGTCGTGAAAAACTGGGATTTTCCCAAATTGGACAATATCACTGGGATTTCGGGCATTGGGTATTTGTCATTCTCCGTTTCCTCATTCAGTTTTCTAAAATCTATCACCAGTCTGTGATTTGGTCTTCCTTGTTCATCTAAACCCTTTTTTCTTACGACAAGTACCGGTGAATTGTATCCCGAAAAGGATTTTCTTATTATTCCGTCTCGAAGAAGGGCTTCTACCTCCCCATTCACAAAATCTGACATGGTCACTGGATATGGGTATGATCTTGAATAAATTGGTTCCTCGGTTTTTGTCTGAATTGATGCCTCAACACTAGTGTTATACGGTAATGCTCGGTTTGGATCGGCGAACGCGTTGGCATTTCCGCGTATGACCCTGTTAAATTCCTCTATTACCTGTGGTGGCACCAGATCCTTATCGACTGCATGAAAATTGATCTGCTCGTTTGTTTTCAAAACTGGATTTTTGTTCTTACTATAAGTCAAAGTATCTTCACCCATACTCAACTTCCCGTTAATTTCCTTTAAAAATTCATAGCCAATAATTCCGTCAAAATTTCGCAGCGTATCAAGTAAGTAAAATGTCGTAACGTAGCCGAATATAACCACCGTACACTTCCGGTCTACTAGATTCCCACCGTTTAAGGTATTTACACTAAAA